>BSQW01000011.1:37419374-38044934 GCA_030161315.1 Eutrema japonicum
GCTCGCCAATGGGAAAAGACCTTACCTTAAGGATCTATCACCTCGTCGGATAATTGCAAAAGTGCGTTTCTCGCCAAATTCTTCTCACCGGCTAGAACCGCCAAGCTTCCCAACGAGATCTCAAGCTTCACACAACGGTCCAATGAGTCTTTCAACGAGGCTTGGGAGAGATTTAGAAGCTACACTTCTCAATGCCCACATCACGGCTTTAGCAACGCTTCTCTCCTAAGCACTCTCTGCCGAGGTGCTTTGCCTAAGATCCGCATGCTACTTAACACGACATCTAACGGAAATTTCTTGGCTAAAGACGTTGAGGAAGCAATGGAGCTTGTCAAGGACTTGGCCCAAAGTGACGGTACCTATGGCGACTACTATGACCGCGCCACAAGGACCACTAGCGACTTTGATGAGAACAAGGGGGCCAAAGACATGAAAGCTCTTAACTACAATTTGGACAAGCAAGCCAATTTGATTGATAAACTCCAAGTGTCTTCCCAAAAGACGGTAAACTTTGTGGATGCTTATAATGAGAACTAAGGTTACTATCAAGAAGAGAACATGGACATGAACACCCAAGAGGAGGTGAACTACGTAGGGAACCAAGGAAACTACCAAAACCAAGAGAACTACCAAAGACAAGGGTTCAACTAAAACTATAGGAACCCCCCCCCCCCCCCCCAACTTCTCTTACCGTAACACAAATATGGAGAATCCACAAGACCAAGTCTACCCTCCACAACCTAATCAAGCTCAAGGAGCCCCCACAAAAGCAATTACAACCTCAAGGCCAAGCTTCTAATACCAACCAACAAGGCTTTGTCCCAAGGAACTAATTCCAAGGGAACCAAGGTGGCTTTCAACCCAAAGCTCCACCCGGTTTTCAAGGGCAACAACAAGGGTTTGTGCCCCAAGGTCAAGCAACTACGTCTAAACCGCAAGAGCTTGATTTGAACTCCATGTTCCAATAATTACTCAAGGGACAAGCGGAGATCAATACGCAGGTGGATTGCTCTTACAACGACCTCAATACAAAGATTGAGGCTTTGAACTCCAAGGTAAAACACATGGAGAACAAAGGTGTTGCTTCTTCTTCCTGACCACAAGGTCAACTCCCGGGCAAATCCGAAGTTAATCCTAAGGAGTATGTAAACGCCATCACCTTGAGAAGTGACACGGTTTTGCCTCCAAGAGAAGCTCCTTCTACTCTCAATGAGGACATTGAGAAGCAAAGTGGGGGGGGGGGGTGAACTTCAAGAAGATGACGAGTTGGTTGAAGATGAGGTAGTGATAGAGCAAGACAAGGTTGAAGAAGTAGAGAAGGTCAAGCCTAGGGTTATTGTTGATCAAGAGAAACCGAAGAAGAATGTGTTTGTCCCTAAGCCATACGTCCCTAAGCTACCGTTCCCCGGGCGACCGTTCTCCGGGCGATTCAAGAAGCAACTTATGGACAAGTATAAAGCCATCTTTGATAGGCAAATGGAGAAGGTAGAACTCACAATGCCTTTGGTTGATGCCTTCTTGCTTGTCCCTCAACACGCCAAATTCTTGAAAGATGCCGTGAATGAGAGAGCTAAGGAAATGGAGTCCATGGTCATTCTAACTCACGAGTGTAGTGCCATCATACAAAGGAAGATGGTGCCAAAGAAGCTAGGAGATCTGGGATCATTTACTCTACCTTGTGCACTTGGTCCTCTAGCTTTCAACCATTTTTTGTGTGATCTTGGAGCGAATGTAAGCCTCATGCCGTTCTCGGTAGCCAAGAGACTTGGCTTCACACGCTACAAGGCATGCGACATCTCCCTAATATTGACGGATAGGAGCGTGAGGTTTCCTATTGGTTTGCTTGAGGATCTTCCTATCGTGGTGAAGGATTTCATTGTTGATGCAATATCAAAAAGAGTGAATCAAGGTTGGTTTACTATGAGAATCTCAACCTCATAACTTCAAGAAAAAATCAAAGGAGTCATTCAAAGTCAAAGGCTAAATTGGTGGCAATAATAATATTATTTGATTTAGCAAATTTGTCTCCTTTTCTTTAAATGTAAATATTTTCTTTTAATGTAATTTATTGTCAAGATCACCTTGTAAGAGCGATAAAAAGCTCAATTGTTCTATTGTAATAATATATATAAATTTTTGGAATATAAAAGAGAGTTTTTCCTCGTAAAGCTTTTATGCTTTGTTTGCTTGTCTTTTCTATTGTGTGTGATTCCCTTAGAAAACAAGTGGTATCTCTGTCTTTGTGTGTGATTCACATAGACATTGATTCGTGTTCTTATCACAAAGACTTCCGCATCTTTGAGTGGCGAACTTTAATCCGCAACAAGCTTGTCCACTTTGACATCTTGTGATCAATAAGATTTGGTGGATTCCAATCTTATATCAATTGTCCCCACGGATTTCGTGGTACTTGAGATGGATGAGGAACCGAAAGACCCTCTTATCTTTGGTAGACCTTTCCTAGCAACCGCGGGGGCGATAATTGATGTGAGGAAAGGCAAAATAGACCTTCACTTGGGTAAAGGAGAAGTCCTTGAGTTCGATATCAACAAGGTAATGAAGAAACCCACCATAGATGGCCAATGCTTCTACATAGAGACCATGGATGAACTAGCTGACGAATTGCTTGAAGAAATGAGAGTAGAAGACGGTTTGGAAGTGGTTTTGACTAAGGAGCATGCTGAGCATGGGTTCTTGAGAAAAGAGAGTCAAGGGTATGAGCTACTCATGGATTTGCACAAGCCGGTTTAAAAGGATACGCTATTCGTTGAGTTGGGTGCTCGTGATACCGAGGTTCAAGGTGAATTTGTTCTAGCCATCGGAGAGACTAGCAAGGGTAAGCCTAGTCTTGAGGATGACGATTGGAGCGAACTCAAAGCCCCAAAGGTGGACCTAAAGCAACTTCCTACGGGACTAAGGTACGCTTTCCTAGGTCCAAACAAGTCATACCCGGTTATTGTAAATGATAGCTTGAATGAAAATGAACTATCCTCCCTTTTAGTTGAACTTAGAAAGAATAGGAAGGCTATTGGTTACTCTATAGACGATATCAAGGGTATTTCCCCATTTTTATGCACTCATAGAATCCATCTAGAGGATGAATCAAGGACCTCTATTGAACATCAAAGAAGGTTGAATCCTAATTTGAAAGATGTTGTAAAGAGAGAGATTCTTAAGCTCTTAGACTCAGGCATTATCTAACCAATATCGGATAGTACTTGGGTCTCACCGGTTCATTGTGTGCCTAAGAAAGGGGGGATTACGGTAGTTAAAAATGAGAAGGATGAAATGATACCGACTAGGAAAATAACCGGGCATAGAATGTGCATTGACTATAGGAAGTTGAATTCATCTACTCGTAAGGATCACTTTCCGTTACCTTTCATAGACCAAATGCTTGAACGTCTAACTAATCATCCATTTTATTTCTCTCTATATGGTTATTCGGGTTTCTTTCAAATTCCCATACACCCGAATGACCAAGAGAAAACGACTTTCACGTGCCCTTACGACTTCATGAATGTTTGTTGTGTAATGCACCTGGGACATTCCAACGTTGACACGAATCGACTAAGGACCGGCATACTCTAGAATCGGTGATGGTGAAGCGATGGATAGATCCTTTAATTCGAAGAGGTTCACGACGAGAGATGCTAAGGCGTGAGTGAATCACTCGAAAATCCTTAGGCCCAAACGACTATGAATCACGATGAACAAGGGGATGGCTTCGATGTTGGGAGAATCCGAGAAGTAGGATGACAAGGCGTGGGAGATGAAATCCCAAAATTCCTTGTGCCCCTAATCCGAGAAGGACTCACACGAACAACGGATCGATGGCTACGTCGAGTGCTGCGGAAAGACACTTCGATAAACCGTAAAATAATTCGATGAATAACCTTCAAAGAATTAGAGAGAAAAGAGTATGAAACTTTGAAAATAAACTTTGATAATATGATAATGGTTTTCGATAATGAGGGAGAAGAAGAAGATAAAAGAAAGCAAAGGAAAGTCAAAGTTCATCGAAAATGAGAGAAAGACCATCTAGAAAATTACAAAGAAATAATTGCAAGTTTGAATGTCTTTTGGGATTCCGCTAGAAATCCCCACGAAGAAGTTCCCCCGGAAAAGTCCCTTGAAAAGTCCCTCGGAATTTCCTTCGGAAAATCCCCCCGCGGAATTTTCAAGAAATCGGACCGTTAGACAGTGTAAGCTGGTTGCCTCGTTAAAACCTCTATACGGAAAACCCATTGGGACAAAACCGTATACGGGAAAAAGAGTACAACGCGACTTACACAAACGGCCAAACCTCATAGAGAATTAGAAGATAATGAGGTGAGGACGGGTTTCGTAAGTTGATCCTCCTCGATCCTTGATTCCGTAAGTAAGCTCCGCACCGCTCCCGCTAGCTTCCATGCCTTAGATCGTGTGATAGGTCCTTCGGGAATGACCATTGCGTCTTATTGGATCTCATCCGAGGCCGTCACGTCCATGATCATATCAAACGTTGCATGATGTTCATTTTCTCTGACCTTATTGAAGATATGGTAGTAGTCTTCATGGAAGACTTCTCCGTGTATGGGTATTCTTTTTGTGTTTGCTTGTCCAACCTTTGTAGGGTCTTGCAACGGTGCAAAGAAGCAAACTTGGTGCTAAATTGGGAGAAATGCCACTTCATGGTGCGAGAAGGCACCGTGCTTGGGCACAAGATCTACTAGAAAGGGATTGAGGTAGACAAGGCCAAGATCGAAGTGATGGTTAGCCTGGATCCCCATAAGTCGGTCAAGGACATCCGGTCTTTCTTGGGTCATGCGGAGTTCTACCGAAGATTCATCAAAGACTTCTCGAAGATCGCGAGGCCTCTCACAAGGCTACTTTGCAAGGAGGTCGAGTTCGTGTTTGATGAGGAATGTATGGTAGCGTTCCTAGAAATCAAGAGGGCGTTGGTTAGTGCTCCCATTGTACAAGCACCGGATTGGGATCTTTCTTTCGAGATCATGTGTGATGCTAGTGACTACGCGGTTGGAGCGGTCTTGGGACAAAGGAAAGACAAGAAGACCAATGTCATCTACTATGCAAGTAGGACCTTAGATGACACTCAAGGCCGGTATGCCACAACAGAAAAAGAGTTGCTAGCCGTGGTGTATCAATGGAGAAATTTAGGTCTTATGTTATGGGGTCAAAGGTGATTGTCTACACCGATCACGCGGCCCTAAGATATATTCATTCGACGAAAGACACAAAGACAAGGCTACTACATTGGATCTTGCTTCTACAAGAGTTTGACTTGGAGATAGTTGACAAGAAGGGGATAGAGAATGGGGTCGCGGATCACTTATCTAGAATGAGGATTGAAGACCTTGTTAGAATTGATGATAAGCTCCTCGAGGAGAGTCTCATGGTTGTTGGTGTATTGACGAAAGGGATTGAGGCCGTGCAAGGGCTAGAGAGTGCTAATGGGTTACAAGATCAGAAACTACCATGGTTTGCGGATCTAGTGAACTACTTAGTGTGCGGGAAGGAACCGCCTTTGGATGGGTATAAGAAGAAGAAGTTATTCCACGATGTGGCGAGATACTATTGGGACGAGCCCTACTTATAGAAGTTGTGCTCGGATGGTTTGTATAGGAAATGCGTGACGAGAGAAGAAGTCCAAGGGATCCTACTCCATTGTCAGGGGTCAAGCTATGGTGGTCATCATGCATCCTACAAAACCGCCACAAAGGTCTTGCAATCCGGTTTTTGGTGGCCTTCATTATTCAAGAATGCGCACATCTTTGTCTCCACATGTGATGCGTGCCAAAGGAAAGGGAATATTGGGAGGAGATATGAAATGCCCCAAAACCCAATCCTTGTGGTGGAGATGTTTGACGTATGGGGCATCGATTTTATGGGACCTTTCCCGTCATCATATGGTAACCAATACATATTGGTGGCGGTTGATTACGTCTCTAAATGGGTGGAAGCCATTGCAAGTCCGACCAACGATGCCAAAGTTGTTCTTAAACTATTCAAGTCCATCATTTTCCCAAGGTTTGGAGTTCCAAGAGTGGTCATTAGTGATGGAGGTAGTCATTTCATCAATAAGGTGTTTGAAAGTCTACTTAAGAAGCATGGTGTGAAGCATAAGGTAGCAACACCTTACCATCCTCAAACGAGTGGCCAAGTGGAAGTATCCAACCGCCAAATCAAGGCAATACTAGAGAAGACGGTTGGGAGTTCGAGAAAGGATTGGGCCAACAAGTTAGATGATGCGCTGTGGATACCTATAGGGACTATACCATTCAACTTGCTTTATGGGAAGTCATGCCATCAACCGGTTGAATTGGAATACAAGGCCCTATGGGCGGTAAAGCTTCTTAACTTCGACATCAAGACCTCACAATAGAAGAGGTTAATTCAACTTCAAAAGTTAGAAGAGACTAGGCTTGAGGCCTATGAGAGCTCGAGAATCTACAACGAGAAAGCCAATGCATTCCATGATAAGAGGATCATGCACAAGGATTTCGCATATCGAAGGATGCCGTTTGGGCTGTGTAATGCACCCGGGACATTCCAACGTTGCATGATGTCCATTTTCTCTAACCTTATTGAAGACATGGTAGAAGTCTTCATGGACGACTTCTCCGTGTATGGGTCTTCTTTTTGTGTTTGCTTGTCAAACCTTTGTAGGGTCTTGCAACGGTGCGAATAAGCAAACTTGGTGCTAAATTGGGAGAAATTCCAATTCATGGTGCGAGAAGGCATCGTGCTTGGGCACAAGATCTCCGAGAAAGGGATTGAGGTTGACAAGGCCAAGATCGAAGTGATGGTTAGCTTGGATCCGCCTAAGTCGGTCATGGACATCCGATCTTTCTTGGGTCATGCGGAGTTCTACCGAAGATTCATCAAAGACTTCTCGAAGATCACGAGACCTCTCACAAGGCTACTTTGCAAGGAGGTCGAGTTCGTGTTTGATGAGGAATGTATGGTAGCATTCCTAGAAATCAATAGGGCGTTGGTTAGTGCTCCCTTTGTACAAGCACCGGATTGGGATCTTCCTTTCGAGATCATGTGTGATGCTAGTGACTACGCGGTTGGAGCGGTCTTGGGACAAAGGAAAGACAAGAAGACCAATGTCATCTACTATGCAAGTAGGACCTTAGATGACACTCAAGGCCGGTATGACACAACGGAAAAAGAGTTGCTAGCCGTGGTGTTTGCAATGGAGAAATTTAGGTCTTATGTTGTGGGGTCAAAGGTTATTGTCTACACCGATCACGCGGCCCTAAGATACATTCATTCGAAGAAAGACACAAAGACAAGGCTACTCCGTTGGATCTTGCTTCTACAATAGTTTGACTTGGAGATAGTTGATAAGAAGGGGATAGAGACTGGGGTCGCGGTCACCTATCTAGAATGAGGATTGAAGACCTTGTCCCAATTGATGATAAGCTCCCCGAGGAGAGTCTCCGGGTGGTTGGTGTCTTGAAGAAAGGGATTGAAGCCGTGCAAGGGCTAGAGAGTGCTAATGGGTTACAAGATGAGAAACTACCATGGTTTGCGGATATAGTGAACTACCTAGTGTGCGGGAAGGAACCGCCTTTGGATGGGTATAAGAAGAAGAAGTTCTTCCACGAAGTGGCGAGATAATATTGGAACGAGCCCTACTTATACAAATTGTGCTCTGATGGTTTGTATAGTAAATGCGTGACGGAAGAAGAAGTTCAACGATTGTCACGGGTCAAGCTATGGTGGTCATCATGCATCCTACAAAACCGCCACAAAGGTCTTGCAATCCGGTTTTTGGTGGCCTTCATTATTCAAGGATTCACACCTCTTTGTCTCCACATGTGATGCGTGCCAAAGGAAAGGAAATATTGGGAGGAGAGATGAAGTGCCCCAAAACCCAATCCTTGTGGTGGAGATGTTTGACGTATGGGGAATAGATTTTATGGGACCTTTCCCGTCATCATATGGTAACCAATACATATTGGTGGCGGTTGATTACGTCTCTATATGGGTGGAGGCCATTGCAAGTCCGACCAACGATGCCAAAGTTGTTCTTAAATTATTCAAGTCCATCATTTTCCCAAGGATTGGAGTTCCAAGAGTGGTCATTAGCGATGGAGGTAGTAATTTCATCAATAAGGTATTTGAAATTCTACTTAAGAAGCATGGTGTGAAGCATAAGGTAGCAACACCTTACCATCCTCAAACGAGTGGCCAAGTGGAAGTTTCCAACCTCCAAATCAAGGCCATACTAGAGAAGACGGTTGGGAGTTCGAGAAAGGATTGGGCCAACAAGTTAGATGATGCGTTGTGGGCTTACCATACCGCTTTTAAGACACCTATAGGGACTACACCATTCAACTTGCTTTATGGGAAGTCATGCCATCTACCCGTTGAATTGGAATACAAGGCCCTATGGGCGGTAAAGCTTCTTAACTTCGACATCAAGACCGCACAAGAGAAGAGGTTAATTCAACTTCAAAAGTTAGAAGAGACTAGGCTTGAGGCCTATGAGAGTTCGACAATCTACAAGAAGAGAGCCTAGGCCTTCCATGATAAGAGGATCGTGCACAAGGACTTCAAGGCCGGAGACCAAGTACTCGTGTTCAATTCCCGGTTGAAGCTTTTTCCCGGGAAGCTCAAATCTAGGTGGTCGGGTCCGTTTGAGGTTAAGGAAGTAAGGCCATATGGTCCTGTGGTGCTTGTTAACAAGGAGGGCCGAGATTTCATTGCGAATGGCCAAAGGCTCAAACTCTACCGAGCAAACCAAATCATCGAAAAGGGAGGCTCGATCCCCCTCGATAATGTCCCTTGATATGCTCAAATTAATACCCTAAAAGTACTAAGCAGTAGTTGCAGTATAGTAGGGGTCGAACACAAGGACTCACAGAGACACACAATAAATTATGAAGACGAGAATTAAGCTAAGCAATCAATAATATTGAAAACAAGACTTAAATTAAAACTGTTGTAAATTCAACTGGAGAAAGATAGGTTCAGAGTTTTTCTCAGGAGATCAATGAATGCAGATAAACTAACTAGTCAGGATTCAGATTTAGCACTGTTCTTGAACTCAAATCACTAAAGTATAATTAACCAACTGTCGTTGCGAGAATTATCTAAATCTAAATATTAGGAATTCCAAATCTCTTTGCGAATCCTAAAGTCTAAATTATCTTTTAGATCAAGTTTGATTTGTTCACAAAACAACTAAACCAAATCTCTTTGCGAATAGTTATTTTGCTCACCTAAGGTTCTATCAGGTAATTAATCACACTGTCGTGCCTAATCAATTATCCTAATATCTAAGTTCAAGATTCGTCAACCTAGAATTAGCTTTGAACACAACCTATGGTGAAGAACTAATTTAGATGGTGAATCCTAGTCAACTAATCAATCTAGCATTCAGAGAAAACCCTTATGAGAACCCTGAACCTAAAGTGGATCTACTCAGATATAGAAATTGAAGCAATAAACATGTTTGAATAAATCATCAAATAAAACAGAAAGAGTAACAAGAGGGTTCGAAATCTTCTCTCGGACGAAGGGAGTTTCAGACTTGTCTTCCTCACAAAGCTCTCTCTCAAAACCAAAGTAAAATAAGGCATAGCCATCCAAGTGGTTATAAAATCCTATTTAATAACCTAAATCACGTTTTGGGGCTTCTTGTAAATAATAAAGACTTCTGGGCAATTTTGCAGTTCTTCAATTCTTCATTAAACTCGTGGGTCGTGTCTGCCTCGATGAGTATCGCCCGATACTAGGCAGTATCGATCGATACTGATGCTTCAAATCGGGTACTCAGCTACACGAACCTCTGCTTTGCTCCAAAATGCTCCAGAAAGCTCCAATATCTCCAATAATTCTCCAAACGTGCTAAAACCTGTAAAAGACTCTAAACCACTACGAAATAGTAGAAAGACTCTATAAAACGGATTTATATCATGGCCTAAAAGGGGTAAAAAACATGATATATCATCCCTCTAGCTTGAGGACAGTAACAAACGCCGAACTTAGTGACGTTAAACAAAGTGCTCTTGGGAGACACCCCAAACTTATCCTTGTACATATTTCCTTTTATGCTTTTATTTCGTTGTTAGTTCATTTTGATGGATTTTCTTAGTGCGAGTAGGTTTTCGATGACCATATGGGCATGAACTTATGGACTAAAGTGCTTAGGATGAGGTGATGGAATATGGCGTCCCTTGATCCCTCTTGCCCCCTCCATCCTTTGCCAAGGTAACACTCCAAACTTTGTATATAGCATTTAGAATCATATCTTTTTCCTCCTTTAATGCATTTTTTAGCTCTTCCTTAAGCTTCTATTACACAAGGGACTGTGTAATTTAAGTTTGGGGGAGGGTTTAGGTGTTATCTAACATCGTTCTTGGTGCCTTTTTTGCATTTTGCACCTTGAGTCTCATGCAAATCATACATTTTCAATAAATTTGAAAAATTTAGTGCATTTCCATAAAGGATTGAGTCTAGATGCATAGCACATAAGGTAGCTTTGCATGAGCATTAGGAGCAATGATAGATTTGTCCTTGTAAAGTGCCTTATTAAGAGTCTAGTCCAATGCCATTGTTGCTAGTTACTTGATGCTTTGATCTCGTGTAGAAATTAAGAACGAACCCTACCTTGATCTCATGTCTTATTGTTCTTGCCTTTATTGAAGCAAACTTTGACTTGAATTCAACCCCATCTAAGTGATAACCTTAATTTTGACTTGTAAATATTGTGTTTATGCATTTTTTTGAATGAATTCGTGGATCACTTCATACATACTTGGATAATCTTTTCCCTTTCACCACTCTTGTTTATCCAAGTAGCCATGTTCCATCATTGGAATGGTTTCCCCTACCCTAACCTCAACCTTCTTTCTAGCAATTGATATTCGTGTGTGATTGGTGAGGCCTTCTTTCGAGCAAACTTGGCAAAAAGTGTTAGGTTTAGGGCAACAAGGAGGAATTCTCATGTAGATTTAGCTCCATCATCACGGAGTTAATCTAGGGATAAGCTAGATAGGTTGGCGGTTCTTGGTTTAAGTTTGGGGGAACGGTTTTGAAATTTGGTGAACGGATGTGTTTGGAATGGATTGTGGAATGGGAAAGATGAATAAGGAGAAGGTAAAAGGGGATCGAATTTAGAGATTGGTTGGTGCAAAATTATAAGACTAGCTCTAAGAATAAGATAACCTCAAGAGATCCATAGGAAAAGAAGAAAGCCGAAAAGGCCAAAGCATCAAAGAAGAAAAAGAGGCGTGAACAAAAATGAAGAAAAAAGAGAGCTAAGTCACAACAAAGAAGCACCAAACCATGAGAGCAAGGAAGAAGAAGTTGATCCCCGAATAAGAATAAGGTGAAGTGAAAGGACAAGGAGCATGTGTGGGTTTAAGAAGGCAAATGCCTTAAGATGAAAAGGGTAGCTTAAGATGTGGGCACAAACGGGTTAGAAGGCTTTAGGTTAGAGACACTCTAGGCATTTGGGTAGATGAGAATTCTCCCTTGTATGCATAGGTTTCCTTTTACCTTTAGCATTTTGCTAAAGTTTGCTCTTTCCATGAGAGATCCTTATACTTGATTACCCATGCATGATAATGAGATCATCTTCATCTCATAACCTAACCCTTAGCCAAGCGAATTCATTTGATCTTGCATATACATGATTAACTCTTATTACACTTAATAAATGTCAAGGGATTGGAGGATTTGAAAGTTTGTGTAGGTTGAGGTTCGAATGTAAGTCATGTAAGGATAAGTATGGCTAGTCACTTTTGAGTAAGTTGTTTGATCGCATCAAGGAGTTTGCAACTTGGACATTGGGTTCGAATTCTTTTTATGTCACTTTCGGATTTGAGCTCCCATATTCTGGTCTTCTCCCTTTTCTTATTCTTGTTTGCTTGAGGACAAGTAAAGGTTTAAGTTTGGGGGAATTGATATGCTCGTTTATTGCATGTTTAGCATGCATTTCATTTAGAGTTTTTGTGTAATTCACATGCATAACTATGGTCTAGTCTTGCATTTAGGTCTCATTTAGAGTAATAGGTGTTTGCATTAGATCTTAGTGAGTTTTGCATACATTTGGAGTGTTTTTAGGTGTCTTGGAGGCAATTGATGATGCTTGGAGTTATGGAGCATAGGAGGAATGCAAAATCCATCCGAGACGCCAGAAAGATGTAGCTGGACGAAGGCCCTCCGATATGAATCGGCCTTGAAGCTCTTCACAGGAGTTATAAAGGAGTGAGTCATCTGTCTACATGAGTTGGATTCAGGCCATTTGGACACTTGGTTAAGGTGTTATCACGGAATTACTGAAGACATCTCTGCCTAGCCGATTGTCTAGGCTAAAATTCTCCTCAGCTCGTCCCGGTCTGATTTTAGCCGGGACAAGCAAATCCCTCAGCCCGGCACAGGAATTCCCCTCGACCAGGAGATATGCCGGCCTATCGTCCTGGCTAAAACCAGCCCGGGACCAATCTCTTG
This sequence comes from Eutrema japonicum, assembly GCA_030161315.1. NCBI lineage: Eukaryota > Viridiplantae > Streptophyta > Magnoliopsida > Brassicales > Brassicaceae > Eutrema > Eutrema japonicum. The sequence continues at coordinate 37,431,846 of BSQW01000011.1, forward strand.
GATAAAATTCTCCTCAGCTCGTCCCGGTCTATTTTAGCCAGGACAAGCAAATCCCTCAACCCGGCACAGGAATTTTCCCTCGGCAGGAGATATGCCGGCTGTGTGTCCCGGCTAGAATCTCCCCTGGATCAGATCTATCGGCTAAAAACCCCTCAGCTCGTCCCAGTCTGATTTTAGCAAGCACAAAAATCCGTCTCAGCCCGGCACAAGAAGAATCCCTCTGCAGGAGATATGCCGGCCATCGTACCGGCTAGAATCTCCCCGGGATCGATTCTCTCGACGATTTCCCCATCAGGTCCGTCCCGCCTTGAAGCAACCCGGCACAAAATCTCCCTCAGAGCCGGCATGGAACTTTCCCTCGACCAGGAGATATCCCGGCCTCCAGCCCGGATAGAATAAAGCCGACACACAAGCTTCGGCTAAATCTCTAGTCCCGGTCTCCCTCATCCCGGCTAGAATCTCCCTAGGACACAATTCTCTCGGCTAAAACTGTCATCCCGGTCCCTTTTCCCGACCAGACACAGGCCGGGATAGACTCCTTGACCCAAATATTTCCGGGTGAAAACCCGGTTTGTTCCGTGTTGACCCGGTTCCCCTCTTTTATTATAAATATCCTAAAACCCTAATTTTATTTGTATGCTTTTTCTTATGCTTAAAAACCCTTACCTTTGAGAGAGTTTGAGATTTGTAAGAAGGATCCTTTGTTTTATGCAATTTAGTATTTGTTTTTATCAATCTCTTCCATCTATCTTCTTTCTATCTTGATTATCCAACACTCATCCATGGATTCAATCTCTCATCAAATCAATTTTGGGTTGTTCTTGATGGGTCTTGAGTAGTCTTTTAGGGTTTAGAGATGGGGTAGATTTGGATGTTTCTAGGCTTGATTGATGGTGTTTAGGGTTAGATCTTCTTATATCCTTTCTTGTTTAATGTTCTTAAGAATAAATCTAGCCTGAAAAAGTAGGTTTAGATCATAAGCCATTTCATGCACACCAAGTGTTTTACATTCCTAGCCTATGACAATAGTTGTAAAACACAACCTATGGCTTCTCCTTCCTCTAAATGATAAGGTTTAGTGGACTTCTCGCGACGTCGCAGACGGAGAACCACCCACTTCACCGCGATCCGAACACTTCACCGGATCATTCAATCGGTAGGAGCGACAGGCGGTGTGTACAAAGGGCAGGGACGTAGTTAACGCGAGCTGATGACTCAATCTTACTAGGAATTCCTCGTTGAAGACCAGCAATTGCAATGATCTATCCCCATCACGATGAAATTTCAAAGATTACCTGGGCCTGTCGGCCAAGGTGTGAACTCGTTGAATACATCAGTGTAGCGCGCGTGCGGCCCAGAACATCTAAGGGCATCACAGACCTGTTATTGCCTCAAACTTCCTTGGACTAAACGGAAATATTCCCTCTAAGAAGCCGGCCGTGAAGGGATGCCTCCACGTAGCTAGTTAGCAGGCCGAGGTCTCGTTCGTTAACGAAATTAACCAGACAAACCACTCCACCAACTAAGAACGGCCATGCACCACCACCCAAAGAATCAAGAAAGAGCTCTCAGTCTGTCAATCCTTACTATGTCTGGACTTGGTAAGTTTCCCCGTGTTGAGTCAAGTTAAGCCGCAGGCTCCACTCCTGGTGGTGCCCTTCCGTTAATTCCTTTAAGTTTCAGCCTTGCGACCATACTCCCCCCAGAACCCAAAAACTTTGATTTCTCATAAGGTGACAGCGGAGTCCTAAAAGCAACATCCGCTGATCCTTGGTCGGCATCGTTTATGGTTGAGACTAGGACGGTATCTGATCGTCTTCGATCCCCCAACTTTTGTTTTTGATTAATGAAAACATCCTTGGCAAATGCTTTCGCAGTTGTTCGTCTTTCATATATCCAAGAATTTCACCTCTGACTATGAAATACGAATGCCCCCGACTGTAACGCCCCCAAACCGTTCTATGGCCAGGACGCGTGCCTCGACCACAAAGACGGGTCGGGATTGCTACTTGATGACGCACACAGATGGTCGGCCGAGGTTTTTGAAATGAATTCAATCACCCTGGCCATCCATACCGTGAGGCCATCCCACTCGAACATGGGTCCAGGCTTGCCAACCCTTGCCATGGCCGAGTGTTGGGTCGGTACGGACAAGACCATAATCATTTATGAACAACGCTTGAATATAAACAGCTTCATACCATATATAATTATTATTGAGTCAAATACATTACCAAAACAAATATAAGTCTTGGGAGACTATACTCCAAAAGCTATACTTACTTATATTTGCAACCATATTTTACAAAAAGGCAAGCAAAACATACACTGGTTCCTAACGTCCAAGCTTCCCGCTAATTCCCTTTCTATGGGTTACCTTTAACAAAAGACAGAATCATGAGTAATCTAGAATTACTCAGTCAGTCCGGGATCTCTACAATTATATCCCAAACCCAAACCCCAATCACAAGGAAGGATATCTAATATCCATAAACAAAACAACATCAAGTAAAACGCAGTGGTTAAATAACCATTCAACAACAGTCCTAGTCACACTAAGTAACTAGACTCAAAACGTAGCATGCTACTACCACCAATTCCTCATGTCACATGGCGATTCCTGATTTCCCAAGGCAATGTCTCTCCTGCCATTAGACACAAAGTCTAAAATGGCTACATTCCTGTTAGCCCCTCCTCGGATCCTTTACTACACCGTCGTGTAGGCTCGACTGGGTACTAGCCAGACCGAACAATTGGGACATTCAAAACATCGCCCTCAACCTCACGTTAGTTAATTATGCAATAACCTCTCGTTAACTGCATACCTTTAACTAACCAAATCGACAATATAACGAGTAAAGCAAATGTCCTACCTCGACAACAATACTCGAAATATTTAACAAAGCAATACTATGCAAGCATAAATTAAACCAGCAATACTATGCAAGCATAAACCAAATGAACTTCCGACAGAATTTAAATAACCCCTTAATTTAAATCCTAATCATGTGCTGCCTCACATGACCGGAAGTTACAGATTTTCGGATGAACGGTTTAAAGGTTCCCGAAAGCTTTCCCGGCAATCCTAAGGCTCCAACGGTTTCAGCACTTTCTCTCTCTAATGTTTAGTGATTTTCAAGAATGGGAATGAATGAAGTTAAGGTTTGGAACTAAGGTTTATATAGGAGTTTGGTTAAGCACGAGGTGGAACGACCTTCTCTAAAGCGGTGACATGTGTTTCCCCCAGGACACTAATCTCTCCTTAGCATCCGACACATGGACCAGATCCACCAGAACTTGACACCTCGAGCTAGCCATGCACTTGATCTTATCCATTTCCGTTCTTATCCTTATTTCATGCTTATCCACATCTTATTCTTATCCAAAACTCATGCTTATCCAAAACTCATTCATATCCACAACTTCATCCTTATCCAAACTTCATCCTTATCCACACTCATCCTTATCCAAACTTCATGCTTATCCGTAGCCGCAATTGTTGACCATTCTCGGCCACAAACAAGGGCGATTACCTAAGCTAGTGATGTGGCCACTCCTCAGCCACAAATCCTAAGGTTGCTTCCTAACAGGTGATGTGGTCGATCCTTAGCCACATATTTCAAGTCTATCCGCGATTTATCCGTCCTCGGCTGAAAATAGTCTGCACGACCGTCGAATAATTTCCCTCGGCCAAAACATTTTTCCCTCGACCAAAAATACTTAATCCTTCCTGATTAAATTTTAGGTCGAGACCAGGGTCATTACATTCTCCCCTCCTTATTAGAATTCGTCCCGAATTCTAGTTGATTAGAAGGACTCGCCTGATCAACATCTTCTTCTTCTGTGAAAAACTCAGGATAGTTCTTCCGGAACACAGCTTCGTCTTCCTACGTAACCACTTGACGATTCTGTTTCCCTCAATAAACTTGAATTTGAGGAATTACCTTATTCCTTAATGTTCGATCTCTCCTTTCGCCTATACTTAACGGTCCTTCTGGGTAAGTAAGGTTTGATTGCAATTCCTCAACTTCTTGCGTTTCCACTTCCTCAGGATCTCGTATATGCTTCCGCAGCATGGATACATGGAATATAGGGTGAAGATGCATGGTCTTGGGTAATGCTACTCGATAGGCCACCTCTCCAACCCTTGCAATTATTTCAAATGGTGCAATGATTCTTGTAGCAAGCTTCCCAGTTTTCCCAAAACGATATCTTCCTTTTACTGCTGTGGCTTTGAGATATACCATATCTCCCACTGCAAATACTACTTCTCGTCTTTTCTGATCTGCATACTTCTTCTGGCGATCATGCTCCTTCTTCATATTTTCTTTTACCACTTTGATCCTTTCCACTGTCTCATCAATGACCTCTTGTCCCAATGTTTGTTCTCCCGACACTTCCGTCCAACACAATGGTGTTCGGCACAGCCTTCCATAAAGAGCTTCAAATGGAGCCATGCCAATACTAGCATGATAACTGTTGTTGTATGAGAACTCGATCAATGGTAGATAATCCACCCATGCGTTTGACCAATATAGGACACACATCCGAATCATGTCCTCCGATGTCCGGATGGTCATCTCTGTTTGACCATCTGTCTCTGGGTGATAAGCCGTACTCATAAATACTTTAGTTCCCAAGGCTTGCTGCAGCTCCTTCCATAATGCTGTTGTGAACCTAGGATCTCGATCTGATACGATATTTGCTGGTACTCCATGAAGTGGTACAATCTTACATACATACAATTCAGCCAACCTTGGCGTCTTGTCCTCATCGTGAATAGGTAATAAATGAGCCACTTTGGTTAAGCGATCCACGATTACCCATATCGAATTCTTTTTCCCTTTTGCCATTGGCATCCCAACAATGAAATCCATGGCTATGGATTCCCATTCCAAGGTGGAATAGGTAAATTTCGTAATAGGCCAGCCGGTACCTGGTGTTCGGTCTTAACTTATTGACATGTATGGCACTGCGCCACCCACTGTGCTACTGCTCGCTTCATTCTCGGCAAATTGTAATATCGCCTGATGTCTTTGTACATCTTGGTACTCCCAGGGTGAATACTGAGTAAGGTGTGATGCGCTAACCTTAAAATTTCCTTTCGCATGCCTTCTCTATCAGGAACTGTAATTCTCCGTAAGGTGTGATGAGCTCCATATCCTTTTCAATATCAGCTTCCCTCTTCCGGCGACTTAACGCATCTGCTACAACATTTGCCTTTCCAGGGTGGTATTGAATCTTCATATCGTAATCAGAAATAAACTCCATCCATCGCCTTGGTCTCAAATTCAGATATGGCTGCGTGAACAAGTATTTAAGACTTTGGTGGTCCGTAAATACCTGAATCGACTCACCATACAAGTAGGATCTCCATATCCTAAGCGCAAATACTACGGCAGCCATCTCAAGGTCGTGAGTGGGGTAGTTCTCTTCGTGTTTCCTGAGTTGTCTTGATGCATAGGCGATAACCTTCTCGTCTTGCATTAACACACATCCTAAAACAACTCGGGAAGCATCAGTATATACCGTGTATGGCCGTCCCGACTCTGGTAAGGCCAATATAGGTGCAGTGGTTAATGCCTCATTTAACCTACTGAATGCCTCCTCCGTGTCTTCTTTCCAAATGAACGGAACTCCTTTTCCGGTCAATCGTGTCAAGGGCTTTGCAATGGAGGAAAACCCTTGAACAAATTTCCGTTAATATCCCGCTAAACCGAGAAAACTTCGTACCTCTGACACTGATGTAGGCCGTGGCCATTCCTGAATTGCCATGACCTTTTCTGGATCTGCGGATACTCCTTGCGCTGACACACGGTGTCCGAGAAATCCTATCTCTTCCTTCCAGAATCGACATTTACTAAACTTAGCAAATAACCTTTGGTTCCTCAAGCGTTCTAAGACCTTTCGAAGATGCTCTTCATGATCTTCTTTACTTCGGGAATATATGAGAATATCATCTATAAAGATTATCACGAACCTATCGAGATAATCCTGGAATACCTCGTTCATGAGTCGCATGAATGCCGCCGGGGCGTTGGTGAGTCCAAACGGCATCACTACAAACTCATACTGTCCATATCTTTTTCGAAACGCCGTCTTCATGACGTCTATCCCCAAAATCGGGATATGATGATATCCAGAGGCTAAGTCGATCTTGGAAAATCATCTAGCCCCTCGTAGTTGATCCAACAATTCATCAATTCTCGGTAACGGATACCTTTCCTTGATATTGAGATTGTTGATTCCTCGGTAATCACTACATAATCTCATGCTTCCGTCCTTCTTCTTCACAAACAATACCGGGGCTCCCCAAGGTGAAGAACTTGGTCGAACAAACCCTTTGTCCAGCAAATCCTCCAACTGTTGCTTTAACTCATAAAGTTCAGCTGGGGCCATTCTATAAGGTGCCTTCGCTATCTGTGCCGCTCTTGGCTCAAGGTTGATTGTGAAGGGATTGTTCCTAGGAGGAAGCAATCCTTCCAATGGCTCAAAGACATCCACAAAATCTCGCACAACCGGAATGTCTTCAACCTTCTGCTCTTCTCCCGTCTCATTTCCAATAATGGTTAGGGTAATAAAGTACCCTTCCCCCTCCTTTAACTCCTTACCTATCCTCATAGCCGATACAAACGATACAACCGAACTTGGGTTGATCCCATGATAAGCCATCAACGGTTTCCCTTCAAAGGTAACTCTACCTCTTCCACAATCCAAGTGAGCTAGGTAACTTGACAGCCAATCCATCCCTAGGATGACTTCATACCGTTCTGAAGGAACTACTAGGAAGTTAGCCACAAAAATCTCCTCTAGAATCTCTATGGGTACTTCTAATACTAAACTTTCGGCTTTTAGGGTCTGGTTTCCTGGGGTTCGCACATAAACATTCACCCTCTCAACCACAAACGTTCCCTCAAACCTAGAGGCAACCTCGGGAGTTAGAAAACTATTGGTCGCCCCCGAGTCAAACAATACGTGTGTGGGACTTCCACCAACACGCAAGGTTCCTTCTCATCCATTCCATGCATGCATAATACTATCTAGTAAACATTCAAGCAATAACACACAAAAACACTGAAAACAAGAAGTTAAAACCCAAGCGTACCTGTTATGGGACCCTTCGAAGGTCCTGCTTGCTCGGTTTTACTTAAATCTAAAGCATTAACATTGTCCCCTGTGGCCTGCTTCTTAGACGCGGACTCATTAGCTGGACGGCTCGGCGGTGGGTGATTGACTGCCTTGCCTGGCCTTTCCTGGTTTTTGGGATCTTTAGTCGGACACTCATTCGCATAATGCCCATTCTCATGGCCTGTATAGCACGTAACATTCGGATGAGCCCTGTGGTCGTTTTGATGGCAACCAACTTAGACAATTCCGTGCAAAGTGTCCAGGTTGGTTACACGTGAAACACAAAGACTCCGACTCCCTATTTCCTCACTTCTGTTCAACCTCTCGATTCCCTTGACCCCTTGACCGGTTCCTGGGCTGTCCTTGCCCACCAAATTGTCTCTGCTTCGGTACTTGACTTACTTCTGCACCACTGGCTTCTATTTTTTCATCCCTTAGTCCTTCTTCCACATTCACAGCTCTTTCTACCATCTCATAATAGTTTCGAAACTCTACTACTTGAAGTCGACTACGAATTTGCGCTCGCAGTCCTCGAAGAAACTTTCGGATCATGAGAAGTTCATCTCCTTGTCCATAGTTAATGTACTTCCTTAGCCGTGCAAACTCAACTTCATAGGCTCGAACATTTTTCCCTCCTTGCCTCAAGGCTAGAAACTGATTCCCTAGGCGATCTCTTTCCTCTGGTGGAAAATATTTCCTTTCAAACTCTCGACGAAAATCTAACCACGTAGGTACTTCAAAGAACTTTCTCTCCATATTTTCCCACCAACTTAAAGCATCCCTCTCTAAGTAGTGAACCGCGATTTCTTTTTTGTAACTATTCGGGCATCGAGTTGTGGCAAAGTTTCTTTCCATGTTCTGTAGCCAAGCATCTGCTTCATAAGGGTTTGCATCTCCATAGAACTTCCCCGTACCCATATTCTTCATTATCATTACCATCTTCAAGAAATCTGGAGGTGGAGTTGATCCCAAATGTACGTTAGCCATAGCATGCTGTTGTTGCTTCATATGCTCCATCATATCATAAAGTAATCTCATCATCGAGCCAGCCTCCTGCGTTGTCGGCCCTGGTTGCTGTTCTGGTACAACTCTTGGTGAGTTTCGCCTTGGATAATGTCGAGGGTTCCGATTCTCCTGTGATCCTTCCTCATTTCTGAACGAATTCCTCGAATCTTGTGGTGCATTAACCGGATTTCCATGCACCACAGAAACAGACATCGGTCTTGCTGGAGAGCTTTCACCATGCTCTCGTGACTGACACTCTTCCTGCCTTACATCATTTGTCCTCGAAATGCGATATTGCCTTCCGTTCAAGGATTCCAACGAGAGAGACAAGTCTAATCCCGCATCCCCCAGCTCTACTGCTATTGCAGCAGCCGTTCCACTTGGACCAGCATCATCCCGATACCCAAAATTCTCGTTCCTCTGACCAGGCAACAATCCCCACGACCGGCCTCCAATTTCTCCTTGTCCTGACATACTGCATCGAGAACAGGGTGAATCCTAAACCCATCTACCTAATAGCATTGGACGACCAGTTTAACCTAATTGCCTTTTTGCGACCATTTTGACTCGATAAAACGTTTGAAAAAGCGTATGTTCTATAAGCATGATCATGAACCATGCTCTGATACCAAACTTGTAACGCCCCCAAACCGTTCTATGGCCAGGACGCGTGCCTCGACCACAAAGACGGGTCGGGATTGCTACTTGATGACGCACACAGATGGTCGGCCGAGGTTTTTGATATGAGTTCAATCACCCTGGCCATCCATACCATGAGGCCATCCCACTCGAACATGGGTCCAGGCTTGCCAACCCTTGCCATGGCCGAGTGTTGGGGCGGTCCGTACCAGACCATAATCATTTATGAACAACGCTCGAATATAAACAGCTTCATACCATATATAATTATTATCGAGTCAAATACATTACCAAAACAAATATAAGTCTTGGGAGTCTAAACTCCAAAAGCTATACTTACTTATATTTGCAACCATATTTTACAAAAAGGCAAGCAAAACCTACACTGGTTCCTAACGTCCAAGCTTCCCGCTAATTCCATTTCTATGGGTTACTTGTAACAAAAGACATAATCATGAGTAATCTAGAATTACTCAGTCAGTCCGGGATCTCTACAATTATATCCCAAACCCAAACCCCAATCACAAGCAAGGATATCTAATATCCATAAACAAAACAACATCAAGTAAAACGCAACGGATAAATAACCATTCAACACAAGTCCTAGTCACACTAAGTAACTAGACTCAAAACGTAGCATGCTACTACCACCAATTCCTCATGTCACATGGCGATTCCTGATTTCCCAAGGCAATGTCTCTCCTGCCATTAGACACAAAGTCTAAAATGGCTACATTCCTGTTAGCCCATCCTCGGACCCTTTACTACACTGTCGTGTAGGCTCGACTGTGTACTAGCCAGACCGAACAATTGGGACAATCAAAACATCGCCCTTAACCTCACGTTAGTTAATTATGCAATAACCTCTCGTTAACTGCATACCCTTAACTAACCAAATCGATAATATAACGAGTAAAGCAAATGTCCTACCTCGACAACAATACTCGAAATATTTAACAAAGTAATACTATGCAAGCATAAATTGAACCAGCAATACTATGCAAGCATAAACCAAATGAACTTCCGACTGAATTTAAATAACCCCTTAATTTAAATCCTAATCATGTGCTGCCTCACATGACCGAAACTTACATATTTTCGGATGAACGGTTTAAAGGTTCCCGAAAGCTTTCCCGGCAATCCTAAGGCTCCAACGGTTTCAGCACTTTCTCTTTCTAAGGTTTAGTGATTTTCAAGAATGGGAATGAATGAACTTAAGGTTTGGAACTAAGGTTTATATAGGAGTTTGGTTAAGCACGAGGTGGAACGAACTTCTCTAAACCAGTGACATGTGTTTCCCCCATGACACTAATCTCTCCTTAGCATCCGACACATGGACCAGATCCACCATAACTTGACACCTCGAGCTAGCCATGCACTTGATCTTATCCATTTCCGTTCTTATCCTCATTCCATGCTTATCCACATCTTATTCTTATCCAAAACTCATACTTATCCAAAACTCATCCTTATCCACAACTTCATCCTTATCCAAATTCATCCGTATCCACACTCATCCTTATAAATGACTCAAATGCATGAAAATATCTCAAAAAATATACAAAGTGAGATTGAAACATATGAAAATAAAGTCCTAGGAACATGTAAAATATGGTGTTATCAACCGGTACCCAGCCTCATGACAGCTCAGGCCGCCCCTTGCTGGTCTGGTGTTCACCGTCCGGCGCTTAGCCAACTCTCGGGCAGGGGAATTACCGGCTGGCTGCACCGCCCCTAGCCGGCTTGGTGTAACACCCCGACCTCGGCCTGAGATCCTCCGCAGAACCGGGACCGGGAGTGCCATGGATGTGAAGGGAGAACCGCCGAAACAAACCAGCCAGGAGGCATCCCATACTACTTCCCAACAAATTCATCCCGGCTGGTTGCATCTCTTTAGTACCTCTCGTCCAGCAGCCTAAGGATTTTCAACCAGTAAAGCTGGCCGAGAGTTGTTTCAACCCCGGACTAGGGTCTTGTATCTTAGGACTCGAGGTTTTAGGAAAACAATTAATTTTATTTACTTAATAAAATTCTTACATACGCTTAACATAGTTTTATCCTAAAACCCTTTGATAAATCCTACTTTACTTTTACACAAATACCGCAATCTACTTCTGGCTTGCCTAATGTCCGATGCTCCCCCTAAATTCCCCACTAAGGTTACATGTGACAAAAATTGTATAATGAGCATTTCTACTAAATGCCCAGTGAGTTCAAGACCCCTACCCTGCAAGTTAGTCCCCAATCCCCATCCCTAGATAGCTGAAGCCTAAATCTACCAGGAAGCACACAAAGAGAAACCAAGAAATGCGGCACATAAGACTAAGTCCTAAAACTAAACAACCTACTCTCCTAGAGTACACATGCGAAAGCTAATTTCAATGTCTAAACTAAACCTAAATTAGTCCTCGTGACTAATTCTCCTAGAGCTCTTTTACTATGATGTATCCACAATCCACCCCTGATCCCCACATCTAATCACCACAAAGTGATGAGGACATCGATGCAAGCTCAACAGAAACTAAGGAGGAGGACTTCACCATACCGACAATGAGGCAAACTCCACAAACCAGATCTGGCGTAAGGAACATGGTCGAGCTGTTCAACAAGTCTTTGGAAAGGATCATGCCCATCATACATCAAGAAGTGCAAAAGGACCTACAAGAGAAATTCAAGAAGGAATTTACCTTATTTATCATTTCAGATCAAGATCAAGCTGCCTAAAAGATCAAGGCCCAAAGAAATCACTAAATGGGTATGTACTCCATTTGTGCTCTTTTTCCCTTGTCCAGGTTTTGTCCCAATGAGTTTTCTTGGAAAGGTTTTTAATGAGGCAAATGGTTCACATTATTATTGGCTCATTTAATTGATCTTCCTCAAGCCCAAGTCCATGAAGAATTTCGACCAAAGGAGTTCAAGAGTCTTTCTTTGAATTTCGAAATTGAGTTTAATGTTGCTTCTTTCTCTCTCCTTCATGCAGACTTGTTTTATTTTCTTTATATCTTTCTTGTAACTCTTGGTCGAAACTATGTCTTGTTTATAAGTAAATTTGAGAGTTTTCTCTTGCTATTTTCTGTGAAAGAAATAGTTGTCTACTAAACTTCATGTGTGTGATTTCTTGAAGCTTAGAGTGTGTCAGACTTATCATAGATCCTTTCACCGATCAGTGTGGCGTCTCTCAATCCATCCATCTATTAAACCATCTCTTTGACTCAGCAGAAAGTGTCGTACAGCCAGCTGAAGAGTCACCATCATCTATCCATTGATCCATCTCTTTAGATCATCTAGAAAGTGTCGTACAGCCAGCTATATCATCTCCATTGATTCCCCCATTATAAGAGAAAGTCCCCTTGTTCCTACATAACAAATGATCATAGATTTGTGTCATATCTTGATCTAGTCTACCTAGACTATCTGATCTTCGTGCACCGTCGTGCATACTTGGTCAAGGGAGAGACCCAAGAACGCCTCCGAGCATAATGGTGGTATGGACTACATCCCCTAACCTATAGAAAACTTACCTCTAGTTTTTTATCCTAACTTATATGATCTCTCCTAGATCATATAATGTGCTTTTTACAAGCAAACTATGGAACGACCTGCCCATATCTAAAACACACAACGACATACAAAAAATCTAACTATTTCTTCCCGCGTGAACCTCCCTTGGTCCCTACTTGGTTTTTGTCATTTTCTAACTTCCCGTGTTATTTATGATGTTTCATTCCATGCATCATGCATGGACTCCTTCCTATGCATGCATGAACGTCTAACACATTGCTAATTACTTAGATCAATTTACTATAATTATCTAAGTCCATTCTAAACTAACATCAACCTAGGTTTAAATTTAGAAAATCAAACAATGGCGGAATAAACGTCACACTGTTTATTCACGCCCAAACAATGAGAAACGATAAGCAACTATGCTGCCGGAACTCATCTTGAGTTGTGTGGGCAAAAGGGAAAGACTTCTACTTCTAGGTTCTCTACCTTCCTTGGCGAAATCTCATCTCGGTTTAGATGCACGTCATCTAAGCCGAGGCTCTCCCTCTTAAGGCACTTTCTCACTCTACACTTTTGCTCTAACGTCTCTCTAGTTTTTACTAAGATTTTGTGAGTGATACTTACCTTGAAAATTTTGGAGCCTATTTCTAGCGAAAGGAGGTCGGTTTAAGCACTTCCACTTGTCGTCCGGCTCCCATGCAAGGAGACATGTGTCCCAACAAATGGCGAGACTTGCGGCCCAAGTCTCTGCTTCTCCACTTTCCCACTAACTGGTCTTGAGCATTCATCACTTGCAATGCAAGTGCCCTAGCCCGTAGGTCCTCTAGCTAGCTTACGCAAATATTCCCTTTGCTCCCCACTAAGCGATTTTAAGTGCTTCATGACCAAAAATGTGCATGGTAGGTAGTAGTGTAGGTGGTAGGTGAGTTCACCTTTTTCCCTACCACACTAGCACTAGACTTGACCCCACCCACTCATGTCAGCCACTAACACCATAAGGGTTAAGGTTTTAGTGAAAACTTGCTCCAAAAGTTTTAAACTCTTATAAATACGATTCGACTCTCGCCATTTGTCCATCGGTGACTCGGCCTTTTTTGGATTTTGCGGCGGTTGGTCGGCCAGAATTTGTGGCTGACGTCGTGCCACGTGGCTCCTCCTCCGTCTCACGGAGCGACGGTTCAACTTCTGACATGTTGAAACTCGGATGGCCATTCATGCCATGGCCCCTCCGTGCTGGCCCTGTAACTCGCCCGTGATGGGCCTCGCCCAAGTCCAAATGACCAAATTTTGACTTGTTGATTTTCTTCCTCTTAAGACGCTCGTTTGGCGTGCCTAGTCATTGCCAAAACTTAGGTAAAGTTTGTTTTGGAAAATTCCTTAACCAAAATTTTACCGATTCTTGGTTAGGCTCCTTCTTGGGGCATGCCCGTTCCGAGGTGAATATCATTCAATCACTTTGTTTGTTTTTGATTCTGATTCGCCTGATCTTCAAGAATTGTCCTCCCTTAGCATCTCCAAGTGGTCCCCTTCCATTTGGCGATCTTTCAATTTTTTTGGCTAAAACTGGTCTCGGCTAAAATTGCCTTCGGCTAAAAATCTTCCGGCTAAGATTTTCTTCCGGTCAAAACTCTTGGGAAAGAACTGCAGTTTTGCTTGTACGTCCGTTTTGAGCTGTCCATTGCCAAAACTGACTCGACCAAACGTTTTCTCTTGACCTTTCCTTGTCAAGAGTGCATTTCCTTTGCAACTTTGGTGATCTTGAAATTTCTCTTGACCTTTTGATAAGCTCAAATTAATACCCTAAGAGTACTAAAATTTTGTCGATTGTAATACTTAGGGATCGAATCCACAGAGACTTAGGGAAACACACAATAGATTATATATATGAAAATCAAGCTAAGTGATCAATGGAATTGAAAGCAAATACATGAATTAAACTGTTGTAAATTCGATGGGAGAAAGATAGATTCATGGTATTTCTCAGGAAATCAGTGAATGCAGATAAACTAACTAATCAGGGTTCAGGTTATGCACGGTTCTTGAACTCAAATCACTAAAATATAATTAACAAATTCTCGTTGCGAGAATTATCTAAGTCTAAATTCTCGTTGCGAGAATTATCTAAGTCTAAATCCTAAAATTTCAAATCTCGTTGCGAATCCTAAAGTCTAAACCAGCTTTTAGTTCAAGTTTGATTTGTTCAAAAAACAACTAAACCAAATCTCTTTGCGAATAGTTATATTGCTCACTCTAAGTTCTATCAGGTTTCTCAATTGCACTCTCGTGCCTAATCGATTAACCTAATATCTAAGTTCTAGGTGATCAATCCAGAATTAGCTTTGAAAACAACCTAAGGTGAAGAACTAATTCAGATTATGAACCCTAATCAACAATTCAACCTAGCATTCAAAGAAATCCCTTATGAGAACCCTAAACCTAACAAGAGATCTACTCAGACATGGAAATTGAAGCAATAAACATGTTTGAATAAATCACTGTATAAATAATAAGAAAGAGAGTAAAACAGGGGTTCATAATCTTCTCTCGGACGACCAGAGTTTCAGACTTGTCTCCCTCAAAAGCTCTCTCACCAAAAACCAAAGTAGAATTCAATTGTAGAATAAAACTTAGCCACAAAAGTGGCTGAAAAACCTAATAAATAACCTAAGACACGTTTTGGGGCTTTTTGTAAATAATAAAATCTTTTGGGACAATTTGCAGTTCCTTAAAGCTTCAAATAAGTCGCGATTCTTCTGTTTCTTCGACGGGTATCGATCAATACCATAAGTGTATCAATCGATACTCACGCATCAAATCGGTGTCTCAGCTACAGGATCTCTGCTTGACTCCAAAAAGCTCCATAATGCTTCAATATCTCTAATAATGCTCCAAACTTACCTAAAACCTGAAAAGACTCTATAAGACTACAGAATACTAGAAAGACTCTATAAAAGGACTTATATCATGGGTTAAAACGGGTAAAAACCATGATATATCAACTCCCCCAGACTTAGCTTTTGCTTGCCCTCAAGCAAACAGAAAGCTAAACAAGAGAAAGAGGTTTGAAAACAAGGAGACTCACATGTTCTTGAAACATTGCAATGACCTTTTTCCTTAGTACTCCACATATCACCTAACCAGTTCCAAGTCTAACCACCATGTACTTCTCCGTAGACATTCGCAGCTTCTCAGACTACACACATTATTTCACAGCATTACCCAATAAAGCCCTCATCGCCAGTTTCATTGCTACGATTAATATCAAGAACCTTCTAGATTCTTTCCCATATAATATCATGACAAGGAACCATCCAATTTCATACTTTCTGGTACTATTTTCTCTCCCCTAGACTTATTTCTTATTATGTTATCTCGCATATGCTTATTAAGGTTCGAGACGCGAGTATTGATGGTGTTTGCCACCGAATCCCCGGTTCTTCCCTTAAAAGCAATCAAAAGTGTAGGCGAATAATGGTATCACAGGAAATTTTCCTAACCTCGCTTCCACCTTTGTGTGATCATTCATTCTGAAATAGAATAATGGGATCGCTGGAAATTTTCCTAACCCTCTACTCAGAAGAAAATCATTTCATCTTTTAATGCATCTTATTTATTAACTTGTAACAGGGGAGAGAAATACCATTACTTTAAACACATGGGTTCCTTTGTCAGATATGAATTAGGAATCAAGCTCTATGGACATCAGTCACATTGATGAAGTGCAAAAATTTTGGCTTAGACTTTAAAGAACTTTGCTGGAAACATGGGTGTCTTCTAGTTAACTGGTCAGCCTTCGTATTTTTCATTAGTCCGATCTATAACTGATTCTATAACAATGGTCACTTAGAAGTAAAGTCAGAACAATAGATTCAAGAAAAAGATCACAGTCCCCAACCAATTTTGACTCAATAAAACATAGTTTGACTCAAAAACGACTGACTCTAAGAAAAACAAACACAATGTCAGCAACTACCACCCCCAGACTTGAATAACACTGTCCCCAGTGTTATCTAGCCTAAGGTTGGTGAAAGCAACAAAAGAACATAGTAGGATTGTGAGGGAAAAGAAGGAGTTACCGATCTGGGACAGGTGTATCGACCGACACACGGCCTGGTATCGATCGATACCAGGCTTAAGTCGACACGATGAACTCTTCTCAACGTTGAATTGGAATATGAGGTATCGATCGACACACGGGGAGTATCGATCGATACCAGGGCGATTTGGTCGATGGCAAGTCTTGTTTTTCCTTGTTTATCCTGACAACAAAACACAAAACAAAAAATAAAAAATAAAAAGACTTATATACAAACTCACCAGTGGGTTGCCTCCCACCAAGCGCTCGTTTAATGTCATTAGCTTGATTGTACCGCCGTTCAGGCACTGGGTGCATCATCCAGAGGCATTATGTGTCCCTTTGGAATCTCGGTTGTCCAGAAATAGTGTTTCACCCTTTGTCCATTGACAGTGAACTCTTCGCCTGAAGGCTTTGTCAAGAAAAGTGTGCCATGTGGTCTAACCTCCTTGACTGTGAAAGGACCTGACCAACGAGAACTCAATTTACTAGGAAACAAATGCAAACGAGAGTTATACAGAAGTACCTGGTCATTGGGTTCAAAGTGTCTGGAGAGGATCTTTTTGTCGTGGTATGCCTTGGTACTCTCCTTGTACAGCTTTGAGTTTTCATAGGCGTGATGCCTAATCTCATCCAACCAATTCAGCTGAATCAATCGCCTCTCAGCAGCAGATTTGATGTCAAAATTCATCAGCTTTGTAGCCCAGGCTGCCTTATGCTCGATTTCCACTGGAAGATGACACGCTTTCCCATATAGCAAGTGAAACGGTGTAGTCCCAAGTGGTGTCTTGAAAGCAGTCATGTATGCCCACAGTGCATCATCCAACTTCGTAGACTAATCCTTCCTAGTGGTACCCACAGTCTTCTCCAAAATCTCCTTGATTTGCCTGTTGGAGACCTCAACTTGCCCACTAGTCTGAGGATGATAAGGAGTAGCTACACGATGATTCACACCATGCTTCTTCACCATCCTCTCGAAAACCTTGTTAATAAAGGGAGAGCCACCATCACTTATAACAATCTGAGGTACTCCAAATCGAGGAAAAATGATGGTCTTAAACAGCTTAAGGACCACTGAAGAATCGTTGGTGGGACTAGCAATTGCTTCTACCCACTTGGAGACATAGTCCACAGCAACCAAGATGTACTTATTCTTGTATGACGAAGGGAAGGGACCCATAAAATCGATGCCCCAACAATCAAAAATCTCAACCTCGAGGATGAAATTTGGTGGGATCTCGTGTTTCTTACTGCCCTTCCCTCTTCTCTGACACACATCGCACTGCGAAACAAAGGTATGAGCATCCTTAAACATAGTAGGGCACCAGAAACCTGCTTGAAGAACCTTGGACACTGTCTTGAAAGTAACAAAGTGTCCAGCATACTCAGATCCATGACAATGAAATAGAGCACTAGGTACCTCTGATTCAGCAATGCATCTTCGGTAGACACCATCAGAACAGTGTTTGTACAGGTAAGGGTCATCCCAAAAGAATCGCCTTATGTCACGCAGAAACTCCTTCTTGTCATATTTCATGAGCTGCTTTGGCTCCGCATCTGCAGCGAGATAGTTGGCAATATCAGCATACCACGGTTGATCAAAATCAGCTGCAGCGCCTAGATACTCTTCAGAAGTACCAAGGTGTTCAACAGTAAAAACAGGTTCGGAAATCGCAGGGTATCGACCGATACAGGGTGAGTGTCGATCGATACCAAAACCTGCAATTCGTGGGAATTGCTGAGTTTCGGCAAAACCCATTTGAAACTCAGTTTCAATGAAGTAAATGGACTATTCTGGTAGTTTATCATCAATAGGGACGTCTGCATTGATCCGAATTATCGAAAGATGGTCAGCGACCCCGTTCTCTATTCCTTCCTTGTCCTTAACCTCGATGTCGAAACCTTGTAGCAAAAGAACCCAACGACAAAGGCGAGGCTTGAGATCCTTGTTCTGCATCAGATATTTGAGAGCATAATGATCAGTATGAACAATCACTTTGCTCCCAATTAGGTAGAAGCGAAATTTCTCAAAGGAGAAAACAACTGTAAGTAGTTCCTTTTCCGTGGTGCTGTAATTCCTCTGAGCATCATCCAATGTCCTACTGGCATAGTAGATAACGTGCAGCTTCTTATCCTTTCTCTGACCCAGAACTGATCCAACAGCAAAATCACTGGCGTCGCACATGATCTCAAAAGGCAAAGTTTAATCAGGAGGTTGCATAATAGGGGCACTCACCAAAGCCTTTTTAATCTCCTCAAAGACTGCAAGACAATCTTGTGTGAAGTCGAATTTGATCTCCTTGCATAATAGGGCGGTGAGTGGGCGTGCTAGCTTGGAGAAATCCTTGATGAACCTCCTGTAAAACCCAGCATGACCAAGGAAGTTTCAAATATCCTTCACAGAATTCGGTGGTTGGAGGCTTGTCATGACTTGAATCTTGGCCTTGTCAACTTCGATCCCATCTTCATAAACGTTGTGCCCAAGAACGATGCCATCCTGAACCATAAAGTGACACTTTTCCCAATTAAGGACCAAGTGCTTCTCTTCACACATCTGTAGCACCTTGCACAAATTATCCAAACAGTCCTTGAACGATGATCCATACACTGAAAAATCATCCATGAACACCTCCATAAAGTCCTCAATCATGACTGTGAAGATAGACATCATGCATCTCTCAAAAGTGGCTGGAGCGTTACATAATCCAAATGGCATTCTCCTGTATGCGAATGTGCCATAGGGACATGTAAAAGTCGTCTTCCCTTGGTCATCTGGATGTATCGGAATCTGGAAGAAACATGAATACCCATCGAGAAAACAGTAGTAGGGATGACTAGCCAACGTTTCCAACATTTGGTCAATGAATGGCAATGGGAAATGATATTTCCATGTAGCTGCATTCAACTTCCTGTAGTCAATGCACATTCGATGCCCAGTGATAGTCCTAGTAGGAATCATCTCATCCTTCTCATTCTTCACCACAGCTATCCCTCCTTTCTTAGGAACAACGTGCACTAGACTGACCCAAGAGCTATCCGAAATAGCATAGATGACACCAGCTTTCAAAAGCTTAATCACCTCCTTTTTGACTACTTCCTTCAGGTTCGGATTCAGCCTCCTCTGATGCTCAATTGAAGCCTTTGACTCGTCCTCAAGATGAATCATATGCATGCACAAGTCCGGTGATATACCTGAAATGTCATCAAGAGAATAGCCAAGAGCTTTGCGATACTTGCGCAGCTTGCTCAGCAGTAAGGCAATCTCTGCGTTGTTCAAAGAAGCATTAATAATTACTGGGTATGTGGAATTAGGACCAAGAAAACCATACCTCATATTTGCTGGAAGTGGCTTGAATTCCACCTTAGGAGCATTTTCCTCGCTCCAATCTCTGAGCCCAATAACTTGCTTAGAGTTTTCAGCCAACCCCCTTTCTGGTCGCAGGGTATCGACCGATACTAGGGGAGTATCGATCGATACGGGCGATGCTGAATAGAGCATCTTCGAGTATCCAACAGTATCATCACACAAATAAACCTCTGACTCAGCTGAACAGACCAATGCTCTCTCTAGTGGATCCTCAGGATGCATCTCTAGGAAGTACTCTTCAGCTATGTCACTGAAGGTGTCGACAAAGAAAGTTTGCCCATCGATGGTTGGTCTCTTCATCATCTTCTCCGTGTGGAAAGTCATGAGCAAATCACACATGTTGAGAGCGATCTTCCCATTCCTGTAATCAATCAAAGCACCAGCTGCTGCAAGGAATTGTCTGCCTTGGATAAGAGGATCCTTAGGCTCAGCATCATACTCCAGGACAATGAAATCAGTTGGGATCAAGCAATTCCCAATCTTAATAGGAACATCTTCGAGTAATCCCTCTGGAAGTCTAACTGAGCGATCAGCAAGTATCAGGGAGATTCTTGTGGTTGTGAAGTCTGTCATCCCCATCCTTTTAGCAACTGAGTATGGCATGAGGTTGACACTTGAGCCAAGGTCATAGAGAGAACGCTGAAATCTCTCTGTGAATATCGTACAATCCAACACAAAACTCCTTGGATCTGGTAGCTTCTTTGGGATCATGTTGGTCAGGATTGCACTGCATTCATGAGTAATCATCAAGCATCCTTCTTCAAGGTTCACATTGCTAGACACCATCCTCTTGACATATCTCATGAAAGCTGGAGAAGTCTTGATAGCATCGATGAAAGGAAATTCCACAATCAATTTATCCATAATTGCCTTGCATCTAGAGTCTTCTACCTCCTTCATAGTCTTCCCAGTAGACATGGGATAAGGTATCCTCGGTGTGTAAACTCTCTCTGCAACTACATTAGGTACTTTCTTCGAAACTTTAGGTGTTGAGTCGACTGCAGGATTAGTGTCGATCGATACAGGAGTGGTATCGATCGATACACGGGGCTTTGATTTGTCCCGTGAAAGTATTTTGACAGGTGTCGATCGATGCTGGCTAGTCTTGATCGATACTGGAGCGATTTCAGAATCCTCATCGTCAAGATCGACGAAAATATCTGCAGTTTGGCCAATTTTCACTCCTGGATTGACCTCTTTTCCACTCCTCAAGGTGATTGCATTGATGTGAGCCCTTGGGTTCTCTTCTTTCCCTGGAAGAAAACCTTCTTGCCTTTTCACACCCTATGAATTCTAAGCAACCTGAGTTTCCAGCTTCTTCTGCTGAATATTAATAGCGTCGATTCTTCCACTCAGATCATTGTACATGACATCAATCTTCCCATTGAAATCCACATGTAGCTTCTGTTGTCTTTGAATAAGTTGTTCAAACATAGACTCAATCTTGCTATCTGGGATCTTAGCAGGTATACGTTGATAAAATGAATTCCCATAGTTCCTGGTATACCCACTGTACTGAGATGGTTTCTGGACAAACTGATTCGAACCTCCTTGCTGAGAGTTGTATTTGAAGTTTCGGTTGTTGTTGTATTGATTCCTCTGACCATGAAAACCAGAACCACCAATATAGTTAACATCCTCTACTTCATCCTCATTGAATACTTCAACATCTTCAGCAAAGTGAACAGTCTTCGTTGTCTTGCCCATCAGGAGATTGTGCATAGAATCTAACTTGGCTTGAACCTCAGCAATCTGTGAACCCTCCATGCTACCAGCTTGCTTCTTGCGCTCAAAATCTGCATTCTTGGTGCTATTGCTAAACGCCAAGTTCTCAATCAGCACATAAGCATCATCAGGATACCTGGTGTTGAGTGTTGAAGTTTCCATTGCTCGAAGCATCCAAAGCCATCTGATACCTACAATCAATTCCTCCGAAGAAGAAACCCATCAGCTGAACATCAGAGTACCCGTGATGTGGACAATCTCTCTGATATGATTTTAATCTCGTCCAAGCAGCTTTGAACGCCTCAGTAGGGCCTTGAGAAAACTGGGAGATCTTGTTCCTAAGATCCTCGGATCGTGCAACATCATAGAAGTTATTCAGGAAAGCAGTCTTAGTCTCTTCCCAGGTAGGTAGTGATCCATGAGATAACTACTTCAGCCAGTAAGTCGCATCTCCACCTAAAGAATATGGGAAGAGCTTGCCAAAGAGGTAATCATATGACACTCCATTGCTCTTGATGCTAGTGAGCAAATCCTCGAACCTCTCAATATGATCCATGGGGTATTCATTGGAAAGACCATGAAAAGGGTGCTGCCCCACAAGAGTGTAGTATGCAGGTTTCAGCTCAAAGTCATTCCTCTGAAAAGCAGGAGGGCGAATCGCTGATCTATTGGCATAAAATTGATCATACCACGATTAGCCACAACATTCCCTGCATTCGCGTTCCCAGCGACATTCCCAGCGACAATCTCCTCGACAACAAGAGCAGGTAGGATAATGTTCCCCTCTCCATCCAATCGTTGCCCTCTCTCATTGCACAATTGACCCTCGTAGTCTCTGTAACAACCAGCTCCATCTTGAACCAAAACCACTGGATTGTTGTTCATCTCTGCTGGCTTCTTTGCTCTTCTGTCTGTGCGTTCCAAAAGTGCTAGATGCTCGTTTGACAGATCAACTAGCTGAGTGCTCTTGTTCCTTCTGGTTTCGCGAATAGCCATACACCTGAAAACAAAAGTTAAGAACGTAAGTAACACGAATAGTCACGACAGGTATCGACCGATACCACTAGAGTATCGATCGATACTGTGGCGAACTTAGTCGAAATTCTCAAACTAAAATCTAATCGCGAATTGAGTCCCTGGCAATGGCGCCAAATTTGATAAGCTCAAATTAATACCCTAAAAGTACTAAAGCTTTGTCGATTATCATACTTAGGGATCGAATCCACAGAGACTCAAGGAAACACACAATAGATTATATAGATAAAAATCAAGCTACGTGATCAATGGAATTGAAAGCAAATACGTGATTTAAACTGTTGTAAATTCGATGGGAGAAAGATATGTTCAGGGTATTTTTCAGGAAATCAGTGAATGCAGATAAACTAACTAATCAGGGTTCAGGTTATGCACGGTTCTTGAACTCAAATCACTGAAATATAATTAACCAACTCTCGTTGCGAGAATGATCAAAGTCTAAATCCTAGAATTCCAAATCTGTTTGCGAATCCTAAAGTCTAAACCAGCTTTTAGTTCAAGTTTGATTTGTTCACAAAACAACTAAACCAAATCTCTTTGCGAATAGTTATTTTGCTCACTCTAAGTTCTATCAGGTTTCTCAATTGCACTCTCGTGCCTAATCGATTAACCTAAGATCTAAGTTCAAGGTGATCAATCCAGAATTAGCTTTGAAAACAACCTAAGGTGAAGAACTAATTCAGATTATGAACCCTAATCAACAATTCAACCTAGCATTCAAAGAAATCCCTTATGAGAACCCTAAACCTAACAAGAGATCTACTCAGACATGGAAATTGAAGCAATAAACATGTTTGAATAAATCACTGAATAAATAATAAGAAAGAGAGTAAAACATGGGTTCGAATCTTCTCTCGGACGAACATAGTTTCACACTTGTCTCCCTCAAAAGCTCTCTCACCAAAAACCAAAGTAGAATTCAAGTGTAGAATAAAACCTAACCACAAAAGTGGCTGAAAAACCTAGTAAATAACCTAAGACACGTTTTGGGCTTCTTGTAAATAATAAAGTCTTCTGGGGCAATTTGCAGTTCCTTAAATCTTCATATAAGTCGTGATTCTTCTGTTTCTTTGACGGGTATCGATCGATACCATAAGTGTATCGATCGATACTCAGACATCAAATCGGTGTCTCAGATACAGGATCTCTTCTTGACTCCAAAAAGCTCCAAAATGCTTCAATATCTCCAATAATGCTCCAAACGTACCTAAAACCTTAAAAGACTCTAAAAGACTACAAAATACTAGAACGACTCTATAAAAAGGACTTCTATCATGGCTTAAAACGGGTAAAAACCATGATATATCACCTTTCCCTTGTCAAGAGTGCCTTTCCGGTCTTCTCGTGGACATAGATCTTTTCAGGTCCTTTCCTTCAAAACGGCTAGTGCCAAACTCTTTTTGGCTCGCCAAACTGCTTTTTCTTGACATCATTTTGAGGGTTACGTCTTCCCTTGGTTGATCCCTCGAAGTCCAATTTTTTGAACAAAATTTAGCTTTAGGACGGGGTATTACACCCGGTGTCCAAAATTTTAGCCGAAGCTTCCTACACCTCCCAACCACACCAGATGAAGACCGATCAGTGTCCCAACTTCAGGACATGCCATACCACCCCTCGCCCGTTCGGTGCTTAGCCAACACACAGGCATGGCGAATACCGGCCAATCATGCCCATCCAAGACCGTTCGGTGTGAAAGGTGACTACCTACACCGGCTGACCACACCGGCCCACCACCGTCTGGTGTGAAGCATCACGACCCAAACCCGGCCCGGTCAATACCCGGTTTGTTCCAGGTTGACCCGGTCCGCCCAAGACCTTTTTAAATATTTTCAAACCTAATTTTCTAGATCTAAGCTTTATTTTTTTCTATCTATTTTTCTCTAGCAAAAACCTCTACTTTTTAAGTGTTCTTTAGATTTTTTAAAAAGAGATCTTCATTTTATTTATGCATTCTAAGTTTTCAGTTTCTAAGTTTCTCAATCCCTTCTAATCTTTCATCTTTCTATTCTTTCATCTTTCTATTCTCTAATCATGATTAACAACACCTATTTCATGGGATTTGTTGTGTTCTTCATGATTAGTGAGTAGTTTTCTTAGAGCTCATGGATGAGGTAGATTAGGGGATTTCGTGATTGATCTTTGATATCTAGGGCTTAGATTACTTCTTTCCTCTCTTATTTAGTGTTCATAATGCTAGATTAGGCTTGAGAAAGTTAATCTAGATCATAGGAAATTTCATGCACACAAGTTGTTTGATGAAATTCTCCAAAGAACTAAATATCATATTTGCATTCTTACCAATTTATACTGGTTGAGAATTTGATGTTCTTATTTCTAGCTTCATTAGGAACCTTAAGAAAAACTCTTTTATATAACTTCTTCGATTTTGACGAGACACACTTGCTTTTGAGAATCAATAATAACTCCGAGATTTATAACTTCTTCCACTCCGTCGAATTTGACTTTGGATTTGAATCAATGTTGTTATTTCTAAATCTCTGATTTGTTTTCGTTATATGAAAGTTTTGGAATTTATCAGGGACTCTAAGTGATGAAGACGTCTTCCTAAAGGTGATTAAGACACTTAACGAGACTGCTGGAGTGGTGCTCGAGTATCTGAAAGATGCAAAGGTATATATCTGAGAACATAAAACTTCTTTGCTGTGTCTTTTTGTGTTGAAAATGTTTTTCATGGTAATTCTGTTTCATACAGGATTGGGAGGTATATTCTTTCTTCGTTTTGTTACAGATGGTACTAATGACCCATCGGTAGTAATGATTGCCGCAAGAATCTGCTCATTGATCTTTGATTTCACATCAGTAAATGCTCTACTCAAGCAACCCAGCTTCAACGGTAGCTCCTTGGATAGTTTGGCTCATTGCAAGAAGTTTGTCCTCATCGAGCCAGGTATAATCCTGCAACTTGTATGATGCGTTTTGTGCTCAATTTCATCAGTTGTTGTTCAAATTTTCTTTTTGTTGGTAGAGAATTGCTTCTTAGATCACTCCTGCATAACCGATATCATTGCAAGATATGGCAGATGCAGCGGATCTTCTTGAAATCATAACAACTGGTTCGGTTTCAATATTTCTTTCATTTCAAATCACTTTACATTCTTCTAGAAAGCTTCTGTATTTTCTAAATCGAAAAATATAAGTTTTCGTATCCTCTGATTGTGCTGCATGATTCTGAAACAGGATACTCTCGATGGGCAGATAGATTGCCCACCATATCGATCAACCATATCGATGAGCAGATTCAAAGTCCAGAGTGCTAACCACTACACCATAGAACCGAGTGATTATTACTTTAGAATTTTGATTATATAATTGTATTCGTCAAGTGTTCGACTTATTTTCTTCCAAGTCCCAACATTATTTTTATTAAATTAAACGGTTAAAAATAAATAAAATCCATCTACATATATTCTCACATATTAGCGAGAAGAAGCAACTCGAAAATATACACATAACTTTAACATCCAAAAACGTTTTTGTGTATTTTGATTTTCACCAATTGTATAATTTTCTCATTACATCATTCTTATAAAATATATTTTCGAAAATAACTTTACGCAAAAAGAAAAGTGAAATAAAAGAGAAAAAAGATATTGATATTTTTCTAGTTGCCAAGTATAAGAATTAAGAATTAAGTCTTGAATATTTGATTTAGGGTATAGGGCATTGGATTTTAGATTTTATTAATTTCATTATAATTACCCAATTAACAATGGAATATACAAACCAATTGTCTCTTAATCTATAAATTAAAAATTTAAATTATAGATGAAAGAAGAATTAAGTCTTGAATATTTGATTCAGGGTTTAGGGCATTGGCTTTAGGGTTTAGGTTATGTTGATTTAGGGTTTAGGTGATGTTGATTAATGATTTAGGTTATGTTGTCAATTAACAAATGTCAATGATTGGAAATGATTTCAAATGATTACAAACATATTTACAAATCCTACAAACTAATGATAAGTTACAAAGACTTTCATTTATAGTTTAGTGTCATACAACAATTGTTATATAGTTTTCGTTTTAAATTTTTTGGTAAACACCAAAATAATATATTATTATGAAAGTTAATATATAGGGTTTGATTTAAGGTTTATGGTTTGATTTAGAGTTTTAGGTTTAGGGGTTGATTTAGGGTTTAGGGTATAGGGTTTGATTTAGGGTTTATGATTTATTTTTTTGGGCGAATTTTATGATCTCAGAGTGTTTATTTACTATATATAAAAAAATAGTTAGCCATTATTATTTTTTTGGCGAATTTTATGATATATGAGTGTTTTTTTAACTATAGACCAAAAAAAAAACACTTAGCCACTTATATATTTTGGTTTTACACTTAGCCACTTATAAGCGGGATCCCTTTAAGTTTTTTCCCGCATTGTTTTTTTTTTTTGGATCGACAATTTTTGTTTTGTTTTTTTTTGTTTGGCTCGATAATTTTGTCATGTTTCTTAACTTAAACAAAGAAACAAAACAAAACACTTAGCCATTTTTCGTGTTTCTTAACTTAGACCTAAAAAAAAACGTAGCCTCTCTCTGGTTACCGAAAAACTGTCGCCGTCGCCGTTGTAATCTTCTGAAATCAGGGCAGCAATCGTCGTGTGCGGCGTGCTGATTCCAATTTTTCAGGTATAATTTGAGGTTGAAGTTGAAATTCGAGTTTCTGGGTTTGTGTTTTTCGATTTAGGGATTTCACATGTCGGCTACTAACCCTTTTCGATTTCTTTTCTCTTTTTGCGGGATGCTTTGGTTCAGACTTCGCATTCGAAGGTATTTGATTTTCTTACGGTTTTTAGGTTCAAATTGGGTTTTGTATTTTACGGTTGCATTATAATCGTTTTCTTTCTTTATGTGATTTTTCAGTTCCTTTGTCGCATAAGACTTTTGTGAATTCGGTAAGAAAGTGAATCCTTCTATCTTTTTATTCAATTTTTGTTCTGACGTGGATGTAGTACTTCAAGATGTTAGTTTTTTTAGTGTCTGATCAATGGATTTATGCTCACATATGTATGTATAATTGTTCGAGGAGCTGTGGTGTTTTTGGTGTAATATGGAGAAGTCATGGGTTTGGCTTCCAAGGTATGAACCTCTCTGTCATGTTTTGTTATACTTTTAATTTCAAATGTGTTTCTGAGTTAATTTTGACTTTATGTTTTCTTTACAGGAATAGCATTGAGTATGCTGAAGGAGCAAGAAAATTTGTGAATGCATCAGCAAGTAGTTTGTGTAATCATACCGAGATTTTCTGTCCATGCATCGATTGTCGTAATGTTTGCCATCAACCGGTCGATGCAGTATTGGATCATTTAGTGATTAGGGGGATGGATCAGAAGTACAAGAGGAAAACATCGTGGAGTATGCATGGGGATAGAATGGAAGATAAGAAGGATGATGGTTATACTTCTGGTTTGGAGGTTTATGAGCTGTTTAGGACAACTTATTTTGATGGTGAAGAGAGTCCACAGTCACCGAAGCCCAGTGGATATCAGTTTAAAGATGGGGAAACTACAGAAGAATCCGAGTTTAGAAAGAAGTTGAATGATGCTGAAACACCACTGTACTTGACGTGTCCTAATTACACCAAGGTCTTTGCAATCATGGGCCTATACCGCATAAAAGTGAAGAGCTGGATGTCAGAGAACTACTTTGATCAGCTATTGACGATGGTCCATGACATGCTACCTGCAGATAATGTGCTTCCAAAGTCAACATATGAGATTAAGAGGTTCTTGAAGGTATTTGGTTTTGGTTATGATGTCATTCAAGCATGCAAAAATGATTGTGTTCTTTATAGGAAGCAATATGATAAGATGGAAATCTGCCCAAGATGTAGTGCTTCAAGAAGGGAAATGGATAAGCACAATGGTGATGTGAAGAAGGGAATTCCTGCGAAGGTCTTTAGGGATTTTCCGATCAAGAAAAGATTTAGGAGGATGTTTATATCAAAAAGAATTGATGAGGATTTGCGTTGGAATTTAAGCAATGCAACAGAAGATGGTACAATGAGACATCCGGTGGACTCTATAACTTGGTCTCAGGTGAAAGACAAATGGCTAGAGTTTGCTGATGAACCTAGAAACCTTCGGCTATGTATTTCTACTGGTGGTATGAACCCTTTCTCTATTCAGAACACCAAATACAGTACCTGGCCAGTGTTGTTAGTGAATTATAACATGTCTCCAACGACATGTATGAAAGTTGAGAATATCATGCTGACTATGTTAATCCCTAGGCCAGCTGCACCGAGCAACAACATTGATGTTTATCTACAACCATTAATAGATGACTTGAAGGAGAATTAAAACCGAAGCTGAAATATTTGAGGCAATTAAGAATTTCAGGAATGACTTTGGAAGACCTTTAGGTAAGGATAGTAAAAGAAAAGGAGTTATGTGAAGATGATGTGGTTTCAGAGGAAGAATATGAAGAGGACACTGATCAATGACGGTGGAAGAAACGATCAATATTTTTTGACTTACCATATTGGAAGGTTAGTAGTTTTTAGTACTAACTTAATACTTTTATTATTAATATCTATTTTGATTACTAACCCATTTGATTTTTTGTCTTAGGATTTGCCAGTTCGTCACAACATCGATGTGATGCATGTGGAAAAGAACCTGTCATATGCTATATTGTCTACTCTGATGAATAGTGCTAAATCAAAAGATGGAGTCAAGGCAAGAAAAGACTTGGAGGATATGGGAATTAGAAGAAACTTGCACACACAAATTCGGGGAAAGAGAACTTACTTGCCGCCAGCAGCTTTTTGGTTTTCGAAGGAAGAAAAGATTCGATTCTGCAAGAGGTTATCTAAGTTCAGAGGCCCTGATGGATATTGTGCTAATATTGCTAATTGTGTTTCTCTTGATCCTCCTGTTATTAGTGGTATGAAGTCGCATGACCATCACGTCCTTATTCAAAATCTGTTGCATGTGGCTTTGAGAGGATTGCTGCCAAAAGCACACAGGGTTGCTGTTACTCGATTATGCAACTACTTCAACAGGTTGTGCCAGCGTGTTATTGATCCAGAGAAGCTGATTTCCCTAAAGTCTGAGTTTGCCGAGACAATGTGCCAAATGGAGCGGTTCTTTTCTCCTTCACTTTTCGATATCATGGTCCACCTTCCTATACATCTAGGAAGTGAGGCACGCTTGGGTGGACGAGTACACTTTCGCTAGATGTATCCGTTTGAGAGGTACTCTTTCTTTTTTTATATCTTTATCTATTAGCATCTGACAGGTGAAAGACATATGCATTCAGAGTTTTCATGTACCTACAACTCAATCCCATAATAGTTTGTCAATAATCCAAACAGTTAAACATATACATCTGATGAATAGTTAAACAGTTAAAAAATTATCTACAGCAATCCGAATCAAGAAAGAAATTCACGCCTATTTCATGAGAGCGAGACGTTCAACAACGCCTTATGCCGCTTCTCACGCTATCCGAATCTACCATCCCGAGAAGTACCGAGAGTACCCTAATAAGATAAGCCGAGAGAGTTAGAGAAATTCAACAATGTGGTCCATAATCTACCTAGAAGTACTACTTTTTCTAGAGCTTACATGGATCATATGATTGGTCATTTCTTTTATGAAAGTAAAGAGTCCATAACGGAGATAGAATATCTTTTCGACAATGCCATGAACGAAAAACCAGTTAGGAGTCTCCACAAAATCGAAGAACAAGGTAAGCTCCTTATCACTTGTAGCATTTGTGGAGTTGAATTTAAGAACGTTCTTTGTGATTCCGGAGCTTGCTTGAGCATCATGTAAAAATTGACCGCAAAGTGCATATGTATTAAGCACATACACCATACCCGGACAAAAATCAGCATGACCGACGAGACTTGTACTACACCAAAAGGGATTGCCCGAGACATGCCAATAAGAATCGGAGATTGTATAGCCCCATCATTAAGCACTTTCATGTCCTTGACCCGCTTGTTCTCATCAAAGTCGCTAGTGGTCCTTATGGCGCGGTCATAGTCATCGCCATAGGTCCCGTCACTTTGGGCCAAGTTCTCTACAAGCTCCATGCCTTTTTCAACGTCCTTAGCCAAGAAGTTACTGTTTGATGCCGTGTCAAGTAGCATCCGGATCTTAGGCAAGGCAGCTCGGTAGAGAGTGCTAAGGAGAGAGGCGTTGCTAAAGCCGTGATGAGGGCATTGAGAAATGTAGCTTCTAAATCTCTCCCAAGCCTCGTTGAAAGACTCATTAGACCGTTATGTGAAGCTTAAGATCTCGTTGCGAAGCTTGGCGGTTCTAGCCGGTGAGAAGAATTTGGCAAAAAACGCACGTTTGCAATCATCCCACGAGGTGATAGACCCTTGGGGTAGGTTCTTTTCCCATTGGTGAGCCTTGTCACCTAAAGAGAATGGGAAGAGAAGAAACTTGAAACCGTCTTCGGAGACACCATTGATCTTAGTGAGACCACATATGATGAGGACATCGGCTCTAGAACCGACCCAACTGTGATGCCCATCGTACCAGAAGGTCCCATGACCCGTTCCAAGGCCAAACAGCTCAGAAGAAGATTCGGAACGGCCATACAGGCGTTCATCAATTCACCCGGACCAAGCGACCCGTTTGGAGGTTTAGCCGAGAGAAGAAATCACTTGCAGAATGACCGACCGAACGACTTGATCTCCCCTGAGGGATGTAAGTTCTCACACCCAAGTGACTATGCTAAGACTAACCGGTCGAGTGGTTTTAGTCATACAGGCCCGGAATCAATTTTAGCCGAAGAACCTTACCCGGAGACGGTTTTAGCCGAAGCAAAGGAGACAAGCTCATACGACCGTCCAATCGATCCAATCAGCACTGAGGGAGGTAAGTTCTCTCGACAAAGTGGATATTTTAAAACTAACAGGTCGAGTGGTTTCTCTATTAGCAATGCAGAACAATCAGCTACTTCACACACAAGCCACCTAGCCGGTAAGGACCAACAACGGGCCAAAGAAAACATTGGAGCTAAGGAGCTGTCGGGACTTGAAAAGGATGACTTCTATGATCAGGAAGATCTCCTAGAAGACTTCACCAAGCTGCTGCACGTCCAAGACGCACCAAGACCCGAGTCACCTTCCAAGACGCCTCATGCGCCACCACCGGCCACTTCACCTCAATGTAAGCTGTTTACATTATACACTGTCATTGCAGGGACTTCAAGCTTCGACAACGATTAAGGAGCTCTTCAAAACGACGCCAAAACAAGAGTTTAGAAGTCGCGGCCATACTTTCCTTATTTTGCTTTAATGAAACGATGAGTTTATGTTATTTTTAGAGTCTTTTGTTTCGTGTAGTTTTATTTTAAACGTCCTGTTGTTTTGAGTCTTTGCTTGTTGTTTTTACGAGAACCCTAGAAGGTTCAGGCTGAAGGGCTATTAATAAAGCCCCACACGCAGCATTGTAGACACAACTTTTTACCTTGATAAATAAAATAGCCGCACTTTCTTCTAAGTGTCCGAGAGAAGCGATTTCTCTTTTCTTCTTGTTCTTGTTCGTGGATTCGACCAAGATCAAGTCTGCACCGTATCAGAGACTTCACCATCCCCTCTGTGTCGTGTATTCACTCCACCAACAGCCCATTCACCGACTCCACACGAGAGAAGCGATCGCCATCGTGTCAAGTCACTTCACCATCGACCATCAACCGGCCAAAGGGCAAGGCGACCGCCTACCTTTCGTCCCACGACTATCCCGGTTAAGACCTCACCACCGAGGCTTACACCATCTGGTATCAGAGCCAAAGGTTCCACCTTTGGTTTTCTATCTCTTTGCTCGAGTATTCCTTTTTCCTAGATCTATCGCTAGGTTGTTATTTTTCTGTCAAAAAAAAAATTGTGTTAGGGTTTTATTTGTTCTTGTCGAGTCTTACTGTTTAATCTAAGAAAAGCAAAAAAAAAAAAAAAAAAATATCGGGGTCTAGTTAGTAGTCGTATATTTTTTGTTTCCGCAATTTTCAAAAAAAAAAAAAAAAAAAAAAAAAATCTTACCGTGTCGAATTTGGGGAGTTTAGGAAATTTCCCCGGGGGAATTATAGGAAGTTTTCCCCGCGTGTTAAGACTTACCGACCGTCCAGAATATTTGCTCGATCATTTAGGAAAATTTTCCCCGAGTATTAGACTTGCCGATTAATTAGGAAATTTACCGTATCGATTTGGGGAGTTTAGGAAATTCCCGGGGAATTTTTTTTTTTTTAGGAAAATTTTTCCGCGATTTTTAATCCTTACCGACTGATTAGTATCCTTGCTAGGACCTCTAGAGAATTTGGCAAAGTTTATAAAATCGTTTAAATAAAATTTTCTGAATTTCTCTTGCATACCACTCGGTATTTTGAGGAATTTATCTTTGAGTGTTAACAAGAAATATAGGAACCATTATGGACGACGAAGCTGACCACGTTCCACAAGACGCCATGATGCAGATGCTGACGGCCATGAGAGACGAGCTGAGAGGACTTGGCCAAAGAATCGGCCAACTTGAGCAGCCACAACCGGGACGTGCCGACGATGCGCAACTACCGGCAAGAGTGAATGCTCCCGTGAACGACCGGCGAGATGAGAATCATGAAGACCGTGACAGCATGCCGGAGATGGAGGACGAGTTTCCCCCTGCCCCTAGACGTCACCTAAACCAAAGGAGACGTGACCCCATTAGAGGCCATCGGCCGATAGAGCGTGAGCCCAATCACGACATGAAATTGTCACCGCCTACTTTTGCAGGAAAATCCAACCCGGAAGTATACTTGGATTGGGAAAGACGCATGGAGTACATATACGAGTGCTATGGCTATGGAGAAGGCAAAAAGATAGCCTTGGCAGCCGCACAACTCACCGAAAATGCACTCGCATGGTGGGACAGGACTGTGGCCGAGAGGAGAAGGCAACTTTTTGGGCCGATCCAAACATGGCATGACATGAAATACCTCCTACGACTAAGGTATGTGCCTGATCATTATCACCGTGACTTGCAGAAACGTTTCAGGAAGTTGGCACAAGGCAACCGGTCCGTAGAGGAGTACTTTGAAGAATTCGAGAAACTTATGAACTCACTGGAGTTAGAAGAATCCGAAGAAGCCTTGATGGCCCAATTCATTGACGGGCTTCAAGAACGTATAGGCCGGAAGGTGGAAAGGACTAGGTATAGTGGGCTCCATGAGCTACTACACCTCTCGGTACAAATAGAGCAACAAATCAAAAGAAAGACATCACTCACCAACCGGACCAGGAACAACCCGCCTTGGCAAGCAACTAGCAGCAAGCCGGTCGACAAAGGCAAAGCTGCCGAGATAGACTCTCGGTTCAAAAATCGAACCAACGACTTCCCGAAGGCCACTCGGCCCGACCAAGGTAAGTTCCCTAATACTAGTCAAGCTAGAACTCGTGATATTACCTGTTTTAAATGTCAGGGAAGAGGACACTATGCTAGAGATTGTCCGAATCAAAGAGTTATGATCATTACGGCGAGTGGTGGATATGAATCTCAAGACGAGATAGAAGAAGAAGTAGATGGAGAAGATGACGACGTTGAGTATCCAGATACCGGTGACCTACTAGTCACTAGGCGAGTACTTAGCATGCTGGTTCAACCCGAAGAAAAGATCCAACGAGAAAACTTGTTCCACACACGATGCACCATTAACAACAAGGTATGTAATCTCGTAATAGATGGAGGATCTTGTGCTAATGTAGCAAGCAAGTTTATGGTAGACAGGTTAGGCTTGGAGAAGACTAAGCATCCTAGGCCATACAAGCTACAATGGCTCAATGACACTACGGAGCTCAAAGTGACGGAGCAAGTGAGTGTTCCTTTTAGCGTCGGTAAGTACAAGGACGAGGTGCTTTGTGACGTAGTGCCTATGCAAGCTGGCCACCTCCTGCTGGGGAGACCGTGGCAATTTGACCGTGCAGCCATTCACAATGGCCGAACCAATTTTTACTCCTTCATACATACGGAGAAAAGGCACAATTTGGCCCCTTTAAGCCCAACCGAAGTACAAGAGCTACAAGCCAGAATGAGCAAGGAGACCAAGGTAAGTGTCTCTAATCTATACATCAATACTGGTGACTTAAACCGTGCTATGAGTGCCGAAGGCACTATATTACTAATGTTGTTTAAAGAATGTCTAAGCACAGAAAACAGGGAACTAGTCTTGCCGCCGGAAGTAGACGCCTTGTTAGAGAAATTCAGAGATCTCTTTCCCGAAGAGAACCCACCAGGCCTTCCCCCTCTACGGGGAATAGAGCACCAAATAGATCTTGTGCCAGGCTCGGCCTTGCCCAATAAAGCCGCATACCGGATGAATCCCGAGGAGACTAAGGAGTTGGAGAAACAAGTCCGGGACTTGTTAGACAAGGGCTACATAAGAGAAAGTCTAAGCCCATGTGCTGTCCCTGTGTTGTTAGTGCCAAAGAAAGATGGCACTTGGAGGATGTGTGTAGATTGCCGAGCTATCAACAATATCACTATCAAATACCGGCATCCTATACCGCGCCTAGACGACATGCTTGACGAGCTAAGTGGTTCTACTATCTTTTCAAAAGTAGACTTGAAAAGTGGATACCACCAAGTCAGGATGCGAGAAGGAGATGAATGGAAAACGGCCTTCAAGACCAAGCAAGGCCTATACGAGTGGCTAGTCATGCCTTTCGGCCTGACCAATGCACCGAGCACATTCATGCGACTAATGAACCAGGTTCTTCGGTCCTATATAAGTAAATTTGTAGTGGTCTATTTTGATGACATACTCATATATAGTAAGAACCTACAAGATCATCTCAAACATCTAGAACTAGTGCTTAAATCACTTCGCAAGGAAGGCCTTTATGCTAACCTTAAGAAGTGCACATTTTGTACTAATGAACTTGTTTTCTTAGGCTTTGTAGTGAGTGAACAGGGCCTACGAGTGGACGAGGAGAAGATCAAGGCCATAAGAGATTGGCCCACACCGACATCTATCGGACATGTTCGGAGCTTCCATGGCTTAGCAAGCTTTTACCGACGGTTTGTGAGGGATTTCAGTACTATTGCTGCCCCACTCACAGCGGTGATCAAAAAGAACGTGCCATTCACATGGGGAGCAGCTCAAGAAGCTGCCTTCAACGAGCTCAAGGACCGGCTTACCCAAGCCCCGGTTCTTGCTTTGCCCGATTTCGATGAAATGTTCGAAGTGGAATGCGATGCATCCGGCTTAGGGATTGGAGCTGTGCTGCATCAAAGGAAAAGACCCATGGCCTTCTTTAGTGAGAAACTAAGTGGAGCTACGCTGAATTATCCGACTTATGACAAGGAGCTCTACGCTCTTGTCCGAGCATTGGAGACTTGGCAACACTACTTGTTGTCCAAGGAGTTCATCATTCATACAGACCATGAGACTCTTAAGCACTTGAGAGGTCAAACCGCACTTAAAAGAAGACATGCCAAGTGGCTTGAATTTGTGGAGACGTTTCCCTACGTCATCAAGTACAAAAAAGGCAAAGAAAATGTGGTAGCCGATGCCTTGTCAAGAAGGCATGCTCTCATTTCAACAATGGAGGCCAAAGTGCTAGGATTTGAGCACATCAAGGAACTATACAAAGACGACCCTGATTTCAAAGAGAGCTACGCTAATCACGGCAAAGGAATATACGGTCGATTCTATCTCCAAAATGATTTTCTTTTTAGAGGTAAACGTTTGTGTATTCCGCAGGGATCTATGAGAGAGTTAGTGCTTAGTGAAGCACATGGAGGAGGCCTAATGGGACACTTCGGTGTAGACAAGACTCTGGCCATAGTCAAAGACCATTTCTATTGGCCGCACCTCAAGAAAGACGTGAAGAAATACTGTGCTAGATGCGTCCGATGCCTTAAAGCTAAATCCAGGTCACATCCTCACGGTCTTTATCTTCCTTTACCTATTCCTAACGCCCCATGGGTAGATCTTTCTATGGATTTTGTTTTAGGACTTCCCAAGATACGACATCAAGATTGCATCTTTGTTGTTGTGGACCGGTTCTCTAAGATGGCACACTTCATCCCGTGTGACAAGACAAATGACGCGACCAACATTGCTAATTTGTTCTTCAAGGAAGTGGTGCGCCTACATGGAATTCCTAGAACTATAGTGTCCGACCGAGACACAAAATTTTTGAGTCATTTTTGGAGGACTTTGTGGAAGAAACTAGGAACCAAGCTTGTGTTCTCTACTACATGTCACCCACAAACTGATGGACAAACGGAAGTGGTAAACCGTACACTTGGCTCTTTACTTAGAGCCACTCTTGGTAACAACATGAAGACATGGCTTGATTGCATTCCATTCATAGAATTTGCATATAATAGGGCTGTTCATTCGGCCACTAAGCTATCTCCTTTTGAAGTTGTTTATGGAATTAATCCTCTATCTCCAGTAGATCTTGTGCCAATTCCCCAAGTAGAACAGGTTAACCAAGACGGGCTTAGACGTGCCGAGCTCATCAAGGAGTTGCATGAGAGAGCCAAAGCCAACATTGAGAAGAAAACCGAAGGGTACAAGAAGAGCCATGACAAAGGCAGGAAGGAGATCACATTCGAACCAGGGGATTGGTTCTGGCTACACATGACCAAAGAAAGATTCGCGGACAAGCGCGCGTCCAAGCTCGCTCCAAGAGGCGATGGCCCATTCAAAGTTCTAGCCAAAATCAACGACAATGCTTACCAACTAGAGCTACCAGGTGAGTTGAATATCTCACATACGTTCAATGTTGCTGACTTATCTTCTTTTGATACAGGAGACCCAGTTTTGTGGACAAAACCTCTTGAAGAGGGAGGGAATGATGAGGACATCGGCTCTAGAACCGACCCAACTGTGATGCCCATCGTACCAGAAGGTCCCATGACCCGTTCCAAGGCCAAACAGCTCAGAAGAAGATTCGGAACGGCCATACAGGCGTTCATCAATTCACCCGGACCAAGCGACCCGTTTGGAGGTTTAGCCGAGAGAAGAAATCACTTGCAGAATGACCGACCGAACGACTTGATCTCCACTGAGGGATGTAAGTTCTCACACCCAAGTGACTATGCTAAGACTAACCGGTCGAGTGGTTTTAGTCATACAGGCCCGGAATCAATTTTAGCCGAAGAACCTTACCCGGAGACGGTTTTAGCCGAAGCAAAGGAGACAAGCTCATACGACCGTCCAATCGATCCAATCAGCACTGAGGGAGGTAAGTTCTCTCGACAAAGTGGATATTTTAAAACTAACAGGTCGAGTGGTTTCTCTATTAGCAATGCAGAACAATCAGCTACTTCACACACAAGCCACCTAGCCGGTAAGGACCAACAACGGGCCAAAGAAAACATTGGAGCTAAGGAGCTGTCGGGACTTGAAAAGGATGACTTCTATGATCAGGAAGATCTCCTAGAAGACTTCACCAAGCTGCTGCACGTCCAAGACGCACCAAGACCCGAGTCACCTTCCAAGACGCCTCATGCGCCACCACCGGCCACTTCACCTCAATGTAAGCTGTTTACATTATACACTGTCATTGCAGGGACTTCAAGCTTCGACAACGATTAAGGAGCTCTTCAAAACGACGCCAAAACAAGAGTTTAGAAGTCGCGGCCATACTTTCCTTATTTTGCTTTAATGAAACGATGAGTTTATGTTATTTTTAGAGTCTTTTGTTTCGTGTAGTTTTATTTTAAACGTCCTGTTGTTTTGAGTCTTTGCTTGTTGTTTTTACGAGAACCCTAGAAGGTTCAGGCTGAAGGGCTATTAATAAAGCCCCACACGCAGCATTGTAGACACAACTTTTTACCTTGATAAATAAAATAGCCGCACTTTCTTCTAAGTGTCCGAGAGAAGCGATTTCTCTTTTCTTCTTGTTCTTGTTCGTGGATTCGACCAAGATCAAGTCTGCACCGTATCAGAGACTTCACCATCCCCTCTGTGTCGTGTATTCACTCCACCAACAGCCCATTCACCGACTCCACACGAGAGAAGCGATCGCCATCGTGTCAAGTCACTTCACCATCGACCATCAACCGGCCAAAGGGCAAGGCGACCGCCTACCTTTCGTCCCACGACTATCCCGGTTAAGACCTCACCACCGAGGCTTACACCAACATATCCGGTCAAATTGGTCTATGTGGTCTAATGGATCCTCCATTGACAATCCGTGAAACTTGTTGGCTTGAACCATGTTTATCACCCCGGAGGTTATAAATCCATAATTGGGAATATTCTAATCACTAAGAATGCAAGGAGCTTACAAATCTCAAGTTCTCTCTCAAAGGTGAGGGTTTTAGACTTAAGAAAAGCATAAAAACAAAATTAGGTTTAGATGGGTTTTTATATGAAAAGTGGGTGACAGGGTCAACATTGAGTGGACTGGGCGATGCAACGAGTCGATGTTGGTTGCTGGGTTTTTGCATTGCCCAGTTGCATCGCTCCGTGGTCGTTGGTTGCTGGTCGATGCTAAGGTCCTGGAACAGCACCGGTCCGTTGCATCGCTTGGTGGTCACGGTGTAGATGTCCTGAAGCGCAACATCGCAGCAACTGGGCGACGTGGAAAGGAGCTGGGTCGATGCTAATGGCATGGTCCTCCATCGCTCGGTTGCATCGCCGGGTGGTCGCGGTGTAAGCGTCCTGAGGCGACTTTAGTAAAACCGCGGTAGCTCTCGCACCACACGTCCAAATCGCCTGATTCAACTTCCCCTGGACAGCTAACGCACCCCTATACAACATACATGCGGGTCACCAAGGCTGATTCTGCTCGGATGGCTGTCGCCATACACATCTTTCAGGTGTCTCGGATGGACTTCGCACTCCTCTTAGGTCCAACTCTCCAAATATGTCCAACCGCCTCCAATTACCTAGGAAATTCTCCAAAACATGCAAGAATACACTAAACCTAATGCAAATGTCTTAATCTCTAATTAAGACCTAAATGCAAGACAAGACCATGATTATGCATGCGAATTACACAAAACTATAAATGAAATGCATGCTAAAACATGCAATATATGAGTATATCAAGCCCTTGGCCGCGGTCGTGATCAAACGACCCGCGGCCGGCATACCCATGGCCACGGCCGGCATACCCGTGGCCGCGGCCGCACAAGTCCGACCCGCAGCCAGCCCCATCCCGATCCCGAACGAATTGTTTTGTTCCTCGATCGATTCCAAACTATTCTCAAACATCCCCACATCCATTCCCATCACCATCTACAATCCCCCATTCACCATCATTCCATCCCCACATCCATTCCCCGACCGCATCAAGGTAAGTTTTCTTTTTCCTTAAAATTTTTCAATTATTACATACATCTATTATTCGTCCTTACTCGATTTATTTCACACTAAGGACAGTGTGATTTAAGTCTGGGGGAGGATTCCATCCCTTACTAACCACCACTTCTTTCATTTTTTTTTTCTTTCATTTTTCGACGTTTTTCTTTAAAAAATTCCACGTTTTTCGAAAAGCGTAGAAATACGTTTTGAGGGAATGATGAAAGAAATCCATGATGATAACCGACCAGTGTGCTTCTACGCTATATCCTAGTAACATGCTTTTTCGTAATTTGGTTCTAGGCTAGGCGGTAGCTAGAGTTTTTGTTAATGCGAAATCCCCAGAGGAATTTAGACCGTAGAGATTCTCTAGGATGGAATATGCTATCTCAATTTTATTTGGACTTAATCTTGACTTAATTTTCTCATCAAAGGTTTAGGCAAAGATAACGAATCATACATTCATGACGTTCTTTCACCTTTTACCACTCTTTGTCGTACATGAATGGCAAGCTCATCTTTAGTTGGTATCCCACCCGAAACTTAACCTTTGTTCAAACCTCATGCAACTCTCTTTGTGACTTATATGCAGATATGTGCAAAACCGCCGGAGAGGGAGGAACACCACATCTTTCAGTCACTAAAGACGAAGACTATACGCGATCGGTGATGGTGAATTCAACATAGATGCGAGATTGGTTATGCCTTGGAAAAACTCAAAATCATGGTAAATTTTTGTGTCCCTAAGACTCTACTTTAATAAAAGGCGTTTCCGCCGTTCGGAAAAAAAAAATGGGAAAGGAAACAAGAGCCTTAAAAGAGTCTAGGTTGGTAGAAATACTTATGAGGCATCCATGGTTCGTTTCTGAGAGGACTGTCATTCCGAGCCCACATAAAATTCTAAGTCTTGGGGAATGACATAAAACATATGTTTTCGGAGAAAGGAGGAAGTGCAACATTTTTACGCAAGAAGAAGTTACTGAGAGTGGTGGTGATCAATAGGTACTTGCTCTCTTGCTGTTTTGCATAATATCTCGCACCCTCCGGCGAAATTACGGTAACCAGAAACACTCTTAACCTCACCTTTAAATGCCTTAAATACATAGCATCGATTGTCTTGGTTTAATCATTTTGATGAGAAACCCATGCATATACTTAATGAATGTAGAGAGTTAGTTGACCTGATTTTTGGATTTTGAAAGTTAATGTTTCGTATAACGGATACCGTGGACTAGTGTTACGGGAACTTCTAGTGAGAATTTTCTAGGCTAGATTGCGATTGATGTAGTTCGATGGTTATGGTTTAGAAGTTGCGAGTTCCCGATGATTTTCGTTTGATCATTTCCAAGCTTGAGCGTTGTCTTGTTTGAGGACATACAAGGTTTAAGTCTGGGGGTGTGATAACACCATATTTTTACCCGTTTTGCTATATATATTATAACACTTTAATAAGTGTTTCACTTGGTTTTCTATGCTTTTATTACGGGTTTCGCATGTTTGCGGTTTTAAGAGTCTTTTCAGGTAACTCGGGATAAAGGAGTGCATTTCGGAACAAAAGTACGTTTTTGGATAAACTTGGACTGTCAAGAAGTCTTGCAGCTTATGAAGACCTTTTCTCCTTCTGATCATCCCCAAATTTGGATACAACAAAGTAGAGACAACCAGATTTCAAATGCAAGTGGATTGGAGATAATCCAACGGTTGGATCATTAATTATACCCGAAGCACTGAAGACCGACGAAGCTGCCCGAAGAAGCAGTCCAACGTGGATCGAGGAGCAGGACCCGCGGCCAAGCACCATTCTGCCGCCCCTGGAGCCATTCCACCCGCAGCCAGAGCCCATTTCACCCCGTCCAGAAGTAACGGACCTGCAGTCAAGCCCAGTTCTGCCAAAGACGAGTCGTTTCTTAACCCAAGTCCAAAACCGTATTTTCCCGTCAAACCATAAAACGAACTAAGCATGTTTAAGACCTATAAATATTTTTTTAGACAGAAATTTCGTGGAGACCATTGTAGACCCTTTACACACATTAGGTTGTACGGGAGTAGACTACGTCATTATTCTGTCCTGTCCGTGGAGTTATAATCTAGAAACACCGGTTACTAATGAGATAGGGGCCGTTTGATTGAATCGAGCATACCCCGAGATATTTCTCTCGACCCAACAAATTTTTAGGATAGTTACAACCGTCTCTAGTAGTGTAGTTTACCAATAGAGTTCGTAGAAGTAGTTTAATTATCGATTTCATTAGGTTTAAGTTAGTAGTCTATTTTCTTAGGTATTAGGTTAGTCTTAGAATTTTTTAGAATAGGTTTAGTTTCTCTTAGCATTAGTTTAGTAGTTAAAATTCCCTTACTTTAGGTAGTGGTCGGTTTTCTTAGATTAGATTTG
This sequence comes from Eutrema japonicum, assembly GCA_030161315.1. Taxonomy (NCBI): domain Eukaryota; kingdom Viridiplantae; phylum Streptophyta; class Magnoliopsida; order Brassicales; family Brassicaceae; genus Eutrema; species Eutrema japonicum. The sequence continues at coordinate 37,473,994 of BSQW01000011.1, forward strand.
TAGAATTTTTCCGTTTTTCGTTCTTTACTATTCTAGTTACAAAAAAACCCCTATAAAAATATATTCGTTATAGGTTTATTTACTACACAGTGTCTAAGGTCTCATAGAACATCACCCTCTCCATGTGGATCGATACCTCAAGTACTACAACGCACATCTGTGCACTTGCAGGCTTTAAGGTTTATAAATTTAAGACCTGAAGTTTCGGAGATGAATCCGATACGCATTAGGGGACAGTTGCACTTTTCCGAAGATTGGTTGCCTACGTACCCTTTTCAGGGATCAAGTCATCACGTAGTTCATGGCGACAAGGTGGTTCTAGTCGAAAGAGAGTCTTCTTCTCGTATAGGTTTTCTTGGGTTTTGTCTCTGCGTCCTTGGTTGGCGCGTGATCGCTATACTCCGGACCTAGGGATCTTTCTTCTTCGTTTTTGAGCTGGATGGCCAGGTAGAAGTTATTGATGTCAATGTTGGTGAAGGAAAGGGGTTGATTTTCCAATCCATAACTGCGCCGTTCGTAGCTAAAAATGGCCACCCAAGGATTATTGGAGCCGGTAGATCTTCTTTGCTTTGAAGACATATAGAAATCGACCAGGGCTATGCAATCTTCGATCCTCACAGGTTAATCGCGCACGATCCCTCTTGGCGTTGTACGGGACTGGTGGGCAATAATGATCCTTGTTCGAGTGGGGTGGACGTGCTTGATACCAAGACGCTTGGCGGTTAATTTGGAGATGACGCTAAGGCAAGCTCCGGAGTCGCACATGACATTTGTAAAATCGACTCCCTGGATGTTGCACGAGATGAGAAATTGCCCATATTCCCAAATTTTGTAGAGTATCTCGATTGGTCTTCCACGTTTTGCATAAGTGAAGAGGTCCTCTATTACCGAGGTTGACTCCGTGCTATCACGGAAGAAACGCCCGAGGTCGTACTCCGTGAATGCTTTAGCAAATATGACTTTTTCAGGTAAGCTGCGAACTACTTGGAAAAATTCTTCAAGTTTTTAGGTGCTTATGTTATTCGGTACCAACGTTGTGGTGCGGGAATGGGAGGGTTTTGGCTCGAAGGCTAAATACGATTCACAGTAGAAGCCCGCGGTGTCACGGCACTTTTAGGAATTGATATATCGGCTGTCTCAGGCGAGCTTCTTTTATCGGGTGAGAATAGAGGTGTGGATTCGCACACCATGTCGCAAGGTGGGTGAGACACTGGCACTACAAGAATACAGCGATTTGGCGACCGCAGAAGGAGTCGCATAATAGTCGCTAAAAGTTGTAATACGACTACATAGCGACTAAAACCTGTAGTCGTTAATGTTTAGTCGCTAAAGTAAGTAGTCGTAAATATAGTCGCCAAATGGCGACTACCTAACTACTGGACAGTGTAGACGTTAAGTAGTCGTAACGCAGTCGCAACTTTTGTAAAGTAAGTAGTCGTAAATATAGTCGCCAAATGGCGACTACGTAACGACTGGACAGTGTAGACGTAATGTAGTCGCAACTTTTCTGACTAATCACCGACTATTCTATGTCTATTAAACGACTATTTGCCGACTATTAGGGTCATCAGACTTTGCGGTTTTAAATATGTTACGACTACTCAGCTACTCTTCTGCGACTATTTGGCGACTAATAGGCGACTGTTTAGTGACTATATTTGTTGACAAAACAAGAATATGGTACGATTAAATCATGTTTGTTTTGTTTCTCAAATGGTTTGAAACCTGTGTTACAAAGATAAAGATACAAAGTAAAAGAAAGACATTATAATGAAAAGAACATTTCATTACAAATATTATTGTTTCAAACATGAGTTCACAAAAGGCAAAACATAAATAAAAACAAGTTCATGAATTCAAGTTCACAAAAAAAACAGAGATTAGTGACCTAAGATACGTTCCTTCGATCTGGTAGAGAGGCTGATGGAAGCATTTCGGTTGTTGCTGGAGTTGAATGAGATGCCACGATGTTTAGAAACCGCGGATCGGTTTGTCTCAGTACTTTTCCACCAATGAGAAGTGCTCGAGCTTGTCCTTTTGCTCAGCCATATCTCTGGAGTGCTCTGCTTCACGGGCAGCAACCTCAGCATCACGCCGTTCATTGTAAGCAGCATGCTCTTCGATTTTCTTCTGAGCTTCATTTAGTTGCTCTTGCAGTGCAACAAACGATGAAGAGTCTCCTGGTTGCTTGCGCTTGCCATTGAGAAGACTCTCCTTCATGCTTCCAAGTCCATAAGGAGTTCCTCTTGAATCCTTCTCGGTTGCTTGTGAAAAGTATGAGAAAAAACCAGAATTCAATAGACAATATAAAAACCAGAATATAATACTTAACTGTGGAATGTGAAATATGAAGTATTACCTGAAGAAAGATTGACGTATACTCATCTGGTGTTAGGTCTCGAGGTCGCGATGCACCGTCATAAACTTCTGAAGTCTCTGCCCCGAGGTCAGACAACTTCTCTTGCACCTTCTTCTCATATGTTTCAACAATTTTCTCCGCCTTCCTATCGACATACGTACCATCTGCCTTTGTATGTGTCTTTTTGAAAACCTCACCAAGACTAACCGGTCTTCCTAATTCCTCTTCCTGCAAAGTTACAAAAAAATACAAGGATTAGTAAAGAATACAATATACAACCAAAGAACAACATAATATGACAAAACAGAAGGAATATGACAAAAAAGAAAGAAATTGAAAAGTTACTAACCATTTCGGATTGGATTTGTTGATAGGACTTAGGCCCTGATAAGTGGATGTGATAACCTAGACCGTTACGGTCAGACAGACGAGCAGCTGAATAGGTGAGACTCCTTTACATTGCTTCTTCTTTGTCCCAGTATGCTGTCATCGTTGCCCAGAGAGTGTCGCCGATCCAATTAGGTCGCTCTCGACTAGTCCTCGTGCTGCTAACCATGTCTTCCATCCTGCGTTGACAGATCTCCTCGAAATAGGCTTGAACCGTCCCTGTTATCATTGGATCCCATGTGTGGGTTTTCTACATTACAAAGAGAATAGAATGATGTTAGTAAAAACATCACAAGCAAAGCTATATTTGAATGCGAAAGAACAGAAAACTTACCGCGAACTCGAGAAAGTATCTTTCTTGTCTCTCCCGAGGCACACATGTCCAGCTACAGTAGGGAGCATAGAATTTGTTTGTAAAGACTTTAGTAATTGACCTAACCAGTTTAGATCCTCTGTCGCGTGTAGACCTGCAAACTCAGAAAGTCAGAAACTTAGAAGAACATAAACCAGAAACAGTTACAGTTTAGTAGTACATTACAGTTTAATCATTACTGTAATGTACTACTTAAACGAAAACAAACCAGATCCTAAGAAAATACATAAACCAGAAAACAAACAAACTCCAAAACAGTTAAAGTAAAGAAAAGACAAAAAAAGCAGACACATAACCAAATCCTAAGAGAATATAGACAACACCAATCAGAAACGTGACAACTCCAACCTAGACTACAATCAGAAACTTGACAACTCCAACTCCAACCTAGACAACAACCAAGAAATGTGACAACTCCAGAATCTATGTATTGGTTACTAATGGATAATGTTTGTAATTGATCCAAATCCTAGACAACAATCTGTTTCACATCCAAATCCTAGACAACAATCAGATACTCAGTTACTCAAACATAAGTAGAAGCCAATTTCAGAGATCCGAAAAGTTAGTCAATGAATTGACAGCATAATGCATTTCCATAACTATCTATATTAATGAAACACATATAGTTTTGTGTTCTCATTTTGGATCACACACACACAACTGATCCGACACACACACACACACAAAACAGAACACACATTAACAAAAAGAATCACATTGTCAAAAATCTGAGATCCGAATTAAGAGCAGCACATTGCACACACACACAAACTAACATTGCACACACACACAAACCAACACATCACAATGCATTTCCATAAAATATAACACACATTGACCTCTCTCATTTTGGAATGTCATAAGTCAATGACTAATAAGATATCTTCCTTATGAGAAGAACACGATTATGAATACAAAAACAATCAAATCCTGAGCAAACATAAGCAAAAACCCTAAGAAATCAGGTGCAGAACCAAACTCTAAAAATCAGGAACATACCAAGTTGAGTTCGGCGTCGGTGTGGGAGAGAGGACGGTGGTGAATCTATCCCGGTCTGGCACCATAAGCAAGGCATTCAGCGCCCGTAGTGTGTCCTCTTAGAGATCCGGAAAACCTGTTGCAGATTGGTCATGGAAGTTTTGCCCTCCAGAAGATGGATGGCTGTGACTGTTCGGTTGTGGTGACGCCGGAGTATTCTCCAGTGGAGCCGAGGCCGCAGGTAATTCTTCTCCACGTTGTTGAAGCATCGAGTCCTGGAATAGTTGTTATGGCGGTGGAAAGCTCCGAAAACTTGGTGCTGACGATACCGGTTGTAATACACCCCTAGTCCACGCGATCTCTCAAAAGTAGCGGTAATGGTTGGATAATCCTTGAACGGAGGTTCAAGGCGGTGGAACCGTAGCTTCGGAAATGTGGAACCGGCTCGAGGCGTGAGACTCCTCTCAATAATCCTCCCAACTCGCAGCTCGCTTGCGGACACTTCCTCGACGACGATCGTTTGAATGGTTACCCACAAAGAGAGATGGAAATCTCTTTGATAAAACCGAAATCGAAATCCTTAGAATCCACTAAAGAGAATCGAAAAAGAAAAGAGAATTTTATTGCTTAATTGTTGAGAGATCAACAAAGATCTCAAAGAGTTTAAATAGACAAGGGAGTTCAAGGGACAAAGCCTTCCTCGAAAATGAAAGAAGACTTCTCGAAAATGTAAAAGAAAATAAAGAGAGTTTTGACTAAGACTTGCGAAATGCCCCTTGGACTTCTTGGTCGAAATTGTTGAGGGATTTGCTGAGGGATTTGTTGAGGAATTTGGGCTTGGGGAAGAAGTGCCAAGGCCTCGTTAAAAACTTTGTCACGTAAAACCCAATGGGTAAAAATCGTGACTAAGGAAAAGAGCACACTTGGGCTTGAATCAAAACCAATGCGGTTTGAAACACTTCTTCCATAGCACCCAAATATGTTGAACGGTCTTGTACTTGTTGAATAAGTCCTCCTAATGCTTCCTTGAGCCGCTTTGCCTTAGCTCTCGTCATTGCTCCTTCGGGAACGATCAAAGCATCGTCCGGATCGTCCTTAACCTCAGCTCCAAGCTCGGCAACAAGCTCCATGTCCTTAGTGTCGTCTAGGATCATATCATGCCCCTCCTCTTCAAAAGGATTTTTCCTCAAATCTGGACTATCTGCAACAAAAGGGATCAAGTAAGAAACATTGAAGCTCGAACTAATAGCGTACTTACCTTGCAAATCTATGACGTAGGCATTGTTGTTGATCCGCTTTAGCACACGGAATGGACCATCCGTCCTTGGCATGAGCTTAGACTCCCGTTCGTCTTGAAATCGTTCCTTCCGCAAATGAACCCAAACGAGATCTCCCGGTTCGAAGATTTGTTCAAGTCGGCCTTTGTTAGCCTTCTTGCGGTATTGTTCGGTCCTCCTTTCTATGTTTTACTGTGATTGTTCATGCATTTGTTTCACGAGCTCAGCCTTCTTTTTCCCATCAAAACTCAAACGCTCATTGGAAGGTAACTCGGTTAGATCCAAAGGGGTGATAGGATTAAAGCCATAAACTAACTGAAATGGTGAAAACTTAGTAGCGGAGTGAACAGAATGATTATAAGCAAATTCGACATGCGGCAAACAATCTTCCCATGATTTAATATTCTTTTTAATAATAGCACGCAAGAGAGTTGACAACGTTCTATTCACTACTTCCGTTTGCCCATCAGTTTGCGGGTGACAAGTAGTAGAAAACAAGAGTTTAGTACCTAACTTAGACCACAATGTTTTCCAAAAATAACTTAAGAACTTAGTGTCACGGTCGGAAACTATCGTTCTAGGCATGCCATGCAAACGAATTACTTCCCTAAAGAACAATTCCGCAACTAGTGATGCATCATCCGTTTTGTGACAAGGAATAAAGTGATCCATCTTAGAAAATCTATCAACTACGACAAAGATGGAATCTCGACCCTTCCTAGTTCTAGGCAATCGAAGAACGAAATCCATAGACACATCAACCCACGGAACAGTAGGAATAGGTAAGGGAGAATACAAACCTTGCGACTGTACCATAGACATAGCTTTCTTGCATGTGACACATCTTCCGCAAATTCTTTCTTCATATGCGGCCAATAGAAATGTGCTTGCAAAGTGCTTAGAGTTTTGGCGACTCCAAAGTGTCCCATAAGTCCTCCTGCATGTGATTCCCTAACAAACAATTCTCGCAAAGAACAGTGAGGCACGCAAAGTCGATTTTCAAAGAAAAGAAATCCATCATTCCGAAAACATTTTCCAAAAGCGAATTTTTCGGTTGCGTGATAAACTTCTTTAAAATCAGCATCATTAACATATAAGTCCTTAATTTGTTCAAAACCCAGCAACTTAGTTTCAATAGTAGAGATAAGAACATACCTTCTTGACAATGCGTCGGCAACGACATTGTCTTTACCTTGTTTATACCAAATGACATACGGAAAGGTCTCGATGAACTCAACCCACCGTGCGTGACGTTTGTTCATCTTTTGTTGACATTTGAGATGCTTGAGAGACTCATGATCAGTGTGGATCACGAACTCTTTAGGCCAGAGGTAGTGTTGCCATGTTTGCAAAGTTCGTACCAAAGCGTAGAGCTCCTTATCGTACGTCGGGTAATTCTATTTGGCTCCTCCGAGTTTTTCGCTAAAGTAAGCGATTGGTCTCTTCTCCTGCATAAGAACAGCACCGATACCTATACCAGAGGCATCACATTCAATCTCAAAAGTTTTCGAAAAATTAGGTAAGGAAAGAAGTGGTGCGTTTGTGAGCTTGTCTTTCAACACTTGGAAAGCGGTTTCTTGTGCTTCTTCCCACTTGAATCCAACATCTTTCTTGATAACTTTGGTTAGAGGTGCGGCCAAGGTACTGAAATCCTTCACAAAACATTGGTAAAATCCCGCAAGTCCATGGAAACTCCTCACTTCGCCCACGGACTTCGGACTAGGACAATCGCGGATGGCCTTCACCTTTTCTTCATCGACTTTGATTCCCTGGGCACTTACAACAAAACCTAGAAATACCAAGTTATATGTGCAAAAGGTGCACTTCTTCAAATTTGCAAAAAGATTTTCTTTCCTAAAAACATCTAATACGGCTCTAACATGATTAACATGCTCGTCTATGTTCTTGCTATATACTAGGATATCATCAAAGTATACAACGACAAAGACTCCTATAAATGATCGCAAGATATGGTTCATTAGCCTCATGAATGTACTAGGTGCATTAGTTAACCCGAAAGGCATCACTAACCATTCATACAACCCATGTTTAGTTTTAAATGCCGTTTTCCACTCATCCCCCTCTTTCATCCTAATTTGATGATATCCGCTTTTAAGATCAATTTTAGAAAATATGCAAGACCCATAAAATTCATCTAGCATGTCATCTAAACGAGGAATATGATGGCGATACTTTACAGTGATGTTATTTATGGCGCGGCAGTCGACGCACATACGCCACGTTCCGTCCTTCTTCGGAAAAAGCAAAACCGGCACCGCACTAGGACTCATGCTCTCGCGGATATGTCCTTTTTCCATAAGATCCGTGACCTGCCTCTGAAGTTCCTTAGTCTCCAAGGGATTAGTCCTATATGCTTGTCGGTTTGGAAGAGCAGCTCCGGGCACAAAATCTATTTGATACTCAATCCCTCGGATCGGTGGTAAACCGTGTGGATTGTCTTCGGGAAAGACATCGTCAAAATCCTGTAAAACTGAAATTATCTAGCTCGGGAGCTCCGGCTCAAGGTCAGTATAACTCATAAGAGTTTCTTTAAACATAAGAACAATGAAAGATTTCTTGGTAAACAAAGCTTGCTTGATCTCACTAGATTTCGCAAAAAGAGTACATTTTCTTACGGTTTTTGGCTCCGCGGCTTTCTTTGGAATCGTGTCCAAACTCATACATTCTTTAGCTTGGGAGTGGTCGGTATTGATGTCACTCTTAGTCACAGACTCCTTCCTCTTATCACGTATTTTCTGGTCTTGGTAAATCTCGAGAGGAGTCATAGGAACTAATACCACGTTTTTCCCCTTGTATGCGAACGAGTGCTTATTTGTAAGGCCGTCATGAGTAACCTTGCGATCAAATTTCCAAGGTCGTCCCAACAATATATTCCCAGCCTCCATAGGTAGCACGTCGCAGAGAACTTCATCCACGTAGCTTCCTATTGACAAAGGAACCAAAACTTGTTTCGTTACCTTTAAGTGTCCCTTGTTGTTCAACCATTGAAGATAATATGCCTTTGGATGCTTCTTCACTTCTAAACCCAGCTTCTCCACAAGTGTAGTGCTTGCCACATTCGTACAGCAGCCCCCATCAATGATAAGGCTACACACTTTCCCTTGGACGCGGCATCGAGTGTGAAACAGATTTTCCCGTTGCTCCTCCTCTTTAGGTCGGTCTTGTATAAGCAACGTTCTTCTTGCCACTAGTAAGTCTCCATATTTAGATTCCTCCGCAGTCTCCTCAACCACTTGTGAGACCTCACAATCTTCTTCCGCTTCCGATTCGATCTCCCCGTCCCCCCTAAGCACCATAGTTCTTTTGTTCGGACAATCTTTTGCCATATGCCCTCACCCTTGGCATTTGAAGCATCGAAGATCTGTGCTCTTGACTTGAGAAGTCTCGGCTTTCTCATTGGGATTCCTAACATAAGTTGGAGTGAAAGTCTTTGAATCCGTTCCCGGCCTCACATCCGTTTTTGGTCGAAAGGCGGACCTACCGTTGACCGTATTAGATCGTAGGTTAGAACCGTAGGATGTTTTGGCGGCATTCTCCCTCTTGAGTTGTCTTTCGATGATGTTTGCCTTTTGTAGCATCTCCTCTAGATCCCCATAGTACTGAAGTTCAAGCGAGTCTTGAATCTCACGGTTGAGACCTCCTAAAAACCGTGACATAGTAACTTCACTATCTTCCTCTAGACGAGCTCGGGCCATAAGCATTTCCAACTCTTGGTAATATTCCTCGACACTTCGGGCTCCTTGCACAAGTCTCCTTAACCTATTGTGAAGGTCACATTGATGATGACTAGGGACAAATCTCTTGCGCATGACAGCTTTCAATTGTCTCCAAGTCTATATCATATCTTCGTCATTACGTCTCCGCGAAGTCACTAATTGTTCCCACCAGCTAATTGCGTAATCATAAAATTCCGTCACCACTGCACGCACTCTTTGAGCTTCCGTAGACTCATTACAATCAAACACCAGCTAAACCTTAATCTCCCACGCCAAATATGCATCCGGATCATTCTTTCCATGGAAAGGAGGGATTTTTGCCACAACACCCCTCGTGTTTTCTCGTCTCGGCCTTCTTTGATAATTACCGGATGAATGACCCTCAGATTCATGCTGTCTCCTTGCGTTTCTAACTCGGCGCGGCCTACCTTGATCTTCATCATGGGAAAAATCACCATAATAATCATCGTTGTTCAAAGGTCGGTTTGGATCTTCCCCCACGGGCATGTTTAGAGGTTGTCGTTGTGCTCCTAGCGCACGATTAAGCTTTTCATTCATCTCTTGCATTTCAGCGACCATCATACGTCTCATGCTGTCCATGACCGCCTGTAGTTGAGCGGCACTTAACCCGGCTTGGTTAAGAGCGACGTTTGGATTTTGTTGGTCATCTCCTTGATTGTTATTAGTTCCATCTTGTGCAATGATTACCTGAAATAAACAAGAACAAGTTAGTAAAAGAAAACAAAATTTCAACGATGAATTTTTCAAAGAAAGGAATTGATCGGGTCAAGAGAAGTGTTGGTCGGTCGAGAGAAGCGTAAATCGGTCGAGAAAAGCGTAGATCGGTCGACGATGGTCACTCGGATTTCATACCCCTCGGACTTGGACCCCTCGAATAATTCCCTCGGATTTGTTTTTCCCCGCGAAGTCCCTCAGACTTGATTTTCCCCGGAAGATCCCTCGGATTTGATTTTCCCTCGCTTGTGGATCTTCAATTCCTCGAAAAAATTTAAATTCCACACACAAACAAGTGCTTAGATCGATCTTAGAGATAGACTGAATCAAACTATTATTATTATTATTTTTTATTTTTTTGAAATAATAAGATGAACGGTTTTTGAAGAAGAAGATGAACGATTTAAAAAAAAAGATGAACGATTTTTTTTTTTGATTTATGATGGATCTACAACAACCTAACAATGATCTAAATGCGATAATTAAATTGAAACAGAACTGGATTCAACACAGAAAATTGATGATCTAAATCGATGAACACAAAGAAGATGAACGGACAAAAAATTCAATTCGCAAGGAAATGAAACGAAATAAAAAAAAATTGAGAAAGGGATAGATTAAACGATATTACCGGGTCCTTGAGTTGCTCTGATACCACATAATACACCCCTTGTCCATGGGATCTCTCAAAAGGAGCGGTAATGGTTGGATAATCCTTGAACGGAGGTTCAAGGCGGTGGAACCGTAGCTTCGGAAATGTGGAACCGGCTCGAAGGCGTGAGACTCCTCTCAATAATCCTCCCAACTCCCAGCTCACTTGCTGACACTCCCTCGATGACGATCGTTTGAATGGTTACCCACAAAGAGAGATGGAAATCTCTTTGATAAAACCAAAATCGAAATCCTTAGAATCCACTAAAGAGAATCGAAAAAGAAAAGAGAATTTTTTTGCTTAATTGTTGAGAGATCAACAAAGATCTCAAAGAGTTTAAATAGACAAGGGAGTTCGAGGGACAAAGCCTTCCTCGAAAATGAAAGAAGACTTCTCGAAAATGAAAAAGAAAATAAAGAGAGTTTTGACTAAGACTTGCGAAATGCCCCTTGGACTTCTTGGTCGAAATTGTTGAGGGATTTACTGGGGGATTTGTTGAGGGATTTGGGCTTGGGGAAGAAGTGCCAAGGCCTCGTTAAAAACCTTGTCACGTAAAACCCAATGGGTAAAAACCGTGACTAAGGAAAAGAGCACACTTGGGCTTGAATCAAAACCAATGCGGTTTGAAACACTTCTTCCTTAGCACCCAATTAAGTTGAACGGTCTTGCACTTGTTGAATAAGTCCTCCTAATGCTTCCTTGAGCCGCTTTGCCTTAGCTCTCATCATTGCTCCTTCGGGAACGGTCAAAGCATCGTCCGGATCATCCTTAACCTCAGCTCCAAGCTTGGCAACAAGCTCCATGTCCTTAGTGTCGTCTAGGATCATATCAGGTTGAGCGTTCACGGGGACTTGAGGTGTTGACGACTGATTCGGAAGTTGGGCCGGTGGCGATAGAGGGGTTGGTGTTCGCGACGAAGAAGGCGACACTCCGACTCTCTGAGAAACATTGGGAGCGAATCTTTTCTTCCCTACTCGTTTGCTCTTCTCTGCCGGCATCGTTCGAAGAAGAGATTGAAAGGCGAAGAATATATTGAAGAAGAAGAAGAGATGGAAAGGCGAATAAGAGATTCGCGATGCAATCGAAGAAGATGAAAGAAGAAGATGAAAGAAAAATATCGAAGAAGAAGAACATCGAAGGCGATGAGAGCAAAAGGGTGAAGGCGAAGAGAGCAAAAGGACTTAGGGTTTTCGCAGACTCAGAAACTCAAAAGGGTACAGTAACTTTTTGTAATCGAAAACAGAGAAGACTTATTAAATGTTTTGTGTGTAAATAACCAATGAAATGACTCTAGCGTATGGTAATTCACCCACTATCCAATCCATTAGGCCCGGTTTCGAGTCTCCGTGAAAACGGAAATTGTTTTTTTAATCTTTTCTACTTACTTATTAATATTTAAGTGTGATCTATAAGCCCACGGTTCGAAAATGTTTTTTTTTTACTCATAACGATAAATAATGTAAACGACAAATTACACCGAAATTGTGACATAAGTAACATAGTTAATTAGTAGGGTTCTTCGTCACCGTAACATAGACAAATTACATAGAAATTCGTCTTCTGTGTCTGCATCTCCGACATCGTAATCGAGGTTTACTGGGTCTCCTTGTACAAAATTGTCGAGTACGAGATCTTCGATTGTTGTTATCAATACAGCATCATCATTTTCTGTTTGCAAAAGAGTCGGTTCTTTCTTTTCATAATCCCCTGAAATATTTCCCCTCGGATTCACTTTTAGAACATTGAGCCACAACTGCTTCGATTTCTTTGTATATGGGTATGGAATATAACAAACTTGATCCGCTTGCTAGGCTGTTTGTAATATAAATGTATATATAAGTTATACATATGTATATCAACATTAATAAAATGCTATATATAAATATTGTCATAAGTACGTACCTAGAATAAATGGTTCATATTTATTATATTTTCTCAATGCAAGAACGTCTACAACGCCACCATTGCTCCTCCGAGTGCCTCTACCGATAACAGGGTCATACCAATTACACTTAAAAAGTGTGATTCTCAAATTGACCATCTGCTCGTACTCGAGTTCTATGATATCATTTAAGGTCCGGTAGAAATCAGCTGCATCGGATGCATCAGTGTAATTTTCACCTTTAACATTGACCCCATAGTTACATGTCTTTCGTCCAGCGCCGTGATTCTGCGTATGAAACAAATAGCCTCTTGTAAAATACATTGGCCAGGTTTTGGCCTTATTCAAAGGTCCATGCACTATCTCTTGAACCCAAGTAGGAAATGGATTTGTGGCGTTCCAGTAAGAAACCTGCATATATATAAAAAATAGCGTAAATATATATAAGTATAAAGATATGAATAGTTATGAAATTTTTGAGACATACATATTCTTTCACCCATAAATGATATTCGTCAGCTCTTTTTCGGCGAGTTCTTTTTCGGAAAGTCCTGGATATTTTGCAGAAATAAATTCCTCGAACATACTACACAAGACCAACACAAATATGAGAAATTAAATAAAGGTTAAATATATTAAAACGCAATCTGAGAGCGATGCCAACTTATATACCTCTCAATTGGATGAAAATAGTCACAATTTCGTAAAACATATGCATGTGCGCATTGATAGTCTCTCTCTGAGAGCCATATTTCATGCATTTCTCCACTTGGACGGCCTACGTGATTAAATATAGAAGGTACTCCAGGGACATGATATACGGGGACTTCACCTTCATCGAATCTTATTAACCTGACCAAATGAGTAGCATGTGTATACAAATTAAATGGCAAAGTGGACATGATGTGATTGATTTTAGCATTTACCGTGATTTCGTATGTATATTCACGGCAAAGTATTGCTCTGAGAAATAAGCAATCTCGTCATTGATATATGATTCAACAATTGATCATGCCGCATATCTTTTGTTCTTTGCTTTCCCTTTCAATTTTTTGAAAAACCTTTCAAAAGGATACATCCACCTATACTGAACGGGGCCTCCTAATTCAACTTCATAGGGGAGATGTATAGGCAGGTGCTCCATCACATCGAAAAATGAAGGTGAAAAGATCGTTTCTAAATTGCATAGTATTAAAACTATGTTATGTTATAGAATTTTAACGCGACTTGTATGCAAAGTTCTTGAACATAAGTCCCGAAAAAATGCTCCAACCCCTACAATATATGTGAAAATTGCATGAGGTTACTATATAAGTTACTATAATTTTATTTAAATAAATTGTCGTAATTAGTACCTGATAATGCAAGGTGTACATTCCGATCTAGGAGTTCTGCAAAGATAAATGGAAGTAACCGCTCCATAAAAACATGGCAGTCATGACTCTTCATGCCTGAAAACTTTTGGTTGTCCATATCAGCACAAGTAGCTAAGTCTGACGAATAACCATCTGGGAACTTAACCGCATTCTTCACACATTCCAATAAACTTTTTCTAGCTTCTTCTGTCAATGTGAAGGATGGGAAAGTAGCTTTACCCGCACTATCAATATGTAAGTGTGGTCGAGAACAAAATCGTTCTATATCCAATCTTGACATGATGTTGTCTTTCGATTTACCCTTCACACTCATAAGAGTATTCATGATGTTGTCAAAAACATTCTTCTCTATATGCATCACATCAAGACAATGACAGAGATTAAGGTCCCTCCTGTACGGCAGCTCCCAGAATATGCTTTCCTTGTGCCAGTTATGTTGCTTCCCATAGCCCGACTTCTTCTTTTCGTGACCGTTTCCACCAACATCCTTTGTTTTCGATGGATTTATACCAACCAACTGCTCGAAATAAACTTGCTCACCCGTCAAAGACGGAGGTGGATACTCTCTCGAAGCGTCTTTTCCCTTTAGGAAGTCTTTTTTATTCCTCCTCAGTGGATGACCATGTGGAAGAAATCTTCGGTGACAATCAAACCAACACGTCTTCCTTCCATTAGGTAGATAAAAAGACTTAGTATCTTCCATGCAAACTGGACAAGATAATTTACCATGGGTTTTCCATCCAGATAACATGCTATACGCCGGAAAATTGCTTATCGTCCACATCAGCACTGCTTTTAGATTAAAATTTTGATTCAAGGACACATCGTATGTATAGACGCCATTAGACCACAACTCTTTTAACTCCTCAATAAGAGGTCGGAGGAAGATATCGAGACTAGCTCGCAGATGATTTGGCCCAGAATTCAGAATTGTAAGAAATAAATACTCTGTATTCATGCACATATCCGGGGGTAAATTATATGGCGTCAAGATCACAGGCCACAGCGAATGATTACGAGACATGCCAAATGGATTGAACCCATCCGTACATAATCCAAGATAAACGTTACGGGGTTCTTCGGCAAACCGGGGATGTTGATCTTGAAAATATCACCACTCCGCCGCATCAGACGGATGAGCCATTTCTCCCTCTTTTTCTTGGTGCTCGGCATGCCATCTCATTGCTGCTGCAGTCTTCTCGCTCTGATACATTCTCTTTAATCTGTCAGCAATAGGTAGATACCACATACGACTGTATGGTACTTTGGTTCTACGCCGGTCGTTCTTAGGCTTCCATCTTTGTGCACCACAAAACCGACATTTATCCTCCTTCTCGTCCTCTTTCCAGAAGATCATACAATTGTTAATACAAACATCAATTGTATGATATGGAAGACCTAAATTGCGCGTCAATTTTTATGTCTCGTAGAGGCTGGCTATTTGTAAATGTCATGAATTTCTCCACCCCCGTTGTGAACTCTGCCGAGAAATTTCCCGTCGCTTCATCGAACTTCTTATACATCCACTCCTGGAAATTACTATAATTGTAATTTTCCGACATTATTTAACTAATAAAAACTGAATTTATTTTTTTTTGGTTTTTTTTGTTTTTGAGATCGGATGAAGAGACGAAATGGGGTGAATTTTGCTTATATAGACATTTATGGCGACTACAAACCGACTATAAGGTGTCTGAATAGCGACTACTTAATGTAGTCACAAAAAATAGGCACACCAACCCAAAAACGATTTACACGTGTTTTCCACCGGTATTTAACGACTGTTTACCGACTACAGTGCGACCCGCCGAAATAGTCGCCTAACAGTCGCCAAGTTAGCGACTATTACGCGATTATTATATCCCGTTTGATATGTTGTCGTACATTAGTCGTAAAATAGCGACTATTATAGCGATATGTACTTTGGTCGTAAATTAGCGACTCCATTACGACTAAATTTTATCGGTCGCAAAATAGTCAAAAATCAGTCGCAACGTTTAGCGACTAAATATGTAGTCGTCCCCTGCAGTCGCCAAAACGCAGTTTTCTTGTAGTGTGGCTTTGGATCGTTTGTGGTTTTGGCGAGAAAAGCAGTTGTCCTAGAGAGGTATAACCGTGGTGCGATGGTTAGACATTTCTCTTCATATTTTTGTTGGACTCGGGTTGATCGTCTCACTGTGTCATGTGAGTCTATCTCGGGTTATATTCTTCTGAGTTTGTCTGCCTAAGATAGCCAGGCGGATTTCTTACGTTTGGAGCATCTCGAGTGGAAGTTTTTCCCGCCTGTGTCAACATCATTGTAGTTGCCGAGGTTTGTCTCTGATTGGTCGTTGGCCGAGCTTTAGGGTGGAGTACTCCTCATTTCTTCCTCGAGAATGAAGTTCGAGGCTCGGTGCAGGGCACCCTGGATCATCGGGGATTTTTTCAGAATGAGCTCTTTTCGGAAGTCTGATATATACCAGAATGCCCTTTTTAATACGTTGATCACGACCTGATCTCTTACATACCCGGCCATTAAAAGTGTTGCCTTAAAACGCTTTAAAAAGCTGCGTAGCGGTTCTGTTTTTCCTTGAGTCAGGGTCCATAAATTGGCATCGGGGACTCCTTGTTCTATGATAACGGTGAACTGCTTTAGGAACTAAGCGGACAGCTGATGGAAATTATTGATCGAGTTCTGTTCGAGATCAGAGAAACAGTCGAGGGCGATACCCTTCAGATGTTTCGCCAAAGAGAGGCAGAGTCGCGCATCCTTGTCGCACTCCTTGAGTCCGGCTCGGTCCATTGCTATTCGGGGTGCTGTTTGGAAGGCTGTTATATAGGTTTTTGGATCTGTTGTTCCGTCGTAGAGTGGGATCTTGTTCTTTTCCCGATCATGTATGATCGCCTCGGTAATCCTTGTAGTGAAAGGCGTTCTCGGTTCTTCCGGCTTTCGGTCGATCTCGCGAGCTGCACTGATTGCATGGTGTGGCTTCGGGCGGAGGATTTGCTCCTCGTCATTTTCCCGAGCAAACAGAACTCCGGTGTTGTTTATTTATTCTATTCGAGTATGGTTCGTCTCTGTTAACTCAGCGTGTTGCATTTGCTCTACCCAAACAATATTTTCTTTCTCTTCCATCAGATTGTGGCCGAGCCGAGCTGAACTGCGGGTATCTTCCCGAGACACTGCTTCTTTCAGTGGTGAGGCGAGTTCACCATGTCACTTTTTAGTCATCCTTCTCAACTCGTCGACACATTGCACTCATTCCACCCAGAGGAGGTTCTCTTCTTCTTTCGTCAAGTTGTTGTCGAGCTGAATTGAGCCTGGTATGTTCTCGATAGTTTCCATCCCTTTTAGTGATGAAGCGAGCTTACCGGCCGTGACGCGGTCTGAGGCGTATTTCCTTCCCATGGTTTCTCCGTTGTTAGTTACCACAGTTGTATCGGGGCAAGGTTTTGCGCGATCATCGATTTGGCCCCGAGCCAGAGGAGCTCTTACTTCTATCGGAGTTTGGTTCGGCCTCACCGGCTCATCATATCTGTTCTGGCTCGGATTTCTGCATCCGCTAGAGCAACGCGTCCATTCCGTCGAGAGCTGGATCTTTTCTTCAACTGACCAAGTGATGACAAGGGACGGCCGATCAAAGGTGTTTTTCGTGGACACGGCTTCTTCCGATCCGGAGGGGGACCATTTGCGGACAATGGGTTGCGAGGCGCCCCACGAGGCATGGTTCTTGTCATCAGGATTTGGTCCTTCACTGACGATACTCGTTGTCTTAGCGAGCGATTCGGAGGGTGTGTTTGTTGTCGCAAAAGTCGCTCTGTCGGACGGATACAAATACGGTTGGTCTTCCGAAATAGCCGGGTCGTAGTCCAAGGTGTTTGCCGGTACTAAGAGGATGTGGGACATCGGGTTAAAGTTGAGCTGCCTCCTAACCCTTTTTGGTGAATCCTCTGCAGAACCGAGGTCTCTTAAATGTGGGTTATGGGATTGACGCTCCGAATTCAGCCTCTGGATTTTCTCTGATATGGTCATCTTCAGCTGGTCCTACTCGTTTGCCTGCTTTAGTAGCACTGTGATCATATCCTTCAGTTCAGCTACGTGTGCCGAGGTTACTTCAATGGTTGAATGGGAAACACCGTTGAGATAAACTCTTCTGGCAGTTCCTCCACCTCCATGATATATCATGGTTTTTACCCCTTTTAGGCCATGATATAAGTCCGTTTTATAGAGTCTTTCTATTATTTCGTAGTGTTTTAGAGTCCTTTACAGGTTTTAGCACGTTTGAAGCATAATTGGAGATATTGGAGTTTTCTGGAGCATTCTGGAGCGAAGCTGAAGTTCGTATTGCTGAGTACCCGATTTTACGATCAATATCGATCGATACTGCCTAGTATCGATCGATACCCATCGCAGCAGACACGACTCGCGACTTTTAATGAAGTTTGAAGAATTGCAGAACTTGCCCAGAAGACTTTAATATTTACAAGAAGACCTCAATTCGTGTTTAGACTATTTAATTAGGTTTTACAGCCACTTTGTTGGCTATGCTTTGTTCTATGCTTTTCATTATTCTTGATTCTACTTTGGTTTTTGGAGGAGACAACTCTTAACTCCTGTGTTTTATTGATTTCTTTGATGATCTATTCAATCATGTTGTTTTTATTCTCCATGTCTGAGTAGATCCACTTTAGGTTCACGGTTCTCATAAGGGTTTTCTCTGAATGCTAGATTGATTAGTTTATTAGGATTCACCATCTGAATTAGTTCTTCACCATAGGTTGTGTTCAAAGCTAATTCTAGGTTGACGAATCTGGAACTTAGATCTTAGGATAATTGATTAGGCATGACAGTGCGATTAATTACCTGATAGAACCTTAGGTGAGCAATATAACTATTCGCAAAGAGATTTGGTTTAGTTGTTTTGTGAACAAATCAAACCTGATCTAAAAGCTGATTTAGACTTTAGGATTCGCAAAGAGATCTCTCGTTGCGAAAACTATCTAAATCTAAATCCTAGGAATTCCAAATCTCTTTGCGAATCCTAAAGTCTAAATCAGCTTTTAGATCAGGTTTGATTTGTTCACAAAACAACTAAAGAAAATCTCTTTGCAAATAGTTATTTTGCTCACCTAAGGTTCTATCAGGTAGTTAATCGCACTCTCGTGCCTAATCAATTATCCTAAGATCTAAGTTCCAGATTCGTCAACCTAGAATTAGCTTTGAACACAACCTAAGGTGAAGATCTAATTCAGATGGTGAATCGTAATAACTAATCAACCTAGCATTCAGAGAAAACCCTTATGAGAACCCTAAACCTAACAGGAGATCTACTCAGACATGGAAATTGAAGCAATAAACATGTTTGAATAAATCATCAAATAAAATAGAAAGAGTAAAAAAAAGGGTTCGAAATCTTCTCTCCGACGAACAGAGTCTCAGACTTGTCTCCCTTCAAAAGCTCTTTCACAAAACCAGAATAATATAAAGCATAGCCATGAAAGTGGCTGTAAAATCCTATTAAATAACCTAAATAACGTTTTTGGGGCTTCTTGTAAATAGTAAAATCTTCTGGGCCATTTTGCAATTCTTCAATACTTCATTAAACTCGTGGGTCGTGTCTGTCTCGATGAGTATCGACCGATACTAGGCAGTATCGATCGATACTGATGCTACAAATCGGGTACTCAGCTACACGAACCTCTGCTTCGATCCAAAATGCTCCAAAAAGCTCCAATAGCTCCAATAATGCTCCAAACGTGCAAAAACCTGTAAAAGACTCTAAACCACTACGAAATAGTAGAAAGACTCTATAAACGGACTTATATCATGGCTTAAACGGGGTAAAAACCATGATATATCAACTCCCCCAGACTTAGCCTTTGCTTGCCCTCAAGAAAATAGAAGACTAAACCAGAGAAAGAGGTTTGAAAACGTAGAGACTCACATGTTCATGAAACATTGCAATGACCTTTTTCCCAAGCACCCATATGTCACCTAAACAGCTTTTGATCTAACCACCATGTATTTCTCCGTAGACATTCGTAGCTTCCCAGACTACACACATTATCTCACAGCATCGTTCAATCAAGCCATCCTTGCCAGTTTCATCGCTGTGAATTAATATCAAGAACCTTCTAGATTCTTTCCATTACAATATCATGACAAGGAACCACCCAATTTCACACTTTTTGTATCGATTTCTCTCCCCCAGACTTGTTTCTTATTATGTTCTTTCTTCTTGACTTTTATTTCATTTGATTTAGCTTAGCATATACATATCAATGTAGGAGACGCGAGTATTGATGGTGTTTGCCACCGAATCCCTGGTTCTTCCCTCTCAATGTATCAAAGGGTGTATGCGAATATCGGCATTATAGGAAAATCCTAGCCTCGCTTCCAATCCTTTGTGTGATCATTCCTCACCGAGTAGAATAATGGGATCGCTGGAAACATTCTTAACCCTCTACTCAGGAGAAAATCATCTCATCATTTATGCTCTTATTTATTAACTTGTAACAGGGGAGAGAGATGCTATTACTTTAAACACATGGGTTCCTTTGTCAGATATGAATGAGGAATCAAGCTCTACGAATACTAACCACGTCGATGAAGTGCAAAAGTTTGGCTCAGGCTTTAAAAGAATTCTGCAGGAAACATGTATGTCTTCTAGTTGACTGGTCAGCCTTTGGATTTTTCATTAGTCGATCTGTAACTGATTCTGTAACAGTGGTCACTCAAAAGCAAAATCAGAACAAAAGAATCAAGAACACGATCATAATCTCCAACTAATTTTGACTCAATAAAACAACGAATGACTCAAAACAACTATTTCTAAGAAAAACAAACACAATGTCAGCGACTACCTCCCCCAGACTTGAACAACACTGTCCCCAGTGTTATCTAGCCTAGAGTCAGTAAAAGAAATCAAAAGAACAGTGTGTAATTGTGAAAAAGAAGAAGTTACCGAACTGCAGGTCAGGGTCTCGACCGACACACAGAACTGGTATCCAGCGATACCAGGCTTAGGTCGACACAGAAACTTCTTCTCATCGTCATTGATCCAAGTGGTGTCGAGCGATACCAGGTGGTATCGGTCGATACCGATTCTCTGTAATTTGATTCACGCAAAACACAAGACACAAAACATAAAACCAAAAACAAAAGACTTACCAGTGGGTTGCCTCCCATCAAGCGCTTGTTTTTAGTCATTAGCTTGACTTTGGCTCAGGTAGTCAGTCAGGAAAAGGTTGAGGACTTACTCCCAGGCAAGTTCCACAACTAGACATTTCCAGCTTCAGAGTTCTGCTCAACATGCTCTCCACAACCTCCTTTCCTTTCTCTTTCAGCTCCGAAGTAAGAAGAACTCTAGCCTTAGAGAATGGTTTCGAGGTTCCCTTGCACTTTACCTTGTACTCAATCGAGTCTCCATCACACCTATGGGGGATCAAAGTGACATGAGGAGCATTCTCGACTCTTTTGCTCTTCGCCTTCTTCCTTGTTGCCTTAGCCTTCTTGACAACTTTCTTGGGGATGCTGGGCGGTTCAACCGAAACATCTATGATAGTTGGTTCGTCAGGAGGCTCTTCCAAGAGACCAACAACCAACGTCTCTCCTGTGACAACAATGAAGCAAGAGACATGTGTGGGAGCTCCTCTAGAGGGAATGGCATCATAGTAGACCTTTCCGTAAATGTAAGAGAAAGAGATTCTCTTATTAGGTGTGTCTATGATCGCGCCAGCAGTAGCCATAAACGGTCGTCCCAGGAGCAAAGACGCCTCAGATCCTCCGCTCATCTCCACAGCCTGAAAATTAGTGGGCACCAAACAATCTCCTACTTTAACAAGCAAAGCAGGGATAGTATCGTATGGAGGTGAGGTGGAGGAGTTCGAAACGTGAGAAGCATTGTAGGGGATCTTATATCAGCCCTCAATCGTTCAGCAATTTCCCTTGATATGACATTGACGCTAGACCCTGAGTCAACGAGAGACTCTTTGAATTCAACTCCAGAGATGGAGCATGGAACCAATAATTTTCCTGGGTCTTTCCTCTGGGTCAACTGCCTCAGCGGTAGTGACTTGTGTTTTGCCTCGATAAAGAGTACTTCGATCTCTTCCAGAGTTTCTCTGCAATCTTTGAAGTGACTTAGCAGAGGCCAGCCCTCTAGAGCTTTTTCAAAAGTAAACGAGTGGGGTATCCTACGTACCATCTTCTCAAAGCCACGCAACTGCTTTGGAGTGATGGGGGCTCGGAGGTGTTGAGGAATAGGATTCAGCTTCTTGGGCTTGCAAACTCTGTCATCACTCATACGCGGCTCCTTCGCAGTATCTTGGTGGGTATCGATCGATAAAGGGATGGTGTTGATCGATGTAGGAAGGGTGTCGATCGATGCTTGCTCCTTCGAGACGTGCTTGACAGATTCTTGGACGGGTATCGATCGATGTTGGGCAGTGTGGTTCGATGCAGCTGGATTTTTCACTTACTGGGAGGAAGTTGGGAAGGGTGTTGATCAACACAAGAGGGTATCGGTCGACACAGAGGTGATTTCCGAAATCTCTTCGTCTTTTTCAGCAAGATTGTCGAAAATCTCTGCAGATGAGTTTTTCTGCACCCCTGGGTGTACCTCTTTTCTATGCCTCGAGGGAATTGCATTAAAGTATTCCTTATGTGAATGTACCATCACTCCTGTGACAGTTGATGCAGTTTGGGCTACCTGAGTATCCAGAGTCTTCTGATGAATAATGAGAGCCTCGATTTTGCCATTCAGATCAGTGTACAAGGCATCCAACCTCCCGTTGAAATTTACTGTCATCTTCTGCTGTCCCTCAAGAATCTGTTCAAGCATGGATTCCATCCTGTTTTCAGAAGTTCAGGGTGGTGTGGGTGGGTATTGATTCCTACGATCTTGAGGTCCATCTCCACCAACGTAGTTAACATGTTCCACTGCATTCTCCTCAGCAAAACGAACAGCCTTCTGCTGCTTGCCCATCAACGGATTATGCACCGCATCCAGCTTGGCCTGAACCTCAGCAATCTGTGAACCGTCGATACCACCAGCTAGCTTCTTACGCTCCATGTCAGCATTCTTGGTGATGTTGCTAGACGCAAAGTTCTCAATCAGCTGATAAGCATCATCATGATATCTGATAAAGAAATTCCCATTGCTAGCAGAGTCCAATGCCATCTGGTACCTACAGTCAATCCCTCTGAAGAAGAAACTCAGCAGCTGAACGTCAGTGTACCCATGATGTGGACAATCTCTCTGATATGACCTGAATCGTACCCAAGCATCCTTAAATCCCTCAGTTGCTCCCTGAGAAAATTGAGAGATCTTGTTCCTGAGCTCCTCGGATCACGCATCATCAAAAATGTTTTTCAGGAATGCGTTCTTTGTCTCCTCCCAAGTAGTCAACGAACCAGGAGGCAACTGCTTCAGCCAGTAAGTAGCTTCTCTACCAAGAGAGTATGGAAAGAGCTTACAGAAGAGGTAGTCGTAGGACACTCCATCGTACTTGATGCTACTAACCAAGTCTTCAAACCTCTCAATGTGATCCATAGGGTGCTCATGAGGAAGACCATGAAAAGAATGCTGACCCACAAGAGTGAAGTATGCAGGTTTCAGCTCAAAGTCCTGTCTCTGAAAAGCAGGAGGGCGAATCGCTGATCGATTGACATAGAACTGATCAGGTCTGTTGTACTCTCCAATTGTCCTACCACGACCAGCTACAGCATTCCCCTCGTTCCCGCACGCAGCTCGCGCATCAACAACAGCTGGAGGGACAATGACGTTTCCTTCTTCGTCAAGACGTTGTCCTCTCTCATTGCACAATTGACCCTCTTAGTCTCTGTAAGCACCAGCCTCATCAAGCATCAAAACAATCAGATTGTTCATCTCAGCAGGCCATTTTCATACACCTTAAATCAAAAAGTTAAGAATACGTAAGTAACCAAAAACAAAATAAAACGTTGGGTGTCGACCGATACTCTTCAGTATCGATCGATACCAACAACTTAGTATAAATTCTTATCAGCAATCTAACGGTGATTTTAGAGTCCCCGGCAAAAGAGTGCATTGCAGAGCAAAAGTACGTTTTTGGATAAACTTGGACCGTCAAGAAATCTTGCAGCTAATGGAGACATTTTCACTGTCTGATCATCCCCAAATTAGGACACAATAAAGTAGAGACAACCAGTTTTCAAATGCAATTCGATTGGAGGCAATCCAATGGTTGGATCCTTAAATACACCTGAAACACTGAATGCAGATGAAGCTGCCCCGAAGATGAAGTCGCTGCGGCTGGAGGAGCTGGGGCCGCGGCCAAGCACCAGTTCGCCGCGGCCAGAGACGACGGAGCCACGGCCAAAAGTCATTTCACCATGGCCGGAGATGACGGAGCCACGGCCAGCACCCTGCGCGACCAAACCGACTTGTTTCTTCACCCGAGGCCAAAACCGTCTTTTCTCATCAAACCCTAAACGAGATTAACTCTATAAATACTTATTTTATGCCTCATAGACAGACATGTTACATTATTCTCACGCTTGAAGGTAAAAGGGGAGCTTGTGGTTCGATTTCTTATTAGGTTTTTAGTTTAGGATACCGATTGATTAGGGTTCTTCGTTCTATCCTTGTTGTTAATGTGTTGCTTGACTAACCATCTTAGCAATCGATATTAGGTGTTTTAGAGCCACGGAAGTGCTGTATCTAATCGCTTGACCTAGGGTAGACGAGCAAATCCGTCGTAAGATTTCGGAAGTATACTTACGGAGGAATTGTAGGCGTAAACGACCTTTGAGAGTATCATTCACTTCTTGCGCGGGCGGAGTCGGAAGCTACTGTCCGAGTATAGAGGTGAGTAGGTGTGTAGGATTACGGAAGTCGACTACATGCAGCGTACGTGTTCCAAGTTCAAGAATCCAAAGACGACCAAAAGTCACTTTAGAAATCCTAGAAAGCTCCTCGTAAAAAACGGCCATAAACCCTAGAAAATTCCCGATTGCCCAACGCTTCGTTTAATTGATTCACAACCTCGATAAAATAGTTAGTTAGCTACTGTCGTTCTTAGTTTATTTAGATTCCATAGATACGACCATGATAAAACCCCAAAAGATATTTACGTCTAGACATAAGTTAGAACTCGTTAGAAATTGGACAACGTCTATCCCTGTGGATTCGATCCCTAAGTACTACTTCGTGTGATGTGCACTTGCAGCTAGATATAAAGGGTAAAATACCACACCGAGGTTAATTCCCGGTGTGTCAAGTTTTTGGCGCCGTTGCCGGGGATAGTTTAGCTTGTTTGATTTCGTATTCTAATTTCTGCTCTAGACACTTTTGATTTCCAAGTTCTTTGTTGCTCTTTTAACTTTATCCTTTATCTTTGTCTATTGTTCTAAGGTTCATGCACATTAGGAGAACTCCTAGAGGAACTGTACCACTACTAGACGATATCGACAAACACGAGAGAGAACTCCGAAGGCTCAAAAGAAATTTAAGGATGGCCGAGAACGACCACCTGGGAGATCAACTAAACCGCGATCAACTAGATCTCGAGGATGACCATGATTTTTTGGATCACGAGGAAGATCAAGAGGCTATCCATGGTGCTAATGACCAGCCACATCTCGATCCCGAAGAAAACCACAACCAAAACCGAAATGATGAAAATCCGAGGAGACAACTTCTCGTCGCTTGTGATGCACCAAGGAACGATGCTCAAGCTAATGCACTGATTCCTCCTAATGGCGTAAACGCCAACCAATAATTCTCCGAGGAGGCAAGCGCGTAACCGCATCATTTCAGATTTTGATGCACCATATCAACACTTTCAAAACCGAGCGGCCATACAACTCTCTATACCGAACAGGAATAATTTTGAGATCAAACCTCAAATCATTGCTTTGGTAAAGCAAAATCAATTTCATGGAGTTGCAACCGAGCATCCGATGGAGCACATCGAGTTGTTTAAGAGATATGCGAAACGACAAGAAAGAACCAAGTTCCCGCCGTCTATTTGAAGTGTAAGCTTTTTCCTTTTTCTTTGACCGATAAAGCTCACCGTTGGTTGACATCTTTGCCCGCAGGATCTATTACTAATTGGGAAGAGTGTAAAGCCGCCTTCCTAAATCATTTCTACACCAAGTCGAGATCCAACTCATTGAGAAACAAAATCTAAAGTTTTCATCAACAATCGGTGGAGTCTTTTCATGAAGCATGGGAACGTTTCAAAGAGTACGAGAGAGATTGTCCTCATCACGGTTTCTCCTGTCCGAATTTGCTCAACACTTACTACCGATTATTACTACCAAAATATCAATTTTCTCTCGACACGGCCAGCAATGGAGACTTCTCCATGAAGACCATCAACCAAGGAAGAGCCCTCATTGAAAGTCTTGCTACATTGGATAGCAACAATTCTCACGATTTCGATAGATCGACTAGATCGAATGGGTCGGAATTCAAGGCGATAGCCGAGCTAAATAACATGATGAACTGACTTCTCAACAACCAAAATCGCCAAGTACATGGCTGTGAAGCTACTGTTGGAGTCAATGGTGACACTTACTATGAACCCGACAACAACGGTTCGTAATCTCAAGAAGAAGAAGTAAACTATGTGGGAGCACAAGGTCAATACCAAAGCCATTTCAACAACGGATTCAACAAAAACTTCCGCAACACGAACTTCAAAAACCTCTCGTATCTAAACCCGAACGTGGAGAACCCTCAACATCAGCCTTATCCACAGCAATCGAAGACATACCAAAACGGGTTCCAAAACGGGTTCCAAAATGGGAACTATGGAGGAAATGGAAAGTTCCAACCGAGACCGCATTTAAACACTCAAGCTGCTTCTTACAACAACTCAAACACACAGCAACAAGGTACCTATAACTCTCAACTTGCTGCCCAAATAACGAAGCTCGAACAATCGATTCAACTCCTCGCTCACAGCAACGAGAAGACAACGAAAGATTTTAACGTCAAGGTCAATTTTATTTACAACGACTTGAATCTCTTTTAACCCTTGTCAAGAAGTTGGATATGCAAGTCTCTCAAACAGTGGACTCCACTAAGAGACCGAGCAAAAATTTATCTGGAAGAGTGGAAGACAACCTGAAGAGATTTAGCAACGTGATTTCCACCATACCCGAGAAGGAAATCGATGCTAAGATGGAACCTAGAGAAGTTCCGAAATTCGTCCCACTCAATGGACAAGTCATTACCGAATCCAAGATGATCCAAAAATCACCATTCGAGGTACCAAAACTAATCCCGCTTCAAAGGATTAGAAAAGCAGATGATCCGGGATGTTTTTCATTTTCTTGTTGGGTTTCGGGAATTTATTTTGCAGATTGTTTGTGTGATTCCGGAGCCAACATCAACATCATGTCTAAGAAATTTCCCGAGAAACTCGGTATAATGAATCTCACACCATCTACCGTGAACGTAATTTTTGGGGAATCATCACAAAAGTGACCCGAAGGGCGATCAATGATCTTCAAATACTCATTGGAAACAAGATTGTTCCTGCTGATCTTGAAGTTCTCGAGATGGAACGAGACAAGAATAGACCGTTGATTTTTGGTCGACCCTTCTTAGCTACCGTTGTCGCCATCCTTGATCATGCCAATCTTCAAGCCGTCTTCTTGAATGTGGATCGAAGGAGACTCTATCATACTGTCCCGGACGAAATTCCAAACTCGAGAGACAAACAAAAGATGAAAAACTCAATTTTTGGTAAAGAAAAAGAGAAAGATGAGTCGATTAAGACGGAACCACCCAAGGTAAGTCCGCTGTTCACTTCTAAACCATTTGTGAAGATCACAATTAAAATTCCACCAGGTTTAAAAGACACCAAGGATGAAAGAGTGGAAGGAATGATGGATAAGACAAGACAAGCTCTTCGAAACGCAAAAGTTTCGAAGAAACGTGGAAAGAAGAAGGTGATACCGAAGAAAGGCGGAACACATCATAAACAAGACGATGCCAAAATAACATTAGTTCCTGAAACATCTACTGCTCACTCCTAGTCTCACCAAAAAGTCGAGCTAACGACATTAACCAAAACGTCACTCCTAGTTCCTGAAACATCTACTGCCCATTCGGTACGTTTTTCTTTTGATTTTTCTTTCTTTTTATAGTGACGTTTTTCTTTTTAGTATTTCAGACTTTATACAAAAACCAAAAAACCCAAAAATATTAAAAAAAATTCAAAAAACACAAAAAAATGAAGACGACATTCGAAACAGATCGTGAAACGACGAAGGAACGAAGGAGAAAACAACCGCGGTCGGAAGAGCCGGACCCACGGCGGAGGAGCCGTCAACCGCGCCGGCGTTAGCCAGACCCGCGGCGAGAAGACCTTTGGCCGCGGTCGCGCAAGGTGAACCCGCGGCAAGCCTGGTTTCGTCCGGGACTTCGTCCCGTCGATTTCCAACTGTTCCCGACACTAAACCGTGCAATCCCGAACATGTTCCCAGCGTGAAATTGAACCAAGCCCGGTTTAATTCCGTATCCCGCTAAGGTAAGTCACAAAAACTTTTGAAAAACAGAAAACTTCTTTTTACATTAAAACAGTTTTTCAAAGAACAAAAAGAGAATTTCAAGATTCAAGCTCTCTTTATTCTTCTCTTCCAAAATGACTTGGAGATTTTGAGCAAGAACAACATTTTTCAATTCAAAAGCTTTTTCAAAAATTCTTCAGTCAATTCTCACTCTTTTCAGAGAAGATTTCAATTCCTCACTCATCCCGTCAATTTCAACAATGTACGAACCGAAATCTCTACTTTTTCATATGAACAAAAACCTAGTGTTTTTCTTGAATTCACTAGATCTGTGTCTTTGATGGTTATAAATTGTTAGAGAACTCTAGATTGAACTTCTAGAATGATTAGAACTTCAATTTTAGCACTTAATTCCCTTGGATTTGAGATTTTTGTGATTTGGAATTTTCAAGCTTAAATACAAACGAATTTGGAGATTAATTTTGATTAATTTGAACAAGTCTATTTATATCTTAAACTAGCAAACGGTAATCTACTGAAATTTTCAGTAAATTTGAACTTAAAATCGACGTCTAGAAATTTTTATGCAAGAACGTCAAAAACCCGGAATTCACGATCATGAATTCAATTTGTTTAAATTTGTGATCAATTTTTTTCGTTTGGTCGATTGAATTGATACTAGAATTAATACATTCGTATAACAAAAAAAATTCAATTACAACCATATTCATACTTTCCGAGAATTGTTTTCTATTTTGTAGGAACAATGGACCATGAGAGAATGAGAATAACTCGCTCAAAGAAGAGCGGTTACATAGGACAATCATCCCGGAGATTGACCAATAATAGGCGGACCGAGGAGAGCGAAGAAAGCTCGGATACACGAACGTAGGAGATGACACGAATCTTGGCTAGTTCTTTGCAAGTCGACAACGTTCGAGTAGAACTCGTGTGCGACCACCGCGACGTGACCCGTCACCTTCCCCTCCTCGCGAACCAACACCACCTCTGGAACGAATACCAAAGGTACGATATGTCGGAAAACCTATGGACCTGAATATCGACAACCTTGAGAAACTCAACAAGATGGTTATCAAATCAACACCTCGCATAGATTACTCAACTCTCGACACGCTCGGGACTAGAGAAGACGTGATTTGGTATCTCGACGCACTTAACCTTCGACCTTTCATGGAGCTCAACCTCCCTACCTATGAAAATCTCACCAAAGAATTCTTATCAACCGTCACCATGTGCTACAAGAGGAGCTCTAATGTGAGAGCGAACGACAGTACACTTACTTTTACCATTCGCGGATATTCTTATGCTCTAACGATCCCGAAACTTTGTGAAACTTTGAAGCTTCAATATCTCGATGAGATTCACCCCGAGGAGGATCCCGATGAAGATCTATGGAACATAATGGGACAAGTCGTCTACGACATAAGACGGTCCAAAGCCGCCCTACTCACGCATCCCGTTGTCCGCTATACACACAAGCTCTTAGCGCACACCATATACTCGAGAGCGAACGTGGGGAGTATCCTCAAAAGCGAGCATGTCACACTTTAATTACCTTTCACCGACGACCCACGATATGCTTGCTGTTCTTGTATCGTCACGAAGAACTTGGTGAAGGTGAAACACGACGCGCCCGCCACAAAAACCGAGGACGCTACTACCGCCTTCGGAGGCATCATCACGGGAATTCTACAAGTCGTGCACTTCGATTTCTCGAACGAGGTTCCACTTCAAGGAAGCTGGTTTGATTTGATGCAATTCTCCAAAGACCACACGATCTCTCGCGCTTCACTCGACCCCGACAGATTTGGTTACAAATATTGCACTAATGTAGGTGAGTCCTACTTTGTTTTCTTACCTTCTTACTCTGTCCCTAGACTCCGAGAAGGAGCAGCACCTAGATGGATACCGGAGGCGATGGACTACGTACCTACAGTCCCACGTCTACCGTACACGATTACACGATTGGACAGTTCCTAGCGGCCAAGGCCAACCGAGACGCCGAGACAGAGCGCGCTCGACTACTTCAACAATCACAGGCCGATGCACCACATGCGAGTTCGTCTCACGAACACGGACCAGAATATGCATCCATGGAGAAGAAGATAGCACGACAAGAGAGACGATACATGCGCATGATGCACTTCCTCAAAGAGCACCACCAGTTCGATGGCAACAAGGCCGACTCCGAGACAGATGGCTCAGACGACGCCTAGCCATGAACTTCACCACTACGATTTAAATGATCTCTCTCACCTTATTTTAATAATTTTACAATCTTTTCACCAACTTTTTCACACTGAGGACAGTATTATTTAAGTCTGGGGGAGGATGTTTATCTTTTACTAATCTATTTTTCTTTTCTTTGGATCTTTTTTATTCTCGCTGAATTTTAAGACCTCGCGTAATATTTTTTATTAAGTATTTTTCAAGAACATAAGTACAAAATCTATGATGATATAGACCAGTGTGCTTCTACGCTATTTCCTCGTGCTAGCTATTTTGTGGTTCAGTACTAGACTAGGCGGTAGCTAGATTGTTTTCAATGCGACATCCCCGGAGGTTTTTGAGCCATAGAAATTCTTTCTGACATGATATACTAGCTCATTTTATTTGGACTTAATCTATATTTTATTTTCTTATCAATTGTTTTAAGCGAGAAAACGAGTCATACATCTAGGACATCTTTTTCATTTTTACCGCTCTTTGTTGTCCTAGATGGCCGGTTCATCTTTAGCCGGTATCCCACCCGAAACTTAACTTTTGTTAAAACCTCATGCAACTATCTTGTTGTCTTATGTGCAGATATGTGCAAAAACGCCGGAGAGAGAGGAACGACACATTTTTTCAGTCACTCGTGAAGACAAAAGACTAGACGGATTCGGTTGTGGAGGTTTCGACAAATCAAGCTAAAAAGTTTCCTTGGAAATCGTTTGTAACCGGTACTTTTCATACTCTCTAAGGCTCCCGTTTAAAGGCGTTTCCCCTTTCGAAAAAAAAAAGAGGAAACCGAAAGGAAATGAAAGAAAAGCCTAAGAGTCTTAGAGTAGTCTATATTTTTACCAAGGCTACTATGTTTCAATATGTGAGAAGTAAGAAGCCCGTTCGAATCATTACCTGGAAAAAAATTAAGTCCGGGGGAACGACATAAAACTTCTCTCAAAGGGAGAGAAGTCCCGACGAATGAGGAGTTTGCAGCAACCCTTATGCGAGCAAGGAGTGACTGAAAACTGTGGGTGCCAATAGCTCCATCCTCTCTTGCTGTTTTGCATAATATCTAGCATCATACGAAGAAAATACGGTAACCCGAAACACTGTTAGCCTCACCTCTAAATTGTCCGTAAATGCCTAACATCGATTGTCTTGTCTAATATTTTTGGTAAGAATCACGCAATCTTTACTGAATGTTATGAGATAGTTGACTGAAAGTTAGGATCTATGTGGTTAGACTTTCGCATGACGGATACCGTGGATTAGCTTTGTAATACTTTAGTGAGAATTTTCTAGACTAAGTCCGATTGATGCATTACGTTGGTCATGGTTTAGAAGGATGGTCACTGAGACTTTTGTTAGTTCCTATATTTTCGAAAACCTCTTTCCGAGTTTAGATTTCTGTTTTGTTTGAGAACAAACAAAGATATAAGTCTGGGGGAGTTGATAACACCGGCTTTTGACCAGCTTTCAAATTCAATTGGATTGGAGGCAATCCAATGGATGGATCCTTAAATACACCCAAAGCACTGAAGGCAGATAAAGCTGCCCCGAAGACGAAGACGAAGCCCATGGAGGAGCTGGGGCCACGGCCAAGCACCAGTTCCCCATGGCCAGAGACGACGGAGCCGCGGACAGAAGCCATTTTGCCTTGGCCGGAGCCGCGGCAAGCTCCATGCGCGACCAAACCGACTTGTTTCTTCACCCGAGGCCAAAACAGTCTTTTCCCATCAAACCCTAAACGAGATTAGCTCTATAAATACTTATTTTATGCTTTTTAGACATACATGTTACATTATTCTCATGCTTGAAGGCAGAAGCTAAGCCTTTGTGACTTGTACACTTGTTTTCTTTGGTTTGGAGCAAAGGATTCTTGATTTGTGTTCTTCGATAGAGAAGCTTTCTTCATCCCATTTTACTTACTGTTTTTATTTGATTTATTGAATATGATTACCTCAGATATGGCTGAGTAGTCTCCTTGTTGGGCATAGGGGTTTGAAGGGGAGCTTATGGTTCGATTTCTTATTAGGTTTTTAGTCTAGGATATCGATTGATTAGGGTTCTTCGTTCTATCCTTGTTGTTAATGCGTTGCTTGACTAACCATCTTAGCAATCGATATTAGGTGTTTTAGAGCCACATAAGTGTTGTATTTAATCGCTTGACCTAGGGTAGACGAGGAAATCCGTCGTAAGATTTCAAAAGTATACTTACAGAGGAATTGTGGTCGTAAACGACATTTGAGTGTATCATACACTTCTTGCGCGGGCGGAGTCGGAAGCTTCCTTCCGAGTATATAGGTGAGTAGGTATGTAGGATTACGGAAGTGGACTACACGCAGCGTACGTGTTCCATGTTCAAGAACCCAAAGACGACAAAAAGTCGCTTTAGAAATCCTAGAAATCTCTTCGTAAAAATCGGCCATAAACCCAAGAAAATTCCCGATTGCCCAAAGCTTCGTTTAATTGATTCACAACCTCGATAAAGTAGTTAGTTAGCTACTGTCTTTCTTAGTTTATTTAGATTCCACAGATACGACCGTGACAAAATCCCAAAAGATATTTATATCTAGACATAAGTTAGAACTCGTTAGAAATTGGACAACGTCTATCCCTGTGGATTCGATCCCTAAGTACTACTGCGTGTGTTGTGCACTTGCAGCTAGATATAAAGAGTAAAACCCCACGCCGGGGTTAATTCCCTGTGTGTCACCGACCCCAACGGTCTCCGAACTGAAACGGTATCTTCATAGATTTTTGTCATCATTCCCTCAAAAACGTATTCCTACTTTTGAAAATTTTGAAAAAAATTAAAAGAAATGCGAAAAATGCAAAGAATCGGGATATAAAAGGTGGTTAGTAAGGGATGAAATCCTCCTCCAGACTTAAATCATATTGACCCCATTTTGAAATAAATCGAGAAAGGACAAGAAATAGAATATGTAATAAATGAAAAAATTTCGGGAAAGGGAAAACTTACATGGAAGTGGTCGGGAATGGATGTGGTGAGGATGGATTGGGGATGGATAATTGGTGGTGTGGTGATTGTGAACGGTAATTGGAATGGTCGGGAACGGTTAATCGCGATCGCGGCGGAAGTAAGGCTGGCCGTGGCTCAGGGCATTGCATCCACGGTCGGGCCTCTTTTGCGGCCAAAAGTGTTTCATCGCTGTTCGTGCTGGACCGAGCAGTTTCGAACCATTATTTCATCTTTTCATTTTTTTGATTTTTTTGGGTTTTTTGATTTTTTATGAAGACTGAAACTAAGAAAAATAAAACGTTAATAGAAAAAGAAAGAAAAACTAAAAAGAAAAATGTACATAAATGGGTTGCCACCCATTGAGCGCCTTTATTTAACGTCGTTTAGCTCGGCGTTGGTAGCGAGATGAGCTTAGTCGAAGAAGGATCATGTACTAAGATGGTAAGTTTTTATGTCATGTCAAAGGTGTGTTTGCTGCGGGTGTAGAGCCTCTGACCGTGGCCATGAGTGTGTTCACCAAGTCGTTGATGCGCTCAGATTGTTCTCCAAAACTTCAGGTTTTAAATTTATAAACCCCAAGGTTCTGCGAGTGCAGAAACGTGCGTTGTAGTACTTTCGTACATCCTACGCATCCACAATGAGAGATATTCGGATGGATCCTACTTTCGTACATCCTACGCACCAACAATATAAACACTAACCAGTAGCTTTCTTCTTTGGCTGCGCGGAAAATCGTGCTGTTCGCACTGGTTCTCCTTAATTCACGGCACTCCGTAAGTATACTTTCGAAATCTGACTAAGAGGCATATTTATAGATCTTCTCTTCTGCTTTCGTCGGTCTTTAGGGTTTTAAGTGACGGGAATTGAACGGGCCTTGCAAATTAAGCTTACAGGACGAAAATGGCTCAACTGCGGGTCCACGGAGTCTGGCCGCGGCGAACCTTCACTTGGCCGCGGGTGGAGGCTTCCTGGCCGCGGTGAATTGCCTCTTGACCACGGCAGGGACGTCTTGATCTTGATTTATATTTTTATTGAACCATTGGATCGTCCTCAAATCTATTGGAATGGAAAGGTAGATGGTCCTTCTTGAATACCTCCATAATTGGGTTGGATTAGACGGTGAGAAGAACCTCTTTGGCAATTGAACTTCTGACGGTTTGACTCCGAGCCAAAAATCAAGGTTTTCTCCAATTTGCAATGCTTTCGCCTAAGTAACCTGAAAAGGGTCTTGACACTACGGAGATGCGAAAACCATAATAAATGCATGTAAAACCAAGTGGAACACTTATTAAAGTGTTCTTAAATATATAGTAAAACGGGTAAAAATACGGTGTTATCACACCCCCAGACTTAAACCTTGTTTGTCCTCAAACAAGACAAAACTTAAGCTTGGAAACGATCAAACAAAAGTCATAGGGAACTAGAAATCTCGGAGACCGTCCTTCTAAACCATAACCATCGAACTACATCAAACGCAACCTAGCCTAGAAAATTCTCACCAAACGTTTCCGTAACACTAGTCCACGGTATCCGTCATACGAAATATAAATTTTCAAAATACGAAAATCAGGTCAACTAGCTCTCTAAATTCATTAAGTGCAAATGTGAACTTCTCATCAAAAGGATTAAACCAAGACAATCGATGCTAAGTTTTTAAGGCATTTAGAGGTGAGGTTAAAAGTGTTTCGGGTTACCGTAATTTCACCGGACGGTGCGAGATATTATGCAAAACAGCATGAGAGGAAGGACCAATTGATAACCACAGCTTCCAGTCACTTCTTCTTGCGTAAAAATGTTGCACT
Organism: Eutrema japonicum; assembly: GCA_030161315.1. Taxonomy (NCBI): domain Eukaryota; kingdom Viridiplantae; phylum Streptophyta; class Magnoliopsida; order Brassicales; family Brassicaceae; genus Eutrema; species Eutrema japonicum. The sequence continues at coordinate 37,509,249 of BSQW01000011.1, forward strand.
CTCCTTTCTTCAAAAACATAATTTTTTTGTCATTCCCCCCAGACTTAGATTTTCTTGCTGGATCGGAATGACAGACTTCTCACAAACGAACCATGGATGCCTCATAAGTATTTCGACCAACCTAGACTCTTTTAGGCTTTTATTTCCTTTCCCTTTCGATTTCTTTTTTTGAAAGGGGGAAACGTCTTTATTGATATAGAGTCTTAGGGGCACAAAAAGTTACCATGATTTTAAGTTTTTCCAAGGCATAACCAAGCTCTAATCTTTGTTGAATTAACCTCCACCAATCGCGTATAGTCTTGGTCTTTAGTGACTGAAAACTTTGTTGTTCCTCCCTCTCCGGCGTTTTTGCATATATCTGCACATAAGACACAAAGAGAGCTGCATGAGGTTTGAACAATGGTTAAGTTTCGGGTGGGGTACAACTTAAAAATGAGTTGGCCATTCATGTACGACAAAGAGTGATAAAAGGTAAAAGAACGTCATGAATGTATAATTCGTTATCTCTGCCTAAACCTTTGATGAGAAAATTAAGTCAATATTAGAGTCCAAGTATAATAGAGCTAGTATATTCCATCCTAGAGAATCTCTACGATCTAAATTCCTCTGGGATTTCACATTAATAGAAAATCTAGCTATCGCCTAGTCTAGAACCAAATTACGAAAGAGCATGTTACTAGGAAATAGCGTAGAAGCACATTGGTCGGTTATCGTCACGGATTTCTTTCATCATTCCCTCAAAACATATTCCTATTTTATTGAAAATTTTGAAAAAATTTGAAGTAAGTTTGAAAAATGCAAAATGCAAAAACTCATGAAAGAAAATGGTGGTTAGTATCCCATACTTAAATCACAATGTCCTCGGTGTGAAATAAATCGAGTAAGGACGAATAATAGATGTATGTAATAATTGAAAAAGTTTAAGGAAATAGAAAAATTACCTGGAAGTGGTTGGGGAATGGAATGGTGGTGAATGGGGGATGGTAGATGGTGATATGGTGATGGGAATGGATGTGGGAATGTTTGGTAATGGATGGGAGTTGATCGGGGATCGAACGGAGTCGACCAGGATCGTCAGAAGCTGGCCGCATGTCGAAGTGATGCAACTGCGGCCATAAAGAGCTTCACAGTGGGTCGGTGGTGCTTGACCGCAACCGGATGCTGGTTCGCCGTGGGTCAAGGTACTGCACCCGCGGTCGATCCTCTTTTGCGGTCAAGTCCTTCCTCACGGTTCGTGTTGGAACAAGCAACTTCGAACCGTAATTCCTTCTTTTTGTCTTTTCAGTTTTTGGATTTTTTTTTTTTTGGGTTTTTAGATAACTGAAAGCCTGAAACTAAGAAAAAGAAAACATCAATAGAAAAAAGAAAGAAAAACGAAAAAGAAAATCGTACCTAAAAATGGGTTGCCTCCCATTGAGCGCTTTTGGTTAAAATCGTTTAGCTCGACATTGGTAGCTAGCTGAGCTTAGTCGTAGAAGGACATTGTCTTATGACAAGTCTTCTTTGATATCCTTCGGGTCTTTTCGTCATGTGAATCATCGCTACATATTGAGTCGGGATCGGGGTCTCTCAAATTGGGATATCTGTCCTTGATCTTGAGCGGGACATCATTGTAGAACACATCTTTGTTGACGTTGACGAAGTAAACTCACCGATTGGGAAAATCCATGATGGCTCCAATGGTTGACAAGAAAGGCCATCCTAAGATTATCGGTGTTGCATCGCCTTTTGTTGTTTGGAAAATGTAGAAATCGACGGAAGCTATGCAATCTCCAATCTTTACGTGCATGTCTCGGGCAATTCCTTTTTGTGTAGTACAACTCTCATCGGCCATGCTGAGCTTCGTCTTTTGGCGGTCAATTTCGACATGATGCTTAGACAAGCTTCGGAGTTACAAAGAACGTCTTTAAATTCAACTCCACGGATGCTACAAGAGATAAGGAACTGAGCTTGTTCTTCAATCTTATGGAGACTCCGAACCGGTTTTCCTTTCATAGCATTGTTGAAAAGATCTTCTATCTCCGTGATGGACTCTTTACTTTCACAAAAGAAATGACCTATCATGTTGTCCATGAAAGCTCTAGCAAAAGTGGTACCTCGAGGTAGATCACGAACTACGTTGTTGAACACTTCTAGCTTCTCCCAACTTATCTTGTTCGCGTACTCTCGGTATTTCTCGGGATTGAAGATTCGGATAGCAAAAGAGGTGGCATAAGATATTGTTGAACGCGTTTCTCTTTTGAAGTAGGTGTGAACATCCTTCTTGCTCTCTTTGCTGTAGCAGAAAAATTCTTGTAGACGACCTCCTTCCCAAACTTCTTCGAAAGAAATGTGCATTGGGATCGACCTCACGAAGTTTTTAAAATCGATCAATCTCTCTCAGGAGATGCTTCGTGTCTTTGGATCCTCGGGTATTGGGCTTGGTTGAGTTGTCAGTTCAAAGGCGGAGTATGACTAACAGTGAGAGTCTGTGGTGTCGCACCAATGGTAAGAGTCGATATAAGGCATGTGGATCTTCCTTGGTGGGCTCCTTTGAAGTGTTGTTGATGAAAAGGATGAGGCTTCTTCATGAGCTTGAATCATCTTGAGGGGTGCATATGCATCTGGTTCCAAGCCGCTTGAGAGTTATCTAGAAGCCTTAGTATCTATAGAGAAGGCATCTTGCTCGAAGGATGATGAATGGGACTCAAAGGATCCAATGAGAGACGAGCAGGAGCTGGCCATGGGTCGAGGGGACGGAGGCACGGCGAAATGAGGGTTGACCGCGTTACGAGAGGATGGAGGCGCGGTCAAAAGTGGCTCGGCCGCGGGTCAAGAAGACGGAGGCGCGGCGAAAGTGCAGCTGTCTGCGACTGGAAGACTTGCTATCGCGTTGAGGGGAGTCCTTGTGGACTTGTTCTGTTCGTCGTCTTCTTCAGTGTTTTCTGGTCCCAACAGGTCATTTGGCTTCTCTTCTAGGTCGGGGACATGAGCATCAAGTGTTGTATCATGCTCCTCATGATTTTTAGAAAGTTTCTCCACTTTCTCTTCTACTTCATCAATGGCTTAAATGAGTCGATCTAACGTAAGATCGAGCTCTATCGCCTTGTCTTTAACTTCTCCCACGCCTTCCCACAACTCGAGGGCGTAGTCATAAGTGGTGTTGATGTAGTCATTGATAGATTTATCCAAGTCATCAAGCTTGTAATTCAAAGTATGTACCCCCATCATTAGCTTTTCGGGTATCAAACTTTTGTTTTCCTTGTTCGTCTTCAACGAGTTTAATCCTCTCGTTGAGTGTTGCAGCATCTTTAAGGGTATCCTCTTCAAGGACTTTGACGTGGGTAGCAAGATCATCAAACTTCTTGTTGAATTCAATGGACATAGAGTCTACTTTTTCGTTCAAAGTGGCTCCGAACTTAACTTGTAAGTTGATAGTTTTGTTGATCATTGCTTCGAGTCGCTCCAAACGAGCACTAAGTTCTGAGTTGTCTTCATGCTGGTTCAAGATTTGATGAGGAAGATTGTATGCGTGTTGTCGAGAGTTGAAAAATTGATACGCAAAAGGCTCGTCTCGGTAGTAAGGAGGCGTGTGGCGTCCTTAAGGGTAGCTTGTCGGGGCTGGTTTTTTATCCATGTAGAACGAATCACAGTTGACGTGTGAATCGTGAGAGTAGTGAGCACAAGATGGGTCGTAGCAACCCTGCTCGTAGTAGTCATCTCGCACCAGAGGCGAGTCTATGTTTCAAAGCCTGAAACTAAGAAAAACAAAAGCAAAAATTAAAAAGAAAAAGTTTGTCTTAGAGTCGATTTACTAACCTCTAAGGTGTGGTAGAAACGGTGGAAACGCTATCTATTACCTATTATGGCGCTTATAATGTGCTATATATTATCGGACCACCCTAATATAGCTCATCATGTCCTAGCGTTTATGGAAACGCTATCTATTACCTATTATGGCGCTTATAATGTGCTAACAATGTACATATTTCTTGTAGTGGGTAGCGATTAACTCCCTGCCAACGGCGCCAAAAACTTGATGCGCTCAGATTGTTCTTCGAAACTTTAGGATTTAATATTATAAACCCAAAGGTTCTGCAAGTGCACAAATGTGTGTTATAGTACTTTAGGTATCGATCCACAGGGGGAGAGAGTTGTTCTGCGAGACCTTAGACAGAGAATAGCAAGGAAGTCTAAGACGAGAATAAGTTTTTATAAGGGTTTTTGTCACGAAAATGTAAAAAGCGTAAAACCGGAAAATTGCTTGTAAAGAGAAGATGAATATCGATGGCTTGAAAATAAGATGGGAAAAACGATTTGTAAACTATGATAAAACGGTGTTGGGTCTACATGAATATCTTAGGGTATGCTCGATTCAATCACGATCCCTAAGATCTTATTAACTGTTTCTAGATTTCAACTCCATGAACTGAACATAATAAACGGCGTAGCCTACTTTTGTACATCTTACGCACCAACAATCTATACACTCGACCAGTAGCTTTCGTCTCTGGCCGGGCAGCAGATCGTGCTGTTCGCACTGGTTCTTCTTAATTCACGGCACTCCGTAAAGTATACTTTCAAACTCTTACGACGCACACGCTCTTATGGATAATGATTCAGATGTTTCTAGATCCAACACGTTTAGTGGTACTTAACATCTGTGAATAAACTCTAGTTTATGACGCTAGATTTAGCATTAACAACTATCCATAAGAAAGAGCTCTAGAAATCGGCTAGGGTTTTATCTCGTGAAATCCTTACCGAACATAGAATTTCCCTTTGATAATTCCTTTAAACCCAACAATGAAACTACTCGAACATAGATGAACTGAAAATAATAATTAAATCAATTGCAGGAGATTGATGAAGGAGCCTCACGAGTTTAAGAACTAAGTCCGGTGAGAACCTCTTCACCATTCTCGAAAAGTAAAGAACAAGAGTTTAAGAATAAAATCAAGAACAAAACTAAACTAAAAATGGTGTAAAAGCAAGCACACAAAATTAGGTCTTCTAAGAGGCATATTTATAGGTCTTCTATTCTGTTTTTGTCGGTCTTTAGGATTTTAAGTGACGGGAATTGAACGGACATTGCAAATTGGGCTTACGGGACGAAAATGGCTTGGTCGCAGGTCCATGAAGTCTGGTCGCGGCGAACCTTCACTTGGCCGCGGGTGGAGGCTTCCTGGCCGCGATGAATTGCCTCTTGGTCGTGGCTGGGATGCTTCTGGGAGTGGCCAGCTGGGACGTCTTGATCTTGATGTATCTTTTGATTGAACTGTTGGATCGTCCTCAAATCTGTTGGAATTGAAAGGTAGTTGGTCCTTCTTGAATATCTCCAAAATTGGGCTGGATTAGACGGTGAGAAGAACCTCTTTGGCAGTTGAACTTCTGACGGTTTGACTTCGAGCCGAAAATCTATTTTTTCTCCAATTTGCAATGATTTCGCCTAAGTAACATGAAAAGAGTCTTGAAACTATGGATATGCGAAAACCATAATAAAAACATGTAAAACCAAGTGGAACACTTATTAAAGTGTTCTTAAATAGATTAGTAAAATGGGTAAAAATACGGTGTTATAATTCGTGAGCTTCCGACCCGTGGTGTATGGCCTATGAGGTTGAATCTTCATTTCTTCTCTTGCTCCATTCGCGAGACTGCAAAACATGTCTTCAGTAAATTGAATATATCTTGAGATCTAAACGTTGGAATTTCTTCAAACCAAGTGGGTATGCAAGGTCGTTGACCCTTCTATCTTGTATCCAAATGTGGGCGTGATCAGATGGTGAGAAGGTCTCCGTCAGATGTCAAATTTCTGACAGTCCAAAATTGTCCAAAATATGGTTTTTCTCCAATTTGCGATGTTTTTGCCTAAGTAACCTGAAAAGAGTCTTGAAACTACAAATATGCAAAAACCATAATAAAAACACATAAAATCAAGTGAAAAATTTATTAAAGTGTTCTAAAATAGACGGTAAAACGAGTAAAAATACGGTGTTATCAACTTCCAACGGTTATAATCCTGTAAAACAAGAAAAGAGCTCGTTATTTATTCAAATAAAAGTAAATGCATACCTTAATATTTTAAGTAGCTTGATCATGCTTTGAAATAATGAACACAACAGCATCTTTAATCCCTTGGTGCTAAACTCACATCCAACAGTATATTCATAAAGAACCACTAGACCGAAAATCCACTTGGTGGTTGAACGAGTTTCGATGAGTACGATCTATATATACACTATAATGTACACAATTTTAACTACTTCTCGACATTTTCTATCAAACCCGAAATGTATAGCCAGTTCTTTCAATGGTGGTTTTGGACGAATTGCTGAGAGGACAAATTATTGTTGGAAAACCGTATAATATTTAAGAGTTTAGCAGTGTCTAGACACCCAAGAGAACAAACAACTCGTATTAAATTCTAAGAGAAGCGATGGCTGTGATGAAGTATCATGAGACTTATATGCTAAAAGACATTTTACTTGCACTAAGACTTAGATGCTAAAAGACATGCACTTCTTGTTTTTCTTTTTACTTGATTCACATATCTTACCTATATATATTATGTGAATGTCGTTTTCTAATCTCATTTGCTCCATATCCATCAAGATGGAAGTTTAGTCCATTAATCGTTTGGAAAGCTTGAAAGAGAAATTTCAAAAGACGAAATCAAACTAAATTTTTACAATCTTGATCGTAACTTTAAGATAAAGATTTACTTGAAAATGATGATTTTTTTGTTACGAAATAGAAAAAGATACACCATAAATTAGGGCAAAATTGCTGTTTTTACCCCAAAATTTCGTTTTATGACAAAAATAAATTGTCATTTCAATCAAATGATGCGCTACACTTCCGGGGGTGGAAAATTACAGTTACCCCCTTATGACCAAACAAAAAACGCGAAACCGCTATTACCATTTTAACCTTCGCGATATGTCAGACTTCTATAGAGGTCTGACATTTAGACTCTAATAGAAGTCTGATGGGTTTCTCTTAACTGACTTCTCTCTGACATATTCGAGAAGTCTGATACAGATTAAAATAGTAAATTTAAATTTAAAAATAAAATAAAAATTGTTAAAACTTTTTTCTAAAATAATTAAATATAGACGATTTTGATGTATAGAAATTAATATTTCATAAAATTGAATCAAATTAAACAACGTTAGTTAATTATGCCTATACCTCAATAAATATCAGACTTCTCAAAAAAGTCTGATACAGATTTAATTAGTAAATTTAAATTTAAAAATTTTTAAAAATTATTTTGTTAAAATTTTCTTATACATAAATTAAATATAGACGATTTCGAAGTATTAAAATAAAATTTCGTAAAATTGAATCAAATTAAAAATATGTTAGGCAAAGTAGGTTGTAAACCTCAAAACATGCTTTGTAATGGAAACATTTACATATAACTTTAGGGTTAGATTCATGGTTTACCAAATTTACATTTGAAATTTTAAATTTGCACATATGTGTTGTAATGTGCATATATTTCACGAATTTGATGCTTCCTAGAAGTTATATTTTAATATTGTCACTCATAAGTGCTAAATATTAGATTTAGGGTTACTCGGACTTATCGGAGAAGTCTGAGAGAATCGGGATTTCTCAGACTTCTCAGAGATTACCATACTTCAATTTTAATCTGATTTTTTAAAAGTCAATTGCAAAACTACCCTCTCGTTGACCATATGGGTTTCATCATACTTCTAAAGCAGTCTGAGTATACAACTCAGATCTGAAAATCGACGATATGCAAAAATTCGTACCTATATCCGTTTAGAGTTTGTTTTCACCCTCGTCGAGCGCCCAGAACGTCTAATATCACCAAAATCCCGCAAGTCCAGTCGTGTTTTGACGTTTTTATGCCATAATTTCTGATTTCGGTACGTTTGAATCGGAAAATCAGTGGGAAAATGGGAGAAATCGGAGAGAGAAGTCGCGAAAAGTGTTTACAAGCTCTATTCTTGAGCTTTAATGGCGGAAAAAACGGGTTAGTTACTGCAATAACTCGTCGACGATGGTGGTTTTCGTGGTTTCTCAGACTTCTCAGAGAATCGGGGTTTCTCAGACTTCTCAGAGAAGTCTGAAACGTATTTAATTTGAAAATTTAAATTTAAAAAATATTAAAAATTTAGTTTTTAGAAATTTTTACTACATAAATTACACATACTCATTGTTGCTGTATATAAATTAAAAGTACATAAAGTCTGAAATTATACTTTCATTTAATTTGAGTTTGTACGAATTAGACTTGAGAAGAAGTCTGAAATTATACTTTTCCGAATTAGACTCTTTTAGAAGTCTGAATTTCGACTTGATTTTAAATTAGACTTTATTAGAAGTCTGGCTTTAGACTTGTTTTAATTTTTAGGTTATAGTTGAATTATGAGTAGACTTCTATAGGTTTGGTAGACTTCATGCGAAGTCTGTTTTGAGACTTCAGATAAGTCTGCTAAACCGAAAAAATTAACCTAACCGGGAATTTTATCCCATCGTATATAAAGGAAGTAACCCTAATTATGTAAAAAAATCTTACCTCTCTCAAACGGCGCTCTCTCTCTCTCCCTCGCCTCTCTGCGCTCTCTCTCTCTCTCTCTCTCGCCCACTAAAGCACCACCGGCGACTTCTCTCCGCTCCACTCTCTCGCATCTCTCGCCGTTAACCTACGGCCTCTCCATTCTTGCTGGTTGTCGTAGTGGTAAGCCGTCGGTCTTCTTCTTCTTTCTTCATCTCTTCTGACCCGTCTTCATCTCTTTCTCACTTCTTTATCCTATTGTTGCAGATCTGAGGTCAGCTTCTGGATAAGGTCTTGGCGACCACCGATTCAGAAGATCCATCTCGGACCTGACCCGTCTTCATCTCCCCGTTTGTTTTGACGCCTCTCTTAATAGATAAGGTAAAGCTTTAATCTTTGTGGTTCTTGTAACGTTCTATCGAAGGGAAAAAAAATCAGTTTTTATGACATTTGTGGTTTTGGTTTTAGGGACATTGTGGTTCTTGCTGGGCATTTTGTGCTATTGAATCACTATCTGATAGATTCTGTATCCAATTTGGAATGGTAATACTGATTAGCAATCCAAAAACCAGCTTAAGATTTATAATTTATAGCCTAATCTTTTGTTTTTTGTTCACTTCAGAACATTTCTTTATCAGTAAATGATCTCTTAGCTCGTTTATGAGGTAAAACAAAATACCAAAATCTTTTACATTGTTGGCTAGGTTAAAGAAAGATGGATCATTAATGTGTTGTTTTGATTAGGATTTTGCTCATTACAAATCTGGAGTATATAAGCACATAACAGGTTCTAACATTGGAGGTCATGCTGTTAAACTTATTGGTTGGGGAACTTATTGGGTAAATGTTGAACTTGACATATCTAAGATGGTTCTTCGATTGAAAATTTGAAGTTAAAACTGGAATTTTTAACGTTCTTTGTTGCTTTTTCAATTGTTTGTAGTTGTTGGCAAATCAGTGGAACCTAAGTTGGGGTGATGTAAGTGTTATTTGTAAATAATTTTTAAAAAAAGTTATAGATGTGGGATTTTCAATGTGAATGCTGACATATATGAAATTTGCAGGATGGTTATTTCATGATTAGGAGAGGAACAAATGAATGTGGAATTGAAGATGAACCAGTGGCTGGTTTGCCTTCAAACAAGAATGTGTTTAAGGTTATTACTGGTTCAGATGATCTTTCGGTTGCTTTGGTTTAAGATCAAAGATGAAAAGTTTGTATATGTAAGATATATGTTACTGTGATGTTGTTGTTGTTGTTTCCGACTAAAGATTCTGGTAATGGGAACTTGTTGGCCATGAAAATGTTATAGAAATAAATAATGCAACCTAAGCAAAATAAAATATGGTTTTAGCTTCTCTCGTAACTTCGTATAATGTGGAGTTGTGTCCAGAATTTGGTAAATCCCTTTTTCTCTCTTGTTTGGCTGCCAATATTTGTTTTTGTTGAGACAATTTTCCAATTGGACAATATATGTGTTTACTTGATCTTGAACAATGATTTGAGTCTACATTTCATCATATGTAATCCTGAAGTTGGTAATGATTGATCATTGATCACAAAGCTATATACATGGTAAAATATTAGTTACATTTCAGATACAGTTCTTAATTTGATAAAAACGAACAACTCCTATGTCAAAAAAATTCTGGTAAAGAATAGGTTAAAACCGCAAATTCAGTCTTGTCCATATCATAATCACCTTGTGCCATCTCAACGAGTTCCTCATGCGTACAACCATCACTCAAAAAGAACATCCTTCCTCCCTTGACTTTATCAACCGCAAACTCCCACGTTGAGTCTTTAAACATCCATTCAAATGAAGTATACACTGTTAAATAAGACTTCTAATGAAGTCTACGTCGTTAGAGAAGACTTCAGACTGAAATCTACTGAAAATGGGTCACTTTTGCAATTCAAATACTGAAAGTAGACTTCGTTTGAAGTAGACTTCTTCGCGAAGTCTGATTCCATTAGCTACATTGCCAGAATTATTTAAAAAATATTTAAAAATAATTACCGAACATAAGCATGTAAAACTAACGCAAGAGGAACACATACAACTAACACACATGTAAAAAAATTTAAAATCAACGAAATTCATCACAAATATATAAAAAAAAAAAACGGTTTAAAAAAATTTGTCAATCTAGACTGCCACAGAAGTCTGACAAACAGTACGTCAGACCTCTATGGCAGTCTGAAAAAGAGGGTATTTTTGCAATTAGAATATTACAAAGCAGACTGTGGATGCCGTCTGACGAAAAGTTATCAAAGCAGACTTCTATCGCAGTCTGACAAAAAGGGTATTTTTGCAATTGACCCAAATTTTGACTTTTTTGTCAGACTGCATTAGATGTCTGAGAAAAAGAAAAAGGTATTTCTGCAATTGACCAAAATTTTGACTTTTTTGTCAGACTTCTCCTGCAGTCTGAAAAAATTATGGGGTACTTTTACAATTGACCGAAGTTTGACTTTCGTTCCCAGACTTCCAGGGTAGTCTGAAGAAATCCTTCAGACTGCGATAGAAGTCTGACAGAAATTGGTGTATTTTTTGCGTTGACCAAAATCTTTGATATCAGACTTCTTTAGCAGTCTGAAAGATTTCATCATTTTCAGACTGCCATAGAAGTCTGAAATTTTTTCCCTCCTATTCAGACTGCCAAAGAAGTTTGATACTTTTTCCCCCATTTTGGTCAACTTTTGAAAAATTTTGGTCAATTACTACCAGTACCCTGTTTTTTTTTTCAGACTTCTGATTACGTCTGAAAAAACAGTCAACTTCCGGTCAAAGTCGCTCATTTTTCCTTCATACTGGATATGAAGTCTGAATAAAAAGTCAAGTTTCGGTCAATTGCAAAACTACCCTATGCCTCGATTAGAATATTTTTCTTGATTTTTTTTGTTTTTAAAGAAAATTTCCAGACTTCAATTTTAATCTGAGTGTTTAAAAGTTAATTACAAAACTACCCTCTCGTTGACCATGTGGGTTTCATCAGACTTCTAAAGCAGTCTGAGTATACAACTCAGATCTGAAAATCGACGATATGCAAAAATTCTTACATATATCCGTTTAGAGTTTGTTTTCACCCTCGTCGAGCGCCCATAACGTCTAATATCACCGAAATCCCGTAATCCCAGTCGTGTTTTGCCGTTTTTATGTCATAAAAATGATTTCGGTAAGTTTGAATCGAAAAATCGAGGGAAAATGGGAGAAATCGGAGAGGAGAACTCGCGAAAAGGAAGTCCGAGCTCTATTTTTGGGTTTTAATGGCGAAAAATGGGTTAGTTACTGCATTATCTCGTCGACGATGGTAGTTGTCGTGGAGGTTGAGAATTGATGGCAATGGCATTTCCGTAATTAAGTTAGATCTGAAATTTTTTTGTCTTTTGAAAAAAACGTTAGACTTTAACAGCAGTATGAGGAATGGCATTTGCGTGAATACCCAGATTCTTAAAGGGTAATTCGTGGGATTCTGAAAAATAGGAGAGGAAAGAGACATTTTTAGTTTTGACTTCAAATTGTAAGGTATTTTTGCAAAAAAACCCATAAATTATGTCTATTTTCTTGTGTTTATCTCAAAACATAACTTTTTTCATTCAAAACATAACTTTCGAACCATACGGTCCATACCATTTCACATCCACAAACCTCAGATTTTTCATTCAAAGATGCATCAACATTACACTTGAACGTGGATTTTTGCAAGTGTTTTTTGGTAACCTGCTCATCTCGTTTTCCTTTCGACAATTTAGAATTATTTCTTCTTTTTACAGTTGACTGTGTATTTAATCTTTCTTGTTTTTAAAACTAAAAATCATGACATGAATCAATTACAAGAAGAATAAGGAGAAAAAAAACACCTACATCAGATAGTGATCGGCATCATCATCACATCAGTTCCATGAACACAAAGCCATTCCACAAACTATGCAACATCATCGAAGGTAACAAGTTCCTTGACCTAGCGAATAACAAACCCAAAACCACTCCAAGGAACACCAACGGCAACATCCTCTGCACATTGAAATGCGCCAAAGCAAATGCAACCGAACTCACAAGAATCGCACACCAAACCGGCATGTACCTAGTCAGAGACGGTGATGCGTCCCTAGGGCCAACTCCGGAGGAAGGCTGATGAAGAGGTGAGTCCGCGCTAGGGTGGTTCGCGCGGTGACGGTCAACAAGGAGCTCGGCGATAATGATGGTAAGATAGCGTAGGTGTTTGCGTGATAATGGTAACGTGGAGAAGAAGAACCAGTGATGATACGAGTGTAGGGTTGAGAGGATCAGATGGAGAAGAACCGATAGAAGAGTTTCTGTGTCACAAAGTGTAGAGAAACTCGAATTCAGAGAACGTATTCTACGAATCAGATTGAGAGAAGAAAACAGGAATTGCTATTGCATTGATGATCTTCGCTGCCGAACAAAGGAGGCGTGGCTTGGGGTTTTATAACTCAACCCTAGCGACACAACCTAAACAACAGAGCGTTTGAAATAAAACAACAAGGCGTCTAAAGTTTAAATAAAACAGCGAGGCGTCCCAACCATAAGGTTCCTAATCGGTGCACCTCTAAACAACTAAGTACCAAGTCAGTGTGACTTGTACATTATTACCCATTGGTCATAACTCCTAAGTAACTCGCCGTAGTGAATCATCTGCCTCGTTAAAAACCATGCTGATAAAACCCTGTGGGATAAAACCCAACATGGAAAAGAGTACAGACTCCTCACCTAAGTTACTTAGTCTTCATGACCGGGTGTAGTCTTTAAGGTGGAGATGTTGAAGACTTGAATCATTGGTAGAGTGAGTGAGTAAGTGAGTGAGTGAGCTAAGAGTGAGTGAGCTTCCTTTGCCATCTCTTTAGCTCTAGACCGAGTAATTACTCCAACTGGCTCCGACTCCTCTTCTGCTTCTGCCTCTGCTTCTTCAGTTTCCTTGCTTTCCATGATCACATCATCCCCTCCCTCTTGAAAAGGATTTGCTCTCAAATCGATATCTGCAAGATAAGGAAGCAAGTCAGAAACATTGAACGATGGAGATACGTTATACTTACCTTGGAGATCAATCTGATAAGCATTGTTGTTGATCCTCTTGACGACTTCAAACGGTCCATCAACTCGTGGCATAAGCTTGCTCTTTCTCTCTTCTGGAAATCTGTCCTTGCGTAGATGAATCCACACCAAGTCGCCTTCTTCAAAGACCATCTCCTTCCTGCCCTTGTTTGCTTGTTTCTCATACTGCTTAGTCCTCCTCTCTATGTTCTCCTTGGCTTTTGCGTGTATCTCCCTTACCTGTGCAGCTTTTGCTGTACCATCTAAACTACATTGAACACTTAAAGGCAAATGGATCAAGTCTAGAGGTGATTGAGGATTAAATCCATAAACGATTTCAAAAGGGGAAAATAGAGTTGCAGAATGCTTAGCGTGATTATAAGCAAACTCCACGTGTGGTAAGCAGGCTTCCCATGACTTGATGTTATCTTTCACCAACGCCCTGAGGAGTGTAGACAACGTCCTATTCACCACCTCTGTCTGGCCATCAGTCTGAGGGTGACAAGTAGTGGAAAAGGCCAGCTTAGTTCCTAGTTTCGCCCATAAAGTTCTCCAGAAGTGGCCTAGAAACTTTGTATCTCTATCTGACACTATCACTTGAGGTATGCCGTGCAGACGTACTATCTCCCTGAAAAACAAGTTAGCTACACTAACAGCATCATCTGTCTTGTGACTGGCAATGAAATGAGCCATCTTGCTAAACCTGTCAACAACTACAAAAATAGAGTCTCTACCATTTCTGGTTCGAGGTAAGCCAAGCACAAAGTCCATAGAAATATGAGTCCAAGGTTGAGAAGGAATAGGTAGAGGAGTATACAAACCGTGAGGCTGTACTTTACTCTTTGCCATCTTGCAAACAGCACACCTAGAACAAACCTTCTCGACGTCTGACTTCATGTTAGGCCAGTAGAAACGATCCTGTAGTGCAAGTAGAGTCTTTGATATACCGAAATGTCCAGCTAGTCCACCACTATGAGCTTCTCGAACTAGCAGCTCTCTGATTGACCCTCGTGGTATGCACAGCCTGTTGTTGTAGAACAAGTATCCATCCTGTCTATAGTATTTCTCAAAAGCAAACTTATGACATTTGCCATAGTTCTCGGCAAAATCAAGGTCAGTTTCGTACAGAGCTATTATATGCTCAAATCCATCAATTTTCGATGACAAAGTAGAGACAAGAGTGTACCTTCTGGATAATGCATCTGCGACTACATTATCCTTACCTTTCTTGTACTTAACAATGTATGGGAAGGTCTCAATGAACTCCATCCACCTGGCATGTCTCTTGTTGAGCTTCTGCTGTCATTTGAGGTACTTCAGAGACTCATGGTCTGTGTGAATGACGAATTCTTTGGGCCACAGGTAGTGCTGCCACGTTTGAAGAGCTCGAACCAATGCATAGAGCTCCTTGTCGTATGTAGGATAGTTGAGGGTTGATCCTCCCAGCTTCTCACTGAAGTAAGCCACCGGTTTCCTATCCTGCATCAACACAGCGCCAATACCAATTCCAGATGCATCACATTCTACTTCAAACGTTTTCAAAAAATCTGGAAGTACTAAGAGAGGTGAATTGATAAGCTTCTCTTTAAGGGCTGTAAAAGCCTGCTCTTGTGCGTCTCCCCACTTGAATCCCACTTCTTTCTTGATAACTTCTGTCAATGGTGCAGCTATGGAGCTGAAGTTGCGAACAAAACGTCTGTAGAATCCTGCTAAGCCATGAAAACTTCGGACCTCTCCCACACTCTTAGGAGTCGGCCATTCCTTGATAGCTTTGATCTTTTCTTCATCTACCTTAACTCCTTCTGCACTTACTACAAAGCCTAAAAAGACAACTTCATTAGTACAAAAAGAACACTTAGAAAAGTTAGCAAAGAGAGATTGAGAGCGAAGAACATCTAGAACCGATCTGATGTGGTTTAGATGTTCCTCCAAACCTTTACTGTAGATGAGTATATCATCGAAGTAGACTACCACGAACACACCAATGAAGGGTCTTAAGGCGTGATTCATCAGCCTCATGAAGGTGCTAGGAGCGTTGGTGAGACCAAACGGCATAACCAGCCATTCGTATAGCCCCTGCTTGGTTTTGAATGCTGTCTTCCATTCATCTCCTTCCTTCATTCTGATCTGGTGATACCCACTCTTCAAGTCGATTTTGGAGAAGATTGTAGACCCACACAGCTCGTCCAGCATGTCATCTAGTCTTGGAATTGGATGCCTATACTTCACTGTTATGTTGTTGATAGCTCGGCAGTCCACACACATCCTCCAAGTCCCATCTTTCTTAGGAACTAGCAGAACAGGTACTGCACAAGGACTCAAACTCTCTCGTATATGTCCTTTACTCATCAGCTCTTCCACTTGTTTCTGCAGCTCCTTGGTCTCTACTGGATTAGTTCGATATGCTGGTCTATTAGGCAAGGCAGAACCTGGTACAAAGTCGATCTGGTGCTCTATTCCTCGAATTGGAGGCAAGCCTGGTGGTATCTCTTCTGGAAAAACGTCTCTGTATTCCTGCAAAATCTCTGTCATAGCACTAGGAAGCTCCTGTGATTGGTTAGTACTAACAAGGATGTCCTTGAATACAAACATAAAATTAGTTAATTCAGGATCAAAAAGTTCAGAGAATTCACAGTGATTGATGTAGAGGCTGTTTGACACCTTCTCCTTATCCTGGCGACTCATATGCAGCTGGTCCTTGTAGATTTCACTCGGTGTTAGAGGCAGAAGGGTGACCTTACGTCCCTTGAACTCAAAAGACTGCTTGTTGGTGTAACCATCATGTAGAACTCTTCTGTCGAATTGCCAAGGTCTGCCCAAGAGAACGTGACTAGACTTCATAGGGATCACATCACACAGCAACTCATCTTCATACTTTCCAATTGCTAACTTGACTAACACTTGCTGAGAGACAGTTAAAGCGCCCTTGTTGTTCAACCATTGTAGCTGATATGGCCTAGGATGTGGTGTAGTCTTCAAACTGAGCTTCTTTACCATCTCTTCACTAGCAGTATTGGTGCAACTTCCTCCATCTACAATCAAGGTGCAGACCTTGTCTTGAACTACACATCTAGTATGGAAGAGGTTCTCACGCTGTTCTCTGTCATCTGGATGAACCTGAACACTTAATGTCCTTCGCGCTACCAGCATCTCTCCAACTGCTGCTGGTTCTTCTCCTTCTACTGACTCCGTATCTGTCTCGCCTTCTGAACTGTCTGGAGGAACAATCTGTCCTCCTTCTTGAAGCAGAAACATCTTCTTGTTAGGGCAGTCTCTGGAGTAGTGTCCCATACCTTGACATTTAAAGCACCTAATGTTACTAGTAGATGCTCCGCTTCTGGGTTTAAACTCAGTCTTGATCTCTTCTTTAACTGTCTGTGTCGTGGGCTTAATGTCTCTGGTGTAGGCTGGTTTGCTGATATCTCTGGGCTTTGGGATGTTAGGAGTGAATGTTGTTCTCCCAATCCTTCTCTTAATCTGCGATTCAATCAACTCTGCCTTATGCACCAGCTCTTGTAAATCTTCATAACTCTGCAGCTCCACCTTGTCTTGAATCTCTCGGTTTAAACCTCCAATGAATCTAGACATCACCATGTCGTCACTCTCATCCAAATCAGCCCTGATCATTAACGTTTCTAACTCCTGATAGTAGTCTCTAACTGATTTTGTGCCTTGAATGATACGTCTAAGCTTGTGTAGGAGCTCTCTTTGATAGTGTGCGGGAACGAATCTCTTCCTCATCTGTGTGACTAGTTGGGTCCATGTAGTAACAGGAGGCTCTCTGTGTCGTTGTCTAGTAATTCCCAGCTGTTCCCACCACAAAAGAGCATAACCACTGAATTCAGAGACAGCTATCTTTACCTTGTTAGGCTCATAGGTGCTTTGAACCAGAAAATTCGATTCCATCTTCCTTTCCCAATCAAGGTATACTTCTGGGTCATTGGTGCCATAGAATGCCGGATATTGCATCTTGATATGGCTGAGCTGCTGTCTTAGAGGATCATAGTCTCTGTCATTGCCTCTATTCCCATCTCTTCTTCTTACTGTTTCTAGGCTATGATCAGAAGCTTCTTCCTCTTCAGAGTACTCTGGATCAGTTCCCCTAAAGACTCTGTGCCCAGCTATGTACTCTCCCGTACGATGTCTTGGTGCTGGATGTGCTTCAGCTCTGTCATCACCTCGTTTCCTAGACAGAGTATCTCTGCCTCCCAGTTGACTTCGATGAGTCTTGGCTTTAGGCCTGGTATCTCGTTTAGGTCTTCGAGAAGAGTCTCCAAGGTGTCCCTTGCCCTTAGTGATGCGTATAGCCTCTGAGGGAGTTGGTGTAACTGAAGACTCATCTCCACTTGCACTCTGATCCTTGAGAATACCACTAATCTGGGCTTCAAACTTCTCATTAAGCTGTTCAATCTGTTGAGTGAGTTGTGTTGTCACAGCCTGATTTGACTCTCTGATTTGTTCAGCCATAGCTTTGTTCAAGGCTGCCATGGTCTCAGCTGAAAGCTCCATGGTACCTGAAAATCAAACAACAACTCGCAGTAATCTGGTCTTAACAAAAATCGCAAACAAAGATCAATTGATGCAGGTATCTTTAACGCTAGCAACAATCGAATGGTGCAGGTAACTAGATGCAACAGAAACTATTAGTATGCGCTTATTCTTGATGCAATACTAATCAGAGAATCAGAATAGAACAACTAACTAGTCCTAGATGAATCAAAAACAGAAATCGCACAATCCCATCACCAGGAACTCGACAAACCCTAAGAGAACAGGTGCGGTGCGATTTAGGGAATAATATGTTGCGAACTATAAAACAGAAACAACTACACCGATTACTAACAACCTAAGATGCTAACTAGAACAGATTGCTACGATTAACACAACAATTCAACAAGCCCTAGTAGTCTAACAACAAAACCTGCAATCGCGACAAGCCCTAGATTTTTCGAAACAAATCGCGAAACAAAGGAGTTAGGGTTAGAGAGATCTCAGCCTTTGGTCCAGAGCGAGCTCTGATACCACTTGATGCGTCCCTAGGGCCAACTCCGGAGGAAGGCTGATGAAGAGGTGAGTCCGCGCTAGGGTGGTTCGCGCGGTGACGGTCAACAAGGAGCTCGGCGATAATGATGGTAAGATAGCGTAGGTGTTTGCGTGATAATGGTAACGTGGAGAAGAAGAACCAGTGATGATACGAGTGTAGGGTTGAGAGGATCAGATGGAGAAGAACCGATAGAAGAGTTTCTGTGTCACAAAATGTAGAGAAACTCGAATTCAGAGAACGTATTCTACGAATCAGATTGAGAGAAGAAAACAGGAATTGCTATTGCATTGATGATCTTCGCTGCCGAACAAAGGAGGCGTGGCTTGGGGTTTTATAACTCAACCCTAGCGACACAACCTAAACAACAGAGCGTTTGAAATAAAACAACAAGGCGTCTAAAGTTTAAATAAAACAGCGAGGCGTCCCAACCATAAGGTTCCTAATCGGTGCACCTCTAAACAACTAAGTACCAAGTCAGTGTGACTTGTACATTATTACCCATTGGTCATAACTCCTAAGTAACTCGCCGTAGTGAATCATCTGCCTCGTTAAAAACCATGCTGATAAAACCCTGTGGGATAAAACCCAACATGGAAAAGAGTACAGACTCCTCACCTAAGTTACTTAGTCTTCATGACCGGGTGTAGTCTTTAAGGTGGAGATGTTGAAGACTTGAATCATTGGTAGAGTGAGTGAGTAAGTGAGTGAGCGAGCTAAGAGTGAGTGAGCTTCCTTTGCCATCTCCTTAGCTCTAGACCGAGTAATTACTCCAACTGGCTCCGACTCCTCTTCTGCTTCTGCCTCTGCTTCTGCCTCTGCTTCTTCAGTTTCCTTGCTTTCCATGATAACATCAGACGGCAACAAGAACCCTCTGAACACTATCTCTTCCCAAACCGGTGCACAAACCGATACCACTAATGCATACAGCGCCATTGCCACTGGGTCTCTAGCCATTATCGACTGCTCCACACTTGAGAGCGAGACCGGACTTGAAGTTGGTGGGAGTGGCAAGAGGTTGAGGTTTAATTGGGAGAGACGGTTAACGAAAGGGAACATGAAACAGCCTATGATAACGTCTAGTTGCCAGTTTCCTTTGAGGGTAAACCGGAACCAATCGCTTGCAAGTGGACGGAACATGGAGAGGCAACGATGGAGGATAGCAATCCCGGCTAGTCCTTATGTTAAATCGGTTATCAGACTGAATAAAGCTTGGCCTCTAAATGTGAGGGAGTCTTTGTGGAAACCTGATATATGCGCCATGAAAGGGATCATCCATGATCCAATGAACCAGAAGGCCGCTACCCATAAAAGCATTACCTGAAAAAGTTTATATAGAGCATGATAGATGGTCGCACGATTCACCAAGGAAATGATCAGGGTGCAACGGGTGAAATTGAATAGTTTGGTATATAATTCTTTTCTCATAACCTTTTGTTTTGCATCTACCCAATGCATCTATAGTACTAGTAATTCAAAGCTATCCCCTTTCAACAACCAAAATTTTATTAATACAGGCCGCAAGAGGTAAGTAGTACATGGTTTTTAGTCCGCGATATATAGCCCACGTTTAAATGTCTCTACTTTCAAAAATCACATCTTAAGCTAACCATAGTAACTTATTATAAAACCACCCATATCAAACTATCCAGTACAGAGTCTAGATATGTTTCATTAATGTTCTTGTTTAAAAATCTGAATTGGATGTGGCATTACAGAAGCAGTTGAGTAAGATCAAGGTACCTGCACAATGGTCTCTGCAGTCCATGGTACCTTCCAACGAGTTCCAATGGCTTTCAACACTGCATCTGCAGCCTGAAACCCAATGAAAACATATATATATCACATTCAGTAATGTATATATCTATCATCCACCTGCTTTTTTAATATACTTTGAACACAAAATAATAAAGCACTTTTCAGACTTTGCCTCACTCTCATTTCTCCCATCACATTCAGTAAAATGAGAGCTCATAGAAACTCATCAATTTTCAGATCAAAAGAACGCTAGAATTGTTTTGAAGCAAACATGAGTAAATAAAAAACAGTGGATGATAGATATATACATAACAATTCACTGCCAAAGATTCTGCTGCAGTCCAAACCTAGGAGCCTAGACCCAAATATAAAAATTGGTTTGCCAGACTAAAACAGAGACAAAAAGTACTTCTTCTTCAGGTGTAAAAGCATCGGCTAATAACTAAGGGATCTATTACCTTTTGAAGAGTTGTCTTCCAATCCTTTTTATCTGTACATGGATACTCTTGATCTGGTTTAACTAATTCCTCTTGCACGAATTGCTCCGGATTCTCGGGAGCAGAATCCTCATTTCTAAAGCACAAAATCCTCCATTTCTGCAGAAAGTAGCACCATAGTTCAATACACTGAAGACAAGATATCGATTCTTCATCCGGAAAGCAGAAGTAATCACAAGATTCAAACTTTAATACACTGAAGACAAGATATCGATTCTTCATCTGGAAAGCAGAAGAAATCACAAGATTTACTAAACATCAAAAAGAAACAATTCTAAGATATTAGTAATCCAAGCAAACCTTTAACAAAATTCATCACAATTCAAACGCAACCCAACTCCGGGACAACTCAGAGTTTCATACTTGAATAAACAGAGAAGAAACAAATTAGAATCGTACGTGCTTGGTGGTCTTGGAAGGTGAAGCAGTAATAGGGGACATCTGGGTTAGAGCAGGAGAGAAGACAGTTCGACACGGAACCCTAAACTTGGAACGCGAGATGGAGAGCGCTGGGCGATGGCAGAGGAGAGACGAAGAAGAGCAAGGAGAGGTCAACATGGGAGAATCTGAGTTCGACTTAGACTCAGATTTCAGGTTAATTTCAGGAGAGACCCAAAACTTAGCAACCCCTCTCCGTGGAATGAGAGAAAAAAGCGCTAAGAGATTCTTGGTTTCATGAGAGAGAGACCCAAAACTTAGCAACCCCTCTCCGTGGAATGAGAGAAAAAAGCGCTAAGAGATTCTTGGTTTCATGAGAGAGAGACCCAAAGCTTAACGAATTGATTTCGCACACAGAAATGCCATCTGAAAACCCTAAGAAAGTCTTGATTTCGTTAGAGAGTGGGATTTGGTGGGTTTCGTGACCAGAGAACCAAACCAATTTTGGGTTTTTTCAGTTTTCTCACCGGTAGTTTTTTTTTCAGGAAAAAGAAAAGTCGTTTTAACAAGGGAAAGATGTATTTCTCCCTCGGAAGTATCATATAGGTGGAGATCCACCCAAAGTTTCGACTTCGGCATAGTTCCCCCCAATTGGAAAATTTAAAACGTATTTATCCCCAATTAAAAAGTTCGAAACATATTTACACCTATATAACGGTTCATTTCGGTTTACGGTGTACCAATCTAGTTTCAACCACATAAACCAAAATTGAACCAAATAATAACTATAACCAATTTTGGCCAAACCCAACCCAAAAAAACAACCTACAACCCGACCCGATTGTTCACCCGACCCAACCAAAAAGCAAAGGTCTCCTTCTTCATCCGAATTTTTTTTTAGATCAAAAGGATTAACACAGGTCCTGGATAATTATTCTATCGGATTTTGTGTTGATTTTATTGAAATTATGTTTTGTGAGTTGGATTTTGTGAACGGAGATCGGTGAAGAAGAAGAAGATTATGGGTGAAGAAGAAGAAAAACAAAACCCCCAAAATCGAACCATAAATCTATGAATAAAAAAAATCAAATTCAAATTAGTTTCTACGTCGTCCATGGCGTTCGCGTTAACTTTCTTCGACATTTTTCTGTTTACAATTCTAAGCAGGATTTATTTCCCTTCTCCCTTCGATGGGAGTCGAAATTTTTGGAATCAAAATTGGAATTTTTTTTTCTATTCACCAAATAAAAAAAGAGCCGCAAGAGGGGAAAATTTTTGAATCAACAGCGCGGTGAAGCGTAAGCGAAAATCTTCATCTCTCCACGTGTCGATTCTCTATTGGGAGATGTTTCTAGAGATGTAAACACTACCTCCCGTTTGAGGATTACAGATAAACATACTGTGCCGTCGTCGATGGTTACTGGCTCAGTCGCCGGAATTAATTAAAAAAGAAGGAAGCTTTGAAAAATTTCTGGAATATTTGGTTAATTCGATGGTTGTAGACTTGTAGTCATGTAGATAGTGTGTGTGTGATCGACATATACTCATAAATTTTGCATCACATCTAATTTATTGTTCTTCGATATAGGTATATCTCATAACACGGCACAAATCTGAGTTTAATTTAGAAAGATCGAGATAGATGGGATATCCTCTAGGAAGAAGAAGAAAAAACGTGGTAAAAAATGGTTAAAGTTGTAATTGGGTTGTAATTGGTTTAATTTTCGGTTTATTTGGTTAAAGTTAGATTGGTATATAGTAAACCGAAATTAATGGTGGTTTGTGTGTAATTTGGTTTCGAACTTTCATTTGGTGGATAAATAAGTTTTGAATTTTCATTCGGTGTGAAAATAGGTTTCGAACTTTCATTTCATGGAGATCTACGCCGAGGTCGAAACTTTGGGTGGATCTACACCTATATGATATTTCTGAGGGGAAAATACGGCGTTCTCCCTTTTAACAATAGAAACAATTAGACCATATCGGGAAAAGAAATTTCTGTCATATATTCCCTCCACGCCACTTTATTCTTCCTCCACATCATTTGATTTTTTCAATTCACACCCAACTCCATAAGGCTATCTACAATGGTTGAAGTTTACAACACCCTCTTTTTCTCTTTTAACACTCCACATCATCTTCTCTCTTTTCCACCTCATTATTCAACACCTATTATTCAACACCCACTTACAATGGTTTTGTTTTAAATATATTACAACACCCTACCCCACTATTTATATTATATTTTTTTTCTTATGTTTTTATTTTTTTGTGATTACATATTTAATTAGAACAATTAATTATCGATTAAAATTAAAATAAAATTAATAAAAGTTAAATAATTTTATGAAATAAATTTTGATTAAAAAATAATGATAATAAAAATCAGAAATATATATAATTATAATTAAAACACATACAATGACGAAAATTTAAATTGCAATACAATAAACACACAACACCAATGAAACAAACATAATTTAATTAGCACAATAGACTCAACTCACAAATTTAAAAATCTCATTCACCACGGAACATTCCGAATTATGCCCATATGTGTTTGACTAGATCTGGTTGCAATTCGTGATGCACATTTGAATCACGCAACTCGGATCTAGCTGGAACATGATTTGCAAATGCAGGTAGCACCTCAGTCGAGAATGATGGTATTGTAGTATACCCACTTGCCTCAGATTGATCATAATCGGTCCAATGTTGAGCATATGTCTCTCGTTCATCTTCAACAATCATATTATGCAATATGATACATGACCTCATGATGATAGCCAAATCGGCTATGTCCCAAAGGCGAGCTGGTTCACGAATGATTTTAAATCGAGCCTGCAACACTCCAAATGCACGTTCGATATCCTTCCGACATCCCTCCTGACGTTGTGCAAATAGCTTGTCTGTTCACTTTGAGGAAGCCTAATCGATTTGACGAAAGTAGGGTAAGAAGGATATATACCATCAGCTAGATAGTATGCCATATTATACGGACGTTGGTTCACGAAGAAGTTCATTCTTAGAGTATTTCCCTGTTCAACATCATCGAACACTGGTGAACGGTCTAGAACGTTTATATCGTTCAATGTGCCCGGACATCCAAAAAAAGCATGCCAGATCCATACATCATGAGATGCAACTGCTTCAAGAATAACAGTGGTGGTTCCTTTATCTCCCCGAGTAAATTGACCTTCCCATGCTGTAGGACAATTTTTCCATTCCCAATGCATGCAATCAATACTCCCAATCATCCCCGGAAACCCTCGCATCTCACTAACACGTAGAATTCTCTTTAGGTCATCTTGAGTTGGGGCTCTGAGATACTCTTGCTCATACAGTTGTATGATTCCCTTGCAGAATCTTCGCAAGCACTCCAAAGCTGTAGTACCTCCAATTTTGATGTATTCATCCACCGCGTCAGCTGCCACACCATATGCTAACATTCGCATGGCCGTAGTACATTTTGCTAATGGAGATATACCTTCTTTTTTGGCTGCGTCAAACCGTTGGGTGAAGTAGTTGTCATTGCTTGATAAGTTCTCAACGATCAGAAGAAATACATGTTTTCGCATCCGGAATCGCCGACGAAACATTGCATCATCATATGTTGGATGATTGGCAAAGTAGTCGTCAATCAGTCTTTGATTTGCTGCTGCATTATCTCTCTTGAAGTATTTTCTCTTGCTACGAGGTGGATAGTCTTCCTCTATTTTGTTTTGACGCTCCCTGAACCGGTTGACAATATACCTCTCTTCAATTTCATACTGCCTTTTGTAAGCTTCGATATCAAAAGGATATTCTGATGGATCCATTGAGATTTTTGAGTAAGGTGATATTTGTGGTATTGGTACATCAATGGAAGGATGAGTCCCCATTTATAAGCTAGTGGAACCAACAAAATGAATGGTTGGTAACTTGGACTCAAATTGAGTGGTTGAAACCAAAAGTCACGGATAAGGATAGGATTCTCTTATTGAAAGCCGAAACTCACGGATTACATTGACAAAAAGTCATGGACACTTGACAACATTATTATCGCATAACATTATTAAAGGAGAAAGTGACAAACACACATTATTAAAGTAGAAAGGGGCAAACACACATTATTAAAGGAGGAAATGACAAACGCACATTATTAAAGGAAAAAGTGACAAACACAAATTATTAAAGCATGAAGTGACAGAATACAGATAGCCACTTGACAATAATTAATTTCCAAATAGATCATGCCTCAACTTCTGCAACAGCTCTTTACTATTGTCGTCGAGATGATCTTTTTCAGTTAGCTTGATAAACATCTTCATCTTCTTAGCTTGAGTCTTTTCCTTAATCAATTGGTTTGCCTATTTTTGCATCATGGCTATTTGTTCCAATTGATCCAACTCTTGTGCTTTAAATTGTTTGAATTCATTCCACTCTTCGTTAACCACTTCCAAGGCTGCGCTCTTACCTTTCTTTTTAGCTTTTTTCTTAGCAGCATCCCTGCCCATTGGACGAGCACTAGATCCTACAGAGTTGGAGTCACTAGCATCACTCTCGTGTGTTCTCTTAGATCCGCTGCTTCCAGAGCCAGTATTTCCTCCAACCTGACTACCATAACGTGGTTGATCACGGACAACGAGCCATTCCTTCATTAAATTGAAATTTCCATTACCAGCACTTGAATATAGTTCATGCGCTTTTGACAATACATCATCCTCCGACCACCCACTTCTTTGCATACGCTTAGCGTTATCGTATGCACCAACCCATTTGGCTAATATTTTGTTCATGTAGTTGTAGTGATTTCTGCACGAGTTTCCATCACGTGGAGATCAAATGAGCAATGTTCATTACAATACTCCGAAATCTTACCCCAATATGAATCACCTTTATGGTTTCTGCCAACAACGATGTCTGTTCCATATTTAATCCATCCGCTTAAGAGCACCAAATTTTGCTCATTGGTCCATTTTGGGCTTCTCCGACGAGAAGGAGTTGAATCTTCTGCATCTAGAGTGACTTCATGAACACCGCTCATACCAGCAAGACCCATTTGTGTAGAAAATTCGGGAAATTCATTACCCGTTGGAGTAGAAGAATATAGAGGTGGTTGAGATGAATACGACATCATCGATCCGTAATATGGAGGATGGTTTGGAACAGCAGATGACATGAAAAAATTTGGTGGATACCCATAATTTGGTATATGTTGGGGTTGGTTGGAAGGCTGATTTTGAAGCGGATAATTGTTGGGATTTGGGTAGTTAAAAGGGTAATTAGAAGAATCTTGAGTGTTAAAAGAGTAATTAGAAGAATTTTGAGTGTTAAAAGGGTTATTATTGGGATCCATTTAACTAAAACGATTTTTAAAACCAAAACAGAAGTTTATTGTAGAATAATAGAAAAGTTTAGTAAAACAAGGTGGTTTTTTTTTTTCTGTGTCCAAATGAAATGAAACAAGTGTCTATTTATAGAGTATGAAAAATGATGAATTTTGGTATAAAAATATTTATATATATATGTATAATTATTTTGAGATAATTGATGTTGAATGATTAAGGGGAAAAAACAAATCTAAAATCTCAGCAACCAATCAATATACGCCACGTGTCCTCATCTATATATTTGTCCAAAGAAACAAAGTTCTGCGACCAATAATTCATCCACTTAAAAACTGCCAACTCACCCAAAAGAAGCCCATGTTTGTTTTTCACGGTGTTGATAACATTCAACACCCCAGCTTGCCGCCTCATTTTTGTTTCTTTTCAACAAACCATTGTATGGT
Organism: Eutrema japonicum; assembly: GCA_030161315.1. Taxonomy (NCBI): domain Eukaryota; kingdom Viridiplantae; phylum Streptophyta; class Magnoliopsida; order Brassicales; family Brassicaceae; genus Eutrema; species Eutrema japonicum. The sequence goes on from BSQW01000011.1 coordinate 37,536,265, forward strand.
TTTCAACAGTTGATAAAATTTATCAACAGTTGATAAAACAACCATTGCATGTAGTCTAATAGAGAGCCAAATTATTTTCTCTTTCCTCCAACTTATTTTCTCTTTCCTCCATATCACTCCATCATATGGATGATTGTACGGGTATTGCATGCCAAAATTTGGTGGCATCATATATGGCATTTGAAAATTTGGATGCATTCCCGAATTTATAGGATTTTCTAGGAGTTGTGTATTTAGATATGGTGGTTGTATGTTTGGATGTTGAGGGTTTGGAAAACCATAGTTTGGTAAAAAATTGTTATTGCGAGATGGATCCATAAGTATGTTGAAAATTGAAAAAAAAATGAAAGAGAGTGATAATGTAGGAGAATAAATGAAAAAGAGTGTTAAACTTGAGATTTTTTTTGGTGTCCAAATGTTATAAACATAAGCTCTATTTATAGATGTTTCAAAATAAAAAATAATTGTGAAAAAAAAATATAATTTTGATCAATTATTAGGTAAAAGTAGCATTTAAGAAAAATGAGGAAAAGAAAAAATAAATACAGCCAGGGAATTATAAATCACCACATCATTATTTTGGTGGGACCGGTCAGAATTCATGGGAAGATAAAATTTGTCTTTCACCCGTGAGTTGGCAATTTGCCTTTCTTATTTGCTGTTCTATTCTATTGGGTGCAAATACACATTAATTGCCTACCTATTGCATATGGTCTTAAACAAAAAGCCACTTTTGCTCTTTCTAATTACATAAAAATATACTTTTCACTCTTTGTGTACTTTCTAATTACTCAAAAAACACTTATGACTCTTTGGGCATGTATTCAATTTAACATTTGCAGTGATTTGTATTAAAATCATAAATCCTATGTTATTAATTAAACATGAATTTTTTTAAGTTTTTTCAAATCTTATGTTATTGGACTAGTGATTTGTAAATGAACTTTCAAATCCACTGTAATTGGAAATAAATAGTGGGTTTTAGGGGACTTTTAGTGATTTGGAGATGTTTTTGTGGTGTTTCTTAGTTTAAAAAATAAAAATCTAAATCTCATGGTTTTAGGTGAGATTTCATAATTATTTAAAAACAAATCATAACAACTTTATTAATTCACTCAAATTATCTAAAAACTCATTAAAACTCAAATCTTTCCAAATTCTCATAAATATTAGATTGAATACACCCCTTGGTATACTATTGTGAGAGTGAAAGACTCTTTTGCCCTAAATTAATTTTCTTTTCTTCAATTACGAAAACCTTTGAAAGCTTTAGTCCCTCTCTTCGTCGATTCCCTCTCTCGACAATCTCTCACTCCACTCGACAATTAGATCTTGGCTCTCACTCGTTTGCAATCGCTTCGATCCGGTGAACGAGACGACGGTGACCATGCCGATGCTTCGATTCGGTGAGAGAATCTCTGACGCCAGAACAAGACGACGATGACCATGCCGATGCTCACACATCTCCTCTTCCTTACCGATTGAGGAAGCCGAGACGAAGGTGAGCGTACCGTCTGTAAACGTTAGTTTCAAAGACTTGCAATTGCATCAGAATGATCTACTTTATTCAATAGCTTCCAATGCCTTATATAGAGATTACAAGAAAACTGAAAATAAGGACACGACTCAACTAGCTCAACTAGTTCCACCAAGAACGAGAAAATAGGTAACATATATTAACTTATCCTAATCCCAAAAGAATAGCTCTCTTATTAGAAAATGACTCAAACTTACTCAACAAACCCTCCCTTGAACTAAACTCGGTTAAATGTTTCAGTTCACAATGATCATCCCAAATGCTTCTCTGATCCTCTAAAATGATGTCATCTTCAAAGGCTTCGTCATTATGTCTGCCAACTGCTCCTCCGTGCTGCAATAAACCAGCTTAACAACACCCTCCTTGGTCAACTCTCTGAGAAAGTGATATCGAACTCTTATGTGTTTTGACTTCTCTTTATCTTGCTCATGCCCAATTTCACTCAGTATTCTTCTCATCCAAATGGTTTGACAGACACACGTAGCTGCTGCCACATATTCTGCTTCAGTGGTTGACAAAGTCACGATTGGCTGCTTCCTTGAGGAGCATGCTACAGCTCCTCCATTCATCAAGAAAACATAGCCTGAAGTGCTCTTGCTATCATCTACATCCCATTCATAGTCACTGTCGGTGTAACCTATGAGCTCACTTCTCCCTTCTCGTTTGTACCATATCCCAAACTCCAAAGTTCCCTTCAAGTACCGCATGATTCTTTTTGCAGTAGCAAAATGTAGTTCAGTAGGATTTGCCATAAATCGACTAATGAGGCTTACCACAAACATCAGATCAGGTCGTGTTGCTGTGAGATACATTAAGCTACCCACCATTTGCTTATTCAACGTTGAATCGACCTTCACACCAGCTTCGTCTCGACCAATTTTCTGTCCAGGGACTATTGGATTGCAAACCGAGTTGTAATTTTGCATTCCAAACCTCTCGATTAACTCAGCAGTATACTTTCTTTGACAAATGAAAATGCCATCAGCCTTTTGCATCACTTCAATGCCAAGAAAGTATCTTATCTTTCCCAGATTTGACATGTCGAACTCATTCTCCATCGATCGCTTGAACTCATTCAATAATTCCTCATCATCACTAGTGAACAAAAGATCATCAACATAAATTCTCACAATCAAGATTTTACCTCCTTATCGCTTAATAAACAACGTTTGTTCACTAGAGCTGCTCATGAACCCCTCTCTGACAAAGTAAGCTTCAATACGATTGAACCAAGCTCTCGGTGCTTGTTTCAGCACATAAAGAGCCTTATGCAGCTTGTAGACCATGTGTTTCTTCCCTGCTAGTTCATACCCTTGAGGTTGCTCCATAAATACATCTTCCTTCAACTCACCATGTAAAAAGGCAGACTTGATATCTAGTTGATAAATTTCCCATCCTCTTTGTGCTGCCACAGCAATGATCATTCTCACCGTATCCATTCGAACCACAGGTGCGAATACCTCCGCGTAATCTACTCCGTACTCTTGAGCATACACTTTTACAACCAGTCGGGCTTTGAACTTGTCCACCCTCCCAGTTCATTGAATTTGGTCTTGTAAATCCCCTTCACCCCAATTGCTTTAGCCCCAACAGAAAGCGCAGTAAACGACCATGTCTGGTTCCTTTCAATGGATTGTATCTCTGCATCCATCGCTTGTCTACATCTCTGGTGTCATGTTGCTTCTTGAAAGCTGGTAGGATCTGAGATAACCATAAAAGCCAGATTTTCGGAGTTAAAGCTATCGACTCTTACCATGTTTGCCTCTTCCTCTGTATCTGATAGTTCCTCTTCTGAGGTATAGTCAGCAACCCAGATTGGTGGTTTCCTTGCTCTGCCCACCACTGTTGTTACTTCTTCAGTTGGAGGATCGTTTGGTGGATGAATGTCATTAGCTATGTCATTAGCTATGTCATCAGCTTCTTTCGCTTCTCGTTCCACTTCTTCTTCATTCTCAGCGTACTCATATTCGTCTTCCCACTCAAGCTCCATTCTCTGTTCACCAGAGTAACCAACATCCCAATTCCATTTTTTTATCTTCCTCGAATATCACATCTCAGCTAATGTGAACCTTTTTCTCCACTGGATCAAACATCTTGAAGGCCTTGGATTCACTGATGAAGCCTAGCAAGACACACTTCACGCTTTTGTCATCGAGTTTAGTTCTCTTGACATCAGAAACATGAACATACCCAATACACCCGAAGATTCTGAAGTGCTCAACTGAAGGCTTTCTTTCACTTCATGCCTCTTATGGAGTCATTTCGTTTACAATTAGAGTGGGAGATCTGTTGAGAACATGATTCACCCACTGCACAGCGTCATGCCTGAAAGATTTTGGCACTTCCTTTTCCACCAGAACTGCTCTCACCATGTTCATGATGGTTCGGTTTTTGCGTTCAGCGACGCCATTTTGTTGCGGAGTGTAGGCTGTAGTCAAATGGATAGCAGTTTCTCAGATGCTATCCATTTACTCTGATTTGGAAATGGTACACGATATTGTTTCCTTTTGACACACGCCTCACAGGTGATTTTCATATCTCCAATTTCAGGTAAACCCACAACCATCTCTTTGCTGTGTAAAGTGTGAAGACCCTTGTGGCTGAGATGCCCATACCGATGATGCCACATCTCTACTTTGTCCGAGATATCAACCTGCAGACATCTTTCATCCTTTGTTTTGTCACTCGTTTCACCCAGCAAAATGAACATCCGATTAGCACTCATGACAGACTCTGCTATTTTTCCTCTTGAGGGGTGAAATATGCTACATGTTTTTCGTTCTCCTCCTTTGAATAGCACATCTAAACCCCTCTCTTGAAGTTGCCCAACACTCAGCAGATTGTTCTTCAGTTCAGGGACATAGTACACATCGTTTACCACATAGCTTATTCCTTTAAGCGTTATCTTCACCACGCCTTTTCCAACAACTATCAGCTTGTGATTGTTCCCGAGCTTGACATTATGTGTAAAGGTAGTGTCCAAGCTTGAGAACATACCTCTTTCTCCACACATATGGTTTGAGCATCTCGAATCCACAAACCAAGCATCCCCCTTCTTGTACCTTGAAGTTCGACAAATGCCATAGCATAACTTCATCTTTCTCCTTGATCTCTGCAAAATGTGCTCCATGGTTTGCTTGTGGACATTCATAGCCGAAATGTACAAGGTTGTGACATCTATAACACTCAATCACTGCGTTGTTGAAAGAGCGTCCTCTGCCCCTGCCTCGACCTCTGTAAGATCCTCTGCCTCTGCCCATGACATTGAGAGTTTGATCATCTTCTTCATAGCTGACCTTCTTAAACTTTTTCTCATGGACAAACATAGAGCTGTGTAGTTCATCAATAGTCATGCTACTTGTGTCTTTGGACTCCTCAATAGACACCACCACATATGTGAACTTGTCAATCAGAGTTCAAAGTATCTTCTCAACAATCTTCGAGTCTGCCATGTCTTCTTTGTTGCTTCTCATCTTGTTAGAAATTGACATTACTCTTCTAAAGTAATCGTCCACGTTCTCATCGGTCTTCATTTCGAGAGCCTCGAAATCTCTTCTTAATGTTTGGAGAAGAGATCGCTTCACCCTTTCATATCCTCCAAACTTTCTCTTCATTGAATATCAAATGATTTTTGTTGATCCGTAAATCACACAAAAAGGGTAAAACAGTACTTTTAATCGGAATCTCGTTTATTGATCTAAGTCGGCGGTTACAACAGATTTTAAGTAAGAAGGCAAAGACAAAAGTCTTGAGATCGGTAATGAGCTCTCTCTTGTATTCTCTGTCTCTGCGGAAGTTGTGGCCGTCTTGATGAATGGACCTTCTCCTCTATTTATATTGTCTTGAGGCGGCTCTAAATGTGAATATTCCCTTTTCCTTGCTCGATTAGGGAATGGAAATATTCCGGATTCCCCTCCGAGATAAGGATATATTCCTTATTCTTCGGCGGTCTATTCGCAAGGAATATTTCCATTTCCGAGATCGGCGGGAAAGAGGAAATATTCCGGTTTCATCTGTTGTAACGGACTGGGCTTGTGATGGGCCTAGATCGGTAGCCGAGGTGGGCTTTCAGCGAGATCCCGAGCTCTGCCCAATGTTTTCGGGCAGACTTATCCTCGATCCGAACCATCGTAAACCGGTCTTGATTGAACCGATCTCGGTTCGAACCGAGTTAAACCAGGGGGTGCTAATCCCCCCTCTAACAATTGGTCCCCCCCTCAGTTCGGCGAGGGAGTTTACGAGTTCGGTGAATTTTTGGGGAGTATTCTTTAGCTCGGTTAAAACTGAGATCGGTACGATCTGATCAGATTCTATTTCGAGTGCGGCAGATTTTTGGGTTTGGCGAATTTTGAGTTCGGCGAACTTCTTTCGAAAGTGTAGATCGGAACTCCCGTGATCGAATAGATTTTGGAACTTTCGAGTTCGGCAGATTTTTGAGTTCGGCGAACTTCTTTCGAAAGTGAAGATCGGAACTCCCGTGATCGAATAGATTTTGGAGCTTTCGAGTTCGGCAGATTTTTCTCGGAAAGAGTGTGCCGCTTTATCTTCTTTAGTCGCGGAATTCGAAGAGCCGCGTGTCGATTCGTATTCTTTGGCTACAAAATTCGAAGAGTCGTCATCATTGCGTTTTTCTTTATAAATACCGTTCGATCCTCCTTCATTTCTCACTTCTGTTCATTTTCTTCAAAAAGGTATTTCTCTCTCTCTCTAGAGCTCTCCCTTCTCTCTAGAATTTATTTCTCTTTCCGTTCTCCGATCGTTTTTCCGCCGTGATTCTTCCGATCTGTTTGAAGATCTTCGAACTTTCTGGGCGATCTTCAAGCTGTTCTTCGTCAGTATTCAAGTTGTTCTTCATCATTTCTTTCTTTAGATCGATATGGTTTCAAGGACTTATTCTCCTTCTGTTAAAGACCGAGCTTCTCCATCTAAGTTTCCCGACCTTGGGTTGTTCGTCAACAGCTCTGATTCGAATTCAGATGGGTTAAGTGACGTCGAACGGGAGATGTTCAGACGCAACTCTCAGCGTTCCGCGGCGGGGCCGAGCAATCCTAGAGTTTCGGTCGAGGTCCCGCATCTCGTCGATGAAGACTTGTCTGAAGAAACTGCTGAGTCGAATGAGCAAGTTCGGGCAGATGCCGAATTCGCCGCTCGGCTTGCCGAGGATGAGGATGCGGCCGATCTGGACAACCGTGCTGCTTCTCCAGCAGGTCGTCCTAACGAAGGAGACGACGGTCCCGTATCGGCTGCTAGGCGGATGGTTGAGAGGCCGGCCAACATCGGCCCATCTCGGTCCACCGCGGAGACGATCCAGATCACCTTGGAGCGGTGCGATGCTCCAAATGACTTGCTTTTTAAGATCCCGAAGGCTACGGATCGCCCGTGGGATGCTCCTGACGGTTACATTTGTGTCTACGAGGAGCATCTCAGAAGTTGCGGGCTTCGGTTTCCCATCCCAGAGTTCGTCTATAAGTACTGTAAGAGGCGGCACGTCGCGATCTCTCAGTTGATGCCGGCCACGGTGATAAACCTTATGGGTCTTCTTTCTCTCGGGGAGGAGTGCGGTATCCCTATTACGGCGAAGGTTTTCGAGAGGTTGTTCCGGGTGAACCTGTCGAAGGCAAAACCGTGGTTTCTATCGGCAAATGCGAAACCGGAAGCCGACCTTGTTACTGGGAACAAACCGAGCAAGGTGAACCATTGGAGCGCCCGATACTTCTTTGTGAAGATCGACAAATCTTCCGTTGAGTGTCCGGGAGGGAGTTACCGAACTCAATGGAGGACTCCTATTGGTAGATACTTGTTCTTGATTTCACCTTAGTGCCTTATTTTGCCTAAATTATATTTTTCTTTTCTGTTTTCAGCTCGTCATCCTCCAGGCTTCCTTATCACCACGCCAGGATTCACTTTTGCTCACGCTAAGCAGCTGAGTGCGGCTGGGAAAGTTCGGTGGCCTGAAGCCTACCAAGAGAAGCTTGACTTGAAAGCAAAAAGAGTTCTTAGAGGTTGGTCGGTCGACTTTTCTTCGTAGTCTGTTGATACCGATCTCCCCTTTCCTTTTCTTTTATTTACTTATCGTTTTCCCCTTTTTCAGCTAAACCGTCTCGTCGTCGGAAGATGAAGTTTGATGACATCCCCGATCTATCTGCCGAACTTGACGGTGACGAGCGGGAGATGAATTCTGAAATTCCTCCTCCTCCTGAAGCCGAACCGGCAATTGTTGATGAAGGCATCGTTGGGGACGATGTTCCTGCTGGGGAGCAAGTTCCTGCTGAAGGGCGCACCTCTTCTCCCGCCGAAAAGAAGAGGAGAAGGAAGACTAAAAAAGGAGCCCGGCAAAAGGCTGATCACACGGCCGGGGTCGGCACTACGCCTGCTGAAGGCGACGAAGGGAATACCGGCCCCCAAAATGTTGGAGGTGATGATGGGGGTTCTGAACCCCAACGAGCCGAAGAGGAGACGGTGGTCCTGTCGGACGATTCTCCTGTCTCGAAGAGGCATCGGGCTTCAGCACCGGAGGTCGAGTCACTGGGTTTTGCCGAGACGTATCGGCAGGTTAGCTTCGGCCCGGAATTCCTCCCTCCGGTCGATCGTCTGTATAAGTCGGATGAGTTCAGGAAATTGGCCCAGACTACTGCCGAGGTAAATGCCTTTTTCAAGTTCGTCTCTTCTTTCTTTCGATTCTTCTTTCTGATGTTCGCTGTTTTTGACAGATGATTGCCCAGACGAATGAGATCGTCGGGTCATACGATCGTGAACTCGGAGCTTCGCGCCGTAAGGCTTTCGAAGCGAGCGTCCAAGCCGTGGAACTCCGCAAAGAGCTCCGAGTCTCTGAGGATAGAGTGGAAGCCGGCGATCGTGCAGTAGCCGAGCTGACCCGCGAACTAGCCGTGCTGAAGAGATCCAATGCCGAGCTGGAGTTGGAAAAGGATGCCCTTGCGATGAAGCTATTCACAGAGACTTCAAGGTTGCGGGCTGGCCGCTCTCATCAAATCCTGAAGAGGAAAGCGGTAACTGAAAAATGCCAGGTTCGTCTTCAAAAAGTTAAGGACCATCTGGCGGCGGTTGATCAGGCAAAGAAACCATTCCTGGCCGTTAATCAGATCCATGGGATCCTCAGCTTCTGCCAGAGTCTGAAGACGAAACACGGTATCGTCGTCCCGCCGTCTCGTATTGAAAAGCTCGAGAAGCTTAAGGCTGAGAAGTCGGCAGAGTACGAGGCGATCGACCTCCGCGAGCTGGAAGATGCGGATCTAATCGTCTCGCCCTTTACTGATCCGGTTCACCCGGGAATTTCGCCCTCGATGGGTAACGAAGTACCGCCAGGGCTTGATGAGTTCGGTACTAACCGAGCTTCGATGTCGGCGGACCAAGCTGAAGCGATGCGGAGGCAAGGTGTTTAGGCCTTTTTCCTACTTCATGTAATTTGTTTCTAGTTTTCTTTTGCCCGAATGGGCTTATAACTAGACCTCTTGGACCGGAGGGTTTTTAAAGTCCGGTATCCGTTTTGTGGTTTTGCCCGAGGGGCTTTTGAACGAATCTGATTTTTATCGATCTTCTTTTTATTTTGAGTGTTATGCTTTATTTTTATTCTTATGCCGAGTTCTGATATATTTGAAGTCGTACATAATACGAACCTCTCGAATTTATCGTACACAGTGGTGCCGTAAACTGTACGGTCTTAGCCGGGTGAAGAGGATAAATTCGACTGAACCTGTTCGAGGTCGGCAATCCCTATCGTAGATCGGCTTACTGCTTTTGCGGTTGTTGAGAAATCGGCTTACTTGTTTTTGCGACTGTTGAGAAATCGGCTTACTAGTTTTTGCGACTGTTGAGAAGTCGGCTTAGATTTGCGAGGAAGGACGTTCGGCTTGACCCTAGAGTTTAGTTTAAGAGTACGTGAACAGCTCATCTTAATATGCTCTAGGTTTCTCACATTGAATCCGAGTGTGCGAGACGGACTTGGCTTATTTAGCTCGGATAATCTGAGAATTTGGTGCGAGACTGATCTCGGCTTTGAATGTGGAAAGTGTATTATCCATTGCACCATGAGGATGCGTGCGAGCTAAGCTCGGCTTTATCAGATCGTCTGGCCAGGACGTTGATATGTAACCGTTGGTGGTTGAAAATGCGAACTGTTGAAGTTCGGCAAACTAAAAGTTTGACTTAGAAAATATGAACTGTTGGAGTTCGGCAAACTGAAAGTTTGACTTAGAAAATACGAACTGTTGGAGTTCGGCAAACTGAAAGTTTGACTTAGAAAATACGAACTGTTGGAGTTCGGCAAACTAAAAGTTTGACTTAGAAAATACGAACTGTTGAAGTTCGGCAAACTAAAAGTTTGACTTAGAAAATACGAACTGTTGGAGTTCGGCAAACTAAAAGTTTGACTTAGAAAATACGAATTGTTGGAGTTCGGCAAACTAAAAGTTTGACTTAGAAAATACGAACTGTTGGAGTTCGGCAAACTAAAAGTTTGACTTAGAAAATACGAACTGTTGAAGTTCGGCAAACTAAAAGTTTGACTTAGAAAATACGAACTGTTGAAGTTCGGCAAACTAAAAGTTTGACTTAGAAAATACGAACTGTTGGAGTTCGGCAAACTAAAAGTTTGACTTAGAAAATACGAACTGTTGAAGTTCGGCAAACTAAAAGTTTGACTTAGAAAATACGAACTGTTGGAGTTCGGCAAACATAAGGTTTGGCTTAGAAAATACGAGCTGTTGGAGTTCGGCAAACATAAAGTTTGGCTTTAGAAAATACGAACTTTTGGAGTTCGGCAAACATAAGGTTTGGCTTAGAAAATACGAACTGTTGGAGTTCGGAAAACATAAAGTTTGGCTTTAGAAAATACGAACTTTTGGAGTTCGGCAAACATAAAGTTTGGCTTTGAAGGTACGAACTATTGGAGTTCGGTAGAATGCCTTGGTAAAATTTTATTAATGTTATAGCTGCGCCTTGCGAGGGCTGCCTACGTACCTTCGAAAGAAGGATCAAGCCATTCGTAGTTCATATTACATATTAGAATCGAGCGTATGTGTAGTAGCTCGGTGATCTTTCTTTTCTTTTTTTTTTTTTTTTTTTTTTTTTTTTTTTAGCGCTTGAGGGTTGGCCTAGATGTATTATTGCTTGAGGTTCATGGAATTCCACGAACGGGGAATGGGGGTTCCGTCTAGCTTCATGAGCTCGTAGACGCCTGGTTTGACTACTCTCATGACCTGATAAGGTCCTTCCCAGTTTGTGCCGAGCTTGCCGGCATTCTTTTCTTCGGTGCCTTCGAAGACTTTTCTCAGAACAAGGTCGCCATCGGTGAAATGATGTCCGCGGACCTTTTTGTTGTAGTAGCGTGCTGCCAAGTTCTTATAATTCTGAATCCGAAGTAAGGCTTGATCGCGTTGTTCCTCGAGATTGTCGAGGTTGTCGAGCATGATTTCGTCGTTAAGATCAGGATTTTGCACGAGCATCGTCCGACGGATAGTCGGGATGGTGAGTTCGGCGGGGCATAGGGCTTCCACGCCATAGGCCATGTAGAAGGGGGATTGCCCGTTGACGATCTTGGGGTCGTTCGGTATGACCATAAGACTCCGTCGAGTTTATCTGACCATGTCCCTTTATGAGTATCCAATCGTTTCTTGAGGCCGGCTATGATTGTTTTGTTTGTTGCTTCGGCCTGACCGTTGCTCGGCGGGTATCTTGGTGTGGAAAAACTTAGTCGAATTTTCCACTTAGCGCAGAAGTCGTTGAATAGTGTTGATATGAATTGGGGACCGTTATCGGTGATAATCTCGTACGGAATTCCATGTCGGCAGATAATGAATTTCCAGACGAATTTCTGAACGTCAGAGGCGAGGATGACGGGATATGCCTCGGCTTCTACCCATTTGGTAAAGTAATCCGTCATGACGAGGATGAACTTTTTCTGCGTAGTGGATCGTCTGAAAGGACCGATGATGTCCATCCCCCATCGCATGAATGGATACGGAGCTGTCGAAGTGGTTAGCAGCTCGGTAGGAAGATGTATCATTGGGCCATGCCTTTGGCATTTGTCGCACTTCGCGACGAACCTATCGCAGTCTGCTTGCATACTTGGCCAATAATAGCTTGCTCTCTTGATTTTCAGGGCTAGAGATCGGCCGCCGGAGTGATTGCCGCCATCGCCGTCGTGTATTTTTTTCATGACTTCCTGAATTTCATCGCCTGAGATGCATTTGAGGAGGATTCCTGCTGCACTCCAACGAAACAGTCCGTCTTTGATAAGTATGTAGCGAGCGGCTCGCATTTTGAGTCGTCGAGCGGCCCATCTATCGGCCGGAATTTTGCCATCGATGATGTACATTTTTATCTCTAGTGTCCAATCGGCGGGAGTTTGCTCGTCGGACTGTTCGAGGTCTATTGGCTCATGAAGTCCGTCCGTCTGTTCCTCCGTTTCATCGTCTGATCGGACCGATTCATCGACTTGCAGCGTGTCGTTGTTGCCTTCGGCGGTACTAGAGTGTTCAGGCTCGGTGTCTTGATCGGGCTCGACGGTTGGAATCCGTCTCTGTCGACGTAAGACAGGTTCAGTCGCAGGATTTTCCTCGTAATCCCGTCTACGAGTCGTGACGATGCATTGTTCTGTGCTTCCGATACTAGGTTCTGATATACTTTCCACCGGGATCGTTCGTTTGAGGTGAGGGTCGGAGCTCGAAGCCAAGGCAGCGAGTGCGTCGGCTGGAGCGTTTTCGCCCCGCGGAATCTTGGTAAGTACGAACGAATCGAATTCGGCAGCGAGTTGTTTGACGAGCTTGAGGTATGCGTCCATTCGATCATTCTTGGCGTCATACTCCCCGCTGAACTGACTTGCGACGAGCTGTGAGTCGCAGTAGGCGTGAATGCGTGTAACGCCGATGGCTTTGGCCAAACGTAGTCCGGCAATTAGCGCTTCGTATTCTGCCTCGTTGTTAGACGCGTTGAACGTCAGGCGGAAAGATTGCTCCAAGATTTCTCCCGTTGGAGATTTGAGGCGAATGCCTATTCCAGAGCCTCGGTGAGACGACGACCCATCGACGTGAAGGATCCATTGTTCGGCGGTTATGACATCAGTGTTGACGTATTCCGGAGATAGTTCAATGAGGAAATCGGCGAGGACTTGTGATTTGATGCTTGTCCGGCTTTTGTAATCGATGTCGTACTCGCTGAGTTCGATAGCCCATTTAGCCAACCGACCGGACTGGCTTGGGCTATGTAGGATTGTCCGGAGTGGTTGATCGGTTAGCACGGTGACTGAGTGTGATTGGAAATAAGGACGCAATTTCCGAGCTGAAACAACAACGGCGAGGGCCAGCTTTTCGAGAGTCGGATATCTCCCTTCAGCTCCATCTAGTGATTTGCTGATATAGAAGATCGGTTTTTGTTCGCCCCGGTCTTCCCGAACGAGGACCCCGCTGATCGCCGAGGTTGAGATCGCGATGTAGAGATAGAGGGTCTCGCCGTCTTCGGGTTTTGCCAAAACTGGTGGTGTTGATAAGTATTCTTTGAGCTGCTTGAATGCTTCCTCGCACTTATCATCCCACTCAAGATTCTTGTTTCCGCGCAGCAATTGGTAGAAAGGGAGACACTTATCGGTGGACCGAGAGATAAACCGGTTGAGTGCGGCGATGCGTCCTGTGAGTCTTTGCACCTCCCTTCTCGTTGTTGGAGATGGTAAGTCAAGGATTGCTGAGATCTGTTTAGGATTGGCTTCGATTCCCCTTTGAGTCACGATATACCCGAGGAATTCTCCGGAGGTTACGCCGAATGTGCATTTGGTCGGGTTAAGCTTCATGCCGTACTCGTTTAGGATGTCGAAACAGGTGTTAAGATGTCCGGCATGATCCTTTGCAACCAGTGACTTGACGAGCATGTCGTCGATGTAAACCTCCATTGTTTTGCCGAGCTGGCTAGCGAACATCCGATTAACGAGGCGTTGGTAGGTAGCAATAGATACCGCGATCGGTAATGAATGAGGTCTTCTCGCGATCGTCCGGGTGCATGAGTATCTGATTGTAGCCTGAAAAGGCGTCCATGAATGAGAGGAGTTCGTTCCCGGCGGTGGCCTCGACGAGTCTGTCGATATGTGGGAGTGGGAAACTATCCTTTGGGCAGGCTTTGTTTAGGTCGGTAAAATCGACGCATATCCTCCACTTTCCGCTCTTCTTCTTCACAACGACCGGGTTTGCTAACCATTCGGGATACCGAACTTCTGTAATCGATCCTGCGCTAAGTAATCTTTCGACTTCATCGTTTACAGCTCGGGCTTTCTCGGGACCGAGCTTGCGTCGTTTCTGTTTGATCGGTTTGAAGGTGGGGTCGATGTTGAGTTCATGGCTTATTATCTTTGGGTTGATTCCGGGCATATCTGTGATTGACCAGGCGAAGGTCGAAACGTTTCTTTTGAGGAGTCGGATTAAATCCTCTTTGATGTCTTTGTCGAGCTCGGCTCCGATTCCTACGCATTTTTCCGGATTGAAATCATCGATATTGACTTGGACGATCGTTTCGCGTCGCGGCAGATCGGGATCGTGTGGGATTTTCTTCTTATTGATTACGCAGGTGCGGGGAGTGGTCCTTAGTTTGCATTCGTTTATGAAACATGTTCGGGACATCACCTGGTCGCCTCTAAGGGTGAAAACTCCGGAAGGTGTCGGGAACTTGACGCATTGATGATACGTGGACACGACTGCTTTCATCGAGAATATCCACGGCGTTCCGAGTATTACGTTGTAGATCGCGGGTTTGTTTAGCACCAAGAACTTGACCATTCGACATATTCCCCCGGTATACATAGGAATTTTGACCGTTCCTGCTGTCATGGTTTGCTCGCTTGAGAATCCGGTGAGTGGTTCGATGTTCGGCCTGATTTGGTTGTCGGGAAAATCCATATTTTTCAGCGTATCCTTGAAAATCACGTTAACCGAGCTCCCAGTGTCGATCAAAATTCGCCCGACCACGACATCACCGATGAGTGTCTCGACGACTAACGGGTCGTTATGCGGCATATGAAGTCCTTCCGTGTCGGCCTCAGAGAAGGTGATCGGCGTTCCGCAGGGTGTAGTCTGATGTGACTGTTTTGCGGCCACTGCTTCCTTACTGTATGTCTTCAGAGCTCGGACGGAGTAGTTGCATGTTTCCAATGCACCCATGATCATGTTGACACGTTTTCGAACCTGCGGAGGTTGTTGAGTTTCCACGTTGTCCTCCCGATCTCGTTTCGGTTGTTCGTCGTCGGTTTTGTCTTTCTTTTGCTCGGCAGGCTTGTTCGGTTTGGAGTTACGTCTCCTACCATTATCGTTACGGCGCGGTCTGTTCGAGGGTTGGAAGGCTCCTTCGACTGGAACTTCCCCCTTTTTGTACTTCATCATCAGGAACTCCTGTAGATGTCGGCACTCTTCGGTCGAATGATTTCCATACCGGTTATGGAAATTGCAGTACGGTGCGGATTCAGTGGTGTCGGGCTCTTTTGGTTCATCCGACCGAACCCAAGTGTTTGACCAGGATTGCTGAGTTTGGACCGTATTGACGGGTTGTTTCGGGGGAACGCACAGTTTGTCCTTAGTGGCGGGCTGTTTCGTCATTGCGTATCGCCTATCTTTCTCGGATCTTTCCTCCTCTTCCATGATGAAGATATGCGCCCTGTGCAGGATGTCCTCCAATGTCTTTGGATTATTGCGTTTGATCTCCCTGTGAAAGTCCGATTCGTACCAGGTGGCTTTGTAAAGAGCCTCGATTGCGGCTTCGTCGTCGATCGTGCAATGGGATACAATCGCTTTGAAACGTTCCATGAAGTTGCGTAGGGGCTCGTCCTGCTTCTGCTCGAGGGCCCAGAGTTCGGCGTTCTTTGTTTTCTGCTTGATAAACATGGTGAAGCGTTTGAGGAATTTGGTAGTGAGCTCGAGCGCTGAAAACCAATCGAGCGCGGCTCCGGATAAGTTCTCCACGAATAGTTGGCACATGGCTGCGTCCTTCTCGGTTTCCGAGCCGAAACGAAATCGGTTCATTGTGATGACAAACGAGGTCAAGAAGTGTTTAGGATCGGTAAACCCGTCGTATGATGTGATCTTGACTCTTTCCAATCGTCGGACTGGAGTGTTGACGACTTTGTCGGTAAACGGCGTCCTCTGTGACTCTTGAATTACCCGGTCGATTTCCGGCGCCGAACTCGTAGCCTGATGGACTTTGGTCCGCATATCTTGTAGTTGGGCCTGGAACTTGGCGAATTCCAAATTCACGGCGGCTTGGTCCGTGATGTTGATTTCCGAACCGGTCGCGGAGGATCTTCTTGTCGGCGGGTCGATCGTGCCTGGGGGTTGAGCGTCGGTTAAGTCGGACAAGAGATTTCGGCGTAACGTGTTTTCGTTGGCGGGGGTGACCGGGTTTGGATCGAGGATACCGATCTGATTTCGGCGCTCAAAATGGGATGCTATGAGAGACGCGATCCGCTCTTCCTTCTTTTTGTTAATTTCGGCGAACTGCGCTGTCATAGCTTCTATGAAGACGGTCGGATCCGTGAATATCGAAGCAGCCGGAGGCTGTGGAAGAGTCCGAGATGGATTGACCTGATTGTCTTCTCCAACGGGTATGGTCGGAGGGGGTCTTCCTCCGGTTGTTTGTAGTTCGGTATCGATAGGATTGAGCTCGTCGATCCGTGGGTTTTGATCATCAGTTTCTGAGCTGTTGACGGGGGCTGCGGTGGTATCGGCTGGAGGAACCATTGCCGAACTTCAATCAAACGATATCCGAAAGTACTGTTCTATTAATCCCCACAGTCGGCGCCAATTGTTGATCCGTAAATCACACAAAAAGGGTAAAACAGTACTTTTAATCGGAATCTCGTTTATTGATCTAAGTCGGCGGTTACAACAGATTTTAAGTAAGAAGGCAAAGACAAAAGACTTGAGATCGGTAATGAGCTCTCTTGTATTCTCTGTCTCTGCGGAAGTTGTGGCCGTCTTGATGAATGGACCTTCTCCTCTATTTATATTGTCTTGAGGCGGCTCTAAATGTGAATATTCCCTTTTCCTTGCTCGATTAGGGAATGGAAATATTCCGGATTCCCCTCCGAGATAAGGATATATTCCTTATTCTTCGGCGGTCTATTCGCAAGGAATATTTCCATTTCCGAGATCGGCGGGAAAGAGGAAATATTCCGGTTTCATCTGTTGTAACGGACTGGGCTTGTGATGGGCCTAGATCGGTAGCCGAGGTGGGCTTTCAGCGAGATCCCGAGCTCGGCCCAATGTTTTCGGGCAGACTTATCCTCGATCCGAACCATCGTAAACCGGTCTTGATTGAACCGATCTCGGTTCGAACCGAGTTAAACCAGGGGGTGCTAATCCCCCCTCTAACACTGCAGAATAAAATATTGAGCTGACTCTATGTAAACAAAAACTATAGTTTATGTACTCTTACTTGTCCACGCTAGCTCGTCCACATATATGGATGAAGTGGTATGGATGGTAGTGTGTCAGCATAAATGATGATGGATAAAAACGAATGGATTTAGCATGTTTGTTGTTCTCGATTCAGTATCATGCCTTTTGCTTATTGATGCATATTCTAGTGTAGAAACTATTGGTCCATAATATATGGATAAATTTATTATTAAACAAAATAAGATTGAAGTTGGACATGGTTGGATGGACACGGTATAAAGAACATCTAATCTTGTATGTATACGTTGAATATTTTGTTTGTTCTCAAAAAGATTATATCTTCACTGTCGAATTGATGTGAATCTCATATAGTATATAGCTGGTCTTATGTCATTTGCAGATATTATCACAAGATCACATCGAACACATTGGTAGTTCTAGAGACGATGGCTGCTCACGGTGTGAATACTTTGATATATTCAAGCACATCTGCTACTTATGGAGAGCCTGAGAAGATGCCAATCACAGAGGAAACTCCATATGGAAAGATGTTACCCGAAGAATTCAAGTTCAAACACGGATTCAATACAAAATTGTTCTTTTTTTTTTTCTTTCTGGAAACGTACGAAGAAAAAAACTTATATTGTGATGGGTTTTCCCCAAATCAAGTAAACATAGACTTATTGTCGTTGTGTTTGTTACCATATTATTTAGAGCATACTTCTTCAGTTCTTTATTGTTTCCTTATGATTCATGATAAAATTTGTTGCAAGTATTTGTTCTTGTGATGAAACAGATAAGAGATGCTTGGTTTCCTTTAGCTTAATGTTGTTGCCAATACTCAAGAAACTATCCACTTATGCTGTACACTAATCTATATCCACACGTCTTTCTCCATAAATGCCATACACTCGTTTCTAACTTCAATACATCCACTAATATTGTTCACAAACCATATCCATGTATGTCCACCACACCATGTCCATATACGCAAACTTCAGCGCAAAACTGCAATTCCATTCTTTTACCCTGCTCTGCATAAAGTTATACTCAGAAACAATTAAAAAATTAAAAACAAAACTACCTAAATTCATAGTTCAACTACTCAATCTCGAGTGTACACAAATCCTATCCACGAGCTCGTGTCTATAAAGGCCATACACTGATTTCCAACTTCAATATATCGACGAATATTGTTCGCAAACCATATCCAAATATGTTAAACACACTGGGCGAATTTCTCATATATCCCTACAACAAAACAACAAACCACATCTACCCCATTTGATTCTGTCATACCCTTTCCTTTTAATGAAATATGATATCCTCATCTTACCTTTCTAATTTCAAAAATATGACATTAAAAAAAGAAATTTTGACCAATGAGAATTAAAAAAATTTCAGCCAATCAGAAGGGAGCTTTTAAAATTTCGACCAATTAGAACAAAACAAATTTGGGCCAATCAGAAGATTGGAAATAAAATGGGGGGGGGGGGAGAAAAAAAAACAATCAGAGGCGCCAAATTTCAGCCAATCAGAAAAAAACTTTTCTCTCTGGACAGTAGAATTCATCGCGACAGCTCTTCTTCTACTTCCTCATCCGCCAATTTCTGAAGCCTTGTGGCTCTGTTCTTCGCTCACATTTGTAAAAGAAACCATAGCTTTTAGTCGTTTTGCACTTTTGCAATCTGGCTCAAGAAGCTAAATTTTAATAAAATATAAACCAAAAAAACGACAGCTCTTCTTCTATTTCCTTATCCGCCATTGAAGAAAGAAGCTAATTCTTCGATTATATTAGTAGATTATGCCCTAGAAGGGTTTGGGGATTTCAATTGAATTTACAATTCTGGGATTTGTAATTGATTTAAAATTCGGAGATTAGTAGATTATGCCCTAGAAACCATTGGATTTGGTAAATAATAGATTGTAGTCGTTAAATCGTACATAGAGAATTGTAGGTATAATACAGTTTTTGCCCCGATTTTACCCAATTTGCTGATACAGTATAACTGGAAACAATTAGTAATACTGAGGCAAGTGGTACAACTGGGAACTAATGGTATTACTGAGTCAAGTGAAGAGGTTCTAATGTAGTTTTTTAATCTCTATTCAGGAGACAATGATCACAAACATATATTTTGATTATGGAGGATATTATTCAAAGTCTGGAGAAGAGGATAAATGGATTTCAAGAGAAGGTTCCATGTACGGTGTAATGCTTAAGACATCATGTTTGGAGGAGATAAATTACTCGTTGTTAGTGGATAGGACATGCAAGAAGGTTGGGGTAGCTGTATCTACGATGAAGCTGAAACTGAGTTACATTCCATTAGTAGTGAAAACTCAGAGACAATTCTATATTTTGGATGATGAGGACGTATCTGTCTATCTAACTTTTTGGATAAAGAGCAACGCATAAGTGTTTTGAATGTAGAGGTCATCAAAGATGTTGAAATAAATGAGTTGAGCGAGCAACTTTCAAGAGTATAGCATGTTAGTTCATTTGGTGTGAATTACAGCAAGCTACTTTCTAATGGTAGAGCTAATGTTGGAGTTAATGATGCTAATGGTGGAGTTAATGATGGTGTCCTTGCTATTTACACATGAAACTTTTTAACATAACAACATCATGAGCCGATAGAGAATATACATTGTGAGAATGTAGATGGAGAGAACATTGATGGTGAGAATGCATCACATGAAGATGGGGATAACGATGAAGATAATGGTCTGGAAATTTCCAGGAGGCTTGAAATTGTCGAGTTTCCACATCATGTAGAAGAACAACAGTTTGTAGATGCATGGAAAGATGGTATGGGTCTAAAAGTAGTCCAAGAATTTGCAAGTAAGCAGGAATTGATATATGTTGTTGATAGAGCTTCACATCAGAATTGTTTTGGGATCACTTTAAAAAAATCGGATAAGAGTCGATACGTAGTAAAATGTGGTGAAGATGGTTGTAATTGGTATCTACGAGCTACGAAGCCGAATAATGCAACTTGTTTCTCGGTTAGAGTATACAAGTAGATGCATACATGCTCTTGGGCTACTTCGAGTACAAGAAGCAAACAAAGGAAAAGCATACCAGGATTAGTTGCAAACGTTGTTAGTGAATTTTATCCAGGTCAATTGGAAATCCCAGCTCCTAAAAGTCTCGTCGTTTTGGTTCAAGGAAACCTTAGTGTGAATGTGTCATACTCTACCGCATGGAGAGGGAAACAAAAAGCTCTGACCATGGTGTGTGGTAGTCCAGAAGAAAGTTATAATGATTTGTATTCATATTTGTACATGATAGAGCAGGTGAATCCCGATACAACAAAAAGTGTGGTATTGGATGAACAAAAAAGGTTCAAGTACTTATTCGTCGCTTTGTGAGCTTGCTTTGAAGGGTTTCAAGCAATGAGGAAAGTGATCATTATGGATGCAACTTTTATGAAGACCCAACATGGTGGTATGCTAATTTTTGCAACAGCCCAGGATCCTAATCGTCACCATTATCCCATTACTTTTGCTGTAGTTGATGCTGAAAACAACGCTAGTTGGTTGTGGTTTTTCAATACGCTGAAAACCGTGATACACGATAGTCCTAAATTAGTGTTTGTTTATGACAGAAATGCAAGCCTCATCAACGCAATATGTGAGGTGTACCCGAACTCTAAAAATTGGTATTGCATCTTTCATTTGTCATAGAATGTGAGATTGCACGTTAGAAGGGGCAAAGATGTTGTTGCAGAAAAATTCAGGAAATGCGCAAGGCTGTATACAGAGGCTGAGTTTCGAGAAGCATACAATGAATTGCGGATAAGGTATCCTAATATAGCCAAGTATCTGGATGGTAGTGTAGATGAGGAATGGGCAAGGTGTTATTTTCCAGGAGAAAGGTACAACATAGACACCAGTAATTGTGTAGAGTCCATGAAAAATATTTTTCTTGATGCGATAAAGTACTCATTATTACCTATGATTGATGCGATTGTTGCAAAATTGGCTGAGTGGTTTAACAAACATAGGAACGAGTCTGTTTCTGCATCAGACACACATAAACTGGTCCCTTTTGTGGAGAACGAAGTGCACGGTAGGGTAGCCATTGCGAGGAAGCTAACGGTGAGTGAGCTAAACTTCTTTCACCTTGAATACAATGTCATTGGACGCGATGGGAAGACTTGTTTGGTGCACTTGAAAAGAAAAACATGCAGTTGCAAGTGTTTTGATATAGACAAGTATCCTTGTGTCCATGCAATAGCTGCTACCATTGATTTCATGAAGCGGACAGGAAGAACAAAGGATATTCATGTAGAGGAATTGTACTCGAAGTATTATTTGATGGAGACGTGGGCATTGGCGTATTTTAGGACGATATATCCGGTTTCACATAAGTTGCAGTGGATTATTCTGGATCATATACAACCATTGTGTGCCTTACCCCCGAATTACAAAAAAAGAAAGGGAAGAAGGCAAATAACTAGGCATCCAACGGTTGGAGAACATCACCGAAGGACGAGTTATTGGCCGGTGTGTGGCCAAGGTGAAGGCTTATTTAGCTATATTAACTGCAGTAGAGATAGTATGAATAGTACGTAGGGATGATAGCCAAATTTAAATTATCATTCTTTTTGAATATGTATGTATTTGATACTCTGTTTTGTTTTACTACGTAAACCTTGGTACAACTATGTATTGAGAAATTAGTTTAATTGGTTTACAACTGATTCGAACAACATTGGGATGTGCGTAGGCTAGAGCCAGAACCCTTTCGTTAAGTGTTTTTTTTACTTGAATATAATTTTTTTTAGAAAATAGTAATTATACGTCTTTTATTAATCATATTTACTTAACGATACATAAATTATAAATGCTCATTCACATATTTAATAAATGTTTTAGTAAGTTCTATCTTACATAGTTACGTATTTCATTAACATTTAATATTTTTGGAAAATAAATGGTTACAACATCTGATCATATTCTATTGTTCCCATCAAGAACCTTATACTTCTATGGTCACTTTGTTAATCTTAACCTTTTTATGAAGCGAAAGTTATGAAAAATTTGATTTATGATATTTGTTTTCCATGAGAACGTTGGAAATGCACTTTTATTACCATAAATCAATTGTACAACCAAAACTAATTATTTTAAAACATGGTATTACTAATTACAAGTTATAATCCCAAAAGTACAACTAGATGTTGTCGACTAAAACTGGAACATTAAGTACTACTATGTGTGAAATCCCAAATTTTTTTACTCATGTAATTGCCAAGTGTCTATGTGTTATTGGAAGATATGATTTTGGCGGCGGCACATGAGAAACGACTCCGCCATGTGTCAATTGGTTTAATTCACAATTTCGTAATCCTTATTTCCCCCCCCCCCCCAAAATGAAAAATTCTCAAATACTCAAAGGCCCCCCCCCCTCCGAACCCAAAAATCACAAAATCCACAAAATCCCCAATTTATTGGTTTTCCCCGAAAATCACAAAATCCCCAGGTTTTCCCCGAAAAGCACGAAACAGAAGACGAAGAATGCCATACAGTTACAGTCTCAGCCCTTCCAAGAGATCAAGCATGAACCCTCCTCCTGAACGCAGTGAGAATTAAAGAATTCCAACTGCTTGTTATTGTCGTGCGGCACCAACCATTGAAACTTCTTACATCAATTTTGATCCAGGAAGGCGATGCTACACTTGCGCCATAAACAATGTAAACAAAATTCTGATTTCCAGTTTCGTCCCAGTTTTTTTGGGTAACGATGGTTAATTTAATTTCCGGTATCCTTTAATTTCGTGTAGACGTGCCAAGCAACATGCATGACGAAGATGTGCCGAACAACGTGTATTCTTCGTAGATGGCGCTTGATCATAGAAGCACATGTATTTTTCGTAGCCATAGCGAAAATGAAGATGAGAGGTGAAGATGAAGATGAGAGATGACAAAAATGAAGAAGATGAGAGATGAGAGATGAGAGATGAGAGATGAGAGCATGTATTTATAGAAGGGAAAATGTCGCCACGAAGTGGTGAAAGTAATGAGGGTAAAGGTGTTACCGAAGCGGTACAACTACCACAAGTTACATTTATTTACCTTCATTTAATCATCATAAGCATCGGTCAAAACTTAAAATGCATGCTTATTTGACCGCCACTAACACCACTAGCAGACGAGTGGACGTAAATATTTTTTAAAACCGTAATTAATTCCATAAATAAACAGTAAATAAATATTTAAAATATCATAAATATTTAAAAAACCTTGGGAACACGAAAAATTGATTCCCTTAACCCTAATTTAATTGATGATTTGATTTACAACCACTTTCAATTTACTTACCCGAATTGAATGCTGATTCGATAGTGTATTACTAGTAGAACTACCACCGCTTTCTTTCTTTTTTATTTACCTTATATTATCATGTTTTAATATAAGTTAATGTTGATTTGACCGCCACTACATCATCGATTTTATATAATTTAATTTGGGAATTTGAATATTTCATATATTTTTATCTTGTACCAATTAACAACGATTGATTACCTTGATTACTTCAGCCCAAAAATATCTACAAGAGCCATGTCCAAAAGCAAACCAAGATGAACAATAAAATCCACAACAAGAGTTAAGATGAAATTGAGAGGAGAGAGGCAAAACAGTTTAAACTCGTAATTCTTCGTTATATTTTTCTTGTCCAAAAACAAATCAAGATTAACAATAAGATCCACAACAAGATTTAAGATAAAATTGAGAGGAGAGAGAGAGAGAGAGGCAAAAGCAGTTTAAACTCGTAATTCTTAGTATTTATTTACCTTATATTATCATGTTTTAATATAAGTTTATGTTGATTTGACCGCCACTACATCATCGATTTTATATAATTTAATTTAGAAATTTGATTATTTCATTTATTTTTATCTTGTACCAATTTACAACGATTGATTACTCTGATTACTTCAGCCCAAAAACATCTAAAATAGTCATGTCCAAAAACAAACCAGGATGAACAATAAGATCCACAATAAGAGTTAAGATGAAATTGAGAGGAGAGAGGCAAAAACAGTTGAAACTCGTAATTCTTAGATATCTTCTTCTTGTCCAAAAACAAAACAAGATGTACAATAAAATTCACAACAAGAGTTAAGATGAAATTGAGAGGAGAGAGAGGCAGAAACAGTTTAAACTCGTAATTCTTAGTTATCTTCTCTTTCTTCTTCTCCCTTCTTCTCACCATCTTTCTCACTTGGTAGAACTCCTCCTTGCTGCTCTCTTTGTCCTTCTCTTCTTGCCTCTTTCACATATTCTTAAACGAATTTGAGTCTTGTATCAATGCCATCCATGCGGTCCCTGATTTGGAAAAACTGATCGTCCATACTTTTCCTTAAGCTCTGTAGTTGTTCCAAAAATCCAACCGGAGCGACATTCTCCTTAGCCACTGCATGATGATGGACCCTTTCCTTATCATCTCCTCGGGTATCAACATCAATGTTGAATAGCTCTTTCTAGACTACCGGCTTCCCTTAATCTATTAGACAATTCGACCAACTATCAGGAACTACATCACCAAAATCTGGCTCCTTATACTCCCCAGCCACGATTTGAGCCATCATAATTTGCTCATCCAAGGATGGTTGCAAGATACTCCTGTGAATATTAAAAAAAATACAATTTAAAAACAAGTGCATGCTACAAATAATGAATATGATATAAGATGATTTCCAACCTTAGTATCACCAAGTGCTTCATATAGTTCCGATAAAGAAAAACTTTTGAGTGCGAATGGTCGGTATTTTTGTTTGCAAATCATAGGACAATCCCTCTATGCTCTTCTAACATCTTCTATGTATTTGATCATCAGATTTGGTATTGTCTCAAAAGCTAAAATCTACGAATAACACACATAATTACAAATAAAATCATAAAAACTATGAAAGGAATACTTAACCACATTCAAAATCATATCATTTACCTCCAACAGAGTAACAAAGCTTGGAAAGGTCCATGAATCTGTTTCGATGACCCCATTGAAATGCTTCATTGTATGATCAATTTCCTTCATATTCACATCGAAGGAAAACCGCCCCCACGGAAACGTTCGGCACGCTTCAAGATCGTTCACAATTCTCAGAAAAATGTCTCTACAGATGGTGCTTTCTTTCCGGTCTTTGAATTTCCACTAATTATGCTAGCTAAGAAGTAGACGACACACATCTTCAAGCGATCTGAATAATGTCGCATCTTGTCGAGCTTTTTGATGCTCTCAGATTCGTCTCCGAAACTTCATGTTTTATATTTGTAAACCCAAAAGTTCTGCAATTGCACATGCGTGCCTTGTAATACTTAATGTATCAATCCACTGGGAGGGAATGCTGTCTTGCGAGACTTTAGATAGAAAGTTAGTAAGGAAGTCTAAAACGATAATAAGGTTTATGGTTTTGTCACGGAACGAGTGCTGGAATTTAAACTAAACTAAGCGAGAAAATAAGAAAACGAGTAAATAAACTAGTAAGGGAAGTAATATTTGAATTTAAACTAATCTAAACAAGTAAATAAGAAAGCAAGTAAGCTAAGAGAATAATCAAAAGCGAGGCTGTAAATAAATAAACTAAGCGTTGGGCAATCATGAACTTTCTAGGGATCATGGCCAAAAATCATAAGAACTTTGCTAGGATTTTTAAAGCGATTTTTTGTCGTCTTTGGATTCTTGAACTTGGAACACGGACACTATGTGTAGTCTACTTTCGTACACCCAACACACCTACAACTTTAGTACTCGACCGGTAGCTTTCGTACACCCAACACACGTGCAATCTCACATTCTATGACAAAAGTTTGGTGCAAAAAGTAATCTAAAAGTGACACAAAAGGGGGCTACGAAATTGAGTTTGTTAAATAAGTATTCATAGGTCCTTAGGGTTTATTTGAAGAAAAAACGATGTGGGCTTGAAGATGGGCTTCGAACTAGATGATCATGGGCCGTTTTTGCTTCACCGCGTGTGCGAGACTAGGACCCGCGGCCATGAGTGTATTCACCGTGGCCAGGAGCCTTGAACCCGCGGTCGTTGGCCTATGAGGTTAAAATTTCAATTCTTCTCTTGATTCTTTCGCGAGACTACATAACTTGCCTCCAGCATAACTTGCTTCACCGCGTGTGCTGGAGATGTTTCTTGAGATCTAACCGTTGGATTGTCTTTACACAACTGGATATGAAAGGTGGTTCTTCCTTTCTATCTTGTATCCAAATTTGGGCATGATCGGGAGGTGAGAAGGTCTCCATTACGTAAAACTTGTTGTACTTCCTCCTTTTTCCAAAAACAGAAATTTTCTGTCATTCCCCCAGACTTAGATTTTTTTGGGGGCTCGGAATGACAAACATCTCACAAGCGAACCATGGATGCCTCATAAGTATTTTGACCAACCTAGACTCTTTTTAGACTTTTATTTCCTTTCCCTTTCGATTATTTTCAATTTTTTTGTTTTTTCGAAAGGGGGAAACGTCTTTTATTGAGATAGATTCTTAGGGGCACGAAAAGTTACCATGATTTTGAGTTTTTCCAAGGCATATCCAAGCTCTTATCTTTGTTGAATTCACCTCCACCAATCGCGTATTGTCTTCGCCTTTAGTGACTGAAAATTGTGTCGTTCCGCCCTCTCCAGCGTTTTTGCACATATATGCACATAAGACACAAAGAGAGTTGCATGAGGTTTGAACAAAGGTTAAGTTTCGGGTGGGGTACCAACTTGAGCTGGCCATTCATGTACAATAAAGAGTGGTAAAAGGTAAAAGAACATCATGAATGTATGATTCGTTATCTTTGCCTAAACCTATGAGGAGAAAATTAAGTCAAGTTAAAGTCCAAGTATAATTGAGCTAGTATATTCTATCCTAAAAAATCTCTACGATCTAAATTTGTCTGGGGTTTCGCATTAACAGAAACTATAGCTACCACCTAGTCTAGAACCAAATTACGAAAGAGCATGTTACTAGGAAATAGCGTAGAAGCACATGGGTCAGTTATCGTCATAGATTCCTTTCATCATTCCCTCAAAACGTATTAATACGCCCTTGCCCGCAAGATCTCTCGAAGGAGAGGCAGATTCGAATTTTGGATAATCCTTGAGGTTAACTCACGAGTGAATTAAGAACAAGGTGGTGAAGATCTCGACCTTGGAAACGTGGAGCAGCTAGAAAGGCGTGGGAATCACTCCCGAAAATCTTTTCGAAAAAAACTCACTATGGACGCTTCTTCAACGGAGATCGGTAGAACGGTCGTACAAAAGGTTATGGAAAACCCTTTGATATTACCCAACGATTTTCTTAGAATCACACCAAGAAGAATCGAAGAAATTCACAAAGAACTCAAGAGAATCTCTCCCTAGAACTCGGAATGAATAAAGATGTTTTTTGATAAAAGATTGGTTGTTTGATCAAAGAGATCTTACAAAGATTAAGTAAACAAAGAAAAGGTTTGCATGAAGGAGAGAGAAAGAAGTTTCAAAAATTGGAGAAGAAAGTCTCGAAAATTGTAGAAAATAAAAGCAAAGATTTGACTTGAAATTTCGCATGTCTCTTGGGCTTCTTGGGCCGAAATTTTCTTGCTGGGCTTGAGGAAGAAGTGTTCCAAGGTCTCATTAAAAATCTTGTCATGTAAAACCCATTGGGTAAAAACCATGACTAAGGAAGAGAGTGCACTTGGACTTGGATCAAAAGCAATGTGGTTTGAGGCACTTCTTCCTTCAAACCCACGCCTCCATGAACTTGTTGAACTAGTCCTCCTAGTGCCTCCTTAAGCTTCTTCGCCTTAGCTCTCGTCATAGGTCCTTCCAGAACATGCAATGCCTCCACGGGTTCAAGCTCCTCCTCGGTAAGCTTCTCCTCGGCCACTAGCTCCGCTACTTGACTAACCACCATTGTGCCATCGAGGATCATATCCCCCTCCTCTTGAGAAGGATTTGTCCTCAAATCTGGACTATCTGCAATAACGGTATACTTACCTTGCAAATCGATTTTGTAAGCATTGTTGTTGATCCGTTCAAGGACTTGGAATGGACCATCGGTCCTTGGCAACAGCTTAGACTTCCTCTCGTTCGGAAATCGTTCTTTCCTTAAGTGAATCCACACTAGATCACCGGGTTCAAATATCCACTCGTGCCTTCCTTTGTTTGCTTGTTTGCGGTATTGCTCGGTCCTCTTCTCAATATTTTTCCGGGCCTGCTCGTGAATCTGCTTAACAAATTCTACTCTCTTCTTACCATCAAGATTCACATACTCACTCGAAGGTAAATGGGTTAGATCCAAATGCGTAATAGGATTAAAACCATAAACCATTTGAAACGGTGAATACTTAGTAGCAGAATGAACATCATGATTATATGCAAACTCAACATGAGGCAAACAATCTTCCCATGATTTAATACTCTTCTTAATAATTGCACGCAAAAGAGTAGACAAGGTTCTATTCACTACTTTCGTTTACCCGTCAGTTTGCGGGTGACAAGTGGTTGAAAACAAGAGTTTAGTTCCTAGCTTAGTCCACAATGTTTACCAAAAATAACTTAAGAACTTAGTGTCCCTATCCGAAACAATCGTCTTAGGCATACCATGCAAGCGAACCACTTCCCTAAAGAATAATTCAGCGACTAAAGATGCATCATCAGTTTTATGACAAGGTATGAAATGAGCCATCTTAGAGAATCTATCGACAACTACAAAGACGGAATCTCTACCCTTCCTAGTTCTCGGCAATCCAAGGACAAAGTCCATCGAGATATCAGTCCAAGGAGTAGTAGGAATAGATAAGGGAGTATACAAACCTTGCGATTGTACCTTAGACTTAAGCCTATTTGCAAGTGACACAACGTCCGCAAATCCTCTAGACGTCCCTCTTCATATGCTGCCAATAAAAGTGTGCTTGTAAAGCACTTGGAGTTTTAGCCACTCCGAAATGTCCCATGAGACCTCCTCCATGTGATTCCCTAACAAATAACTCTCGCAAAGAACAGTGAGGCACACAAAGGCGATTTTCATAAAACAGAAATCCGTCATTCCAAAAATATTTTCCAAAGGCAAATTTTTCGCAAGATTGAAAAGCTTCTTTGAATTCGGGATCGGTTGCATATAAATCTTTGATTTGTTCAAATCCAAGCAACTTAGCTTCAAGAGTAGAAAGTAGTACATACCTTCGAGATAAAGAATCGGCAACAACATTATCCTTACCTTGTTTATACCGAATGACATAACGAAAGGTTTCTATGAACTCAACCCATCGAGCATGACGTTTGTTCAACTTCTGCTGTCCCTTAAAATGTTTGAGGGACTCATTATCAGTATGGATCACGAATTATTTGAGCCAGAGGTAATGTTGCCACGTTTGTAAAGCTCGGACCAAGGCGTACAGCTCCTTGTCGTATGTCGGGTAGTTCAAAGTTGCTCCTCCGAGTTTTTCGCTGAAATAGGCAATGGGTTTCTTCTCTTGCATAAGCACAGCTCCAATACCTATACCTGAAGCATCACATTCAATTTCAAAAGTCTTCAAAAAATTAGGTAAAGATATTCAATTTCACGGAAGTTTTTCCTTGTCGTTCTAAACTCAACACCTTTTGCCTAGTTGATTCGAAAAAGGCCTCACAAACACTCACAAGTAGCATTTGGCTTGAAAGGAGTTTGGGTTAAAGGAGTGGTTAACCGTTCCAATGATGGGAATCGGCTATTGGGGTTAACAAGAGAATGGCAAAGCGGATAAGATAGCCCAAATATGTATGTGGTAACCATGCATTCACTATGCAATGCACAAACATGATAATTACAATGTCAGATTATGGTTATCACTTAAGTAGGAATGGACTCAAATAAACTTGCTTTGGCTAAGACCCAAGTAATGGGACATGAAATCCAAACATGGTTCGGCCTTGATTTCATACACGAGATCTAGAGCATAGGACTTAAACTCTTAAAGCGATACTTCACAAGGAGGAATCATTCTAGCTCTTAATGCACATGAAATGCAATATCTACGTGCTATGCATCTAGACTCGATCCTACATGAAGTGCAAATGCGTCTTAAATGACTTCTTTTTGTCTTTTCATTTTCAAAATTTTTCAAATTTGTTTGGTTTTTCTATGCCTTAGATGTATGCATGAGACTCAAGATGCAAATTCAAAAGAAGACAAAGTAAATGTCATTAGATACCGGTCCCTCCCCCAAACTTAAATCACACCGTCTCGGTGTGAAATAAGCCTAAGGAAAAGACCAAAAACAAGAGATAACTATACAATGCAAG
Source organism: Eutrema japonicum (assembly GCA_030161315.1). Taxonomy (NCBI): domain Eukaryota; kingdom Viridiplantae; phylum Streptophyta; class Magnoliopsida; order Brassicales; family Brassicaceae; genus Eutrema; species Eutrema japonicum. Next base: position 37,566,460 of record BSQW01000011.1, read on the forward strand.
ACTTAAAAGAAAATATATATACAAGAGTTTTGGATTCGTACCTAGAAGCTTGGAGATGGGGATGTAGACCCCATTGAGTAAGATGGATTACTGGAAACGGGAGACGGAGACCACATCGCTCTCCTCTTTGGTGCCTTTTCCGGTCGGGCCGTGGGTCGGCTAGAGCTCATGACCAATGCCCAATCATCTCCCCGAGGTGCGAGGTTAGTGTCAATGACGACGTCTCCTCCTTCACCGGCCCTTGATGAACTCGCTCCAAAACCTCCGTCCTTGAGCTCATTGATGGTTCGACCCATGGCTTTAACCGTCTTCTTCAAAGAATTGATCGTCTTAACCATCTTCTTCATGTTTTTGTTTTGCCACTTACACATGCGTTGGAGGAGACAAGTTTGGTGGTGAGCGTGTGATGAGGACATCGGCTCTAGAACCGACCCAAATGAGATGCCCACCGTCCCAGAAGGTCCCATGACCCGTTCCAAGGCCAAACAGCTCAGAAGAAGATTCGGGACGGCCATACAGGCCTTCGTCAACTCACCCGGGCCAGGCGACCCATTCCAAGTTCTAGCCGGGAGAAAAGAGCCTGTACCGGATGATAGTCCGAACGACCTGATCGTCACTGAGGGAGGTAAGTTCTCTCGTCCAAGTGACCTTTCTAAGACTAACAGGACATGTGGTTTTCGTCCCACAGCCACGGAACCAGTTCTAGCCGAGGGACTTTACTCGGAGACAGTTTTAGCCGAGACAAAGGAGCCAAGTCCAAACGATGGTCCAAACGATCCGATCAGCACTGAGGGAGGTAAGTTCTCTCGACCAAATGCATATTTTAAGGCTAATGGGACAGGTAGTTTTCCTCTTAGAGATGCAGAACAGCCAGCTGCTTCAATCACAAGCCGCCTAGCCGGGAAGAACCAACAAAGGGCTAAAGAAGGTGTTGAAGCTAAGGAATTGCAAGGACTTGAAGATGATGGCTTCTCTGTTCAAGAAGACCTCCTAGAAGACTTCCCCAAGTCGCTGCACGCACTGGACGCACCCAAACCAGAGTCACCTTCAAAGGCGCCTCATGCACCACCGTGGGCCTCTTCGCATCAATGTAAGCTATTTACATTATATACTGTTCTTGCAGGTGTTCCAAGCACCGACAACGACTAAGAGCAGCATCAAATCGACCTTAAGTCTTTAGTTAGATTGCGCGGCCAAACTTTCCTTATTTTGCTTTAAATGAAACGATGAGTATTGTGTTTTTTTAGAGTCTTTTGTTTCGTGTTGTTTTATTTCGAACGTCCTGTTGTTTTGAGTCTTTATGTCGTTTTGAGTAGAACCCTAGAAGGTTCAAGCTGACGGGCTATTTATAAAGCCCCACACGCAGCTTTGTAGTTCACAACTTTTACCCTAGATCAATAAAATAGCCGCACTTTCTTCTAAGTGTTCTTGAGAAGCAAATTCTCAAATCTGTCTTGTTCTTGCTCGTGTGATTCGACCAAGACCAAGTCTGCACCGTATCAGAGATCTTACCATCCCCTCTGTGTCGTGTATTCACCTCGCCAACCGCTCATCCATCGACTCCACACGAGAGAAGCGACCGCCATCGTGTCAAGTCCACTCGCCTTCGACCATCTATCGACCAAAGGAGAGGGCGACCGCCTGCCTTTAGTCCCATCGACTATCCGGTTAAGACCTCACCACCGAGGCTTACACCAGCGTGTCTTGTAGCCGCGTTAGTGATAGCCCCATCATAAGGGTCAAAATGGTAGCGCTCACTAACGTACACGGTCTCGGGTGATGACTCATGTGGCACTTCCTCGTCGAGGTCAATAGTTTCCTCGGTAGAGGTTCTCCGTTGTGCTCTCTTGCGGATTGCTTGCATAGACGGGTTGACGGTGGAGTTGTAGAGGTACTCTTGGGGAGGAATGAACATGACGTTCCTCGGGTCATGGAAGTTGGTGAGCGCGGGATTAGGCAAAAGGACTTGTGCCACGGATGTCTCGGTGAGTTGGAGGTTGTAAGCCATCTTGCCCTCGATATAGCCCTTGAAGAACTTTGTCTTTGAAAGGTAGGCCATATCCAAATATTTCCAATCATATTGGCCAAGTGCAACCTTGATGCCCTTTGCCATTAGAATAGGCGTTATCATCCATCAGAGGCAAATCGCAGCCTTTTTCGACTTGGTCTTCAAAGCCCAATCCCGGTAAGCAAACAAGTGTCTCACCAAGAGTATTGCGAGACAAGGAAGTCTCTCTGGTCCCACGAATGCTTTACCGTTTCTGAGAACGTGGAGAATAGGCTTTAGACCAAGCACTAATAACTCTATCTCTTCCGTAGTAACGGTGTCAAACTCTACCTTGTGGTAGAAATTATGGACCAATGCCTTGTGTGCGTACCGGAGAGCCGGGTGGCATATGCTTGCACTCTTAGAGTCACCGGCTCTAAACTCTCCGCTTGCAATCGTTGCCCAAAGATTTCGGAGCTCAAGTCTTGGGTAATCGAAGTATTGCCCGCCGTATGTTCCTTCTTCTCTAAACCCGAATATCTCGCAAAGCTCGTGGAAAGTGACGGTGTAGGTGGTGCCCATGTGTCCGAACTTCAAAACTCCAAATCTGGAATTTCCAACTTCCGTTTCGTAGAACTTAGCTCTAAGGATGGCTAGGAACTTGCCGGTGAGTGCTTTAAAGCTTCCTGCTTCATGCTCATGAACTTCCGTAGCCCCATATTCTCAAAAAGTCCACAATTCGTCACTTATGCCCATCCTATCCATCGTCTCCGCATCGACAAATTTGCCTTGCTAGAACTTCATTTGGCTAAATTTGTCGAAGTAATCTTGCTCGCTTGGCTTTGTCCGTTGCGGCATTGGGATTTCTCCACTTGAGCTCTCACTCCCGACCTCTTCTTCGACTCTCTTGCCCTTTCCCTTTTCTGTTTTCTTGGCTTTAGAGCTCGTAGCCGCGGTTTTAGCCTTTGCCTTGGCACTAGCCTTGGCAATCCCTTTCCCTTTTTCCGCAGCTGTAGCTTGGGCAATTCCTTTTCCTTTCCCAACTGTTGAAACCTTGGTCTGTGCCCGTGTCGATGGAGCGCCCTTGTCCGACATTGTACCTACAAATATCCTTGAGACAATTTGTTAGCCTAGGTACAATTTCTTATCAAATCAACAAGGGATCACCAAAAGATGATCTAAGAGCAATAAACCAATGTGACAATTCACACTTAACAAGAAAATTATTCCTCTTCACAATCCCTAATTTCTCAAAATCCTAACTTCTCAAAATCCCTAACCATCGACAATTGGCACATGAATCATCAAGTTTAAGCGTAGATAAACCATCCCCAAGGTACTTGCATAGTGAAAGACAATATCAAAACCATATTCAAGCAATATTTCCTCAAGAACAAAACCATGGTTTTCAAAAAATTAATTGAATAATACCTTGGGAAATTCGGATTAGATGTTTGAAATGATGATAAATCCAAAAAGAGCAATGAAAATCGAGATTATAGGGCTTTGAATCACCAAATTTGGTTGAGAAAAGAGGGAGATTGGGATATTTTCTCTCTTGAATCGCGAATGTGAGGGGAAAATAATGGGGTTGGTCGCGTGGAAGAGGAAGAAGAAGGAGATCTACCTGGGTCGGGTCGGATCTTACCTGGGTCGGGTCCAGATATTTTTAAAAATTGGTCAATACCGAGGTCACTCGTCGGTACCACTGCTCGGTATTGACTGATTTTTTAAAAAATTTCGGCGAACACCGATGTCACTCCTCGGTGTCACACATCGGTATTGGCATACCGATGTCACTCCTCGGTACCACACGTCGGTGCTAAGGGATTTTTCTCCTGTTTCCATACCGACGTGTTGCACCGATCTGTGACGTCGGTATTGGTTTCTCGGTGTTAGGCATCGGTATTGACATACCGACGTCACTCCTCGGTGTCACACATCGGTATTGGCATACCGATGTCACTCCTCATTACCACACGTCGGTGCTAAGGGATTTTCCTCCTGTTTCCATACCGACGTGTTGCACCGATATGTGACGTAGGTATTTTCCCTCGGTGAGTTCATACCGAGGTCACTCCTCGGTACCACAGTTCGGTATTGACCCCATTTCTTTGGAACCCTATGCACACTTATCAAACGGACCCGACTACCTTGACTTGAGTTTCCCGGGAAAGAGCTTCAACCGGGAATTGAATACCAACACTAGGTCCCCAACCTTGAAATCCTTGTGCACTATCCTCTTGTCGTGGAATGCTTTGGTCCTCTCCTTGTATATTCTCGAGCTCTCATAGGCTTTGAGCCTAGTCTCCTCTAACTCTTGAAGTTGAATCAACCGCTTCTCTTGTGTGGTCTTGATGTCGAAGTTAAGTAGCTTCACCGCCCATAGGGCCTTGTATTCTAACTCAACCGGTAGATGGCATGACTTCCCATAAAGCAAGTTGAATGGTGTAGTCCCTATAGGTGTTTTAAAGGCGGTCCGGTATGCCCATAAAGCATCATCTAACTTGTTGGCCCAATCCTTCCTTGAACCCCCAACCGTCTTCTCAAGTATGGCTTTGATTTGCCGGTTGGACACTTCTACTTGGCCACTCGTTTGAGGATGATAAGGTGTTGTTACCTTATGCTTCAGACCATGCTTCTTAAGTAAGCTTTCAAACACCTTGTTGATGAAATGACTACCTCCATCACTAATGACTACCCTTGGAACTCCGAACCTTGGGAAAATGATGGAGTTGAATAATTTTATAACGACCTTGGCATCGTTGGTCGGGCTTGCAATGGCTTCCACCCATTTGGAGACGTAATCGACCGCCACCAATATGTATTGGTTACCATATGATGACGGGAAAGGTCCCATAAAGTCGATGCCCCACACGTCAAACATTTCCACCACAAGGATTGGGTTTTGGGGCATTTCATCTCTCCTCCCAATATTCCCTTTCCTTTGGCATGCATCACATGTGGAGACAAAGAGGTGTGCATCTTTGAATAATGAAGGCCACCAAAAACCGGATTGCAAGACCTTTGTAGCGGTTTTGTAGGATGCATGATGCCTGCCATAGCTTGACCCGTGACAATGGAGTAGGATCCCTTGGACTTCTTCTTCTGCCATGCATTTTCTATACAACCCATCCGAGCACAACTTGTATAAGTAGGGCTCGTACCAATAGTATCTAGTCACATCGTGGAAGAACTTTTTCTTCTTATACCCATCGAAAGGCGGTTCCTTCCCGCACACTAGATAGTTCACTAGATCCGCAAACCATGGTAGTCTCTTGTCTTGTAACCCATTGGCACTCTCTAGTCCTTGCACGGCTTCAACCCCTTTCTTCAAGACGCCAACTACCATGAGACTCTCCTCGGGGAGCTTATCATCAATTGGGACAAGGTCTTCAATCCTCATTCTAGATAAGTGATCCGCGACCCCATTCTCTATCCCCTTCTTGTCAACTATCTCTAAATCAAACTCTTGTAGAAGCAAGATCCAACAGAGTAGCCTTGGCTTGGTGTCTTTCTTGGCATGAATGTATCTCAAAGCCGCGTGATCGGTGTAGACAATCACTTTCGATCCCACAACATAAGACCTGAATTTCTCCATTGCAAAGACAACGGCTAGCAACTCCTTTTCCGTTGTGGCATATCGGGCTTGAGTGTCATCTAAGGTCCTACTTGCATAGTAGATGACATTGGTTCTCTTGTCCTTCCTTTGGCCCAAGACCGCTCCGACCGCGTAGTCACTAGCATCACACATGATCTCGAAAGGGAGGTCCCAATCCAGAGTTTGAACAATGGGAGCACTAACCAACGCCTTCTTGATCTCTAGAAAAGCTACAATACATTCCTCATCAACCACGAACTCAACCTCCTTGAAAAGTAGCCTTGTAAGAGGCCTTGTGATCCTTGAGAAATCTTTGATGAATCTTCGGTAGAACCCCGCATGACCCAAGAAAGACCAGATGTCCTTGACCGACTTAGGCGGCTCCAAGCTAACCATCACCTCGATCTTGACCTTGTCTACCTCAATCCCCTTCTCGGAGATCTTATGCCCAAGCACAATTCCTTCTCGCACCATGGAGTGGCATTTTTCCTAGTTAAGCACCAAGTTTGCTTCTTCGCACCGTTACAAGACCCTGCAAAGGTTGGACAAACAAACACAAAAAGAAGACCCATACATGGAGAAGTCGTCCATGAAAACTTCTACCATGTCTTCAAGAAGGTCAGAGAAAATTGACATCATGCAACGTTGGAATGTTGCGGGAGCATTGCACAACCCAAACGGCATCCTTCGATATGCGAAGGTGCTGTAAGGGAACGTGAAGGTTGTTTTCTCTTGGTCATTCGGGTGTATAGGTATTTGAAAGAAACCCGAATAACCATCTAGAAAGCAATAGAAAGGATGATTAGCTAGACGTTCAAGCATTTGATCTATAAAAGGTAATGGAAAATGATCCTTACGAGTGGATGAATTCAACTTCCTATAGTCAATGCACATTCTATGCTCGGTTATCGTCCTAGCATGTATCATTTCATCCTTTTCATTTTTAACAACCGTAATTCCCCCTTTCTTAGGCACACAATGAACCGGTGAGACCCAAGTACTATCCGATATTGGGTAGATAATGCCCGCGTCTAAGAGCTTAAGAATCTCTCTCTTTACAACATCTTTCAAATTAGGGTTCAACCTTCTTTGATGTTCAATAGAGGTCATTGATTCATCCTCCAAATGGATTCTATGCGTGCACAAACTAGGGGAAATACACTTGATATCATCCAAAGAATAGCCTATTGCTCTCCTATATTTCCTAAGTTCTACAATAAGGGAGGATAGTTCATTCTCATCTAGACTCTCATTCACAATAACCGGGTAAGACTCATTGGGAACTAAGAACGCATACCTTAGTTACGCGGGAAGTTGCTTTAGGTCCACCTTTGGGGCTTTTAGCTCGCTCCAATCGTCCTCCTCTAGACTAGACTTACCCTTGCTAGTCTCTTCAACGGCTAGAACAAACCCCTCTTGAACCGTGCTAACTGTAACATCCCCGTTCCGCAAAGTTACACCGGGCCAATTTGTTTTGGGTTAAGGATGCCCGGAAGGATCGGGGAGGCTTAGTCAAGGCCGAGAAACGGACCAAAGGACTTAGCCGGGCAAAATGGGAGCGAATAATCAAGCTAAAGTAGCTGGATGAGCTACAATGGTTGACCTACTAGCTGAACCAGCTGGACAAGCTGACCGGCAGCTCAACCTAGCTCGGTAAGCTGGTCAAGTACTGACCCAGCTGGACGGACTGACAGCTAGGTAAAGAGCTAGGTGGGAGTGAGGTAGTGTTAGGTCAAGCTGGTTGAGTGGTAACTCAGGTGGTCGACTGGGAAGCTAGCTAGCCGTGGGCAGTTGGTGAGTTGATCGGCTGGGAAGGTGACCACACGCATCGCGTGTGCGAGGGCGGTTATTTAGTCGAAGGGTCGTGTACCTGTTTGGCCAAACAACGCATCCGTTTGGCCAAACAGCACACCCGTTTGGCCAAACAACGCACCCGTTCGACTAGAAGGGGTGACCCTTGGTAAAAGACACCCATCCAGATCCTATATAAGGATGATGGGTGATAGAGGGAAGGATACACGACACACCACGAAATCACATCACAAGAAAAAGGGATATTTAGCCGAGAGTCCAAGGCAATATCGAATAAAAAGTTAGCCGAGAGAGGAAGTTACCCGATCGGCCAGAACAGGAAGTTAGCCGAGAGAGAGTGAATCCGATCGGCACGAAGGATAGTTAGCGGAGGGAATTTGTAATCCGATCGGCAAGGATCCGAGGGACTTCCTATCGGAAGGAAAAGAAGGGGAATTAGCCGGAAGTATTAGGAATCCCAGGGCGATCGCGACGATCGTAGGAAGGGCGATTTGTAACGCGGAAGTAAGGGATCAAAGGCGGACAAGTGCCTCTGTCTATATGCGTGGCAAAGGTAAGTGCGATTACGGCCGTGTAGAAACGGATTCGGACTACCGGTTCACCGGGAAGGTCCCACAATCGTTCCCCGCGCACGTACAGATTATCTTTATCGCACCGTTTGTTAACGTTTATTCATACTCTGCTTATGGCCGGGATTACGTAATCTTAGCCGAGGGTTCATTATGAATCTACGCGGAAGTGATGTTTTAGTCGAATGGGAATCTATTTAGTCGAAGGGAGAATTCCACCGTGGGTCGTAGGTGAGTGACTTGGGGATCGGGAGAATCCGCCAAGGCTCGGCTAGACTCGAACGGGGAGATTCGGATCGGCTAAGATATCTTTCCCAGGGAGATTTCTGTCTCGGCTAAGTTGACTTACCGAGGGAAATCCGGTTCGACTAAAATGACCAAGCGTGGGCTAAAACATGAATTCGGGGAGAAATTCCGTATCGGCCAAGATAGATCCTCGGGGAGAATTCTGCATCGGCCAAGATAGATTCCTGGGGGGAATTCTGTGTCGGCTAAAGTAAACAAAATACGCCCAAGGGAGAAACTCTCGGCAAGAAAGAGAGGAACTCGCCTAAGGCATGCACCACCGGCGAAGTGAAAAGGTGCGAAGTGAATATGTGCGAAGTGAAGAGGTGCGATCAACGGATTGCAGATCCGGATATGATCCACGGGAAAAAGGGGGAGAACTCGGCGGTCCAGCCGAGGGAAGAGACTGGTCACGGCAAAGGGTGCATAAGCCGGTAACGGATATGCGCGGATTGTCGAGCCAGATTAGAGGGTTCTCTAACGGTTACTTAGCCATGTGGGGATGGTTGGTTGAATGACTAAGTACCGAAGGGGAGAGTTCATTATCGATTCTGGTAAAAGGAGGATGGGATCCGGCAAGGGGGGCGATCAAGGTGGACAAGCGGACTTATCGGACTACAAACAGAATGCGGTTCAAGGAGCAAACGAATTGGATACGGGTAAGTTCACTACCTTGGAACAAATGGATAGTGACTAGCGTATTACTAGATGGTTAAGTTTAGGGAAGGTACTGCCTTAGGATGCAATACTTGGACCGAGTCAAAGATTAATCTATAAGCCGAATGGAGGTTTATGGGAACTGTCCAAAGGCAAAAGATGATCGGACCGGACAAGTACTTGATTGGAATTAAATCAAGGGAAAGAAAAGGAAGGTTTAGACATAACGAATTCCGCTGCGTATTAATGAGAGGTTAAAACAGATCTAGGCTTAAAATGGCTAAGGATAGTCGTAAGATAGAGAGGTTCGGCCTGGCAACGGCCCGAACTGGGAACGCGTCGTCCACGGCCTAGGAAGGCCGGGACGGGGTGTTTCAAGTTGGTATCAGAGCATGCTTGAGCCATGGGAAGGATAGATGCTCGGGAAAAATGGACACGTGTTCCGCAACTGACTACAAGGATAGTCGGGAAAGCAACAATAGCTAAAACTCGATCATAAAATTAGCGAACAATACGGTTCGAAAGTTGAGATTGATTGAGACGGGTACTTGGGACTCTAGTGTTCTCGCCAAGCCTCGCTCAATGATTAAGACACTCCTCGGACGTGGTAGCTGCTATGAATGATGGGTTAAAGTCATGAGTAGGATCGGGTTCAAGTTGTAACCGCGATCTGGGATTTTTAATAGCAAGGGACAAGTATAAGTCCAAGCTAAAATAACTCGAAAGACTAAGTCGGTAAACCAAAAACGGGATCGTTGGTGAGCCGAATGGGGGTTGAGGCAAGATGGGATATGTGCTTGGAAACGGGAAAGTTTACCAAGGCGTATCAGCTGAGCTAAGAATTACTACCCAATGGCAAGAACCACAACACGTAAAAGGTGTATGCGATCTAGTCTATTCAGAGTGGGAAATGGTAAGGGGCGAAGGGACCGAAACAAGATTCTACCTACCACCGAATTCAGGGACGAATTCCATTTAGGTGGGGGAGAACTTGTAACGTTCATGTCCCGAGATATGGTTATCGAATAATCTGTTCAAGCGAGACCGGATCCTAGTCAAGAGTGACAAACGGGATCGGTAAGCATTGGAAACAGATTATGCACCGGTTAGATGGACCGGGGGTAAGTTTGATCGAGTTGGGAAGACTAGGATCAGAACTTGGAAACGGTAGTAACCGTAAAAAGGGACCACTAATGGTCGAGAATGAACCAAAGACCTATGTAACTAGATCACGGTAGAAAAGCTGACTGAACGGAAGATTGAGGCAAGAAAGATAAGCGCTTAGGAACCAGGAAAAAGGTTCACTAAGGCAAATCTATGGGCCAAGATATTCTTACCGGTAACAAAGATGGGTATGCGTGACTAGTACAAGGATCGAGTTCAATAAAACAAGGATCCGGAGATGGACCAAAGGAATTATCCTAAGTATCCCGACTAGATGGGAATTGAGGTAAGACCGGCAAACATGTTTGGGAACAGGAAAGCGTTCGCCAGAGTGTGTCCGTGAACCAAGAGATTGCTCATAAAAGTCAGAAGATTAAAGCATAATAAAAATATGATCAAGTCCGGAAAGGGACCAGGATCAGGGAGAAGGCGATCTATTCGGAGTTAGACCAAGATCGGGCAATATAGTCAGGAATAGACTATGATTGGGAATCCAACTTAGCGGGAAGACTAAGATTGGGGGAATATGATATATTCGGAATTTGACCAAGATCATGGTAATGGCAATCTAGTCGAGAATAGACTATGATTGGGAATCCAACTTAGCGGGAAGACTAAGATTAGAGGAATTCGATCGAGTCCAAAATGGACCAAGGTCGGATTATGATCAAGTCGGGATTGACTATGATCGGGCAATCTAGTCAGAATTGGACTACGATTGGGATTAATTGTGCAAAGTACCCAGACTAGATGAGGATTAAGGCGAGACCAGCAAACATATTTGGGAACGGGAAAGTGTTTGCCAAAGTTTGTCTGTGAACCAAAAGATTGCTCACTAGAGTCGAAAGGTAGAAGCATAATTAAGGATTCATAGATGGATCAAGGGAATAAAGATAAAATTATGCTAAGTATTCCGACTAGAGGGGAATTGAGGTGAAACCGGGAAACATGTTTGGGAATGAAAAGTGTTCGCCAAAGTGTTCCCGTGAACCAAGAGATTTCCCACAAAAGTCAGAAGATCAAAAGCATAATAGGATTGGATGAGTAAGTCTACCAGTCGAATTAGTCATAGTTCAACTCAAAAAAATCATAATGTGATTTTGGGTATGGATTGGCTAGGAAAAATACAAGCAACGCTAGACTGTCACCGAGGAAGAGTGCAGTTTGAGCGGGACGAGGGGACGTGGGACTTCCAAGGAATTCGACCAACCTCAGGGAGCTTGGTGGTCTCGGCAATCCAAGCAGGAAAGATGCTTGAGAAAGGCTACGAGGCTTACCTAGCCAAAATCACCACGGCAGAAGTGGGGGAAGGTGCCGAGATAAAGGACATTCCGGTGGTGAGAGAATTTGCGGATGTGTTCCAAGCCTTAACAGGTTTACCACCTGACAGGTTGGATTAATTCACAATAGAACTCAAACCTGGAACAACGCCACTCTCGAAGGCACCATATCGTATGGCTCCGGCGGAAATGGCCCAGCTAAAGAAACAGCTGGAAGAGCTGTTGGAAAAGGGATTTATCAGACCGAGTAGTTCACCTTGGGGTGCACCGGTTCTGTTTGTCAAAAAGAAGGACGGGAGCTTCAGGATGTGCATCGATTATCGGGGATTGAACCGGGTGACTGTTAAGAACAAGTACCCTTTACCCCGGATATATGAATTGCTAGATCATCTGAAAGGAGCTACCTGGTTCTCGAAAGTGGACTTGGCTTCGGGATATCACCAGATCCCCCTAGAGCCTTCGGATGTGCGGAAAACGGCCTTCCGAACCAGATACGGCCACTTTGAATTCGTGGTCATGCCATTTGGCTTAACGAATGCACCTGCGGTCTTTATGAAAATGATGAACGGGAATTGTTTGGATGAGTATGTAATCATCTTCATAGATGATATACTTGTCTACTCAAAAGACCGGGAATCGCATCAAGATCATTTGTGGGCAGTGTTGCGACGGATAAGGAACCAACTTAGCTCGTATGAGACTAAGATTGGGGAAATTATGATCAAGTCTAGGAAGGACAAGATCGGGTAAGGATCTAGCCATGAATTGGTTAAGATAAGGGAGAAAATGATCAAGTCCGGGAAGGACGAAGATCGGGTAAGATCTAGTCAAGAGTGGCAAAGATCGGGAAGATAGATCGAATCCAAAGATAGACTAAAAATCCGGGAATGCGATTAAGTCTTGATGGACCAAGGTCAAAAGAAACAGGATCCCAACCACCACCGAATTCGAGGACGAATTCCATTTAAGTGGGGGAGACTTGTAACGTCCCCGTTCCGCAAAATTACACCGGGCCGATTTGTTTTGGGTTAAGGATGCCCGGAAGGATCGGAGAGGCTTAGTCAAGGCCGAGAAACGGACCAAAGGACTTAGCCGGGCAAAATGGGAGCGAATAATCAAGCTAAAGTAGCTGGATGAGCTACAATAGTTGAGCTACTAGCTGAACCAGCTGGACAAGCTGACCGGCAGCTCAACCTAGCTCGGTAAGCTGGTCAAGTACTGACCCAGCTGGGCGGACTGACAGCTAGGTAAAGAGCTAGGTGGGAGTGAGGTAGTGTTAGGTCAAGCTGGTTGAGTGGTAACTCAGGTGGTCGACTGGGAAGCTAGCTAGCCATGGGCAGTTGGTGAGTTGATCGGCTGGGAAGGTGACCACACGCATCGCGTGTGCGAGGGCGGTTATTTAGTCGAAGGGTCGTGTACCTGTTTGGCCAAACAACGCATCCGTTTGGCCAAACAACACACCCGTTTGGCCAAACAACGCACCCGTTCGACCAGAAGGGGTGACCCTTGGTAAAAGACACCCATCCAGATCCTATATAAGGATGATGGGTGATAGAGGGAAGGATACACGACACACCACGAAATCACAACACAAGAAAAAAAGGGATATTGCCGAGGGACTAAGGCAATATCTAAAAGAGAGATATTTAGCTGAGAGTCCAAGGCAATATCGAATAAAAAGTTAGCCGAGAGAGGAAGTTACCCGATCGGCCAGAACAGAAAGTTAGCCGAGAGAGAGTGAATCCGATCGGCACGAAGGATAGTTAGCGGAGGGAATTTGTAATCCGATCGGCAAGGATCCGAGGGACTTGCTATCGGAAGGAAAAGAAGGGTAATTAGCCGGAAGGATTAGGAATCCCAGGGTGATCGCGACGATCGTAGGAAGGGGGATTTATAACGCGGAAGGCAGGGATCAAAGGCGGACAAGTGCCTCTGTCAATATGCGTGGCAAAGGTGAGTGCGATTACGGCCATGTAGGAACGGATTCGGACTACCGGTTCACCGGGAAGGTCCCACAATCGTTCCCCGCGCACGTACAGCTTATCTTTATCGCACCGTTTGTTAACGTTTATTCATACTCTGCTTATGGCCGGGATTACATAATCTTAGCCGAGGGTTCATTATGAATCTACGCGGAAGTGATGTTTTAGTCGAATGGGAATCTATTTAGTCGAAGGGAGAATTCCACCGTGGGTCGTAGGTGAGTGACTTGGGGATCGGGAGAATCCGCCAAGGCTCGGATAGACTCGAACGGGGATATTCGGGTCGGCTAAGATATCTTTCCCGGGGAGATTTCTGTCTCGGCTAAGTTGACTTACCGAGGGAAATCCGGTTCGGCTAAAATGACCAAGCGTGGGCTAAAACATGAATTCGGGGAGAAATTCCGTATCGGCCAAGATAGATCCTCGGGGAGAATTCTGCATCGGCCAAGATAGATTCCTGGGGGGAATTCTGTGTCGGCTAAAGTAAACAAAATACGCCCAAGGGAGAAACTCTCGGCAAGAAAAATAGGAACTCGCCTAAGGCATGCACCACCGGCGAAGTGAAAAGGTGCGAAGTGAATAGGTGCGAAGTGAAGAGGTGCGATCAACGGATTGCGGATCCGGATATGATCCACGGGAAAAGGGGGAGAACTCGGCGGTCCAGCCGAGGGAAGAGACTGGTCACGGCAAAGGGTGCATAAGCCGGTAACGGATATGCGCGGATTGTCGAGCCAGATTAGAGGGTTCTCTAACGGTTACTTAGCCATGTGGGGATGGTTGGTTGAATGACTAAGTACCGAAGGGGAGAGTTCATTATCGATTCGGGTAAACGGCGGATGGGATCAGGTAAGGGGCGCGATCAAGGTGGACAAGCGGACTTATCGGACTACAACCAGAATGCGGTTCAAGGAGCAAACGAATTGGATACGGGTAAGTTCACTACCTTGGAACAAATGGATAGTGACTAGTGTATTACTAGATGGTTAAGTCTAGGGAAGGTACTGCCTTAGGATGCAATACTTGGACCGAGTCAAAGATTAATCTATAAGCCGAATGGAGGTTTATGGGAACTGTCCAAAGGCAAAAGATGATCGGACCGGACAAGTACTTGATTGGAATTAAATCAAGGGAAAGAAAAGGAAGGTTTAGACATAACGAATTCCGCTGCGTATTAATGAGAGGTTAAAACAGATCTAGGCTTAAAATGGCTAAGGATAGTCGTAAGATAGAGAGGTTCGGCCCGGCAACGGCCCGAACATGGAATGCGTCGTCCACGGCCTAGGAAGGCCGGGACGGGGTGTTTCACTAACCCTTAAACCATCTTGACCCTCGATACCACGAATGCATAACTCAACAAATGGTGCGTCTTTTTAGACCAGTTTGTGAGAATCCATGAGTAGCTCAACTTCTTCACCTTTGTCTTGCTCTCTCACTACCTCATCTTCAACCAATCCGTCATCTTCTTGAAGTTCCAGCCCCCCCCCCCCCCCCCCCACTTTGCTTCTCAATGTCCGCATTGAGAGGAAAAGGAGCTTCTCTTGGAGGAAAGACCGTGCCACTTCTCAAGGTGATGGCGTTTACATACTCCTTATGATTAGCTTCGGATTTGCCCGGTAGTTGACCTTGTGGTCGGGAAGAAGAAGCAACACCTTTGTTCTCCATGTGTTTTACCTTGGAGTTCAAAGCCTCAATCTTTGTGTTGAGGTCATTGTAAGAGCAATCCACCCGCGTATTGATCTCCGATTGTCCCTTGAGTAATTGTTGGAACATGGAGCTCAAATCAAGCTATTGCGGTTTAGACGTAGTTGCTTGACCTTGAGGTACAAACCCTTGTTGTTGGCCTTGAAAACCGGGTGGAGCTTTGGGTTGAAATCCACTTTGGTTCCCTTGGAATTGGTTCCTTTGGACAAAACCTTGTTGGTTGGTATTAGAAGCTTGGCCTTGGGGTTGGAATTGCTTTTGTGGGGCTCATTGAGCTTGATTAGGTTGCTGAGGGTAGACTTGGTCTTGTGGGTTCTCCACATTTGTGTTCCGGTAAGAGAAGTTGAGGTGGTTCCTATAGTTTTGGTTGAACCCTTGTCTTTGGTAGTTCCCTTGGTTTTGGTAGTTCCCTTGATTCCCCACGTAGTTCACCTCCTCTTGAGTGTTCATGTCCACGTTCTCCTCTTGATAATAACCTTGGTTCTCATCATAAGCATCCACAAAGTTAACTGTCTTTTGGGAAGACACTAGTAACTTATCAATCAAATTGGTTTGCTTGTCCAATTTTTCATTAAGAGCTTCATGTTCTTGGCCCGCTTTTTCTCGTCAAAGTCGCTTGTCGTCCTTGTGGCGCGGTCATAATCGTCGCCATAGGTTCCGTCACTTTGGGCTAAGTTCTCCACTAGTTCCATGGCTTCGTCCACATATTTGGCTAAGAAGTTCCCGTTAGAGGCTGTGTCTAAAAGCATCCTTATCTTGGGTAGAGCTCCGCGATAGAGAGTACTCAATAGGGAGGCAT
Organism: Eutrema japonicum; assembly: GCA_030161315.1. Lineage (NCBI taxonomy): Eukaryota > Viridiplantae > Streptophyta > Magnoliopsida > Brassicales > Brassicaceae > Eutrema > Eutrema japonicum. The sequence continues at coordinate 37,582,297 of BSQW01000011.1, forward strand.
TGGAGAAGCCATGATGCGGGCATTGAGAGGTGTAGCTTCTAAACCGTTCCCAAGCTTCGTTGAAGGATTCGTTCCTCAACTTGGCGGTCCTTGAAGGAGAAAAGAACTTTGCAAGGAAAGCTCGCTTGCAATCGTCCCAAGACGTGATTAAACTTTGAGGAAGACTCTTTTCCCATTGGCGAGCTTTTTCTCCAAGAGAGAATGGGAAGAGTCTTAGCTTGAAACCGTCTTCCGAAACACCGTTCATGTTGGTTAAACCACATATCCTATCAAATTGATCGATATGATCCAATGGATCTTCCATAGATAGACCGTGGAATTTGTTGCTTTGAACCATGTTGATCAAACCCGGCTTCACCTCGAAGTTGTTGTTCTCAACCGGTGGAGCTTGGATCCCTTGACGGTTTTGATGGGCATTGGCGGCATCACCCGGACCAACCACGTTTTGAGCCCTTGGGGGATGGTTAGGGACTCTCATTGGCCGGCCGGGTGGATGTGGGGCGTTGTGAGCGTGGCCACCTTGTGCGTGGTGGTTTTCATTACCACCTTGTGCGGGGTGGTTTCCATTACCACCTTGTGCGGGGTTGTTTCCCACATTGTAATGAATCTCCCCAAGTGGAACATTTTCATAGTGATCCATGTCGTCTTCAACTTCTTGTTGTCCCACACGTGCTTCCCTTGTTCTACACCCTCGGTATGATCGATGTATGTCATCCCTTGGTTGAACTAGATTGTAGTTCCCGCGAGATCGTGTATGCTTGCACCTATAAGTTTAGAGAGAGCAATGGAAAGCAAACAAGATTAGTAACTTGGTAGCAAATAAAGCTTAATCTCACAAAGAGCCTAAATCTCAATGTTAAAACAAATCCCAATATGGCAACGACGCCAAATTGATACAAGAATTTTTAATCTCTAGGAGGTATCAATAACTCCAATACGTGTAGTATGAAGGTTATCAATCCATAAAGGGATTTATCCTAATCACTAAGAATGCAAGGAGCAATTGCAAGTTAAACTAAATAAGAGTGTTTTGATTAAGTAACTAAATTACAGTAATTAAACTATGCAATAACTAAGCAAGATGTAATTTAAATAACAAAAGCGGAGCAAGAGATAAGGTTATTGATAAAAGGTGACTCAAGTCCAATTAGTTCATTCACTCAAGAAATTAATTCCTAGGCAAAAGATCTCTAAACTTGATTAGCTCTCTTTCAAGCAACTAATCACTATGCTAATTATCAAGTCCATTAGCAAATCATCATTTGTGGGTTAACAACTAGCAAGCATTAAGAATCATAACAAGATCAACCAAAGATATGCCCTAAACAACTAAAGTCTTAGGTTAGGAGCATAAATCTCTTGCCTAATTCATCAAGGCATTTCATCAAACACTTGGTGTTCATGAAATGCCCTATGATCTAGATCCACTCTTTCAAGCTGAATCTAGCATTAGGAGCACTAGACAAGAAGGAATACAAGATTATCTAACCCTAGACACCACTAATCGAACCTTGGATCACCCTAATCTACCCTATCTCAAGATCCTAAGGACTACTCACTAATCATCATGGGCTCAGCAAATCCAAGAAAAGAGGTGTTAAAACTCATGATCAAGATGATTGGATGATTAGAAAGTAGAAGATAGATGGATTCAATCAAGAAAACAATACTCAAATTGCATAAATCAAAAGGATCAATCTCTTCCAAATCACTCTTAGAGAGGGTTTTTGCTTAAGAAAAGACTTAGCCCATCAAAATTAGGGTTTTGGGCATAAATAGTGAACAGTGACTAACCGGGTCGACCCGGAACAAACCGGGTACCAACCCGGTTTAAATGGATAGAAAGTTCTAATTGGTCAATACCGAGGTCACTGCTCGGTGCAACACCTCGGTATTGAGCCTGGGTTTGTGCACCGACGAGGAGTACCGAGTAGTGGCGTCGGTATTGAGGGGATGTTGTTTAGTGATCTTCGATGGATACCGAGATCACTCCTCGGTATCGTTGCTCGGTATTAAGGAGAGTTTCCCCCGGGTTTCCTCCGAGAACAACACCGAGTAGTTGCACCGAGCAGTGACCTCGGTACAATCCTCTGAGGCTTCGATACCGACGTCACTCCTCGGTGTTGCACGTCGGTATTGGGGCTGTTTTCCTCCGTCTTCTATACCGAGCAGTGACGTCGGTGCAACCATTCTGCCTTCCATACCGAGGACCAGTACCGACCAATGACGTCGGTATGGTCCCTGTCTTTTCTCCTCGGCTCTCGAATCTCTTCTTTAGCACCTGAAATACGATCCAAAACATGCGAGGACTCTCTAGGACTAAATGTGGACACATTAGACTCCTAAAATGACTAAAATGCTAAAGATATGACATGAACTATATGCAAATGACTCGAAACCTAAGTGAAACAGATGCTAGAATGATGCAAAATATGATGATATCACTAACAACTCACCTCTCTCGGCTATTTTCGTGGTCTCCTCCACAGTAGATGGATGCTCCCAATCATCGTCTTCTTCTGTTTCGATCTCCCCATTGTCCTTTAATACCATAGTCATTTTGTTCGGACAAGCATTGGCATAATGCCCCTTTCCTTGGCACTTGTAACATCGGAGATCTTGGTTCTTGTGGGAACTCTCACCTTTCTCATTAGGGTTTCTCGGAAGTTTTGGAGTGAAAGACTTATATTCCGTTCCCGGCTTCAAATCAACTCTCGGCCTGAAACTTGGTTCTCGTCTCGGGAATAACTTGTTTTCATGACGGATCCAAACGCTTGGCGGGTGATGCCCTTCCTCTTAAGTTGTTGTTCGATCAATACAGCCTTGTGGAGCATCTCCTCTATTTCCACATAGTGTTGCATTTCCAGCCTGTCTTGAATCTCACAGTTCAACCCACTCAAAAATCTAGACATCGTAGCTTCTCTATCTTCGATAACACTAGCTCTTATCAAGAGGACCTCCATTTCTTGATAATAATCGTCTACGCTTCGACTTCCTTGAGTCAGTTTCCGCAACTTGCTATGTAGTTCACGGTGATGATAACTAGGAATAAATCTCTTATGCATAATTGTTTTCAACTCGGTCTCCTTTGGCTACTGTTGGATGAGTGACCATCCGAATCATGTCGTCTCCTAGCCTCCCTAGCACGTCGACGTCATCCCCTTTTTTCATTAGGTGAATGATCATCGTAGTAGTTATCGTGTTCTTCTCTTCGGGGTCTGTTTTGTTCTTCCCCAAAGTGCACATTATGAGGTTGTCTTTATGCCGCTAGCGCACGTGCAAACTTTTCATTCATCTCTTGCATTTCTGCTACCATCATTCGTCTCATTCCATCCATGACCGCTTGTAATTGAGTAGCGCTCAAACCGGCTTGGTTAAGAGGAAAGTTTGGATGTTGTTGGTCATCCCCTTGATTATTGTTAGGCTCGTCTTGTGCCATAGTGACCTGAAACAATCAATAAACAAGTTAGTAAGAGAAATAAAACCAATCGGCAAAGTTTTCAAAGAGAGGATCGATCGGTGATGGATCGATCGGTCGAAAGTCAGATCGATCAGTCGTTTTGTCGTCTGTCCGTTGGTGGAAAAAGGATCGATCGATCGGATTTGAGGATCGATCGGTCGTTTGTGCTTTTGTCCCTCGGTTGGATTTTTTTTGGGTTCCTCGGATTTCGATCTCCCGGATGAATCCCTCGGACTTGGATCCCTCGGATTTGAATTTCCCTCGGATGGATTCCTCGGTTTTGAATTTCCCTCGGATGGATCCCTCGGATTTGAATTTCCCTCGGATAGATCCCTCGGATTTGAATCCTTCGGATTTGTGAATTTCCCTCGGATGGATCCCGATATTTGATGAACTTGATTTTTCCTCGGTAAAATATTTTCCACAACATAAACAAGTGCTTAGATAGATCTAAAGATAAAACTCGATCAAACTACTATATCTATATATATATATATATATATATATATTTTTTTTTTTTTGAATAAAATAAGATCAACGGTTTTGAAGCAAAAGATAAAAATCTAAGATTAATGGAACGAATTTACCGAATCCTTGAGTATCTCTGATACCACATAATACGCCCTTGCCCGCAAGATCTCTCGAAGGAGAGGTAGATTCGAATTTTGGATAATCCTTGAGGTTAACTCACGTGTGAATTAAGAACAAGGCGGTGAAGATCTCGGCCTTGAAAACGTGGAGCAGCTAGAAAGGCGTGGGAATCACTCCCGAAAATTCTTTCGAAAACAAACTCACTATGGACACTTCTTCAACGGAGATCGGTAGAACGGTCGCACAAAAGGTGATGGAAAACCCTTTGATATTACCCAACGATTTTCTTAGAATCACACCACGAAGAATCGAAAAAATTCACAAAGAACTCAAGAGAATCTCTCCCTAGAACTCGGAATGAATAAATATATTTTTTGATAAAAGATTGGTTGTTTGATCAAAGAGATCTTACAAAGACTAAGTAAACAAAGAAAAGGTTTGCCTGAAGGAGAGAGAAAGAATTTTCAAAAATTGGAGAAGAAAGTCTCGAAAATTGTAGAAAATAAAAGCAAAGATTTGACTTGAAATTTCGCATGTCTCTTGGGCTTCTTGGGCCGAAATTTCCTTGCTGGGCTTGAGGGAGAAGTGTTCCAAGGCCTTATTAAAAACCTTGTCATGTAAAACCCATTGGGTAAAAACCATGACTAAGAAAAAGAGTGCACTTGGACTTGGATCAAAACCAATGTGGTTTGAGGCACTTCTTCCTTCAAACCCACGACTCCATGAACTTGTTGAACGAGTCCTCCTAGTGCCTCCTTAAGCTTCTTTGCCTTAGCTCTCGTCATAGGTCCTTCCGGAACATGCAATGCCTCCTCGGGTTCAAGCTCCTCCTCGGCAAGCTTCTCCTCGGCCACTAGCTCCGCTACTTGACCAACCTCCATTGTGCCATCGAGGATCATATCACGTATTCATACTTAATTAAAAAACACTTGAATTTTTTCAAAGAAAACGTGAAAAATACAAAAATGCAAAGACTCATGAAAGAAAATGGTTGTTAGTAAGGGATGGAATCCTCCCCCAGACTTAGATTGCACTGTCCTTAGTGTGAAATAAATCGAGTAAGGACGAATAATAAATGTATATAATAATTGCAAAAGTTTAAGGGAAAAAGAAAACTTACTTGGAAGTGTTGGGGAATGGAATGGTGGTGGATGGGGATGGAAAATGGTTCTGTGGTGATGAGGAATAGGTGTGGGGATGATTGGGAATGGTGGGATCAATCGGGGATCGACAAGAAGTTGGCCGCGGGTCGAATGGATGCACCCGCGGTCACATGAAGCTTCGCCATGGATCGGTTGATCACGACGGCGTCGAATGGAGAGCTGGCTGTGGCTCGAGGCTTCGCACTCGCGGTCGATGACTTCTTTTGCGGTCAAGTCTTTCCTCGTGGTTTGTGCTGGACCGAGCGGTTCTGAACCGTGTCTTCATCTTTTTGTCTTTTCATTTTTTATTTTAATTTTTTTTGTGTTTTTTGTTTTTTGTTTTGAAAACTAAAACTTAGAAAAATATAATGTCAATAGAAAAGGAAAGAAAAGCTAAAAATAAAAACGTACCGAAATGGGTTGCCTTTCATTGAGCGTTTTTGTTTAAAGTCGTTTAACTCGACGTCGGTAGCTAGGTAAGCTTAGTCGAAGAAAGGTCTTGTCCGAAGATAAGTTTCCTTTGATTTAACCTTGTAATCCTTCGTATAAAACATATCACGCAATTTCCACTCAGGATTTCTGTCATCAAGTCCGAGATGGTGATCTCCTGCGGGATCAGAATGGAAAATCAGATTTGGAGCTTCCTTGGAGTATGCTTCTTCTTCTTTTGTATTCTCGGATGGTAGAGCCATGTTGCAAGATGCATAGATGGTAGGCTCTAGATCAGTTTGGGTCTTGGTTGGAGCTTGAGTGTTGAAGGAGAAGGAAGCTTTCTCAAAGAAGTAGGATCGAGACGCAAAACGTCGAAGTTGAGATGACTATGGGCTGGCCGCGTGTGGGGGAGGTGCAGGCGTGGCAAAAGGAGGCTTGGTTGTTAGTAAGGGCGTGGGTGTTAGTAAGGGATGGAATCGTCCTCCAGACTTAGATCGCACTATCCTCAGTGTGAAATAAATCGAGTAAGGATGAATAATATATGTATATAATAATTGCAAAAGTTTAAGAGAAAAATAAAACTTACCTGGAAGTGTTGGGGAATGGAATGGTGGTGGATGGAGATGGAAAATGGTTATGTGGTGATAAGGAATAGGTGTGGGGATTATTGGGAATGGTTTGGGATCAATCGGGGATCGACAAGAGGTTGGCCACGGGTTGAATGGATGCACCCACGGTCACATGAAGCTTCGCCACGGATCGGTTGATCGCGACGGCGTCGAATGGAGAGCTGGTCGCGGCTCGAGGCTTCGCACCCGTGGTCGACGACTTCTTTTGCGGTCAAGTCTTTCCTCGCGGTTTGTGCTGGGCCGAGCAGTTCTGAACCGTGTCTCCATCTTTTTGTCTTTTAATTTATTTATTTTTTTTGTTCTTTTTGTTTTTTGTTTTTGAAAACTGAAACTAAGAAAAAGATAATGTCAATAGAAAAGGAAAGAAAAGCTAAAAATAAAAACGTAGCGAAATGGGTTGCCTTTCATTGAGCGCTTTTGTTTAAAGTCGTTTAACTCGACGTCGGTAGCTAGGTGAGCTTAGTCGAAGAAAGGTCTTGTCCGAAGATAAGTTTCCTTTGATTTAACCTTGTAATCCTTCGTATAAAACATATCACGCCATTTCCACTCAGGATTTCTGTCATCAAGTCCGAGATGGTGATCTCCTCCGGGATCAGAATGGAAAATCAGATTTGGAGCTTCCTTGGAGTATGCTTCTTCTTCTTTTGTATTCTCGGATGGTAGAGCCATGTTGCAAGATGCATAGATGGTAGGCTCTAGATCAGTTCGGGTCTTGGTTGGAGCTTGAGTGTTGAAGGAGAAGGAAGCTTTCTCAAAGAAGTAGGATCGAGACGCAAAACGTCGAAGTTGAGATGACTATGGGCTGGCCGCGTGTGGGGGAGGTGCAGGCGTGGCAAAAGGAGGCTTGGTTGTTAGTAAGGGCGTGGGTGTTAGTAAGGGATGGAATCGTCCTCCAGACTTAGATCGCACTATCCTCAGTGTGAAATAAATCGAGTAAGGATGAATAATATATGTATATAATAATTGCAAAAGTTTAAGGGAAAAATAAAACTTACCTGGAAGTGTTGGGGAATGGAATGGTGGTGGATGGAGATGGAATATGGTTATGTGGTGATAAGGAATAGGTGTGGGGATTATTGGGAATGGTTTGGGATCAATCAGGGATCGACAAGAGGTTGGCCACGGGTTGAATGTATGCACCCACGGTCACATGAAGCTTCGCCACGGATCGGTTGATCGCGACGGCGTCGAATGGAGAGCTGGTCGCGGCTCGAGGCTTCGCACCCGTGGTCGACGACTTCTTTTGCGGTCAAGTCTTTCCTCGCGGTTTGTGCTGGGCCGAGCAGTTCTGAACCGTGTCTCCATCGTTTTGTCTTTTAATTTATTTTTTTTTTGTTCTTTTTGTTTTTTGTTTTTGAAAACTGAAACTAAGAAAAAGATAATGTCAATAGAAAAGGAAAGAAAAGCTAAAAATAAAAACGTAGCGAAATGGGTTGCCTTTCATTGAGCGCTTTTGTTTAAAGTCGTTTAACTCGACGTCGGTAGCTAGGTGAGCTTAGTCGAAGAAAGGTCTTGTCCGAAGATAAGTTTCCTTTGATTTAACCTTGTAATCCTTCGTATAAAACATATCACGCCATTTCCACTCAGGATTTCTGTCATCAAGTCCGAGATGGTGATCTCCTCCGGGATCAGAATGGAAAATCAGATTTGGAGCTTCCTTGGAGTATGCTTCTTCTTCTTTTGTATTCTCGGATGGTAGAGCCATGTTGCAAGATGCATAGATGGTAGGCTCTAGATCAGTTCGGGTCTTGGTTGGAGCTTGAGTGTTGAAGGAGAAGGAAGCTTTCTCGAAGAAGTAGGATCGAGACGCAAAACGTCGAAGTTGATATGACTATGGGCTGGCCGCGTGTGGGGGAGGTGCAGGCGCGGCAAAAGGAGGCTTGGCCGCGGTTTGCTGAAACGTGCCCGCAGTGGAAGAGGGCTTGGCCGCGGGTGGAGGAGGTGCGACCGCGGTGGAGAGATCTCGGGCCGATTTGCTCGGTTCGTCAACTCCTTCGTCTCCAATGATTTTTTCTGATCCTAGGAGAATATTTGGCTTCTCCTTGGCTTCATTTAATTTTCCATCACGTCTCATATGAGCAAGGACAGAGTGTGCATCAAAAGAGATCTTTTCGCACGTCGAAATTGTCGGTTTGATGTTTTCCCTAAGTGTGACGGGTGCATCTTCTTCTAGAGCGTTTTCAACATTCTTTTTAGCTCCTCTAGGGTCTAAGAGTGGTTCATCTCTGCTGCATGTGTTCATAAAATGCGAATCATGAAATTTAATTACCTTGATCGAGCATGGAACAACAAGTTTTCCGGGATCCATCATCTTCGAAAGTGTCTTCAATGGTTGCTCGGATGCATCCGTTAGTGTCTCATCCTTCACGAGGTCTGTCTCACGCTCAACGTGGTGAGGAGTAGGAGTAGAAACATGTCATTCTTCTCCTTGATGTTCTTTTTTGATGGCATGAGCTTGAGAATCCAATGGACTTTTATTAGGTCGCTTCTTTCTAATCAATTTGGATGCGGGTACTCCATTAACTACGGTAGCTACGTAGTACCCTTCATATTCGTGCATAGACTCGTTTAGTTCTTGAATAATACTGTCCACATTAGCTTTGGAAAAATCTTACCCTTCATAGTTTCCCTCTGAATGTCTCTTTAGCGTGGCCCTAAGCTCTTTTAGTTTTGATGAATTCTTGGAGCATCCTTGTAGCAAGTCACGTTCAAAGAGCTCTTCATCAAAATCAGGGCATGATGATCTTATAATCGATTTTAACATGTCGATGAAATCGGGTGTGTAGAATTTGTCTTTTGTCGGTGCTGGTTTTTGATCCATGTTGTACGAATCACGATAGTAGTGTGAATCGTGAGAGTAATGAGCATTAGGTGGGTCGTAGGAACCCTGCTCGTAGTAGTGATCTTTCTCTAGAGGCGAGTCAATATTTCAAAGTCTGAAACGAAGAAAAACAAAAACGAAAATTAAAAAGAAAAAGTTTGTCTTATAGTCGATTTACTAATCTCTAAAGCGTGGCAGAACAAGTAGCGATTGCCTCCCCGGCAACGACGCCAAAAACTTGATGCGCTCGGATTTGTCTACGAAACTTTAGATTTTAAATTTGTAAACCCCAAAGTTCTACAAGTGTACATACGTATGTTGTAGTACTTAATGTATCGATCCACAGGGAGGGAATTGATGAGGACATCGAGACTAACTTAGAAGATTCATCACAAGCACAACCAGAAGTCCAAGACATAACAACAATGAGGGAACCACCAAGAACAAGATCAGGAACTAGAAGACTTAGAGAGCTATTCAACAAGACAATTCAAGGTTTCGTGGACCAAGAAAGCTCTAATAAGTTAGCGACAGCAACAAAGGGCCAAAGAGAGTCTATTGAAGATCATAAGATGGTCTTCTTAATTCAGCCCATCTAGGCCCACTCTCTCTTGAGAATCTCGACCAAAGCAGGTATTATTTCAATTATATACTTGTGTTTGTTTTGTGTTTTGCAGGCCCAACTTTCAGCAATAAGAAACCTTAGGTTATTCTCATGTTTCATTTATGTTATTCTTAGCTTGTAATAGGCGATTATTTCATTCTGTTTTTTAGGACTATAGATTAGTATTTGTATTAGGGTTTTCGCCCTAGAAGGCATCAGCTGCACGAGCCCCTTTATAAGGTTCCTTAGCAGCAGTGTATCTTTTCACGCATGATATAAACAACGTACTTTCTTCTCTCTGAAATCTCTGTGCGAAACTGAGCTTTCAAACCTTCGATCTACTTTCCTTGTGAGTGATATCAAGGCGACTAGGTTGGATCTGTCTTATCACAAGTGCTCTCATACCTTGTGTGGCGACATTCATATCATCAATCATCAGCCCCATTCGATCCGTAACCTAAGTTACACTCATCGGATCTATCTCCATCATCCAACCGCAACATCACCGTTCACCTCCACGCTGCATTAATCTTCAAGGACCGAGACTTGAGTCTAGTCCATCACCACATCATACCCTTCGTGTATCATCTGGTATCAGAGCCTAAAACGCTCCTATATCAGGCTAAGATCGCAAAACTCTATCTGTTCTGTGTCGATCTGCTTGTTTCCTTTTGTTCATTGTTTGGCTAAGATCGCAAATTCTCTGTTTCTGTGTCAATCTGCTTGTTTTTCCTTTGTCAGCGTTTTAGGTTAATTGCTATTCAGTTAGTGTGTCGATCTGTTTGATTAGTTGTTAATCCTATCTAGAATCAAAAAAAAAAAAAAAAAAAAAAATAGGTCGCCTAGTTCCTAAATCGAGTAGGAGATTGTTTTGTTTTCCTAGTCCTATTAGGATCTCGATTGTGTTTTCCTTTTTTTTTTAATCATTGTTTCCTAGTTTTAATAGGATTTCGATCGAGTTCCTTCTCCTGGTACGAGTAGGAGTCGATTGTTGCTGCTGCAGTTCTTTGATTTAATAACTTTAGATCGTTGTTGCTAGCTTATAATTCACGTCACAATAGGGTTGGTAGCTCTTTTGCGATTTATCTTACTGCTTATACCTCTTCTGTTCCCTAGGCACTTGATCGTTTGTTTAAGTGTGTGCAGAGACAAGGAGACGATGGCAGGACTAGAGACCGACTCCAATGCAGTTATCCTTGAAGCTCTACAAGCTATGAAGAACGACCTAGCTGCACAGATAGGACGCATTGAGCAGAGAGTAGGACGCTTGGAAGTTCCTCAAGATGCTGAACAATCTGATGGTGAAGAGAGTGATCACACCATTAATGCCCCAGCAAACAGACACCAGCATGCTCCAAATCGCAATAACAACCAGCAGCAAAACAGAGAGGTAAACAGGGTTGTTGTTAAGGATTTAAAGCTAACTATTCCTACTTTTGTAGGAAGAGTTAATCCGCAGGCTTACCTAGATTGGGAGAGGAGAATGGAGTACATCTTCGACTACTATGAGTATGATGACCAGAAGAAGATAGCCCTTGCTTCTGCCCAACTCACGGATCACGCCTTGTCTTGGTGGGATCGAGAACTTCAAGACAGAAGAAGAAACAACTTCGAACCTATTGCTACCTGGACTGCAATGAAATACAACTTCAGAAAACGCTTTGTTCCTCCACATTACCACAGGGAGATGCAGAAGCAGTTTCGACAGTTAGCTCAAAGAAACAGAAGTGTAGAAGAATATTATGAAGAGTTTGAGCAATTAAGAAACAGAATGGCGTTAGATGAGGATGAGGAAGTCCTTATGGGACACTTCATTGATGGACTCAATGACCGCATTGCCAGAAAGGTACAACGCCAACCTTGTCATGATTTAAATGACTTGTTACATGCAGCTGTACAGGCAGAACAAGGAATCAAACAAAAGACCGCAGCAACAGCTCGTTCTAGACCTAATCAATGGTCTGCGCCAACAGCAAGAAATCAAGGGAATGCACCTCATTCCAATAGCCATGACAGAGGTAAAACTGTTACCAACAATGCAAGCAATGCTCAGGATAAGAAGCTTGCGTATGAAGGTCCTAGAAACAATCGACCAGAAGCAGGTAAGCCCTCTAACCCAGTTACACGAGCTAGAGATATAACCTGTTTCAAATGTCAGGGAAAAGGACATTATGCAAGAGAATGTCCAAACCAGAGAGTGATGATCCTTACACAAGATGGAGGATACGAATCACAAGAAGAAGAAGACGTCTTGGAAGTTGCTGATTCAGAGGAAGAAGTTGCTTATCCAGAGACTGGAGAAATGCTAGTCGTTTGCCGAGCCTTGAGTGCCTTGAGTGAACCAGACACCATTCAAAGAGATAACCTCTTCTTCACACGCTGTTCAATCCAAAACAAGGTTTGTAGTTTGATTATTGATGGGGGATCCTGTACTAATGCTGCTAGTCGTATACTTGTTGATAAGTTAGGTCTAAAAACAACTCCACATCCAAGACCATATCGACTAAGATGGTTAGATTCCAATACCGAGATCAGAATCAAAGAACAAGCCAAAATACCATTCAAGATTGGTAAGTATGAAGATGAAGTATGCTGCGACATTGTTCCTATGCAAGTAGGACACCTCCTGTTAGGACGTCCATGGCAGTTTGATCGAGAAGTGACACACAACGGGCGCACCAATACTCATTCATTCACGTTCCAGAATCGTAAGTTTCAGCTTGCTCCCTTGTCACCACAAGAAGTACACGAAATGCAAGTTAAGTTTGCAACTGATGCTAAGGTAAGTAAGACTAATCTCTATATTACACCTAGTATTGTTAGTAAAGCTTTAGAACATCAAGAAACAGTGCTACTAATGGTATTTCGAGATTCTTGCCTTACAGGAACAAAAGAAGTAGTACTGCCCCAGGAGATTGTATCTATGCTTAACAGGTTCAAAGATGTATTTCCCGAAGAGATACCAGCTGGATTACCACCAATAAGAGGCATAGAACACCAGATTGATCTAGTTCCAGGCGCTGCATTGCCTAATAGACCAGCTTACAGGGTGAATCCTACGGAAGCTAAGGAACTAGAGAAACAAGTACAGGACTTAATGGAGAAAGGATATATCAGAGAGAGTCTCAGCCCCTGTGCCGTCCCAGTTCTGTTGGTTCCAAAGAAGGATGGAACATGGAGGATGTGTGTAGATTGTAGAGCAATCAACAACATAACCATCAAATACCGCCATCCTATTCCCAGGTTAGATGATATGCATGATGAGTTATCTGGTTCTAATGTATTTTCAAAGATTGATCTCAGGAGTGGATATCATCAAGTGAGAATGAAAGAAGGAGACGAATGGAAGACTGCCTTCAAGACCAAGCATGGTTTGTACGAATGGCTAGTCATGCCTTTTGGTCTCACCAATGCTCCAAGCACATTCATGAGGTTAATGAACCATGTTTTAAGGGCCTACATCAGTAAGTTTGTAGTAGTATATTTTGATGATATACTTATCTACAGTAAGTCGTTTTCAGAGCATTTACAACATCTTGAACTAGTTATCGAAACACTTCGAAAAGAGGGTCTATACGGCAATCTCAAGAAGTGCTCTTTTGGTACTAATGAAGTTGTTTTCTTAGGATTTGTTGTGATTTCTCAGGGATTACATGTTTGATCAAGAGAAGATCAAAGCAATACAAGACTGGCCCGTACCAACAAACATAGGACACGTTCGAAGTTTTCATGGCTTAGCTAGCTTCAACAGACGGTTTGTTAAAGACTTTAGTACTGTAGCTGCTCCTCTTACTGCTGTGATCAAGAAGGATGTTGCCTTTAAATGGGGACCAGCTCAGGAAGAAGCTTTCAATACCCTTAAATCTCGTTTAACACATGCCCCTGTTCTAGTTTTACCTGATTTTAACAAGACTTTTGAGATTGAATGTGATGCTTCAGGATTAGGTATTGGCGCTGTGTTAACTCAAGGAGGACGTCCAGTAGCTTACTTCAGTGAGAAACTAAGTGGAGCCAGCCTAAACTATCCTATCTATGACAAAGAGTTCTATGCACTAGTCAGATCGCTTGAGACATGGCAACACTATCTGCTATCAAAGGAATTCGTCATCAACACTGATCATGAGACTTTGAAGTATCTTAGAGGACAAACTACACTAAAGAGACGCCATGCTAAGTGGATGGAGTTTGTGGAATCATTCCCATACATCATCAAGTATAAGAAAGGCAAGGAGAACGTAGTAGCAGATGCACTATCCAGAAGATACTTGCTGATTTCAACAATGGAAGCTAAAGTTCTAGGATTTGAACTACTCAAAGAAGCTTATACAGACGATCCAGACTTCAGTTCTATTTATCAAAGTTGCACACTCACACCAACAGGTTCCTACTATATCCATAATGAATATCTTTTTAGAGAGAAACGTTTGTGCATTCCACAGGGATCTATGAGGGAGTTACTGATCAAAGAAGCACATGGAGGAGGACTCATGGGACATTTCGGAGTAGATAAGACACTTGCAGTTCTAGTTGAGCATTTCTTTTGGCCTCACCTCAAGAAAGATGTGGAAAGTATCTGTTCTAAGTGCGTGACATGTAACAAAGCCAAATCCAGGTCACATCCTCATGGTTTATATATGCCACTTCCTATTCCTACAATGCCTTGGGTAGATATCAGCATGGATTTTGTTTTAGGCTTACCCAAAATCCGAGGAAAGGATTCTATTTTTGTTGTTGTAGACAGGTTTTCAAAGATGGCACACTTCATTCCCTGTGCTAAAACAAATGATGCTACGCAAACAGCAAGCCTCTTCTTTAGAGAAGTAGTACGCTTACATGGAATTCCAAGGACCATAGTTTCAGATCGTGATACAAAATTCCTAAGTCATTTTTGGAGAGTCCTATGGAGGAAACTAGGAACCAAGTTACTATTCTCAACAACTTGCCATCCACAAACTGATGGCCAAACAGAGGTAGTAAACAGAACACTCTCCACTCTCTTAAGAGCCACGGTTGGTAAGAATTTTCGAAATTGGTTAGATTGCATTCCTTTTGTTGAGTTCGCTTATAACCATGCAAAACACTCTGCTACTAAGCTGTCACCTTTTGAGATTGTTTATGGTTTTCAGCCAGATACACCTTTAGATCTTGTTCCCTTGCCGCCATTAGATGTCACTCATCAGGATGGAGAAACCAAAGCAGAAGTGATCAAGAAGCTACATCAAAAGGTGAAGGAGAACATTGCGCAGAAAACGGCTAAGTACAAAGAAGCAGCAGACAGAGGACGCAAGGAGCTCATCTTTAATCCAGGAGATTGGGTTTGCGTTCATATGAGAAATGAGAGGTTTCCAAACCAGAGGAAACACAAGCTTGCACCAAGAGGAGCTGGACCATTCCGAGTCCTAGAAAGAATTAACAACAATGCCTACAAGCTAGACCTGCCAGATGATGGAGTTCTGAGGTCAGAACCTTCTCAAGAGGAAGGGAATGATGAGGACATCGAGACTAACTTAGAAGATTCATCACAAGCACAACCAGAAGTCCAAGACATAACAACAATGAGGGAACCACCAAGAACAAGATCAGGAACTAGAAGACTTAGAGAGCTATTCAACAAGACAATTCAAGGTTTCGTGGACCAAGAAAGCTCTAATAAGTTAGCGACAGCAACAAAGGCCCAAAGAGAGTCTATTGAAGATCATAAGATGGTCTTCTTAATTCAGCCCATCTAGGCCCACTCTCTCTTGAGAATCTCGACCAAAGCAGGTATTATTTCAATTATATACTTGTGTTTGTTTTGTGTTTTGCAGGCCCAACTTTCAGCAATAAGAAACCTTAGGTTATTCTCATGTTTCATTTATGTTATTCTTAGCTTGTAATAGGCGATTATTTCATTCTGTTTTTTAGGACTATAGATTAGTATTTGTATTAGGGTTTTCGCCCTAGAAGGCATCAGCTGCACGAGCCCCTTTATAAGGTTCCTTAGCAGCAGTGTATCTTTTCACGCATGATATAAACAACGTACTTTCTTCTCTCTGAAATCTCTGTGCGAAACTGAGCTTTCAAACCTTCGATCTACTTTCCTTGTGAGTGATATCAAGGCGACTAGGTTGGATCTGTCTTATCACAAGTGCTCTCATACCTTGTGTGGCGACATTCATATCATCAATCATCAGCCCCATTCGATCCGTAACCTAAGTTACACTCATCGGATCTATCTCCATCATCCAACCGCAACATCACCGTTCACCTCCACGCTGCATTAATCTTCAAGGACCGAGACTTGAGTCTAGTCCATCACCACATCATACCCTTCTTGTATCAGGAATGCTGTTCTGCGAGAATTTAGAAAGAAAGTTAGTAAAGAAGTCTAAAACAATAATAATGTTTATGGTAAATAAGAAAGCGAGTAAATAAACTAGTAAGCGAAGTAATATTAGAATTTAAACTAATCTAAGCAGGTAAATAAGAAAGCAAAGGTAAGAGAATAATCAAAAGCGAGGCTGTAAATAAATAAACTAAGCGTTGGACAATCGGAAACTTTTTAGGGATCATGGCCAAAAATCATAAGAACTTTGCTAGGGTTTATAAAGCGACTTTTTGTCGTCTTTGGATTCTTGAACTTGGAACAGGTTCACTATGTGTAGTCTACTTTCGTACACCCTACAACTTTAGTACTCGACCGGTAGCATTCGTCTCGGGCCGCGCAAAAAGTTAGTGATTATACTCAAAAGTCATTAACGCTCACAACCCTTCCACAAGTATACTTTCGAAATCTTGTGATGGTTTTGCTCGTATACCCTAGGTCAAACATATGGATCCAGTACCTTCGTAGCTATAAAAACATTTAAGATCATTTGCAAAGTAGCTAATCAAGCAAAGATGCATTAAGAATAAGGATAGAACGAAGAATCATAATCGATACCCTACACTAATATCTAATTAGAAATCGATCTATGAGAGCCCCTGCAGAACCATTTACCCAACGGGAAAACTCCTCAGTCATGACCATGCAAGACAAAATCGAGTTTCTGAATTGCATAATCAATAGATAAGAAATTAAACGAAAGGGTTCAAGAGAAATCTCTATCTCCCTAAACAAAGAACGAAGAACAAAATTTGGTGCAAAAAGTTATCTACAAGTGACACAAAAGGGGTCTACGAAATGGTGTCTGTAAAATAAGTATTTATAGGTCTTCAACTCTTGCTTTGGTCGTCCTTAGGATTTATTTGAAGAAAAAACGAAGTGGGCTTGAAGATGGGCTTCGAACTAGATGATCTTGGGCCGTTTTTGCTTCACCGCGTGTGCATGGCTTGGACCCGCGGCCAAAAGGTGTTTAGCCACGGCTGGAGAGCCTAGACCCACGGCCAGGAGTGTATTCGCTGCGGCCATGAGCCTTGGACCCACGGTGGTTGGCCTATGAGGTTGAAATTTCAATTCTTCTATTGCTTCTTTCGCGAAACTGCAGAACATGCCTTCAGTCAATTGGATGTATCTTCAGATATAACCGTTGGATTGTCTTGAAACAAACTGGGTATGAAAGGTGGTTCTCCCTTATATATTGTATCCAAATTTGGGAATGAGCGGTCGGTTATAAGGTCTTCATTGGATGTGAAACTTCTGACGGTATGAAATTATCCAAAATCTGGTTTTCCTCCAATTTGCGTCGTTTTGCCTAAGGAACCTGAAAAGAGTTTTGAAACTATAAATATGCCAAAACTACGATAAAAACTAGCCTTGGGCTTAATGTCCATAATCGAAGTCCATACCCGAACCCGAACCGAATAAACCGAACCATATACTACTTCGGTTGTAGTGATATAACCGATCAGGTTTTGATCTCAGGTTACTTCGGATTTGGGTTCGGTTCGGTTAAAACCAGATAACCGAACAATAACCGAACCATATACACACATATATACTATAGTAGGACATATAGACTTTGTCGATTGAGCTTCTTCATCGATATTTCTTTCCCAACTACTAAAACCCATAAAAATAAAAATAAATCACTCTGGATTCTTCATCTTGTTCGAGCTTTCCTTCTCCTCCTTCTGAGATTTCTAGAAATCGATCTCAGGTATGTATTCGTTGCTTCATCTCTCTTTACCTCTTGATTTTTGTTCGAGCTAATTGCTTCGTATTCTCTAATATGTAGGTAGGTCCGTCTGTTCTCCGACTGATTAATTCATTTTTTTTATTTTTAGGGATTTTGATTTTCTCGATTAAGGTATATTTCATGATTTACTTGTTCGATCTGTGTTTTTATGTTGCTGTTTTACCGTATATTCATAATAAATTCATGTATTTGCTTCTGATTTTGATGAACCTATCTATCAAAATTTCCAACTTTCTTGTACCTAATCAAGGAGATAGAAGAGAAAAGTCAGAGATGCTATGAATGAGAGAGTGATACATTTTTCTTTGCCTATGCTTATTCATTGTTTTATTGAATAAAATATATACTAGAAGTGAGTCATTTTGAATTTATGTATTAAAAATGGTTCGTTTCTTTATTGTTGTGGTAGATATGGTAATAGTTTTGATTAGAATATACCAAGCTCATGAACTAGGTAAACAGAAAGCGTGTGATAATAGTCAAGTCAATATACTTTATGTTTCCAGAAAAACTTTAGCTTGAAGATGCTCAAGCTGAGAATTAATGTTAAACCTATCACTTGCGTGCACATAACCCCACAAAACTAACAAAAAAATATCAAAAGAGAAATAGAAAACGAGATTACATATGTTCTTTCTTCTTTGTTTTTAACTTCTTCTGTTATCTTCTATGTTTGTCTTGATCATAGATGTTCTTTTGTTTGGATTGTTATATGTTATTCTCTTGTTATCTTCTTTGTTCTTTTCATGTTCTAACTTTCAATATGTTTCTGTTGTGTATTGTTTTTAGATGGATTCATCACCTTCAAACCAAAATAACAATCAAAATGACAATCAACAACAAGATGATCGAGGGAAACGGAAAGTAACATCTGATCCTGATGCAAGTGGAGCAACTTCTCAGCCTAAAAAGAAGATCCTTCCAACAAGGTCCAACGTATGGTCGCATTACACAAGAAGATCACAGAATCGTAACAAGTGTATATGCAACTACTGCAAGCATGAATAATCATGTAATCCAAAGTCAGGGACTTCAAACCTTATAACTCATCTTCTATTCTGCAAGCAATACAAGGTATGGGTAGAGGATGAAGCCAAGATTCAACCAATTATTAATGAAGAAGGAGGTCTGAAGGATGCAAAAGTGACTAAGGAGGTTTTTAGGGAAGCATCAAATGAGATGCTTATGCTAGGGGAGTTGTCATTGGCTTTCATTGAAAGTGTGGCTTGGAAATGTTTTTGCAACAAGGTTGGTTTCTTGGATTAAACGCTTATTTGTCTATTTATTTGGGTTTTGATTCTATTTTATTTGTTTTGACTGCAAGATAAACATGTACAAGCCTCATTCAAGAATGACATCAACAAGAGACATTGTTTCAATGTACATAAAAAGGAAATCAGCTTTGAAGGAATCGTTTTTAACTAATAAGCAAAGAGTATCACTTACAACTGACATTTGGGTGGCTTCTACAACAGGTAATTGTTCTTATTTATACACAATAAGTTCATTTTCATATCTAATCTCATTTGTACAATCTTCATATCCGCATGTGCTAGTTATATAGTCATCACTGCACATTATATTTATGCATATTGGCGATTGAAGAAGCTGATCATAGGCTTCAAATTCGTCTCGGATCACAAAGGTCAGACAATATCAAATGTGCTTCTAGATTGCTTAGCTGAGTGGGGAATATAAAAGGTTTTTTTGTGTGACTGTTGACAATGCAACTGCCAATTGTTCTGCTTTAAGGAAGTTTCATGCTTCTTTCTCTTTAGTATCTCCTGATTCCTCTGTGTTAGATGGCGACTTTATGCATATGAGATGTTGTGCTCATATTATTAACTGGATTGCGAAGGAAGGATTATATGGCATAAATGAGAGTGTAGAAGCCATCCGTAATGGTGTCTTGTATGTTAGATCCAACACAAATAGGTTAAATTCATTTGAACAGAGGGTTGATTCTGCTAAAATGACAAGATGAAGTTTGCCATTGGATGTAAAAACTAGATGGAATTCAACCTATTTGATGATAACAAAGGCACTTAAGTTCAAGGCAGCACTTGCTAAGATGGAGACAGAATACAAGCGCTACAATGACTGAAGGAACCAGAATTCGCACATATCGTAGATCGGCGAATTCAGTTTAGGGTTTAGGAGAATTATTTTTATTAGATTTATAGTTGTGCCGTTGAAGGCTGCCTACGTACCATTTGAAGGGATCAAGCCAAAACGTAGTTCTTGTTACAAAGGATGTTTCTGTCTAAGTTCTCTCTTGAGAGATTGTGAGATTTCTCTCTAAGTTATTAGATGATTATTATGAATAGGGGGTTCCCCTATTTATAAGTCTTGAAGTCCTTAGTTCTTCCTTTTCCTTCTTGACTTTGTATTGGCAATTGTCCTTTTTCCTTTAAACCGATAAGGATAATCTCCTTCTTTTCGGTATTTGCCTTTTTCCAATAAAAGGAAATATACTTTTTATCAAATAAAAGGAAACTTCCTTTTATTTCGTAGATCGGTCTTGATGGGCCTTGAAGTCGATTGCTGTGCTGAATTAAACTCAAACCGGGTTAAACCGGGGGAGTGCTAAATCCTCCTCTAACAATTAGTCCCCCTAAGTTCGGCGAAGGAGTGTTCGACTTCGGCGGATTTCTTGTAGAATTCTTTAGCCCGATTGGAGTTGAAATCAGCATCTGGTCGAATTTCCTTTTAGACGTTGTTTGGCTTTGTTCCTGCAAAAATTACTAAAGACGAGAGATTGAACTCGAGGCTGAGCTCGGTGTTTGTTAGTTTAGATGCAAGGTCGGACTCGGTTTAACCTACGAGCGAAGTTGGTGCTCAGTCTTGATAATTTGTGCGAGAAGTCGACGAGCTGTGATTGCAAGCTGCTCAATTGTAAGGTCGGCGTGTTGCGGCTGCGAGTTACCATACTGTGAGGTCGGCGAGCTGCGAGGTCGGAGAACTGCGACCGCGAGATCGGCGAACTGCGAGGTCGATGAGCTGCGACCGCGATGTCGGTCAGCTGCGAGGTCGGCGAACTGCGATAGCTGCGATTGCGAGCTACCTAACCGCGAGGTCGACAAACTCTGACTGCGAGCTGCCTAACTGCGTGGTCGATGAACTCTGACCGCGGGCTGCCAAACTGCGCAGTAGGCGATATGTCTGATTGAGAGGTAGGCAGACGTCTCCCTTTTCCTTTGTTGAGCGTGGTTTGGAGTTTTAAAGGGATAGATCTGGTGATATAATCTGAAAAGAAAATATTTTCGAATAATAAATTAAAATTAATTTTTTTTGATAGGTGATACCTGAATTTTAGGGAGTTCGGTTGACGAGCTGTGATACTGGTTTTGATAGATCGATAATTTCGAGGTAGAACGAGACCGGAGGTTGTCCCTTTTTTTTTTTTTTTTTTTGATGATGATCGAATCTCGACTTCTCTTCTTATCGGGCTTTAGGCCCAACTCCCTTTTTGTGCATGATTATCTCTTGATATTAAATGGGCCAAATATGTGTTCTAGCCTAAAAAGGAAATTTGATTTTCACGACGTCGGTTGGCTTTTGTTGCAGGAACTGCGTTGAGGGGCGGCGTCGGTGGTGGAGCTTCGGGGAGCTCGAGTCGGTGGCGGATCGCTGATGCGTGACGATGTGTGAACCTGAGCTTGACGGTTGTTTTTCAAAATCTCTGCGAGGTGATGAACTCGACGGAGATGTGAGCAAAGTATGCTATCGAGCTTAAATCGGAATTGATGGGTCTGGGTCTTAACGAGCTCACACGAGCCGATGAGCTTTCGAGCAGATTCAGTAGTAAGCCAAGTCGATGGCGGTGATATGATGCAGAGATGTCGAGACGAAGCTTGCGAGTGAGATGACGAATTGCTTATGATCTGATCTTGGGGCAGAAGCAACGCTTGACGATTTATTTCGTTATGGGATGGAGCTCTGTTTGCCCGGTTCAATGTCTTCGTAGCTTTGTTAGCCTATTGAGGAGAGTTCGATTTGGAGAAGATGTCGTGAATTCCTTGGGAACGATCCGATTTCAGATGGCAGAGAACCGGTTATGGAAGAGTCGTCACCGGTGTCGTCGAGTCTCTCATCGGACAAAGGAGGAGTTTTTCTTTTCCTGCCATTCGAGGAAAAGACGTGTAAAAAAGAAGACCACATAATTTTTTTTTTCTTTTTTTTGTGTGCAGTCAGGCGTGAATTGATTTAGCATTAGAATATACCAATGGTTATTCTAAACCAACAATATACCAAAAACCCTAAGTAATAAAAAAAAACAAGCATGATCATGTAAAACTTAGCTTCTTCGTATTTGACGAAGGCGTTCCACGTTGTTGATTTGGAGATTTTAATCGGTAAACGTGACGAGACGGATCAAACATTTCGCCAAATTTTTAGGGTTTAAAAATAATTATCCATAAATCCTCAATTTTCTTGCCCCCTCCTTCTAACGCCAATTGACATCGAGCTTTGGGATTCTAATGTTTAATAATTTTCCATTCCCCACATACGGCGCCAATTGTTAAACCCGAAAATCACACATATCGTAGATTGGCGAATTCAGTTTAGGGTTTAGGAGAATTATTTTTATTAGATTTATAGCTGTGCCGTTGAAGGCTGTCTACGTACCCTTTGAAGGGATCAAGCCAAAACGTAGTTCTTGTTACAAATGATGTTTCTGTCTAAGTTCTCTCTTGAGAGATTGTGAGATTTTTCTCTAAGTTATGAGATGATTATTATGAATAGGGGGTTCCCCTATTTATAAGTCTTGAAGTCCTTAACTCTTCCTTTTCCTTCTTGACTTTGTATTGGCAATTGTCCTTTTTCCTTTAAACCAATAAGGATAATCTCCTTTCTTTCTGGGATTTGCCTCTTTCCAATAAAAGGAAATCTTCTTTTTATCAAATAAAAGGAAACTTCCTTTTATTTCGTAGATCGGTCTTGATGGGCCTTGAAGTCGATTGCTGGGCTGATTTAAACTCAAACCGGGTTAAACCGGGGAGTGCTAAATCCCTCTCTAACAATGACCACTTCTTGGAGTTTGACAATGGAACTAAAAAGATTGGACCTCCACAATCGACTGATTGGACAAAAGTTGAAAGGTTAGCAAAGTTCCTTATCATCTTCTATAACGCAACATTGGTAGTCTCAGCTTCTTCTTTTTTGAATTCACACAAGTGTTATGGTCAGATAGTGACCATATGATAGACTTGTATTTTACCCCTTTTATGCATTCATTTAATCTAAGTTTCATTTCATTTGCATGTAGTTACTTAGCATTTCCTTGTTTGTTTGTCTCATTTAGAGTCTTAGAGTTCTCATACTAGGTCCTAGAGTGTCTTGCATGTTTTGGAGTCCTTTTTAGGTACTTTGGAGGTATTTGACGGAGTTGGCTTAAGACCATTTGGTTCGGGAGCAAGAGAAGCGGTTAAAGACATTTGGGAGCTTTTCAGCATTCACATCGACGTGTCTCTTCCCACAAATCGATGCAACACATCGATGCTTAGCTTCAGGGGAATTCACATCGACCCAACTCTCCCCCACAAATCGATGTAGAAGCTGGATGCAACTTCAGGGCCTTAGCATCGATCATGCCCCCCATTCACATCGATCAAACACATCGATGCTAAGCTTCAGGGGAATTCACATCGACCCAACTCTCCCCACAAATCGATGTAGAAGCCGGATGCAACTCCAGGGCCTTAGCATCGATCATACACATCGATTTGTGGTGTTGATGTCGATCCTGTTGCCCACTTTTCCTATAAATACTCATCTAAACCTAATTTTTAATGTATGCTTTTTCTTATGCTCAAAACCCTTAGCTTTGAAAGAGTTTGAGATTTGTAAGAAGGATCTTTTATTTTATGCAATTTAGTATTTATTTCCATCAATCTCTTCTATCTATCTTCTTTCTATCTTGATTATTTAAACATCTATCCATGGAATCATCCTCTATCCACATCGATCATGAGGTGTTCTTGATGGATCTTGAGTAATCTTTTAGGATCTTGAGATGTAGTAGATTTAGGTGATCTAAGGCTTGATTAGTGGTGTTTAGGGTTAGATTATCTTATATTCCTTCTTGTCTAGTGCCCCTATGCTAGATCTAGCTTGAAAGAGTGGATCTAGATCATAAGGCATTTCATGCACACCAAGTGTTTGATGAAATGCCTTGATGAACTAGACACGAGACTTATGTTCCTAACCTAAGACATTAGTTGTGTAGGGCATATCTTTGGTTGATATTGATATGATTCTTAAGGCTTGCTAGTTATTAATCCCCAAATGATGATTTACTAATGGACTTGATAATTAACATAGTGATTAGTTGATTGAAAGAGAACTAATCAAGATTAGTGGTCTATTACCTAGGAATTAGCTTCTTTGAGTGAATGAACACCACTAATTGAACTTGGATCGCCTTATATCAATAACCTCATCTCTAGTTCCGCTTTTGTCATTTGAATTACAACTTGTTTAGTATTGCCATTGTTTGCTTGAATTTAGATACTTAATCATAAACCACATTGTTTAGCTTAATTCACTTGTGAACCTTGCATTCTTAGTGATTAGGATAAATCTCGATAAGGTTCGATAACCTCTTATACTACAATTGCATTTAGAGAATTGACTATAGAGATACCAAAATATCTTGTATCAATTTGGCGCCGTTGCCATATTGGGATTCGTTTTAACATTAAGATTTAGGTTCTTAGTGAGCTTAAGTGTTATATTCTACAAAGTTACTAAACTCTTTTGCTTCCTATTGCTTCTACTCTCTATAGGTGTATGCATACTCGTTCCCGGGGCAATACTAATCTTGTCGAGCCTAGAGACGATATTTATCAACTTGAGAGAGGTTCTAGAGCAAGAAGGAGTAGAGTGCGATTTCAAGAGGAAGTGATTGACGAAATGGAAGACTTGAGAGACGTTCCACTTGGGAACATCAACGAGCCCATTCCCCACCAAAGGAACGGTGGGAATGGGGATGGTCACGACAACAATCAAGGAGGTGGTGGCAATGGAAACCATCACCGTCCAAACCATCCACAAAGAGCTAGAAATGTTGTTGGAGATGGTGATGCCGCTAATGCTCACCAAAACCGCCAAGGCATTCAAGCTCCGCCGGTGGAGAACAACAACTTTGAAGTGAAGCCGGGGGTTATAAACATGGTTCAAGCCAACAAATTTCATGGTTTGTCCATGGAGGATCCCTTGGACCACATTGACCAATTTGACCAGATATGTGGTCTCACGAAGATCAATGGGGTCTCCGAAGACGGGTTCAAGCTTCGTCTCTTCCCGTTCTCTTTGGGTGACAAGGCTCACCAATGGGAAAAGACATTACCCCAAGGATCTATCACCTCATGGGATGATTGCAAACGTGCGTTTCTCGCCAAATTCTTTTCACCGGCTAGAACCGCCAAGCTCTGCAACGAGATTTCAAGCTTCACACAACGGTCCAATGAGTCTTTCAACGAAGCTTGGGAGAGATTTAGAAGTTACACGTCTCAATGCCCACATCACGGCTTTAGCAACGCTTCTCTCCTAAGCACCCTCTACCGCGGTACTTTGCCTAAGATCTGTATGATACTTGACACTGCATCTAACGGGAACTTCTTGGCTAAGGACGTTGAGGAAGCAATGGAGCTAGTCGAAAACTTGGCTCAAAGTGACGGTACCTATGGTGACGACTATGACCGCGCCATAAGGACCACTAGTGACTTTGATGAGAACAAGCGGGCCAAAGATATGAAAGCTCTTAACGACAAGTTGGACAAGCAAGCCAATTTGATTGATAAACTACTAGTGTCTTCCCAAAGACGGTCAACTTTGTGGATGCTTATGATGAGAACCAAGGTTATTATCAAGAGGAGAACGTAGACATGAACACTCAAGAGGAGGTGAACTACGTGTGGAATCAAGGGAACTACAAAAACCAAGGGAACTACCAAAGACAAGGGTTCAATCAAAACTATAGGAACCACCCCAACTTCTCTTATCGGAACACAAATGTGGAGAATCCACAAGATCAAGTCTACCCTCCGCAACCTATTCAACCTCAAGGAGCCCCACAAAAGCAATTCCAACCTCAAGGCCAAGCTTCTAATACCAACCAACATGGCTTTGTCCCAAGGAACCAATTCCAAGGGAACCAAAGTGGATTTCAACCCAAAGCTCCACCCGGTTTTTAAGGCCAACAACAAGGGTTTGTGCCTCAAGGTCAAGCAACTACGTCAAAACCGCAAGAGCTTGATTTGAGCTCTATGTTCCAACAACTACTCAAGGGACAAGCGGAGATCCATACGAAAGTGGATTGCTCTTACAATGACCTCAACACAAAGATTGAGGCTTTGAACTCCAAGGTAAAACACATGGAGAACAAAGGTGTTGCTTCTTCTTCACGACCACAAGGTCAATCCGAAGCTAATCCTAAGGAGTATGTCAACGCCATAACCTTGCGAAGTGGCACGGTCTTGCCTACAAGAGAAGCTCCTTCTCCTCTCAATGCAGACATTGAGAAGCAAAGTGGGGGGTGGACTTGCAAGAAGATGATGACTTGGTTGAAGATGAGGTAGTGGAAGAGCAAGACAAGGTTGAAGAAGTTGAGAAGGTCAAGCCTAGGGTTGTTGTTGCTCAAGAGAAACCAAAGAATAATGTGTTTGTCCCTAAGCCATACGTTCCTAAGCTACCTTTTCCCGGGCGGTTCAAGAAGCAACTTATTGACAAGTATAAAGCCATCTTCGATAGGCAAATGGAGAAGGTGGAACTCACAATGCCTTTGGTTGATGCTTTCTTGCTTGTCCCTCAATACACCAAATTCTCGAAAGATGCCGTGAATGAGAGAGCTAAGGAAATGGAGTCCATGGTCATTCTAACTCACGAGTGTAGTGCCATCATACAAAAGAAGATGGTACCCAAGAAGCTAGGAGATCCGGGATCATTTACCCTACCTTGTGCACTTGGTCCTCTAGCTTTCAACCATTGTTTGTGTGATCTTGGAGCAAGTGTAAGCCTCATGCCGTTTTCGGTAGCCAAGAGACTAGGCTTCACACGCTACAAGGCATGCAACATCTCCCTAATACTAGCGGATAGGAGCGTGATGGTTCCTATTGGTTTGCTTGAGGATCTTCCTATTGTGGTGAAGGATTTCATTGTCCCCACGGACTTTGTGGTACTTGAAATGGACGAGGAACCAAGAGACCCTCTTATCTTTGGTAGGCCATTCCTAGCAACCGCGGGAGCAATAATCGAATTGAGGAAAAGCAAGATAGATCTCCATTTGAGTAAAGGAGAAGTCCTTGAGTTTGATATCAACAAGGTGATGAAGAAGCCCACCATAGATGGCCAATGTTTCTACATAGAGACCATGGATGAACTAGCCGACGAATTTCTTGAGGAAATGAGAGTAGAAGACGGCTTGGAAGTGGTTTTGACTAAGGAGCGTGGTGATCATGGGTACTTGAGTAAAGAGAGTCAAGGGTACGAGCTACTCATGGACTTGCAGAAGCCAGTTGAAAAGGATACACCATTTGTTGAGCTGGATGTTCGTAGTGCCGAGGGCCAAGATGGGTTTGCTGTAGCCGTTAAAGAGACTAGCGAGGGTAAGTCTAGTCTTGAGCAGGACGATTGGAGCGAGCTCAAAGCCCCAAAGGTGGACCTAAAGCAACTTCCCACGGGACTATGGTATGCGTTCTTAGGTCCCAACGAGTCATACCCGATTGTTGTGAATGAGAGTCTAGATGAGAACGAACTATCCTCCCTTCTTGTAGAACTTAGGAAATATAGGAGAGCAATTGGCTATTCGTTGGATGATAACAAGGGTATTTCCCCTAGTTTGTGCACGCATAGAATCCATTTAGAAGATGAATCAAAGACCTCTATTGAACATCAAAGAAAGTTGAACCCTAATTTGAAAGATGTTGTAAAGAGAGATATTCTTAAGCTCTTAGACGCGGGCATTATCTACCCAATATCGGATAGTACTTGGGTCTCACCGGTTCATTGTGTGCCTAAGAAAGGGGGGATAACGGTTGTTAAAAATGAAAAGGATGAAATGATACCTACCAGGACAATAACCGGGCATAGAATGTGCATTGACTATAGGAAGTTAAATTCATCCACTCGTAAAGATCATTTTCTATTACCTTTTATAGATCAAATGCTTGAACGTCTAGCTAATCACCCTTTCTACTGCTTTCTAGATGGTTATTCGGGTTTCTTTCAAATACCTATACACCGAATGACCAAGAGAAAACAACCTTCACGTGCCCTTACGGCACCTTCGCATATCGAAGGATGCTGTTTGGGTTGTGCAATGCTCCCGCAACTTTCCAACGTTGCATGATGTCAATTTTCTCTGACCTCCTTGAAAACATGGTAGAAGTCTTCATGGACGACTTCTCCGTGTATGGATCTTCTTTTTGTGTTTGTTTGTCCAACCTTTGCAGGGTCTTGCAACGGTGCGAAGAAGCAAACTTGATGCTTAACTGGGAGAAATGCCACTTCATGGTGCGAGAAGGAATTGTGCTTGTGCATAAGATCTCCGAGAAGGGGATTGAGGTAGACAAGGCAAAGATCGAGGTTATGGTTAGCTTAGAGCCGCCTAAGTCGGTCAGAGACATCCGGTCTTTCTTGGGTCATGCGGGGTTGTACCGAAGGTTCATCAAAGACTTCTCGAAGATTACTAGACCTCTCTCCCGGTTGATTTGCAAGGAGGTCGAGTTTGTGTTTGATGAGGAGTGCATGGGGGCATTCGTAGAGATCAAGAAAGCGTTGATTAGTGCCCCTATAGTCCAAGCACCGGATTGGGATCTTCCGTTTGAAATCATGTATGATGCTAGCGACTATGCGGTTGGAGCCGTTTTGGGTCAAAAGAAAGACAAGAAGACCAATGTGATATACTACGCTAGTAGAACTCTAGACAATGCTCAGTATGCAACCACGGAGAAGGAGTTGTTGGCCGTAGTCTTTGCCATGGAGAAGTTTAGATCTTATGTTGTGGGGTCGAAGGTGATTGTCTACAGCGATCACGCGGCTTTAAGATACATTCATGCAAAGAAGGACACGAAACCGAGGCTATTACGTCGGATCTTGTTACTCCAAGAGTTCGATTTGGAGATAGTTGACAAGAAAGGCATAGAGAACGGAGTAGCGGATCACTTGTCTAGGATGAGGATAGATCGAAGACCTCGTTCCCATTGAAGACAAGCTGCCCGAAGAAAGCCTCATGGTCGTGAAGGTATTGAGAAGGGGGATTGTGGCCGTGAATGGTATTGAGGATGCTAGTGGTTTACAAGACGAGAGACTACCATGGTTTGCGGATCTAGTGAACTACCTAATGTGCAGGAAGGAACCGCCTTTGGATGGGTATAAGAAGAAGAAGTTCTTCCACGACGTGACTAGATACTATTGGGACGAGCCCTACTTATACAAGTTGTGCTCGGATGGGTTGTATAGAAAATGCGTTGCGGAAGAAGAAGTCCAAGGGATCCTACTCCATTGCCACGAGTCAAGCTATGGTGGTCATCATGCCTCCTACAAAACGGCTACAAAGGTTTTGCAATCCGGTTTTTGGTGGCCTTCATTATTCAAAGATGCGCATCTCTATGTCTCCACATGTGATGCGTGCCAAAGTGATACGCACTCAAACCCGTCTCACACAAACCGGAGGTCGATGGTCGAGAATTTGGGCCGAGAGGATGGTGTTGAAGAAGATGGACTAAGGTCTCTCTCTTCTGTCAATGGGATAAGATGGATTGTGCTGGTGGGGCGATGAGAACCACAAGAGAGGCGACGGTCTCTTGATACTTCAAGGGTTTTTCCCTAAGGATCGGACTCACTCACGACCTAGAGAGAAGAAACGTTTTTGTGAAGAACAAAAACTTGGGAATAAAATTCTTAATGTCTGCGTGACTGAGAAAGGACAAAGCATTAGGGTTTTTAAAGAAAGCATACGCCCAAAAGAAAAGAAATAAATCGAAAAAGAAATAACAAGACGGGTCCTTAACACTTTAGGCCCGTTTACAAAATAATTAAAAGACTAAGAGAAATAGAAGTGAGGCCTCGTGTAGCTGGTCTTCATGGGCTTACATAGAGTCATTAATTGGGCCAATAATATTGCAAGCCGTTTGGCCTCGGTAAAAACCCATCTTCGCAAAACCCAGTGGGATAAAAACGAAGGTTGGGAAAAGAGCACCAAACGACTTACAAACCCAACTAATGACCTTCCTTGGGCCTAAGTCATCTCTGGTGAAGTGAAATCGACCTTAGATAAGTGGGCCACGAACCTGAGCTTGGTGAGTGGCCACTTAGTGTTATCGGCCAGCAAAGGATCCATCCGATATGTCTTCAGTGTTTGGACGTTCTGGTCCGAATGGTAAGGAGTCTTGGACTGATCTCTAGTGTTCTGGAAACTAGACTCAAAGAGCTTCAAATCCATATGTGGATCGCCTTCTGGATCGTCCGGGATCATGAGTGGATCCTGCTTGAAAGAATCGGCCCAATAACTGCTTGCTAACGGGCTTAGCGGACTAGTGTCCGTCTTGAAGAAATTTTCTGATCTGAGCTGGTCCATGAACATGTTGAACTTCTTTTCCATGTCCCTGCTCCTGGTTCTAGTCACTGGTCCACTTGGTACTAGTGGTGCTTGTATGACTTGGGTCGTTGACCCGATGTCCTCATCACTACCTCCCTCTTCATGAGGGTTTGACCCCAAAACATCATCACCTGCATCAAAACGAGCTAAGTCAGAAACATTGAATGTATCAGACACCTTAAGCTCACCTGGGAGCTCGAGCTTGTAGGCGTTGTCATTGATTTTCTCCAAGATTTTGAATGGGCCGTCTCCGCGAGGCGATAGCTTCGATTTGCGTTTGTCCGGGAATCGCTCCGGTCTCATGTGCAACCACACCCATTCTCCAACTTCAAAAGACACGTGCTTCCTGCCCTTGATGCCATTCTTCACACGTAGGGCATTGGTTCGTTCGAGCTGATCTTTGACCGATTGGTGTAGCTTTTTCACGTCCGCGGCCTTCTTGGCTCCGTCGAAGTTTAAGAACTCCGTTTGAGGTAGAGGCTTTAGATCTAATGGCGTCTATGGATTAAATCCATATGCGACCTGAAAAGGAGACAAATGAGTAGCACTATGGACAGCTCTATTATAAGCAAACTCGACAAAAGGTAGAGTTTCAAGCCAAGTTTTAAGATTTCTCCCTATTGTTGCTCGAAGCAACGTTCCAAGTGTACGGTTAATGACTTCAGTTTGGCCATCGGTTTGTGGATGGCAGGTCGTGGAGAAGAGCAGCTTGGTTCCTAGCTTCTTCCAGAGGGTTCTCCAAAAGTGACTCAGGAACTTGGTGTCGCGATCTGAGACGATCGTCCTAGGTACTTCATGTAGTCGGACAATCTCTTTGAAAAAGAGGTCCGCAGTTTGTGTAGCATTGTTTGTCTTGGCACATGGAATGAAGTGTGCCATCTTCGAGAACCGATCCACCACGACAAAGATGGAGTCCTTGTGTATTATCTTAGGCAAACCTAGCACAAAGTCCATAGAAATATCTATCCATGGTAAAGTAGGAATCGGTAAAGGAAGATACAAACCGTGCGGGTGAACCCGAGACTTGGCTTTCTTGCAAGTGATACATCTTGCACAGAAAGTTTCGACCGACTTCTTAAGGTGTGGCCAAAAGAAGTGCTCCTTCAGCATGGCAAGAGTCTTCTCAACGCCAAAATGACCCATGAGGCCTCCTCCAAGAGCTTCTCGGACTATAAGCTCTCGTAACGAACATTGCGGAATGCATAGGCGTTTATCTTTAAAAAGATAACCGTCATGGACATAGTAAGAAGCGTGGGCTCCCTTTCCATGGTTCTTGTATATCTCTGCAAAATCAACATCAGATTCATATAATGGAATAATTATTTCAAATCAAAGAACCTTGGCTTCCATGGTCGATATTAGCACATATCTCCGAGATAGGGCATCGGCCACCACATTATCTTTTCCCTTCTTGTACTTGATCACATAGGGGAACGTCTCTATAAACTCCAGCCACTTAGCATGTCTTCTCTTGAGGTTAGTGTGATCCCTAAGATGCTTTAAAGTCTCATGGTCTGTGTGGATGACACACTCCTTCGATAGTAGGTAATGCTGCCACGTCTCTATTGCTCGGACCAAGGCGTAGAGCTCCTTGTCATAAGTAGGATAGTTGATAGTGGCTCCACTTAGTTTTTCACTGAAGTAAGCAACAGGTTTGCCTCCTTGAGTAAGCACAACACCGATCCCTAAACCTGAGGCATCACACTCAATTTAAAACGTTTTAGAAAAATCGGGTAAAGTTAAAACGGGAGCATGAGTCAAACGATCTTTTAGGACTTTGAAGGCCTCTTCCTAGGCTACTCCCCACTTGAATGCCACGTCTTTCCTTATGATGGCAGTGAGAGATGCAGCAAGGGTGCTGAAGTCTTTCACGAACCGTCGGTAAAAGCTAGCCAACCCGTGAAAGCTTCGGACTTGGCTAATGGTCGTTGGCGTAGGCCATTCTTGGATGGCTTGGACCTTCTCCTGGTCCACTCTAAGTACCTGTGAGCTCACAACAAAGCCTAAAAACACAAGCTCATTAGCGCAAAATGTGCACTTCTTCAAGTTGGCGTAAAGACCATCTCGTTGAAGCGTCTTAAGAATTTGTTCTAAATGAGATAAATGTTCAGCTAGAGTTCGACTATAAATGAGAATATCATCGAAGTATACCACTACAAACTTACTAATGTAGGGTCTAAGAAACTCATTCATGAGTCGCATGAAGGTACTTGGCGCGTTAGTTAGCCCGAAAGGCATAACTAGCCATTCGTAGAGGCCTTGCTTCGTCTTGAAGGCCGTCTTCCATTCGTCACCTTCTCTCATTCGCACTTGATGGTATCCACTCCTGATATCAATCTTGGAAAATAAATTAGAACCAGAAAGCTCATCAAGCATGTCATCTAACCTCGGTATCGGATGTTGGTATTTGATCGTTATTTTGTTGATCGCGCGATAATCCACGCACATCCTCCACGTCCCATCCATCTTTGGCACCAAAAGGACTGGAACGGTACATGGACTAAGGCTCTCACGAACATAGCCCTTGTCCATAAGTTCCCTTACTTGCTTCTCTAGTTCCTTGGCTTCTTCCGGATTAACGCGATATGCGGCTCGATTGGGTAATGGGGCTCCGGGCACAAAATTGATCTGGTGCTCTATTCGTCTAATGGGAGGTAAGCCAGGAGGTATCTCATCAGGAAACACATCAGCAAATCGGTCCAAGAGTTGAGTAACTTCAGTAGGAAGCTGTTGCTCCAAAGCACTGAACCTGCACTTAAAGTCTCCTTAAAGATCATTAGTAATACCGGTTCCTTGCAAGTGATTGCCTTAGAAATATAATTGGGCTTGATAAACAAGTTGTTCCTGGTTGATGCATATTTTTCTTTTAACATTTTAACTTGTAATTCGTGTACTTGAGTAGGTGTAAGAGGTGTTAAATTATACTTCTTTTATCATGCACAAACGAATACATGTTACTTCGGCCATGGTGAATGGCGTCCTTGTCAAACTGCCAAGGTCTACCAAGAAGAAGATGGCCAGCTTGCATAGGAACAACATCACACACAACTTCATCCGAGTACTTGCCCACATTGAATGGTACAAGCACTTGGTCCGTTACGCGTAATTCAGCCTTATCATTTAACCATCTTAGCTTATATGGGTGATGGTGTTTAGCGCGTACTAGACAGAGCTTAGTGACCATGTAGTCACTCGCTACATTGGTACACGACCCTCCATCAATTACCAAATTACATACCTTGCCTCGGATGGAGCATCTTGTATGAAAGATGTTGTCTCTTTGGGCTGTCTCGTCAGGATGAACCGTGAGGTTCAAGGCTCGCCTTATGACCAGAGACTCACCATATTCAGCCTCACAATCTACTTCTTCAGTGGCTGCTTCGGTCATTTGCACATCGTTCTCATCTTGAGACTCGTACTCTCCTGAATCCAACATGATCATAACTCGGGGATTTGGGCATTCTCTAGCCATGTGTCCTCTGCCCTTGCACTTAAAACATGTTATGTCACGAGTTCTAGAAGTGCTTGGGTTAGAAAACTTACCTTGATTAGGCTCAGAGGCCTTCGAAGTGAACCTAGGGTCGATTTCGACCGACTTGCTCTTCTCCGCGGCCTTAGATGGAAAGCTGGTTGGAGGTTGGGACTTGGCTCTGTTCTGGTCCCATGTTTGGTTACTCCATGTCCTTCCAGTAGCATAGGACTTCTTCTTCAAGTGTTGCTCAGCTTGAATGGCATGGTGTAAGATGTCATTCAAGTCGTGGTATGGAAGCTTCTCCACTTTGTGACTTAGCCGTTCGTTTAGTCCGTCTAAGAACTGAGCCATGAGGGTCTCGGTGTCTTCATCCAGCTCCAAACGGTTTCTAAGATGTTCAAACTCTTCAAAGTATTCTTCCACGCTCCTGGTTCCTTGGGATAATTTTCGGAACCACTTTTGAAGATCTCGATGATAATAGCTCGGAACATATCGCTTCTTCATGAGCTGTCTCATCTCTCGCCAAGTTCTGACCTAAGGTGAATGGCTCCTTCTTCTGTCAGCTACCTCACGATCCCACCATGAGAGAGCATGGTCAATGAGTTGAGCAACGGCCAAAGCCAGCCTTCTTTGCTCGTTGTAGTCGTAGTATGCGAAGATATGCTCCATGCGTTGCTCCCACTCCAAATAAGCCTCGGGATCAACTCCTCCAGCAAATGTAGGTGCCTTAAGCTTCATGTCCTGGGAGTGTTGGTGCCTTGGGAAGTCACCTTCGGCCTCCTCAAAGACGTCTTGCCTCGGTCCTCTTCTCCTTACTCGCGGCTGTTCCTCTATCGGAACATCGTCCGGATCTTCGCCTAGGTTGTTGGCTCGTTGTTGTGCTCTTGGTTGAGGATTGTTGTTGGCTTGAGGCTGCTCCATATGATCAAGCCTTTGGACTACTCTCTGGAGCTGTTGTTGCATAGCCGTGATTGCTTGCATGAGAATGGCATTAGGGTCTTGCGGTACAACATTGTTTTCCATTGTTTCTCCTTGCAAAAAAAGAATTTCAGAAAGTGTATCAATGGAGCTCCAAAAAAATCGACAAAGACAAGTAATAAGGTAAGAAAAAAAAAGTTCTTAAATCTAAAAGGAAAAATTCTAAACTAAAATACTCTTTTTTTTTTTTTTTTTTTAACAACTTAACAAAAAGGAATTAACAAAAATCAAAAATTCTAATATAAGGTTCTTTTCTATTTTTTTTTTTTTGACTCTAGCAACCTAACAAGAACAAAACAAATACAGAAAATTAAAAGTGATAAGGGAACGTTTACACATTAGATTCAGGAGCTTTTGAAGCTCTGATACCAAAATGATACGCACTCAAACCCGTCTCACACAAACCGGAGGTCGATGGTCGAGAATTTGGGCAGAGAGGATGGTGTTGAAGAAGCTGGACTAAGGTCTCTCTCTTCTGTCAACGGGATAAGATGGATTGTGCTGGTGGGGCGATGAAAACCACAAGAGAGGCGACGGTCTCTTGATACTTCAAGGGTTTTTCCCTAAGGATCGGACTCACTCACGACCTAGAGAGAAGAAACGTTTTTGTGAAGAACAAAAACTTGGGAATAAAATTCTTAATGTCTGCGTGACTGAGAAAGGACAAAGCCTTAGGATTTTTAAAGAAAGCACACGCCCAAAAGAAAAGAAATAAATCAAAAAAGAAATAACAAGACGGGTCCTTAACACTTTAGGCCCGTTTACAAAATAATTAAAAGACTAAGAGAAATAGAAGTGAGGCCTCGTGTAGCTGGTCTTCATGGGCTTACAGAGAGTCATTAATTAAGCCAATAATATTGCAAGCCGTTTGGCCTCGGTAAAAACCCATCTTCGCAAAACCCAGTGGTATAAAAACGAAGGTTGCGAAAAGAGCACCAAACGACTTACAAACCCAACTAATGACCTTCCTTGGGCCTAAGTCATCTCTGGTGAAGTGAAATCTACCTTAGATAAGTGGGCCACGAACCTGGGCTTGATGAGTGGCCACTTAGTGTTATCGGCTAGCAAAGGATCCAGCCAATATGTCTTCCGTGTTTGGACGTTCTGGTCCGAATGGTAAGGAGTCTTGGGCTGATCTCTAGTGTTCTGGAAACTAGACTCAAAGAGTTTCAAATCCATATGTGGATCGCCTTCTGGATCGTCCAGGATCATGAGTGGATCCTGCTTGAAAGAATAGGCCCAATAACTGCTCGCTAACGGGCTTAGCGGACTAGTGTCCGTCTTGAAGAAACCATCTGATCTGAGCTGGTCCATGAACATGTTGAACATCTTTTCCATGTCCCTGCTCCTTGTTCTAGTCACTGGTCCACTTGGTACTAGTGGTGCTTGTATGACTTGGGTCGTTGACTCGATGTCCTCATCACAAAGGAAAGGAAACATTGGGAGGAGAGATGAAATGCCCCAAAACCCAATCCTTGTGGTGGAAATGTTTGACGTATGGGGAATCGACTTCATGGGACCTTTCCCGTCATCATATGATAACCAATACATATTGGTGGCGGTTGACTACGTCTCAAAGTGGGTGGAAGCGATTCCAAGCCCGACCAATGATGCTAAGGTTGTTCTAAAGTTATTCAAGTCAATCATTTTTCCAAGGTTCGGGGTTCTAAGAGTGGTCATTAGTGATGGTGGATCGCACTTCGTGAACAAAGTCTTCGAGAGCCTACTCAAGAAGAATGGGGTGAGAGACAAGGTTGCAACGCCCTATCATCCCCAAACAAGCGGGCAAGTTGAAGTCTCCAACCGCCAAATCAAAGCAATCCTTGAGAAGACGGTGGGTAGCTCGAGGAAGGATTGGGCCAACAAACTCGATGATGCCTTATGGGCATATAGGACCGCTTTCAAGACACCAATAGGAACCACGCCGTTCAACATGCTCTATGGGAAGTCGTGTCACCTTCCGGTGGAATTGGAATACAAGGCTCTTTGGGCGGTAAAGCTTCTAAATTTTGACATCAATACCGCTCAAGAGAAACAGTTGATTCAACTTCAAGAGTTAGAGGAGACTAGGCTCGAAGCCTATGAGAGTTCGAGAATCTACAAGGAGAGGACCAAAGCATTCCATGACAAGAGGATTGTGCACAAGGACTTCAAGGTTGGGGACCTAGTGTTGGTGTTCAATTCCCGGTTGAAGCTCTTTCCCGGGAAACTCAAGTCGAGGTGGTCGGGTCCGTTTGAAGTTAAGGAAGTAAGGCCTTATGGAGCCGTGGTACTTCTTAACAAGGAGGGCCAATATTTCATTGCTAACGGCCAAAGGCTCAGACTCTACCGGGCAAATAAAATCATCGAAAAGGGAGGCTCGATCCCTCTAGATGACGTCGCTCTAGCTTGAGGAAGGTAACAAACGTCGAACTTAGTGACGTTAAACAAAGTGCTCTTGGGAGACACCCCAAGCTTATCATTGTACATATTTCTTTTTATTTACGCACTTTCGATCTTTGTTAGTTCTTTTTGATCTTTTTGTTAAGTGTTCTTAGGGAGCTTGATGTCCGAGGGAAAGCGATGTCCGAGGGAAAATTTCCCCTGGAAGGAAATGTTCCCCGGGAAGTAAACGTTCCCCGGGAAGAAAATGTTCCCCGGGAATTTTTCCCTCAAACATCGATCCTCCACATCGATCATAAGCATCAACCAGAATTCAATTTTTGTTGAACAAATTTGAATTATGTTGACTGGATCTATTATCCAATGGTCCATCCGCTCCCTTGACCAAGGTAAGTTGACCCACCCACAAAGGTAAGCTTTCTTCTCTACTATATTCGCAACAATGGCTATTTCCTCTACCTAATTTCATAAGCTCATATCTCTCTCAATTCTCAACCAAAAATTATGATTTAAATTGCTAAATTTCGGATTTTTCATCCTCTTTCTGGATCTACCAACCCCCTTTCCATTTAAGGTCTGCATCCCCAAGGTATTTCATTCACATTTTTTCATGAAAAATATCAAGAACTTGCCCATAAATGGAAATTTCATGAATTTGTTTGGGAAATGATTTCACTTGCATAAATACCTTGGGTTTAGGCTCGAAAATGGTTAGGATAAGTAGTTCAATGGCCGATTTGTCTTGCTTTGATAAAAGTTTTGAAATTCTTAGCAAAGAACCTCATTTTTTGGGTTTAGACTCGAAAATGGTGTTTGTGCTTAAAGGTTTCAAAAACTTGCAATTGGAATGAATTCTTGAAGTTTAAAGTTGGAAGGTTTTATGTTGTTTTTGGAAAATGGAGAATCTTTTTGCTAATTGAGCACTCTCTTTGAGTTTCATATATGCCTTTCCTTGAAACAACAAAAAGGTTGTGTCTTCATTTCTTGAAACTTATAGACTCTTTGAGACAATATAGGTACCATGAAGACAACAAACAACCCAATTCCAACTTCAATCCTACCAACAAGAAAGAGAGAGATAGTACTAGAAGCATGTGCCAAGGCAAATGAGAAGAGGAAAACGGCGGTTAAGGCTCAACCCAAAAACAAGCAAGGGACCGTGACTAAAGGCCAAGGAAACGGTGAAGCCGCGGCAAGTACCTCAAAGAGAAATGCAAAGAAGCTCGCTTTAGCAACGAAATCCAAAGCTAAGGCTAAAGGAAAGAGCGTTGTGCAAGAGTAAGAAGAAGACACATTGGTAGAGGAGACGGAGAGAGAGCCAACAGTCAAAGAATACTATGAGAAGTTCTCAACTATGAAATTCGAGCAAGGGCTATTCGTGGACTTGGTGGTTTTGGAGAAGATGGGTATATATGAAGATGTTGATCTTGTGTTCGAGAACATTGGTCTCAGAAAATTCATGACGATGAAGGAAGTAGCTCACAAGGATCTCACTTGTCAATTCCTTGCATCCCTTGAAGCGCGGTTCTATGGGATAGGGAACAAGAGAGCAAATGCAAGTACCGGCTTTGGAGAAATCAAATTTGATGTGAATAAGAAGACCTATTTTCATGAGCTTTGTGAAATTTTTGGTTTCAAAGAAGAAGGTACCTACGGTGAACCATACTTCCACTATCCGAAGCATGAGCTCCAACGCTTTTGGGAAACAATTGCTTCCGATGCCTACAAACCCGGCATTTCCAAGGGCTCTAGCATCCGGAACCCTATCCTCAAATATGTACAAATTGCATTAACCCGCATATTCTACACTAAGGTGGAGTTTAACAAGGTTATCAAAGAGGAAATGGAATTGCTAGGCCTCGGCGTGAAACCCCTACTCAAGACGCTAAGCAATGAAAAGGAATTTATGGGCAATGAGAAGACCCCTTCCCTTGCCACTACCTTGGTGAGGCAAATGCTCTTCCACAAGAATTGGGCTTGGGATACTAATTCGAAGAAATCCGCATTAGCCATCGGTTTAATCATCACTCCCATCCTCAAGGCAAAAGGGATCAAGCTTACGGTGGTTGATGAGGAATGGAAGTTGATGGATGAGAGCTACCTTGCACGGACGCGGTTCTTTAAGGGAAAGGTAGACGGCAATTTTGCCTACAACCTTCAACTCAACAAGACGTTCCACACGCAAGTCCTATTGCCTAACATCATCATCACAAAGCTTGATGAACCGAGAAACATTTTCTTTTACCAAACCAAGGAATACTTCTATAACCGAACCATCGACCCACCAATTGATGCTTTCCGCACGAGAGTACAAAAGAAGAGCAAAATCGCTACTAGTGCACACCCCGAAGAAGTCCTTGACTCCGATGATGAAGAGGCCGGAGACTCACCCCCCATGGCCATCTATGGCGGAGAGCGGTATCACTTCGACCCATACGATGGTACTATGTCTGGCCCCGCCTTGCACCATGATCACCACCAATCGAGACTCCTCCAACGTTGGTGCAAGTGGCAAGACCAAAGCATGAGGAAGATGGCAAGGGTAATTAAGAAGTTGGAGAAGACGGTTAAGGACATGTGAAAGACAATCAAGGAGCTCAATAGGGACGGAAAGGCTAGCACATCTCAAACCCGAGAGGAAGAAGATAGTGGTCTAGACATGAGCCAAACGCTCCATGAAGGAGAAATGGTGATCCTCAGAGAGGCAAGCCCCTCATTGGCACATGACGAGAAACTAGCAAAAAGAAAAGCCATGAGATCTCCTTCACCTTGCTCAAGCAACCCGTCACTTTCTATGGAGACTTCTTCCCCATCCCAAAGCTTCTAAGGTAACTCCAAAAACTTTGTAAATATTTTTTCTTTCAATTGAGTCTTGTATTTTGCTTTGTCCTATTTTGAATCCCTTCTTTAGACTTCTTTCACACCGAGACGGTGTGATTTAAGTTTGGGGGAGGGACCGGTATCTAATGACATTTGCTTTGTCTTATTTTGAGTTTTGCATTTTGAGTCTCATGCATTCATCTAAGGCATATAAAAAAAAATTGAAAAAATTGAAAATTGAAACACAAAAAAAAATCATTTAGGTTGCCATTTAGCATGCATTTCCATTTGTACATTATGTCTAGCCTTGCATACTTAGAATTCATTGCATATGCATGGGATCAATGATGAATTTTCCTTGTAGAGTAGCGCTTTAAGAAGTCAATTCTAGTCCCTCGTTCGTAATTGTCAAAAGCATTTAGGTGAGCATGAAAGTAAAGATGCACCATTCTTAGTTCTCATGTATCATCATACTTTCCTTGATCGAAGCATGTTTGAGTTGCACCCAACCCCATTTAAGTGATAACCATTAATTTGACTTGTAAATATTGTGTTTATGCAATTTTTAAATGAATTTGTGGTTCAAATATACATACTTGAGCATTCTTATTCCTTTTTACCAATCTTGTTTGTCCAAGTAGCCATATCCCCTCATTGGAATGGTTTTCCCTTCCCTAACCATAGCCTTCTTTCAAGCCATTACTATTAGTGTGTGATTGTGAGGTCTTTTCTCTTCGAACAAACTTGGCAAAACGTGTTAGGTTTAGGGCGACAAGAGGGAATTCTCGTGTAGACTCAGCTCCATCATCACGGAGTTGATCTAGGATTAGGCTAGCAAGGATGGCGGGTCTTGATTCAAGTTTGGGGGAAACGTTTTTAGACTTGGTAAACCAATATGTATGGAATGGTAATGTGGATTGGAAAAGATGAAAAAGGGGAAAGGAAAAGGGGATCAAGTTTACATAGATTGGTTGGTGCAAAAAGAAAATAATAAGACTAGCTCTAAGAATAAGATAGCCTAAAAGATTCAAGGAAAAGGAAGAAAGCCGAAAAGGCCAAGCATCAAGGATGAGAAGAGGCGTGAACAAAATGAAGAAACAAAGAGCTAAGTCAAAACAAGGAAGCACCAAACCATGACATCAAGGAAGAAGAAGTCGATCCCCAATATGAGAAGAAGGTGAAACAAAAGCACAAGAAGCATGTGTGGGTTCGAGAAGGCAAAATGCCTTGGGATAAAAAGGGTAGTTTAGGTTGTGGGCACAACGGGTTAGAAGGCTTTAGGTTAGAGACATTCTAGGCTCTTGGGTAGATGAGAATTCTGCCTTATATGCATAGGTTGTCTTTTACCTTTAGAATTTTCTAAGGTTTGTTCATTTTCATGAGAGATCCTTGAACTTAACTACCCATGCATGAAATGAGATCACCTTCATCTCATAGCCATACCCTTAGCTAAACGAATACCATTTAACCTTGCATAAACATGATTCATGGTTACGCCACTAATGAATGTTAAGGGGTTGGGGAATATGATTGCTTGTGTAGATTGGGGTTTGGATTTGATACATGTTGAAATATGAATGGTTAACTCCTTTGGAGTAGGCTCGCTTGTGCATTCTAGTACTACATTACTTGGACGTTGAAATTGATTCCTTAAAGCGCTATTTGTGGATTTGAGCTCCCGCCTTTGAACATCTCTCTACTTATTCCTATTTATTTGCTAGAGGGCAAGCAAAGGAGTAAGTTTGGGGGAGTTGATAGACTTGTATTTTACCCCTTTTATGCATTCATTTAATCTAAGTTTCATCTCATTTGCATGTAGTTACTTAGCATTTCCTTGTTGTTTTGTCTCATTTAGAGTCTTAGAGTTCTCATACTAGGTCCTAGAGTGTCTTGCATGTTTTGGAGTCCTTTTTAGGTACTTTGGAAGCATTTGACGGAGTTGGCTTAAGACCATTCGGTTCGGGAGCAAGAGAAGCGGTTAAGACAAATCGATGTAGAAGCTGGATGCAACTTCAGGGCCTTAGCATCGATCATGCCCCCCATTCACATCGATCAAACACATCGATGCTCAGCTTCAGGGGAATTCACATCGACCCAACTCTCCCCACAAATCGATGTAGAAGCCGGATGCAACTCTAGGGCCATAGCATCGATCATACACATCGATTTGTGGTGTTGATTTCGATCCTGTTGCCCACGTTTTCTATAAATACTCATCTAAACCTAATTTTTAATGTATGCTTTTTCTTATGGTCAAAACCCTTACCTTTGAGAGAGTTTGAGAGTTTGAGATTTGTAAGAAGGATCTTTTGATTTATG
The DNA here is from genome assembly GCA_030161315.1 of Eutrema japonicum. Taxonomy (NCBI): domain Eukaryota; kingdom Viridiplantae; phylum Streptophyta; class Magnoliopsida; order Brassicales; family Brassicaceae; genus Eutrema; species Eutrema japonicum. The sequence continues at coordinate 37,624,665 of BSQW01000011.1, forward strand.
CAATTTAGTATTTATTTCCATCAATCTCTTCTATCTATCTTCTTTCTATCTTGATTATTCAAACATCTATCCATGGAATCATCTTCTATCCACATCGATCATGAGGTGTTCTTGATGGATCTTGAGTAGTCTTTTAGGATCTTGAGATGTGGTAGATTTGGGTGATCTAAGGCTTGATTAGTGGTGTTTAGGGTTAGATATCTTATATTCCTTCTTGTCTAGTGCCCCCTATGCTAGATCTAGCTTGAAAGAGTGGATCTAGATCATAAGGCATTTCATGTACACCAAGTGTTTGATGAAATGCCTTGATGAACTAGACAAGAGACGTATGTTCCTAACCTAAGACATTAGTTGTTTAGGGCATATATTTGGTTGATCTTGTTATGATTCTTAATGCTTGCTAGTTATTAATCCACAAATGACGATTTGCTAATGGACTTGATAATTAACATAGTGATTAGTTGATTGAAAGAGAACTAATCAAGATTAGTGGTGTATTACCTAGGAATTAGCTTCTTTGAGTGAATGAACACCACTAATTGAACTTGGATCGCCTTATATCAATAACCTCATCTCTAGTTCCGCTTTTGTCATTTGAATTACAACTTGTTTAGTATTGCCATTGTTTGCTTGAATTTAGATACTTAATCATAAACCACCTTGTTTAGCTTAATTTACTTGTGAACCTTGCATTCTTAGTGATTAGGATAAATCCCGATAAGGTTCGATAACCTCTTATGCTACAATTGCATTTATAGAATTGACTCTAGAGATACCAAAATATCTTGTATCACCATAGCCACCAATTTGAAAGATATGAGTAACAATTTTGAGACTGAGTTGAATGTAAAGGCAGATGAAATGTTGAGGAAACTTGATAAGTATTAGGACGGTATGCAGAACATCAATAAGATGTTGATAGTGGCGACTCTGTTTGATCCTAGGAAGAAGATGTGTTTTGATGAGCTGTATGGAAAAGATACCCCAGACAGTAAGTACATGTATAATAAAGTCAATGATCTTCTTAAAAGTTTGTTTGAAGATTACAGTGGCAGATACATGAGAGATTCTCAGTTCCAACAGTCTCAAGGTTAGTCTCAAGGTCAGTCATCTCAGCCTACTCATAGTACTCAAGATCAAGGTGGAGAAAGAATGGAAGTGGTGGAACCAGAATTGGGTTATAGAAATATTGATTGTCAATACAATGAGTTGCTACATCAAATAGGAGTTCGAGACACAAGAGATGAGTTGGATATATATATGAAGGATAATTTTGAGAATCCTATATTGATGCATGGAATAGAGTACGATGTACTCTCGTTTTGGAGACTCAACAGTGGCAAGTATCCATTTTTATCTGAGGTTGCTCGTTATGTTCTTACAATGCAAGTCTCTTCTGTCGCATCTGAGAGTGCATTTAGTACTAGTGGTAGAATCATTGACCCATATAGGAGTTGTCTAACTCACTATATGATTGAAGTTCTGATGTGTACATAGCAGTGGATGAAACAAGACATTCAATTTAAATCAAAGGTGCTTACAAATCAACAAATAATTGATGAAGTTGAGTATGAAGATAAGCTTCAGCAAGGTACATTTTCTTATCTTGTATTATATGTTAATTTAATTCCTTATTAGATGTTTAACTTGTTTAATAATCTGTTTTAAGTTTTTTGTTTGCAGAGTTTGAAAGCTTAACTCATGATGAAAAATAAATGACTTTGCTTTTGTCTCGGATTCAAGGTAAATTACCCCAATTGGATCAACTCATTCGTTTTTCTTCCTTGTCACTTGCATTGCATAGCTTATAAGCTTCGTTTTTCTTTCTTGTCATTCGTTTTTACATTGTTTCAATTGTCTTGATTTCAATATGCTTTGTTGTAAGCCTTTTTGATGTCACAGGTCTGATTGTGAAGGTTCTTGCATCTTGGTTCTCTATTATTCTGAAGATTAAGCCTTCTTTGCTGTCACAGACTTTGTTTTCTATCATGGATTGGATCTTGGTTTTTTTTTTTTATGTTCTTTCTCTTTTGAACAGACTTTGTTTGGATCTTCATGAATTAGTACACTCTTTTTATTACCAGATCTGATGAACTTGCTATGTTTAACTTCGGAGTTTTGGTTACTTTAGTTGCAAACATGTACTTCGGTTGGAAAAAACCGAACCGAAACTGAATCCATTAATATTTCGGTTACACTCGGATTTTACATACACTTAGGAAACCGAACCGAACCCGAACACATCCGAACCGAACCCGAACCGAAAATCAATAATATCTGAATGGAGCCTAGACCTCTACACCCGAATAACCGAACAACCGAATAAACTGAACCGATCCCGAATGGACATCTGAACGCCCAAGGCTAATAAAAACATGTAAAAGCAAGTGAAACACTTATTAAAATGTTCTAAAATAAATGGTAAAACGGGTAAAAATACGGTGTTATCACATTTCTTCAACAACAGCGATTGAGGGGACGATTACTTTCTTAAAATGCCTCAAATTAAACTCATTACTACCCATTGTCTCATAGTCATCTGGATATGGACGATAGTCTAATCCAGATAGGAGTGCATGTTCTATGAGGGAATAGTGGATGGGATCACCATTAATAACAAACCAAAATTCCTTCCTCTTATTTGTACTTGCCGTCCGAAGAAGAAGCATCCACATTCCCATCATCTTATGTGTTGGGTCCATATGCATAGCCCTATGCATGTGCCAAAAATGCTTGAACTGCGGATGCTCTGTAAAACACCTCAGCTCGTCAGATTTAAGTCCTATAGACTCCAATTTCTCAACTACTTTGTGGATAAAGCACCTTGTTCCCAACTTGATTACCTTGTTATACTCAGTAGTACCAAAGAACATCCTCTCAGGTTGCAATGGCTGGTATTCCTCTTGGGTATACGTTGGCTGCCGCCACAACATTAACTGATTAGTCTCAGTATTCTGTCGTGACAGTTCTTGGGCGAGTTTTCATACATTTTCGGTACCGGATGAGTCTCAATTTCTTCGATAATAGCCATATCACAAGTTCTACGAAGTTGTAACACAATCCATTAGCATCCGAAATCCAACTCTACACAAAAATCAAATTCTATTCTACACAAAAATCAAATTTCCAAAATTCAAATTCCATTCTACAAAAAATTGAATAAGTAGAACGAAACCCAGAAGAATAAGAAGGACAAACCTGATTTAGAGTTGAGATTTCGATTCCGCAGAAAATCACTACCACTGTCTTAGTAGTACTTTTTCGTACCAAATAGGAGGGAAGAACTTTCGAATTGACACAAGAAGATGGGAAATATCTGGGCAGTAAATCGGGATTCGATAATTTTAGGTTTTAATTTTGGGTTTTACCCGATTTCCACGATTTTGACCCGATAATCACGGGTCTGGTGTAGAATTCGACCCGATATCGCGGGTTTAGAGTGGTGTCGCGGATGGAGTGTGGATATCGTGGGTTTTGGTGTGGATATGGCTGGTTGGGTTCGTAATTAACAAAGTCTTTTAACGCTTTAAGGACTGACTAGTCTTGTAACGCTTTAATTTTTTGATTTAAAAAAAATCAATAAGAAATTAGTTTTTATAACGGGGACATATGAGAATTCAGCTCTTCTAAAGAGGACATCTCAGCATTTGATTCCATATCCACATGCCTCTTCTTTCTCGACTCTAAGGACCTCTTTCCTGTTCTCTCTCTTTCTCTCTCTCTCTCCTTATCGCCCTCTCACCGGTTCTCTCTCTCTCTCTCCTTGTCGCCCTCTCTGTCACGTGGATACACCGGTTCTATCTCCATAAGAGCATATCCACACCGGAACTTCCACACTCGCTTATGGATTGCATATGGTGGATACTCTAACTCATGGATACACCGGTTCTCTCTCCACCAGAGCGTATACACGCCGAATCTCTCTCTCTCTCTCTCGTCGGCCCAATTCCCATAATCCCATGTATCATATCCAATATGACTTTTTCACATGTTTACTTGTTTCCTCGATTTCAATTCAAGTGATTACTTCGAAAAATTTGACGAGTCTCGACCAGATTACTGCAAAATCAATACAATATAAACATTACAGTCTCTCCAGCACTTGACACGCCAGCTTTTTCACTGATTTTGGTATTGACAACTCACAAAAATATTGAACCAATCAAAATATTTCAATTAATACAACTCATATTCAATTTGTACACATCATCACCTTTCAATGTTTACAAAAAAAAATCAATGTGCTCTATTTTTTAGCCTCCGTCTTCTCGTCTTCGCCCATAATTTACCAAATTAGTTTGTCTTCCCATGTTGAAATCTAGAATTGAGTTTTCTTTATTATACAAGTTAACTAAAACATCCTTTTAAGAGTTTTTCATCTCTCTTCACTTTCTTCTAGGGTATACAAACTCCATCTTCGTTCTCCCCAAATCCCATATTCACCTAACTTACATATTCATTTAATTGTTTTTTCTCTTTCACCTTAAGAGAAAGATAATATTTCGATAAAAATAAATCAAGAATATCTCAAGGATTTATCTCAATGCTATGGTGATTTTGCAGGGTAGATTCAATTTTTAAGGAGACGGCTATAAGGTTTATCATTTTCGAACCATCTTTGAGCTTATAAGGTAAAATTAATCATCCAATCAATGTTTAATCCTCAATACCAAAATAGATATCGATATATATTTTCCGTTTCAGGAACAGAGAATACAAAACCACACGGTTTCCACCGTTATTCGTGCTCAGACAGCTACAACACACATCCGTCGAACAGGCCTCGCCGTAGCTACATAAAACTCAAACACAAGGCACTGCAATTATTACTAGCTGGAGCTTCGCCTAGTTTAGGTTTAGCCACAACAAAGACTTTAGCTGACACAAGGAAATGCCAAATATTTTGGTAATTTTTAATCCACGAATTCTTTCAAATAACAAAATCATTTCTTACATGTTATAGACTATGTCATTATCTATAGTTTTTTTCTATGGATTATTGACCTTCTCCATGATCCTATGACCACGGTGGCATTGGGTTCCACAGTGGTGATCCTCCGGAGATTTGGGCTCCACGATATGATGGAGACGATCGAGAAGTGACACGTTTTTGGCTTTGGCTCCGCCGGGTTTGGTAGCTATGATCAACGGCGGAGTTCTGATCAAGGTGAAGCAAGATCTGAAATCTCTGAGAACGGTGAGGTGTGGTGGAGTCGTTGAGCAAGAAGGTTACGAAGGGGTTTTTTAAAATCAATTGTTGCTGAATTTAAAAGTGATATTCTTGATCCATCATTTATCTTTGCCTTGGACAATGTTGGAAGGTGTTTCACTCATCCTTCGAGGTTTACAACGTTAGTTAATTTTTATCCATGTGCTTCTTACATTTCAAGAATTGTGTCGACGTTGTTCATTTCTTATGTGAAGGTTTTAACCATTATATTTTTAGTTGGTTCTACATGTTTATAAAGTAATCTTTCTTGATTTTATTGTGATATGTAGTGGTCTTGTAAGACAATTAATTAGATAATTTTGGTCGGATAAATAAATTTTTTTTTATCAAAAATATAAAGTTTCATTCATCATTTTGAATGGATTCTGAAATTTGTCTCAAATATTCAATTCAAGAATCTTTAGTCTTACTGTTTCAATTTACCTCAATTACAAAAGTGGTGAATCTTGCTAGAACATCTTAAAAGGGATGACATGCTCAGTTTGACGAATGACTAAAGCGGACCAAATGTGACAAACTAGAGTCCCAACATGAACGCCTCTTGCTCTGTTTAAACGCAACAAGTGAGAATTTTTTAGCTTTGACCAATATTTCTTGTAATTTTCAAAAAAACAAAATTGTTTGTGGCTATGTCATGCTAATGTTTATGTCTTTCATTCAATTTTTAATTGATAATTTTTGAAAACGGTTACAAATAATGAAAAGAAAAAATGATAATAAATAAACGCTAGCATATGCAATATTTTTATATGATTTTTACGGTTATAAGTAAAAATATAAAAAGATTAAAAACACGGTTTTCCAAAATATTTTATGTGATCATTAAAAAATAGTTATAAATGAAAAAGTACTAAAATGTTATGTTAAAGAGACGTAATCCTCCGTAATATTTTACAGAAAACTTATTATTGAGTGAAAAATAAAGAAAACGAATAGTTATGAAAAGAGAGGCAACCCTCCAATTTTTATAAGTACTGAAAACAGTTATACGTGAAAATTCACAATACAAAAAGTTATGAAAAAAAATATGAGATCTTCCAAATCATTTTAGGATGAAAAGGTATAGAACGAAAAATGATGATAAAAAGACGCGAACTTACTAAATATTTTCAAGGATTGTTGCGTGAGAAGTAAAAATATTAAAAATGAAAATAATGATAATAAAGAAACATGATCTTCCAAAACATTTTTATAAGACTGTTACAATTATAAAAAATACCAAAATAAAACGATTCGATTTTTCAACAAATTTTAAGGATTATTAGAACAATTATTATTGTAAGTGAAAAGTATTTAATGAATAGTTATAATATAAAGATGCAACCCATCGAAACAATTTTAAGATTATTATAATTAATAGATTAATCAAAGTGTTAACTTGGATTTAAAAAAAAAAAAATTACGTCACTCAAGTTTATTCCGAGTGCCTTAAACTTCTAAAAGTTTAACTAAATTTTTACAACAAACGTTTTTTTGAACTAACTAATAATTTACATTGTGCACAAATTCAATGCTTATTCTTCTTCCATCATCTTTGGTTTTAACTCCATGTGTTATTAATAAATATTTGCTTTCAACATATTCACTTTATCTATGTTACATTTATCTAAGCATTATACTATATAAAATAAATAGAAAATAAAAAATACGAAAAAGCCCGCGGAGTAGCGCATGTATACACGTAGTAATATTCAGTAACACCCAAAAACCAGTGTTGAAAATCTATCACTTTATCAGAACACCCATGAATTGCACAAGCAAGGTCCGTCGTTGCCGCTGCCCATAACTTTACACGCCTTACAACATTCCTCCGACGAATTAAACTTAAAATCCGTCTCCCACTACACCGCCGGACTCAAAGCTTCAGATTCTCGACTCCACGGCAACACTAGCCGCCATCTCCTGCCGCTATTATACTGCCATGATCTTGCGATGAGTCCGCGAATCCGACCGCGGAATCGAGAACTAGATTTTCCCTTCAACCACCAATAAATTACTCCACACGAAGGAATTTATGGGTTTCTGATTTTTGCCTCGCTGGAGTTTTCACGATGAATTATGATTCTTAAAGTATTGACAGAGTAGATATTAAGAAAACACAAAGAGAAGAGGGACATTATCGGATTATCATATTTCAAAAGTGGGAAAAGTGTCCCAAGAGTCAAAACTGCCTTTTTGTTTCACCCCTTTATTGATGGATTATCATTAATAGGCCATTAGAAACAAGAAACTTATAGCACGCCATGAGCATCAAGATGAGAAGGAGAAACACAAAATCAGAGAGCTCACCTCCCCGAGAAACATAACAAACAACACAATAGAGAATAAAAGGCTCCCGAGGCTCATGTTAGCAAACAAATTACCAAGTGTGTGAACAACTGCAAGTGGCAAGATGGCCGCTACCTATCAAGTTGGAAAAAAAAATCAGTGTGTGAGTAACATATCTCCAGAATAAGAGAAGCATTTTAAGCGATTAATAACAGTCTCCAGCAAAAACAAAAAACACCTGAGCACCACTGATCTTTGGCCTCTTGTACAGGTTAAGAGCCCACATAAAGGTAATGATCAGACTACCGACAGCAAACCGAACAAAAGTGACTGTAACATCCCGACCTTCGGTCCGGTATATTTCTGTTTATTTAATCCCCGGTTTAAGTTGATTGTAGATCCTTCCGTAATATTTCAGCAGAGATTTCTTTTTATTCCTTTTGCAACAAAAATATTTCTTTTCCTTTTTGGATAAACTAAAATCTTCCTTTTCTTTTGTTTTTTCTTTTTCTTTTCTGGCAATAATCTCTCTGTAAATACCGAGTTTCTCTCATTCACTCTTATTTTTAGAAAACCCTAAACACAAACTCTCCTCTCTTCCTCTCTCAAACGCCGTGACTCTCTCTCCTTGCCGCGTGATGTCTCTCACGCCGTCTCCTCCTCCGATTCCAATGATGAGCCTTCTCCTTCCTTCTCCTCTCTTCCATCGCCTCCTCCTATGCCAATGTGAGGACTACTTGCCCCTAACTTCCTCTCAAACGTGTTTTCCTGTTTTTGACATGTCATTTCTTAAACCTAGCTTTCCTCTAAGCAATCTATCTGATTTGCTTAGCATTTCATGTGTTTGCTAAATGACTATAATATATATTACACCATGAACTACTAGATCTGTTATTATGTTATGCTAGATCTGTTTCTAGGGTTTGTTGATGGATGATTGATGCTTGAAGAACAAGTTACCTCAATATGGATTAAGAACTAATGAACCTTAATAATCTGGTGAATTGATTGATATGAATTGATTCCTTTGTTACAACTTGGTTGAGTCGTGTCTGTTAGTCTTGCACCTAGATGGATGAGAATGATGAGGTTGTAAACCGGTATGATATGAAGTGTTTATTAGTAGAGTGATGGAACTGGTGTGGTGTACACTTTGACATTGGACCTTCTGTGGTGATTGTTCTGGTGGCTTGACATCGAACCTTCTATGGTGATTGTTCCGGTGGGGTGTATGCTATGGCATTGGAACCTTTTGTTTGATGGGACTGGTTAGGTGTAGCTCTTGTATTAGAATCGTCTGTCGTGTTGGGGAGATGAAGCGAACCTTGATGCCATAACCTAATAATGTGGGGGTTAAGCGAGCCCTGGTGGTCTTTGTGACATAATAGTCTGTGGTGACTGGCAGAGAGGCATGACCGGTATCGGTGGGATTCCTACGGGAAGTTGGTATCGGGTGTCTCTGGGATTTGTTGTTGTGCTCTTCCCTTGTGTGAATTTACCCATTTGTTTGTGCTTGTTTTAGGATTAGACTTTCATAAATAGTAAAGTGCGTAAATGTCTGTAAGTGAACTTTGAGTCTCTGTAAGATTCATTCTCTCATTCTCACTGAGTAATCCCATTACTTACCCCTCCTCTTCCCTTTGTCCCATACAGGTTAGCGAGGATCGGTTATGTCTTATATTGTTGTGTGACCTGGGCGTTTTCCTGGCGATCCTGTGTGCTCCTCAAGGGACCAAACCGGCCGACTTAACCCACACCGTTTAGTCTGCCAACCTAACATGCCGGATTTTCCCTGTTTCTTCGGAGGCCCGGGATATGGATGTTACAACTTGGTATCAGAGCCCATAATTAAATCCCTTCGGCTCCGTTATGGAGGGGTCGCGCCCGTGTTTTTGTTGTGTTTGCAAAATTACTTTCTTAAAACCTTTTTTATTATTTTAAAACGTTTTCAAACCCAAAACAATGACAATATATAGACGTCCGATATGATAGTTCTTCTCACCTTATTTCTTTTCTTTAGTTGGAAACTGAGGCCTTTGACGCGGGAAACTGCTCGTAAGAGGGTCTCATTTCCTTCTACTATCAGCATTAAGTCCCGCCCTTAGATTTGCGACGAGGTACGGATGGTTAAAAGAGAATGGCCAGTCGGGAGTGGTCCCAGACAGGTCATGTTGATCTTTTCGGACTCACCACCCCCTAAGGCGACGCCACCCTCGAGTAAACTGTCCATCGTCTTGAAGCGACCATCTTGTGTGTCTGAGTGGATTCCAACCCGTTCTATACAGCCAATGGTTGAAGAGGGAAGGCCCTACAAGTGTCAGTGAAGTTTGTCCGGTCCTAAAAAGCCAGACGTAACTCCAACCAGTGTTAACTGGGGGCTAGGCTTGGCAAGGCAAAGAGATCGTACACTGCAAGAATACCATGAGGAATTCGTGCAGACTATGGAACACTTTGGGCCTAACCGATCCACTGAGGAAGTGGCGATGATATTTTTCTGTGGACTCCGACCTGATGTTCGACTAAGACTTACCGAGATGGGACTACACCGTGGAGATCGCGTGAACATCATCCTACGAAATGCTCGCCTAGCGGAGATTGAGCTCAGCCGAGTGGTTATCGATGTCTCGTCCGATAGCGAAGTCGAAGACGACCCATCCGAAGCTTCGGAGGACGAATATGATAATTGTTTTCATAGGTGTAGAACTTACTTATTTTAACCCATATAGCATTTACGATTTTTCCTGAAAGTTAGTTTTTGGTTTTCTTTTCGAATAATGTTCTACTCCTCCTTCTTCCATTAATAAAAGTGCTTTGGTTTTTAACTTAAACTTGTTTTCAGCAACGTTCCTTAAACCCTCTCACTTACACGTTTCTGTTTACCCTCCACTATATGCTCCTAACCTCATATGATCTAGCAACTCGACTCTGGCGCTCGACTTGTTTCCGGTGTTCATAATTTTTCCTTCTCTTCGACTTTAGCTCTTCATTTCTTTCCACAGTCTTCTCCCTAGGATTTGGGGACGAGTCCTCTGTAAGGAGGGGAAATTGTAAAATCCCGACCTTCGGTCCGGTATGTTTCTGTTTATTTAATCCCCAGTTTAAGTTGATTCTAGATCCTTCCGAAATATTCCTACAAAGATTTCATTTTATTCCTTTTGCAACTAAAATATTTCTTTTCCTTTTTGGATAAACTCAAATCTTTCTTTTCTTTTGTTTTTCCTTTTTCTTTTCTGAAAACAATCTATCTATAAATACCGAGCTTCTCTCATTCATTCTTTTTTTCTTCAGGAAACCCTAAACACAAACTCTCCTCTCTTCCTCTCTCTAACGCCACCTCTCTCTCTCTCTCTCTCTCTCCTTGCCGTGACTCTCTCTCCTTGCCGCGCAATGTCTCTCACGCCGCCTCCTTCTTCCTCTAGCCCTTCCTCCTCCGATTCCAATGATGAGCCTTCTCCGATTCCAATGATAAGCTCAAATTAATACCCTAAAAGTACTAAAGCTTTGTCGATTGTAATACTTAGGGATCAAATCCATAGAGACTCAATGAAACACACAATAGATTATATAGATGAAAGTTAAGCTAAGTGATCAATGTAATTGAAAGCAATACGTAAATTAAACTGTTGTAAATTTAATTGGAGAAAGATAGGTTCAGAGAATTTCTCAGGAAATCAATGAATGCAGATAAACTAACTAATCAGGGTTCATGTTATGCACGGTTCTTGAACTCAAATCACTAAAGTATAATTAACCAACTCTCGTTGCGAAAATTATCTAAGTCTAAATACTAGAATTCCTAATCTCTTTGCGAATCCTAAAGTCTAAACCAGCTTTTAGTTCAAGTTTGATTTGTTCACAAAACAACTAAACCAAATCTCTTTGCGAATAGTTATTTTGCTCACCCTAAGTTCTAACAGGTAATTAATCGCACTCTCGTGCCTAATCAATTATCCTAAGATCTAAGTTCTAGGTGATCAATCCAGAATTAGCTATGAGAACAACATATGGTGAAGAACTAATTCGGATTATGAACCCTACACAACTAATCAACCTAGCATTCAAAGAAATCCCTAATGAGAACCCTAAACCTAACAGGAGATATACTCAGACATGGAAATTGAAACAATAAACATGACTGAATAAATACTTGAATAAATAAGAAAGAGTAACAAGAGGGTTCAAAATCTTCTCTCGGACGAACAGAGTTTCAAACTTGTCTCCCTTCCAAAGCTCTCTACAAAACCAAAGTAAAATAAAGCATAGCCATCAAAGTGGCTGTAAAATCCTAATTAAACTGTATAAAACCTGCTAAAACCTGTAAAAGACTCTAAACCACTACAAAAGAGTAGAAAGACTCTATAAAACGGACTTATATCATGGCTTAAAAGGGGTAAAAACCATGATATATCAACTCCCCCAGACTTAGCCTTTGCTTGCCCTCAAGCAAATAGAAGACTAAACCAGAGAAAAAGGTTTGAAAACATAGAGACTCACCTGTTCTTGAAACATTGCAATGACCATTTTCCTTAGTGCTCCACGTATCACATAACCAGTTTCAAATCTAACCACCATGTACTTCTCCGTAGACATTCGCAGCTTCCCAGACTACACACATTCACAACAAGAATGCAGGCGTTTTCCGACGGGTATATCGGTCAGAAAACGGTCGGAAAACGTCTTTTCGAACGAATTTCCGACCAATTTGGCCCATCGAAACTATCGCGTCGGAAATAAGAAATGGTCAGAAATTAGTCGGGAATTCCCGACGGATTCCCGACGGATTCCCGACCACTAATTTTCCGACCTAATACCGACGCTAAATTAGCTGACGATTTGCCGACAAAAGTCCGATGAGCTCATTTCCGACCAAATTCCGACCACTCTAATTTCCGACCACTCTAATTTCCGACTAAATTCCGACAAAGCTAATTCCCGACTAAATTCCGACCAGTCTAATTTTCGACAGTCTAATTTCCGACCAAATTTCGACAAGGCTAATTGCTGACTAAATTCCGACCAATCGAATTTTCGACCAAATTTCGACAATCTAATTTCCGACCAAATTCCGACCTGTCTAATTTCCGACCAATTCCGACCAAACCTGTCTAATTTGAAATTATTTTGAAAATAATGAATAATTAATTTAATTTAATTTAAATTAATTCGAAAATGAAAAATAAAATTAATATTAAACATTAAAATATTTGAAAATAAAATAGTTTTGAAATAAGAAAAAGTGTTTTTAAAACATTAAACATTAACATTATTAAGCATTTTCCGATCCGGATCCGGATCCCGTACCCGTTCCCGGGTAATCCGGGAACTTCGCTCTCATCCAAGACCACATGGTAGCGATATCAGTCCTCGCCTCCCAAAACTCATCTTGCGTGGCACCTAACTTGACTTCGGTGTCCGTTTTCGCCGCCTCCAAAGCTTCTACTTTGGACTTGAGCTCTTCATTCTGATGGATGAGATCTTCAGAGAAAAAAGAACCAGAAGAAGACCTGTCATCCATAAACGGGATCGTACCCAAACCCCCGCGACGCCGCCCTTTTTTATCAAGGGAAAATTCCTGTATAAAATATAAATAAATTAGAACATTATAAAATTATAATGTAAAACTATAAGAAAAAAAAATTACGTTCATAACGAGACGGTTGACATCTTCCCGCGACATCTCGAAGGAGGAGGAGGAGTCACCTTGTGACTGTTGGGTCAGCTCGATCTCGGTCTACTTCTTCGTCATGTTCGCGTAGATCTCCCTTATGAGGGGATCCTGAATAAGCCCGGTTGTCTTGCTCGTGTGGCACCTCTTCATTAAGTCCAAGTGATTCGGACGCAAACCCCTGGCCTCATTAGTCTATAAAAACGAATAAATTTAAATATGAATAAATAATTTAAAAATTAAAGAGAGAAAACAATATCAGCAATAAAAGATTACCATTTGAATTTCTCGGGTCTGGAAGCTGCTCGAACCGGAGTTGTGGATGTACTGTCCCTTCCCGTTGCGCTCACTCTTTCGGTTTCCCAAATTAGTCTTCGAGAGTTTCTCTGTCTCCGGCTTTTGCCAATATGGTCCGTAGTTATTCCAAACATCCAAATTCAAGCCTTTTGGCTTGTCTGCCCCTTTCCTCCACTTTTGTTTCCACTCGTTCATGTGTCTCTTGAACTGCGTACGCGCTTCCTTCATAAATAACTTTTCCACCATGACAATGTGAGAGGGATGCCATGTAAACTCTTGCTACGAAAACATAAATAAAAATACTTAGCAAAATATTAAAAAATACTTATAAATATGGAAAAAAATATATTGATAACTTACCGCAAATTGTCTAAACCAAATTTGCTTCTCATCATACGGGACATCTGAAAACTTCTTGTACGATTTGTCAAGGATCGAATGGAATATCCTCATAATGGCCGTGTTAATCCCGTTGTTCGATATACCAAACCTACAAAAAAATGATAAACTATAAACAATTTGATATTAAAAAAAATAAATATATATATATGAACTATGGGTTTTTACCATGTCTATCTTCCAACTCTACGTGGATCAAGCCGGATGTGCAAGTCCCGGCCCGGTTGTTGGACTAACTCCTCGATGGTCATGACTCGAGGAGCTTGACTCTGCGACTCTGGGATAGTCGATGCGGCCGGACTTGGTGGTTCTGCCCCTCGAGTCGAACCACCGCTACGTGCAGGTTGTTGCATCCCTTGAGACGAACCACTTATGCGCATGTTCGCGAAACCCTCGTACGACCTGAAAAAAACGCAAAATTTATTAGATATTAAACGCAAACTAAAAATAAAACGCAAACTATAAATAAAACGCAAACGAAAAAACGATTACTATGAAAATATTCACAAAAACGCGAAACAATTACCAAAAACCCGAAAAAATACCAAAAACCCAAAATATTACGAAAAACCCCAAATAATTATGAAAATTATCAAAACGGTTATTATGAAAATTTAGAAAATTCCTAAAATTATAAGAAATTTATGAAAAAGAGTAATAATAAATTTATTAATTATGCAAAAGTAATGAAAACGTTTTTTATACAAATGATAAAATTAAAAAATTTCAAAAAATCTTAAAAAAATCTTAGATTTAAAAACGTATTATATACATGATTTTTATAACATTTAAAAAAAATATTTTTGTATTTTTAATCTAATAATTATCTATTAAAGTTTTATATTCATAACAAAAATTATTATTGAACAAAAAATCCAAAATTTTTTGAAAACAATATGTGTAAACAACAAATCCAAAAACTATAATCTAACAACAAATCCAAAAAATCCCACAACAAATCCTACAAATCTAACCCACAAATCTCACAAATCTAACCACAAATCACAACAACTAACATCCTAATCTCGAATCTACCCACAAAATTCAAGCTAAAACAACTAACATCCTAATCTTCAAATCCCAACAACAACAACCACAAATCTCAAAAATACTTACATGGTAAGAAGAAGTCGGCGGAGGAGGAGGGACGGCGGCTCCGGCGGACGGGTCAGGCTCAGGCGATCTACAAAACAAGAGAAGGAAAAACAATTAGGAGAAGAAAAGTGGATGAGAAGAGGAAGAGGGAGAGAAGAGAAGGAAGATGGACACTTACAAATGAAGAAAAAGGCGGTGATGGTCGGCGGAGAGAGAGAATCGGAGAGAGAGAAGAGAGATCGACCAAATGAAGAAGAAGTTGCGGCACTGGTATTTAGATCTAGGAATGGTCGGAAATGGTCGGAATTCGGTCGGTATTTGAATATTTCATTTAGTGGTGAATTTTTGCGGGTTTTATTTCGGTCTGGTCGGAAATCGGTCGGTATTTCCGAGGCAATTCCGACTAACCCATAATATTTCATAATATTGCATGTCTCGGGTTGATATATTGTTAACACTTGGCATTTGTTTCGAAAATATTCACATTGGTCGGAAATTAGTCGGAAATTCCGACCGATTTCCTACCAATATGAATATTTTCGAAAAATGTTAAGTGTTTACAATATAAGGACATTTTCAGTAACTGTAAAAACACATACGACAAAATACGGTAATTTCCTACCAATTTCCGACCATATAGGGTATGAAATCCTAAATTTGAATACCGTATAGGCTTTAAAAAACATCTAAACATCTTATGTATGAAAACAATATGGCAAGATAAACATAAATAGAGTATATGACGATTTTTATGAATCGATAAGAGAACGGGTTTAACCTCTCTTAACGAAACATATAACTTATACTTACCCTTTTCGTTTTCTTGTAAGGTTTGGATTATATGCTCAAAAATATTGATTCTTAAGATAGTTGGACATTGAATTCTTTGAAAAGATCATATCTAACCCTAGAAAACATAGTGTAATCAAATTTTTGCGGTTTGAGGTTTCGAAACCCTAAATGGTCGGAAATTGGTCTGGAATTTCCGACCAATTTCCGACCAAACATAGTATAGTTTTAGCCGGGGATTCAATTTTCCTCGGCTAAAACTAAAATCGTCGGAAATTGGTCAGAATTTCCGACAATTTCCGACGATTTTAGTTTTAGCCGAGGAAAACTCCCCTGGTTTCAGTTTTAGCCAGGGGATACAATTTCCTCGGCTAAAACTAAAATCGTCGGAAATTGGTCGGAAATTCCGACCAATTTCTGACGGTTTAGTTTTAGCCGGGGAAAACTCCCCTGGTTTCAGTTTTAGCCGGGGGATTCAATGTAAATAAATCTTTTTAAAAAATGCTAAGTAAAAACCGTCGAAAATTGGTCGGAAAAACGAAATTAAGAAAAATTATCTAAAATACGAAAAATTATCTAAAATTTTTACCAAATTTATTCTGATTCCGAATAATTATCCGAAGTAGCTGAATCGGAATCCTCATTAAAAAAATTCTTACAATTAATTATTTTAATGCATATATAGAAAAGTTTCTAAAATGTTTTACTTAAAAATAAATGCATATAAAAAACTTTTAACAAAATTATTCTGAGTCCGATGAATAATATGAAGAACCTGAATCGGAATCCTTATCAAATTCTCCTATCTCTTCTTCAGAATCCTCAAATACTTCGCCCATGCCGGTGAAGTCAACCACAAGGTAACCCTCTAGAGAATGCTCGATTTCACCTAAATTACCAATTGGCGTTTCCTGTAAAGGGTCATGCTCGGAAACACCAGATATCATTCCTCTTGGTTGTATCGACGTTACTGCAATCCACGGGTCTTGCTTGTTCCTAACCCGGGGGTATCGAATGTAGGAAACCTGGTCTGCTTGTGAAGCAAGAATAAATGGATCGTATTTCCGATGTCGCTTGCCTCCGTGAACAGATGTCACACCGAATTCGTCCTGACGTAGACCTTCCACTGGATCATACCAATCGCAATAGAACACAATGCACTTCAAACCAATCATTCCTGGATATTTGACTTCTAATATTTCGCGGAGTATTCCGTAGTAGACAAATTCTCCGGATGTAGACGAAATTCCGTAGTTGCATGTTGTCCTTGAGCTCCCTTCACGAAAAGCCTTAAAAGCATACCCCCGAGTGCATTACATCGGATACACACTTGGAACAAAAGTAGGGCCACTCACCATCTCGACTAACCACGTGGGAATTATCCCGGTAGTATTCACCTGATCAGCTTGTACAAATTGTGGAAACTCATAAACAATATGTGTAAGCATGTAAAATTTAGTTTAATTGAGGGAAATCGAGCACTTACGTAATATTTCAACCAATCCGCGAATTCATTCTGTTTACGGACCGTAAGCTCATCCTCTGTGCAATTTGGAAACCAATTCCTTATTTGCTCCATGTATATCCAGTGAATAAAACAAATACATTATTCAAAATATTTTCAAGGATTTTTGGTAATTATAATTACTAAACAAATACATTATTCAAAATCAAGTGACGTACCTCTCATATACCAAAACGTCTTCGCAGTTTGTCAGAAGATATGTATGCAAATGCCTTTGTTCCTCCTCTGTTAGTCGTCGAGACCTCCCTTTTCCACTAAGCCTTCCAATTACTGCAAATAGATTTGGGACATAGACCAAATACGGCGGTTTTTCTCCTCCATCATCATGACGTGCAGGTCATCTACTTTTAGTCTTCACCGAAGATGGAAAGTAGTAGCTAGCAAAGATGGATGCTTCTTCATTCACGCTATGTGCAACAATAGAACCCTCGACTCTTGCAAGATTTTTCACCTTCTTCTTTAGGTGGAACATATACCGCTCAAACGGATACATCCATCGATATTGAACTGGCCCACCAAGTTTTGCTTCCCTAGGGAGATGAATAGGAAGATGTTCCATAACATCAAAAAATGCTGGTGGAAATATTTTCTCAAGGTTGCATAGAAGAACCAGTATCTTCTCCTCCAAATTTCGGATACCGTCTGCTGTAAGTGATCTCGTGCATAGATCCCAGAAGAAAGCACCGATCCCTGCATAAATGATAAAGAAATTTAGTAAAATTTAGACAATTTAGATAAATTTAGTAAAATTTAGATATAATTTTGTAAATGTACCTGCAATAGCTCCATGTATGTTTCTAGGAAGAAGACCGGCAAAGGCAAATGGAAGGAGGCGTTGCATGACAACGTGACAATCATGATTCTTCATCCCTGAAAACTTCCCTTCTCCAATATTAACGCAATTACGAAGGTTAGATGCGTATCTGTCTGGGAATTGAACACTATGCGTAATCCAGTCGAAGAACTCCTCCTTTGAAGGCTCATCCAAATGGAAAGCGGGGGCCAGTGATTTTCCGTTCGCCATTATATGGAGTTCCTTCCGCGAACAAATTTATGGCAAGTCCAATATGGCCTTCAAATTATCTTTCGTCTTCCCTTTCACATTTAGAACAGTATTCATGATTTTATCAAAAAAGTTTTTTTCAATATGCATGACATCTAGATTATGGCGCAGCAGATGGTTCTTCCAATATGGCAAATCCCAAAATATACTCTTCTTGTTCCAATTGTGGTACTCACCACAACCGTCTACGGGAAAATGACCATTATCACCACATGAAACCATATTCTCAGCACCAAAATCTCTCAACTGAGTGATGATGTTATTCCCATCCGGCTCAGGAGGTGGACCATCAAATATTTTTTTGTTCTTCTTAAACAATGTCGTGCTCCGACGAGATGGATGATAATGTGGCAGAAATCGTCGATGACAACCGAACCAAGAAGTCTTTCGACCGTGCTTCAATTGAAACGCATCAGTGTTATCTTGACAATACGGGCACGACAACCTTCCATGAGTCGACCATGCAGATAGCATACCAAATGCTGTAAAATCACTTATGTTCCACATAAGTACCGCACGCATCGTGAAATTCTGTTGGAGAGAAACATCGAACGCTTGAACACCATCTTTCCATAACATTTTCAACTCATAAATTAATGGCTGCAAGAAAATATCAAGGGATCTCTTAGGATGCTCCTGTCCGGGGACAAGAATCGTGAGGAACAAAAACTCTCGTTTCATGCACAAACTAGGCGGTAAATTGTAAGGTGTGACGATTACTGGCCACAATGAATATTGCCTCCCATATTTCCCAAAAGGGTTGAACCCATCTGTAGATAACCCGAGGTATACATTCTTTGGCTCAGCCGCAAAACTAGGATACACCTCTTGAAAATGTTTCCACGCTTCTGCATCTGAGGGATGCGCAATCTCTCCATCTGAGTTATGTTCTGCATGCCATCTCATAGCTCCTGCCGTGCGCTCAGATTGATATAACCTCTTCAACCTATCTGTTAACGGCAAATACCACATCCGTTTATGTGGAACTGGTACTCTGCCACCCGTTTCATGATACCGAGGTTTCCCACAAAAATGACACTTGCGACGGTTTTTGTCCTTTCTCCAGTAAATCATACAATTATCGATGCACACATCTATCATCTGATACGGCAATCCAAGACCAGCTACAAGTTTCTGAACCTCGTAGTATGAAGCCGGTGAGACATTATCTTCAGGTAAAATATCTTTGACAAAATCAGTTATCGCATCCACACAATCCTCCGCCAAGTTGAAATCGGTCTTTATTGTCATCAACATGCTTGCAGTTGATAAAGACGATATTCCCTCTCTACATCCTTCGTATAGTGGATGCTTAGCTGCATTTTAAAAACTTTCGAGCTTCTAAATTAGGTTCCTCTATTCTAATACCATCCGGAACATACGATGTTACGTTTTCGCGATACGCATCATTCACCATCTGAACGTTTGCATCTACTTCCGGTGGTGGTTCTTCTATTCTACTCGTATAATTAAAACCACTAGAATGATATTGCACCATTGCATCAGTTTCTCCATGCGTATACCAAATCTTATAACTCGGCATTAACCCATTCTTATAAAGATGCTTCCATACTTCCCCAACAGAGACTAATCTATGATTCCGACATTTAGGACAAGGACAATACAATTTACCGTATTCCGACGTCATGCTATTGTTTGTCGCAAATGTCATGAATTTCTCAACACCTTGTGCATACTCATCCGTCAGTAGATTCATCGCTGGATCTTGCCGTGGTCAATCCATCCACGATCGAAAATAATCTCTAGTGTATGGATTTGAAGAAAACATTTTCTATGTTTTTTTTTGGTGTAAATTGTGAATGAGGGTGGTGTTGTATTTACAATTAAAATTTCCGCGGATTCCCGACCAATTTCCGACCACTTTAAAAAAATTAAAACGGCTAGTGCAACAGGCAGATTAACGTATATATTTCGTCGGTAGTTGGTCGAATTCCTTACTCGTCGGAAATTGGTCAGAAATTTCCGACCAATTTCCGACCTTCATAATATTCGACAACGGCTATAAACAGCTAATGCAACATGTATATTAACGCGTACATCTCGTCGGAAGACAGTTAGAAATCGTTCTGGAATACCAACTAATTTCCGACGAATGTTATTCGGTCTCCAACCCGTCGGAAATCGGTCAGGATTTCCGACCAAAATTCAGACCAACTTAAAATGGTCGGGAATTCCCGACCGATTTCCAACGGGTGTGTTTTCGTCGGAATGTCGTTGGTATGTGGTCGGGAATTCTCGTCCATTTTAAATTGGTCGGAATTTTGGTCGGAAATCGGGATGTTTTCTTTTAGTGATTATCTCACAGCATTACTCAATAAAGCCCTCATCGCCAGTTTCATTGCTATGATTAATACCAAGAACCTTCTAGATTCTTTCCCATACAATATCATGACAAGGAACCATCCAATTTCACACTTTCTGGTATTATTTTCTCTCCCCCATACTTATTTCTTATTATATTCTCGCATATGCTTATTAAGGTTCGATACGCGAGTATTGATGGTGTTTGCCACCGAATCCCGGTTCTTCCCTTAAAAAGTAATCAAAGGTGTAGGCGAATAATGGTATCACATGAAATTTTCCTAACCTCGCTTCCACCTTTGTGTGATCATTCCCTCTGAAGTAGAATAATGGGATCGCTGGAAATTTTCCTAACCCTCTACTTAGAAGAAAATCATTTCATCTTTTAATGCCTCTTATTTATTAACTTGTAACAGGGAGAGAAATACCATTACTTTAAACACGTGGGTTCCTTTGTCAGATACGAATGAGGAATCAAGCTCTATGGACATCAATCACATCAATGAAGTGCAAAAATTTGGCTCTGGCTTTAAATAACTTTGCTGGAAACATGAGTGTCTTCTAGTTAACTGGTTAGCCTTTGGATTTTTCATTAGTCGATCTAAAACTGATTCTGTAACAATGGTCACTTAGAAGCAAGGTCAGATCAATAGAATGAAGAAAAATATCACAGTCCCAACAGGTTTTGACTCAATAAAACAAAAAATTGAACTTAAAAATGGACTGACTCTAAGAAAAACAAAAACAATGTCAGCGAGTATTGTCCCCAGTGTTATCTAGCCTAGAGTTGGTGAAAGAAAGCAAAAGAACAGAATAAAATTGTGAAAAACAAGAAGTTACCGTAATGGAACATCGAGTATTGACCGACACATGGCCTGGTGTCGATCGATACCAGGCTTAAGTAGACATGATGAACTTTTTTCATTCGCGTAGGGTGTCGACCGATACCAATAGGGTATCGATCGACACACGGGCGATTTCGAGCTTTTGCTCCTTGTTTATCCTGACACAAACACAAAACGAAAAATAAAAAGAAAAAGAGTCATAAACAAAATCACTAGTGGGTTGCCTCCCACCAAGCGCTCGTTTAATTTCTTTAGCTTGACTGTACCCCCGTTCAGGCACTGGGTGCATCATCCAGAGCCATTATGTGTCCGTCTGGAATCTCGGTGCTCCGAAAGTAGTGTTTCACCCTTTGTCCATTGACAGAGAACTCTTCGCCTGAAGGATTTGTCAGGACAATTGCACCATGTGGTCTAACCTCCTTGACTGTAAAGGACCTGACGAACGAGAACGCAGTTTATCAGGAAACAAATGCAAATGAGAGTTATACAGAAGTACATGATCATTGGGTTCAAAGTGTCTGGTAAGGATCTTTTTGTCGTGATACGCCTTGGTCCTCTCCTTGTACAGCTTTGAGTTCTCATAGGCATTGTGCCTAATCTCATCCAGCTCATTCAGCTGAATCAATCGCTTCTCAGCAGCAGTCTTGATGTCGAAATTCATCATCTTTGTAGCCTAGGCTGCCTTATGCTCGATTTCAACCGGAAGATGACACGCTTTCCCATATAGCAAGTGAAACGGTGTAGTGCCAATTGGTGTCTTGAAAGCGGTCCTGTAAGATCACAGTGCATCATCCAACTTTGTAGACCAATCTTTTCTAGTGGACCCACAGTCTTCTCCAAAATCTCCTTGATTTGCCTGTTCGAGACCTCAACTTGCCCACTAGTCTGAGGATGATAAGGAGTAGCTACACGGTGATTCACACCATGCTTCTTCAGCATCCTCTCGAAAACCTTATTAATAAATTGAGAGCCACCATCACTTATAACAATCCGAGGTACTCCCAATCGAGGAAAAATAATGGTCTTAAACAGCTTAAGGACCACTGAAGAATCGTTGGTAGGACTAGCAATCGCTTCGACCCACTTGGAGACATAGTCTACATCAACCAAGATGTACATGTTCTTGCATGACGAAGGGAAAGGACCCATAAAATCGATGCCCCAACAATCAAAAATCTCAACCTCGAGGATGAAATTTTGTGGCATCTCATGTCTCTTACTGATCTTCCCTCTCCTCTGACACACATCGCACTGGGAAATGAAGATATGAGCATCCTTAAACATAGTAGGCCACCAGAAACCTGCTTGAAGAACCTTGGACACTGTCTTGAAAGTAGCAAAGTGTCCAGCATACTCAGATCCATGACAATGAAACAGAACACTAGGTACCTCTGCTTCAGCAATGCATCTCCGATAAACACCATCAGAACAGTGCTTGTACAGGTAAGGGTCATCCCAAAAGAATCGCCTTATGTCACGCAGAAACTTCATCTTGTCATATTTCTTGAGGTGCTTTGGCTCCGCATTAGCAGCGAGATAGTTGGCAATATCAGCGTACCACGGTATATCAGAGTCAGCTGCATCAACTAGATACTCTTCAAAAGCACCAAGGTGTTCAACAGTCAAAACAGGTTCGGAAATCGCAGGGTATCGACCGATACTAGGTGAGTGTCGATCGATACCAAAACCTGCAATTCGTGGGAAGTGCAAAGTTTCGGTAAAACCCATTTGAAACTCAGTTTCAATGAAGTAAATGAACTCTTCTGGTAGTTGATCATTGATGAGTACGTATGCATCGATTCGAATCCTCGAAAGATGGTCAGCTACTCCGTTCTCTATTCCTTTCTTGTCCTTAACCTCGATATCGAAACTTTGGAGCAAAAGGACCCAACGACAAAGGCGAGGCTTGAGATCCTTATTCTGCATCAGATATTTGAGAGCAGCATGATCAGTATGAATAATCACTTTGCTCCCAATCAGGTAGGATCAAAATTTTTCAAAGGCGAAAACAACTGGAAGTAGTTCTTTCTCTGTGGTGATGTAATTCCTCGAGCATCATCCAATGTCCTGCTGGCATAGTAGATAACATATAGCTTCTTATCCTTCCTCTGACCCAAAACCGATCCAACAGAAAAAGTCGCTAGCGTCGTACATGATCTGAAAAGGCAGAGTCCAATCAGGGGGTTGCACAATAGGAGCACTCACCAAGGCCTTTTTAATCTCCTCAAAAGCTGCAAGACACTCATGTGTGAAATTGAATGTGATCTCCTTGCATAATAGAGATGTGAGTGGGCGTGCTAGTTTGGAGAAATCCTTGAAGAACCTTCTGTAAAACCCATCATGACCAAGGAAACTTCGAATATCCTTCACAGAAGTCAGTGGTTGGAGGCTTGTCATGACATGAATCTTGGATTTGTCAACTTCGATCCCAGCTTCAGAAACCTTGTGCCCAAGTACGATGCCCTCCTGAACCATAAAGTGACACTTTTCCCAATTAAGGACCAAGTGTTTCTCTTCACATCTCTGTAGCACCTTGACAAATTAGCCAGACAGTCCTTGAATGATGATCCGTACACCGAAAAATCATCCATGAATACCTCCATAAAATCCTCAATCATGTATGTGAATATAAACATCATGCATCTCTGGAAGGTGGCTGGGGCATTACACAATCCAAATGGCATTCTCATGTATGCGAATGTGCCATAGGGACATGTAAAAGTCGTCTTCCCTTGGTCATCTGGATGTATCGGAATCTGGAAGAAACCTGAATATCCATCGAGAAAACAGTAGTAGGGATGACTAGCCAACCTCTCCAACATATGAGATCAATGAATGGCAAAGGGAAGTGATCTTTCCTCGTAGCTGCATTCAACTTCCTGTAGTCAATGCACATTCGATGCCCAGTGATAGTCCTAGTAGGAATCATCTCATCCTTCTCATTCTTCACCACAATTATTCCTCCTTTCTTAGGAACAACGTGCACTGGACTGACCCAAGAGCTATCCGAAATAGCATATATGACACCAGCTTTCAAAAGCTTCATCACCTCCTTTTTGTTTTCTTCCTTCATGTTTGGATTCAGCCTCCTCTGATGCTCAACTGAAGCCTTTGACTCGTCCTCGAGATGAATCCTATGCATGCACAGGTCCGGTGCTATACTTGGAATATCATTAAGAGAATAGCCAAGAGCTTTGCGATACTTGCGCAGCTTACTCAGCAGTAAGGTAATCTCTGCGTTGTTCAAAGAAGCATTAATAATCACTTGGTATGTGGAATTAGGACCAAGAAAACCATAAATCAGATTCGCAGGAAGTGGCTTGAGTTCCACTTTAGGAGCGTTCTCCTCACTCCAATCTCGAAGCCCAGCAACTTGCTTAGAACTATCGGCCGACCCTCTTTTTGGTCGCAGGGTATCGACCGATACTAGGGGAGTATCGATCGATACTGGCGATGCTGAATCGAGCATCTTCGAGTATCCAACAGTATCATCACACGAATGAACCTCTGAAGTGGCTGAACAGACCAATGCTCTCTCCAGTGGATCCTCATGATGCATCTCCAGGAAGTACTCTTCAGCTATGTCACTGAAAGTGGCGATAAAGAATGTTTGCCCATCGATGGTTGGTCTCTTCATCATCTTATCCATATTGAAAGTCATGACCAAATCACCGATGTTGAGAGCGATCTTCCCATTCCTGCAATCAATCCAAGCACCAGCTGTTGCAAGGAATGGTCTGCCTAGGATAAGAGGATCCTTAGGCTCAGCATCATACTCCAGGACGATGAAATCAGTTGGGATATGCAATTCCCAATCTTAATGAACATCTTCGAGCAAACCCTCTGGAAGTCGAACAGAGCGATCAGCAAGTATCAGGAAGATTCTTGTGGTTGTGAAGTCTGTCATCCCCATCCTTTTAGCAACTGAGTATGGCATGAGGTTGACACTTGAGCCAAGATCACAAAGAGAATGCTCAAATATATCTGTGAATATTGTACAATCCAACACAAAACTCCCTGGATCTGGTAGCTTCTTTGGGATCCTGTTGGTCAGGATTGCACTGCACTCATTAGTAATCATCAAGCATCCTTCTTCAAGGTTCACGTTGCTTGATACCATCCTTTTAACATATATCCTGAAAGCTGGAGAAGTCTTGATAGCATCGATAAAAGGAAGTTCAACAATAAACTTATCCATGATTGCTTTGCATCTAGAGTCTTCTACCTCCTTCTTAGTCTTTCCAGTAGCTCTGGGATAAGGTATCCTCGGTGTGTATAAACTCTCTCTGCAACTACATTAGGAACTTCCTTCGAAACCTTAGGTGTTGACTCGACAGCAGGATCAATGTCGATCGATACAGGGGTGGTATCGATCGATACACGAGGTTTTGATGTTTCCCGTGAAAGAATCTTGATAGGTGTCGATCGATGCTGACTAGTGTCGATCGATACTGGAGCGATTTCAGAATCCTCATCGTCAAGATCGACGAAAATATTTGCAGTTTGGCCAATTTTTACTCCTGGATTGACGTCTTTTCCACTCCTTAAGGTGATTGCATTGATGTGAGCCATTGGGTTCTCTCCTTTGCCTGGAAGAAAGCCTTCTTGCCTTTTCACAGCCTCTGAAGTCTGAGCAACCTGAAGTTCCAGCTTCTTCTGCTGGATATTAATAGCGTCGATCCTTCCACTCAGAACATTGTACATGACATCAATCTTCCCATTGAATTCCACAGTAAGCTTATACTGTCCTTGAATAAGCTGTTCGAACAAAGACTCGATCTTGCTATCTGGGAGTTTAGCCGGGAAAGGTTGATAAAATGAATTCTCATAGTTTCTGGTATACCCACTGTTCTGAGATGGTTTTCGGGCAAACTGATTCGAACCTCCTTGCTAAGAATTGTTGTTGAAGTTTTGGTTGTTGCTGAATTTATTTCTCTGAACTTGAAAACCAGAACCACCAATATAGTTAACATCCTCTGCTTCATCCTCAATGCAAACCTCAACATCTTCAGCAAAGTGCACATCTTTTGTTGTCTTGCCCATCAGAAGACTGTGCATGGAATCTAACTTGGCCTGAACATCAGCAATCTGTGAACCATCCATGCTACCAGCTTGCTTCTTGCGCTCAAAGTCTGCATTCTTGGTGCTATTGCTAGACACCAAGTTCTCAATCAGCACATAAGCATCTTCAGGATACCTGGTGTTGAAGTTTCCATTGCTCGAAGCATCCAAAGTCATCTGATACCTCCAATAAAGTCCTCTGAAGAAGGACCCCATCAGCTGAACATCAGAGCACCCGTGATGTGGAAAATCTCTCTGATATGATATGAATCTCGTCCAAGCAGCCTTGAACGCCTCAGTATGGCCTTGAGAAAACTGGGAGATCTTGTTCCTAAGATCTTCGGATCGTGCATCATCATAGAAGTTATTCAGGAAAGCAGTCTTAGTTTCTTCCCAGGTAGTCAGTGATCCAGGAGGTAACTGCTTCAGCCAGTAAGTCGCATCTCCACCTAAAGAATAAGGGAAAAGCTTGAAGAAGAGGCACTAAAAGAAAACATCCGATTTCCGACGGCCATATTGGTCGGAATACCGTCGGAAAACGGCTTTCCCGACCAATTTCCGACCGATTTGGCTCGTCGGGACTATCGCATCGGAAATCAATATTGGTCGGAAATTGGTCTGGAATTTCCGACGGATTCCCGACCATTATTTTCCCGACCAATTAGCGACGTTATAAAGCGTCGGTTATTACCCGACGAGTTCCCGACAACAGTCCGACTAACTTATTTCTGACCAAATACCAACCATACTTTTTTCGACTATATTCCGACCAATTTAACTTCCGACCAACTTCCGACTAAACAAAATCCCGACCAGATTCCAACCAAACTAAATTCAGACAAAATTTCGACAACCTCAATTCCGACCAAATTCCGACCAAACTAAATTCCGACTGAATTCCGACCAACCTAAATTCCAACTAAATTCCGACCAAGTTGAAATACTGTAAATTCGAAATTATATTGAAATTTTTTGAATTTTGATTAATTAATTTAATTTAATTTAATTAATTCGAAAATAAAAATAAAAATTAATATTAAACATTAAAATATTATAAAATAAAATATTTTTGAAAATAAAATAACAGAAACTGTTTTTAAAACATTAAACATATTAAACATTTGCGGATCCCGATCCCGTTCCCGGGTAATCCGGAAACTTCGCTCTCATCCAAGACGACATGCTAGCGATATCTGACCTCGCCTCCGAAATCTCATCTTGCGTGGCACCTAACTTGAATTCGGTGTCCGTTTTCGCCGCCTCCAAAGCTTCTACTTTGGACTTGAGCTCTTCATTCTGCTGGATGAGATCTTCAGAGAAAAAAGAACCAGAAGAAGACCGGTCGTCCATAAACGGGATCGTACCCAAACCCCCGCGACGCCGCCCTTTTCTATCAAGGGGAAATTCCTGTATAAAATGTAAATAAATTAGAACATAATAAAATTATAATGTAAAACTAAAAAAAAAAAAACTTACATTCATAACGAGACTGTTGACCGCTTCCCGCGACATCTCGAAGGAGGAGGAGGAGTCACCTTGTGACTGTTGGGTCAGCTCGATGTCGGTCTTCTGCTTCGTCACGTTCTCGTAGATCTCCCTTATGAGGGGATCCTAAATAAGCCCGGTTGTCTTGTTCGTATGGCACCTCTTCATTAAGTCCAAGTGATTCAGACGCACACCTCCGGCCTCATTATTCTATAAAAACGAATAAAAAATTGAATAAATAATTGAATAATTAATTAAAAAGAGAAAACAATGTCAACAATAAAAGATTACCATTTGAATTTCTCGGGTCGGAAGCTGCTCGAACCGGAGTTGTGGATGTATTGGCCCTTCCCGTTGCGCTCACTCTTTCGGTTTCCCGAATTAGTCTTCGAGAGTTTCTCTGTCGCCGGCTGTTGCCAATATGGTCTGTAGTTAATCCAAACCTCTAAATTCAAGACTTTCGGCTTGTCTGCCCCTTTCCTCCACTTTTTCTTCCACTCGTTCATGTGTCTCTTGAACTGCGTACCCGCTTCCTTCGTAAATAACTTTTCCACCATGACACTATGAGAGGGATGCCATGTAAACTCTTGCTACGAAAACATAAATAAAAATGCTTAGGAAAATATTAATAAAATACTTATAAATATAGGAAAAATATAGTAATTGCCAACTTACCGCAAATTGTCTAAACCAAATTTGTTTCTCATCATACGGGACTTCTGAAAACTTCTTGTACGGTTTGTCGAGGATCGAATGGAACATCCTCATAATGGCCTTGCTAATCCCGTTGTTCGATATACCAAACCTACAAAAAAAAGATAAACTATAAATAATTTGATATTAAAAAAAAAAAATATATATATATATATATATATATATATATATATATATATATATGAACTAAGGGTTTTTACCATGTCGATCTTCCAACGAGATGTGGATCAAGCCGGATGTGCAAGTCCCGGCCCGGTTGTTGGACTAACTCCTCGATGGTCATGATTCGAGGAGCTTGACTCTGCGACTCTGGGATAGTCGATGCGGCCGGACTTGGTGGTTCTGCAACTCGAGTCGAACCACCGCTACGTGGAGGTTGTTGCATCCCTTGAGACGAACAACCGATGCTCAGGTTCGCGAAACCATCGTAAGACCTTAACAAAAACGCAAAATTTGTTAGATATTAAACGCAAACGCAAATTATAAATAAAACGCAAACTATAAATAAAACACAAACTTTGTTAGATATTAAATGCAAACGTAAATTAAAATTAAAACACAAACTAAAAATAAAACGCAAACTATAAATAAAACGCAAACTATAAACAAAACGCAAACAAAAAAACGATTACTATGAAATATTCACAAAAACACAAAACAATTACCAAAAACCCGGAAAAATTACCAAAAACCCGAAAATATTATGAAAATTCATAAAATTATAAGAAATTTATGAAAAAGAGTAATAATAAATTTCTTAGTTATGCAAAATAATGAAAATGTTTTTTATTTACTTTTCAAAAAATCTTAAGAAAATCTTAGATTTAAAAACATTTTATATACATGATTTTTATAAAATTTAAA
Organism: Eutrema japonicum; assembly: GCA_030161315.1. Classification (NCBI taxonomy): domain Eukaryota; kingdom Viridiplantae; phylum Streptophyta; class Magnoliopsida; order Brassicales; family Brassicaceae; genus Eutrema; species Eutrema japonicum. The sequence goes on from BSQW01000011.1 coordinate 37,654,287, forward strand.
AATTATCTTTTTGTATTTTTAATCTAAAAATTATTTATTAAAGTTTTATATTCATAACAAAAATTATAATTAAACAAATCTACCATAAAAACCTAAACCAAAAAAAATTACAACATAAACTAAAATCTAACAACAAATCCAAAAAATCCCACAACAAATCCCACAAATCTAACCCACAAATCTCACAAATCTAACCTCAAATCACAACAACTAACATCCTAATCTCGAATCTAACCACAAATCTCAAGCTAAAACAACTACACATCCTAATCTTCAAATCCAAACAACAATAACCACAAATCTTAAAATTACTTACATGGTAAGAAGAAGTCGGCGGCGGAGGAGGGACGGCGGCTGCGGAGGAGGGACAGCGGCTCCGGCGATCTACAAAACAAGAGACGAAAAAAAAATTAGGAGAAGAAAAGAGGATGAGAAGAGGAAGAGAAGAGGGAGAGAAGAGAAGGAAGAGGAAGAGGGAGACTTACCAGGGAGAGGTACGGCGGTGAAGGTCGGCGGAGAGAGAGAATCGGCAGTTTGAGAGAAGAGAGATCGACCAAATGAAGAAGAAGATGCGTATGTGGTATTTAGATCTACGTATTTCCGACCACCGAATCGGTCGGAATTTGGTCGGGTTTGAAAATATCAAACCGCCAAATATTTCATTTAGCGGTTAATTTCCGCGGGTTTTATTTCGGGTTGGTTGGAAATCAGTCGGTATTTCCGACGAGATTTCGACTAACCCATAATATTGCATGTATTCTGATTGGTTTACAAAAATTATAATTAAACAAATCTACCATAAAAACCTAAACCAAAAAAAATTACAACATAAACTAAAATCTAACAACAAATCCAAAAAATCCCACAACAAATCCCACAAATCTAACCCACAAATCTCACAAATCTAACCTCAAATCACAACAACTAACATCCTAATCTCGAATCTAACCACAAATCTCAAGCTAAAACAACTACACATCCTAATCTTCAAATCCAAACAACAATAACCACAAATCTTAAAATTACTTACATGGTAAGAAGAAGTTGGCGGCGGAGGAGGGACGGCGGCTGCGGAGGAGGGACAGCGGCTCCGGCGATCTACAAAACAAGAGACGAAAAAAAAATTAGGAGAAGAAAAGAGGATGAGAAGAGGAAGAGAAGAGGGAGAGAAGAGAAGGAAGAGGAAGAGGGAGACTTACCAGGGAGAGGTACGGCGGTGAAGGTCGGCGGAGAGAGAGAATCGGCAGTTTGAGAGAAGAGAGATCGACCAAATGAAGAAGAAGATGCGTATGTGGTATTTAGATCTACGTATTTCCGACCACCGAATCGGTCGGAATTTGGTCGGGTTTGAAAATATCAAACCGCCAAATATTTCATTTAGCGGTTAATTTCCGCGGGTTTTATTTCGGGTTGGTTGGAAATCAGTCGGTATTTCCGACGAGATTTCGACTAACCCATAATATTGCATGTATTCTGATTGGTTTAGATATATTGTAAACACTTAGCATTCTTTTCGAAAATATTCATATCGGTCAGAAATTAGTCGGAATTTCCGACCAATATGAATATTTCTGAAAAAATGCTAAGTGTTTACAATTAGAGGACATTTTCAGTAATTGTAAAAACACATACAAAAAAACGTTGTAAGCACTTAAATTGTATTTATACTACATAAGTGTATAACACTTAGAAATTGCCCCGAAAATACTAATATTTGGTCGGAAATTAGTCGGAAATTCCGACCATTTAGGGTTTCGAGTATAAAATACTTAATTTTCAAATTGTATACTGTATAATAAACATGTAAACATCTTATGTCTAACAAATATGTGGCAAAGTAAATATATTATAAAATATATGATGTTCTTATAAATTGAAAGTATATCGAATTAAACCGTTCATAACGAAACATTCACTTTATTTTTATACTTTTCGGTTTCTTTTAGGTTTTATAGGATATGCCCCAAAATTGGTTTAGTTAAGATATATGGACATTGAATTCTTTCAAAAGATCATATCTAACCATATTAAACATAGTCTAAATCAAATTTATGCGGTTTGAAGTTTCGAAACCCCAAAGGGTCGGAATTTGGTCGGAAATGTCGAGAAATTCCGACCATTTTCCGACCAAACTAAGAATTGCCCCGAAAATATTAATATTGGTCGGAAATTAGTCAGAAATTCCGACCAAGATCCGACCATTTAGGGTTTCGAGTATAAAATACTAAATTTTCAAATTGTATACTGTATAATAAACATGTAAACATCTTATGTCTAAAAAATATGTGGCAAAGTAAACATATAATAAAATATATGATGTTTTTATAAATTGAAAGTATATCGAATTAAACCGTTCATAAAGAAACATTCACTTTATTTTTATACTTTTCGGTTTCTTTTAGGTTTAATAGGATATGCCCCAAAATTGGTTTAGTTAAGATATATGGACATTGAATTCTTTCAAAAGATCATATCTAACCATATTAAACATAGTCCAAATCAAATTTATGCGGTTTGAGGTTTCGAAACCCCAAAGGGTCGGAATTTGGTCGGAAATGTCGAGAAATTCCGACCATTTTCCGACCAAACAAAGAATTGCCCCGAAAATATTAATATTGGTTGGAAATTAGTCGGAAATTCCGACCAAATTCCGACCATTTAGGGTTTCGAGTATAAAATACTAAATTTTCAAATTGTATACTGTATAATAAACATGTAAACATCTTATGTCTAACAAATATGTGGCAAAGTAAACATATAATAAAATATATGATGTTTTTATAAATTGAAAGTATATCGAATTAAACCGTTCATAACGAAACATTCACTTTATTTTTATACTTTTCGGTTTCTTTTAGGTTTTTTAGGATATGCCCCAAAATTGGTTTAGTTAAGATATATGGACATTGAATTCATTCAAAAGATCATATCTAACCATATTAAACATAGTCCAAATCAAATTTATGCGGTTTGAGGTTTCGAAACCCCAAAGGGTCGGAATTTGGTATGAAATGTCGAGAAATTCCGACCATTTTCCGACCAAACAAAGAATTGCCCCGAAAATATTAATATTGGTCGGAAATTAGTCGGAAATTCCGACCAAATTCCGACCATTTAGGGTTTCGAGTATAAAATACTAAATTTTCAAATTGTATACTGTATAATAAACATGTAAACATCTTATGTCTAACAAATATGTGGCAAAGTAAACATATAATAAAATATATGATGTTTTTATAAATTGAAAGTATATCGAATTAAACCGTTCATAACGAAACATTCACTTTATTTTTATACTTTTCGGTTTCTTTTAGATTTTATAGGATATGCCCCAAAATTGGTTTAGTTAAGATATATGGACATTGAATTCTTTCAAAAGATCATATCTAACCATATTAAACATAGTCCAAATCAAATTTATGCGGTTTGAGGTTTCGAAACCCAAAAGGGTCGGAATTTGGTCGGAAATATCGAGAAATTCCGACCATTTGCCGACCAAGCAAAGAATTGCCCCGGCTAAAACGTTTAGCCGAGGGAAGTTTTATCCGGGGGAAGTTTTAGCTGGGGCAAATCTAATTCGATTTTCCGACCAGTTTCCGACCAAACAAAGAATAGCCAAGGGATGTTTTAGCCGGGGGAAGTTTTAGCCGGGGCAAATATAATTCAATCCTTCCCAACCATTTTCCGACCGATCCTCGTGTCCGGTCGGAAAATGGTCGGAATAAATAATTAAATGTATTAAAAAATACGTAGACCATATTTAAGCATTTGAAATTTTTTGTTGATTTAAAATAGATGCATATGGAAAAACATTGTTAAAAATTTATTCTGAAACGGATGAATACAATTAAATAGATGTATAGGAATCCTTATTAATTAAAAATATTCGTACAACTAATTAAAGCATGTGAAAAAAGTTTCATAAATTTGTTACTTAAAAATAAATGCATATAAAATATTTTTTACAAAAACCTATTCTGAGTCCGATGAATAATCTGAAGAAGCTGAATCGGATTCCTTATCAAATTCTCCTCTCTCTTCTTCAGAATCCTCAAATAGTTCGCCCATGCCGGTGAAGTCAACCACAAGGTCAACCTCTAGAGAATGCTCGATTTCACCTAAATTACCAATTGGCATTTCCTGTAAAGGGTCATGCTCGGAAACACCAGATATCATTCCTCTTGGTTGTATCGATGTTACTGCAATCCACGGATCTTGCTTGTTCCTAACCCGGGGGTATCGAATGTAGGAAACCTGGTCTGCTTGTGAAGCAAGAATAAATGGATCGTATTTCCGATGTCGCTTGCCTCCGTGAACAGATGTCACACCGAATTCGTCCTGACGTAGACCTTCCACTGGATCATACCAATCGCAATAGAACACAATGCACTTCAAACCAATCATTCCTGGATATTTGACTTCTAATATTTCGCGGAGTATTCCGTAGTAGACAAATTCTCCGGATGTAGACGAAATACCGTAGTTGCATGTTGTCCTTGAACTCCCATCAAGAAAAGCCTTAAAAGCATACCCCCGAGTGCAATACATCGGATAAACACTTGGAACAAAAGTAGGGCCACGCACCATCTCAACTAACCATGTGGGAATCGATGTCCCGGTAGTAATCATCTGATCAACCTGTACAATATGTGGACACTCATAAACAATATGTGTAAGCATGTAAAATTTAGTTTAATTGCGGGAAATCGAGCACTAACGTAATACTTCAACCAATCCGCGAATTCATTCTGTTTACGGACCATAAGCTCATCCTCTGTGCAATTTGGAAACCAATTCCTTATTTGCTCCATGTATATACTGTGAATAAAACAAATACATTATTCAAAATACTATCAAGGATTAATTTTTGGTAATTACTAAACAAATACATTATTCAAAATCAAGTGACGTACCTCTCATATTCGAAAACGTCTTCGCAGTTTGTCAGAAGATATGTATGCAAATGCCTTTGTTCCTCCTCTGTTAGTCGTCTAGACCTCCCTTTTCCACTAAGCCTTCCAATTTCTGCAAAAATATTTGGGACATAGACCGGATACAGCAGTTTTTCTCCTCCATCATCATGACGTGCAGGTCGTCTACTTTTAGTCTTCACCGAAGATGGAAAGTAGTAGCTAGCAAAGTTGGATGCTTCTTCATTCACGCTCTGTGCAACAATAGAACCCTCGACTCTTGCAAGATTTTTCACCTTCTTCTTTAGGTGGAGCATATATCGCTCAAACGGATACATCCATCGATATTGAACTGGCCCACCAAGTCTTGCTTCCCTAGGAAGATGAATAGGAAGATGTTCCATAACATCAAAAAATGCTGGTGGAAATATTTTCTCGAGGTTGCATAGGAGAGCCGGTATCTTCTCCTCCAAATTTTGGATACCGTCTGCTGTAAGTGATCTCGTGCATAAATCCCGAAAGAAAGCACTGATCCTTGCATAAATGATAAATAAAATTAGTAAAATTTAGACAATTTAGATAAATTTAGTAAAATTTAGATATAATTTTGTAAATTAAAAATGTACCTGCAATAGCTCCATGGACGTTTCTAGGAAGAAGACCGGCAAAGGCAAATGGAAGGAGGCGTTGCATGATAACGTGACAATCATGACTCTTCAACCCTGAAAACTTCCCTTCTCCAATATTAACGCAATTACGAAGGTTAGATGCGTATCCGTCTAGGAATTGAACACTATGCGTAATCCAGTCGAAGAACGCCTCCTTTGAAGGCTCATCCAAACGGAAAGCGGGGGCCAGAGATTTTCCGTTCGCCATTATATGGAGTTCCTTCCGAGAACAAATTTCTGGCAAATCCAATCTGGCCTTCAAATTATCTTTCGTCTTCCCTTGCACATTTAGAACAGTATTCATGATGTTGTCAAAAAAGTTTTTTTCAATGTGCATGACATCTAGATTATGGCGCAGCAGATGGTTCTTCAAATATGGCAAATCCCAAAAAATACTCCTCTTGTTCCAATTGTGGTACTCGCCACAACCATCTACGGGAAAATGACCATTACCACCACATGAAACCGTCTTCTCAGCACCAAAATCTCTCAACTGAGTGATGATGTTATTCCCATCCGGCTCAGGAGGTGGACCATCAAATACTTTTTTGTTCTTCTTAAACAATGTCGTGCTCCGACGATATGGATGATCAAGCGGCAGAAATCGTCAATGACAATCGAACCAAGAAGTCTTTCGACCGTGCTTCAATTGGAACGCATCAGTGTTATCTTGACAATACGGGCACGCCAACCTTCCATGAGTCGACCATCCACATAGCATACCAAATGCTGGAAAATCACTTATGGTCCACATAAGTACCGCACGCATCGTGAAATTCTGTTGGAGAGAAACATCGAACGCTTGAACACCATCTTTTCATAACATTTTCAACTCATAAATTAATGGCTGCAAGAAGATATCAAGGGATCTCTTAGGATGCTCCGGTCCGGGGACAAGAATCGTGAGGAACAAAAACTCTCGTTTCATGCACAAACTAGGTGGGAAATTGTAAGGTGTGACGATTACTGGCCACAATGAATATTGCCTCCCATGTTTCCCAAAATTGTTGAATCCATCTGTAGATAACCCGAGGTATACGTTACTTGGCTCAGCCGCAAAACTAGGATACACCTCTTGAAAATGTTTCCACGCTTCTGTATCTGAAGGATGCGCAATCTCTCCATATGAGTTATGTTCTGCATGCCATCTCATAGCTCCTGCCGTGCGCTCGGATTGATATAACCTCTTTAACCTATCTGTTAACGGCAAATACCACATCCGTTTATGTGGAACTGGTACTCTTCCACCCGTTTCCTGATACCGAGGTTTCCCACAAAAACGACACATGCGACGGTTTTCGTCCTTTCTCCAGTATATCATACAATTGTCGATGCACACATCTATCATCTGTACGGCAATCCAAAACCAGCTACAAGTTTCTGAACCTCGTAGTATGAAGCCGGTGAGAGATTATCTTCAGGTAAAATATCTTTCACAAAATCCGCTATCGCATCCACACAATCCTCTGCCAAGTTGAAATCGGTCTTTATTGTCATCAAGCTGCTTGCAGTTGATAAAGGCGATATTCTCTCTCTACATCCTTCGTATAGTGGATGCTTAGCTGCATCTAGCATATCAAAAAACTTCCGAGCTTCTAAATTAGGTTCCTCTATTCTAATACCATCCGGAACATACGATGCTACGTTTTCGCGATACGCATCATTCACCATCTGAACGTTTGCATCTACTTCCGGTGTTGGTTCCTCTATTCTACCCGAATAATTAAAACCACTACAATGATGTTGCACCATTGCATCAGTTTCTACATGCGTATACCAAATCTTATAACTCGGCATTAACCCATTCCTATAAAGATGCTTCCATACTTCCCCAACAGAGACTAGTCTATGATTCCGACATTTAGGACAAGGACAATACAATTTATCGTATTCCGACGTCATGCTATTATTTGTCGCAAATGTCATGAATTCCTCAACACCTTGTGCATACTCATCCGTCAGTAAATTCGTCGCTTGATCTTGCCGTGGTCTATCCATCCACGATCGAAAATAATCTCTAGTGTTTGGATTTGAAGAAGAAATTTTCTATTTTTTTTTTGGTGTGAATTGTGAATGAGGGTGATGTTGTATTTATAATTAAAATTTCCGCGGATTCCCGACCAATTTCCGACCATTGTAAAAAAAAATCAAAAGGCTATGAAACGGCTAGTGCAACGGGCATATTAACTATATATTTCGTCGGAATCTGACTATATATTTCGTCGGAATTTAGTCAGATTCCTTACTGGTCGGAAATTGGTCGGAAATTTAATCCAATTTCTGACCAATTTCTGACTATAATAATATTCGCCAACGGTTATAAACGGATAATGCAACGGGTATATTAACGTGTATATTTCGTGGGAAAACAGTCGGAAATTGGTCTGTAATACCGACCAATTTCCGACGATTGTTAGTCGGTCTCCAATACGTCAGAAATCCGTCGGGATTTCCGACCAAATTTCCGACCAACTTAGAATTGTCGGGAATTACCGACCAATTTCCGACGGGTGTGTTTTAATCGGAATGTCGTCGGTATGCGGTCGGAAATTCCCGACCATTTTAAATTGGTCGGAAATGTGGTCGGAAATCGGGATGTTTTCTTGTCGTGAGGTAATCGTAGGACACTCCATTGCTCTTGATGCTAGTGACCAAATCCTCGAACCTCTCAATATGATCCATTGGATGTTCATTGGAAAGACCATGAAAAGAGTGCTGACCCACAAGAGTGTAGTATGCAGGTTTCAGCTCAAAGTCATTCCTCTGAAAAGCAGGAGGGCGAATCGCTGATCGATTGGCATAAAACTGATCAGGCCTGTTGTACTCACCTATTGTTCTACCACGATTAGCTGCAACATTCCCTGCATTCGCGTTCCCAACGACATTCACAGCGACAATAGGAGAAGGTAGGATGATGTTCCCCTCTCCATCCAATTGTTGTCCTCTCTCATTGCACAATTGACCCTCTTGGTCTCTGTAAGCCCCATCTTCATCTTGAACAAACTCCACTGTATTGTTGTTCATCTCTGCTGGCTTCTTTGCTCTTCTGTTTATGCGTTCCAAAAGTGCTAGCTGCTCGTTTGACAGATCAACTAGCTGAGTGCTCTTGTTCCTTCTGGTTTCGCGAATAGGCATGCACCTGAAAACAAAGGCAAGGCACGTAAGTAACAAAAAATACGATGAGTATCGACCGACACTGGGTGGTGTCGATCGATATCAACAAATGAAATCGACGAGTATCGACCGACACTGAGTAGTATCGATCGATACCGACGAACTTAGTCGAAATTCTCAAACTAAAATCTAATGGCGAATTGAGTCCCCGGCAACGGCGCCATATTTGATAAGCTCAAATTAATAACCTAAAAGTACTAAAGCTTTGTCGATTGTAATACTTAGGGATCAAATCCACAGAGACTCAAGGAAACACACAATATATTATATAGATGAAAATTAAGCTAAGTGATCAATGTAATTGAAAGCAATACGTAAATTAAACTGTTGTAAATTCAATTAGAGAAAGATAGGTTCATGGAATTTCTCAGGAAATCAATGAATGCAGATAAACTAACTAATCAGGGTTCTGGTTATTCACGGTTCTTGAACTCAAATCACTAAAGTATAATTAACCAACTCTCGTTGCGAGAATTATCTAAGTATAAATCTTAGAATTCCAAATCTCTTTGCGAATCCTAAAGTCTAAACCACTTTTTAGTTCAAGTTTGATTTGTTCACAAAACAACTAAACCAAATCTCTTTTCGAATAGTTATTTTGCTCACCCTAAGTTCTATCAGGTAATTAATCGCACTCTCGTGTCTAATCAATTATCCTAAGATCTAATTCTAGGTGATCTGATGAGGACATCGGCTCTAGAACCGACCCAAATGAGATGCCCATCGTCCCAGAAGGTCCCATGACCCGTTCCAAGGCCAAACAGCTCAGAAGAAGATTCGGGACGGCCATACAGGCCTTCGTCAATTAACTCGGGCCAGACGACCCATTTCAAGTCTTAGCCGAGAGAAAAGAGCATGTACCGGATGATCGTCCGAACGACCTGATCGTCACTGAGGGAGGTAAGTTCTCTCGTCCAAGTGACCATTCTAAGACTAACAGGACGAGTGGTTTTTGTCCCACAGCCACGGAACCAGTTGTAGCCGAGGAACTTTACTCGGAGACCGTTTTAGCCGAGACAAAGGAGCCAAGTCCAAACGATCGTCCAAACGATCCAATCAGCACTGAGGGAGGTAAGTTCTCTCGACTAAAGGCATATTTTAAAGCTAACGGGACAGGTAGTTTTCCTCTTAAAGATGCAGAACAGCCAGCTGCTTCAATCACAAGCCACCTAGCCGGTAAGGGCCAACAACGAACCAAAGAAGGCGTTGAAGTTAAGGAGTTGCCGGGACTTGAAGAGGATGACTTCTATGATCAAGAAGACCTCCTAGAAGACTTCACCAAGCTGCTGCACACACGGGACGCACCCAAGCCCGAGTCACCTTCAAAGGCGCCTCACACGCCACCTTGGGCCACCTCGCACCAATGTAAGATGTTTACATTATACACTGTCTTTGCAGGTACTTCAAGCTCCAAAGATCAAGTCAAAACGACATCAAACGAGCAGTTTTAGAAGCCGCGACCATACTTTCCTTTTTTTGATTAAATGAAACGTTGCACTTTGATTTTTAGCTAGGGATGCGGATTTTCCTTATTTGTATTTTGTTTCGTTTTGGTTTTTATGTCTTTTTGCTTTTTCATTTGACCTAAGGGTCCCCTAGCTGTCGAGCCCCTTTATAAGGTTCCCCTGCAGCTTGTATTTTTGGTCACCTTTGATATTAATAAAACGCCGCATTTTCCCCTTGAGAAGCGATTTCTCTTTTGTTCTTGTTCTTGTTCGTGTGACTCGACCAAGACCAAGTCTGCACCGTATCAGAGATCTTACCATCCCCTCTGTGTCGTGTATTCACTCCACCAACAGCCCACTCATCGACTCCACACGAGAGAAGCGATCGCCATCGTGTCAAGTCCATTCACCATCGACCATCTTTCGACCAAAGGAGAGGGCGACCGCCTGCCTTTAGTCCCATCGACTATCCCGGTTAAGACCTCACCACCGAGGCTTACACCATCTGGTATCAGAGCCAAAGGTTCCACCTTTGGTTTTCTATCCCTTTGTTTCAAGTTATTTTCGTAGTTCTTATCGTTAAGTTGCTAGAATCGAGTCGTCTAAGAAAAGAAAAGTACAAAAAAAAAAAATTGTTAGGGTTTTTGTTAGATCTAGTCTCGTGTCTTCTTGTTTAGTTTACGAAAAGCAAAAAAAAATAAAAAAATAGAAGTTTAGTTTAGATCGTAGTAGATTTCCATATCGCAAAAAAAAAAAAAAAAAAAAAGTAAAACTCCCCGTATCGGATTTAGTAGTTTTAGAAATTTCCCCCGCGTGGTTAAAAAAATTACCGGTTGTTTAGGAAACTTGGTAGATCATCCAGGAAAATTGGCAAAGAATTTAAATTCGCTTAAGTAATTTTTTCGGGAAATTTGCCTTATCGATACGAATAGTTTTGGAAAGTTCCCCGGGGGAATTTTAGAAATTTTCCCAGAGAGTTTAAGGCTTGCCGAATATTTAGTATCCTTGTTAGAACCTCTAGTAAATTCGGCAAAGTTTTTAAAATCGTTTAAGTAATTTTTCTGAAATTTACTTGTGAACCCATTCGATATTTGACGAAGCTGTTGTTTTTGAGTGTTAACGAGGAACACAGGATCCGGTATGGACGAAGAAACCGACAACGTTCCCCAAGATGCCGTGATGCAGATGCTTACGGCCATGAGAGAAGAGCTGAGAGGACTTGGCCAAAGACTCGGCCAACTTGAGCAGCCACAACCGAGAGGAGCCGAGGATGCTCAACAACCGGCGAGGAGGAATGCTCCTATGAATGACCGGCACGATGCGATTCATGAAGACTGTGACAGCATGCCGGAGATGGAGGATGAATTTCCCCCTGATCCTAGACGTCACCTGAACCAACGGAGACGCGACCCCATTAGAGGGCCTCGGCTAAGAGAACATGAGCCCAATCATGACATGAAATTGTCACCTCCTACTTTTGCAGGAAAATCAAATCCGGAAGTGTACTTGGATTGGGAAAGACGCATGGAATACATCTACGAGTGCTATGGCTATGGAGAAGGCAAGAAGATAGCCTTGGCAGCCGCACAACTCACCGAAAATGCACTTGCATGGTGGGATAGGACTGTGGCCGAGAGAAGAAGGCAACTTTTTGGGCCGGTCCAAACATGGCACGACATGAAATATCTCCTACGACTAAGGTATGTGCCTGATCATTATCACCGTGATCTTCAAAAACGTTTCAGGAAGCTCGCACAAGGCAACCGGACGGTGGAGGAGTATTTTGAAGAATTTGAAAAATTGATGAACTCATTGGAGTTGGAAGAATCCGAGGAGGCTTTGATGGCTCAATTCATTGACGGCATTCAAGAGCGTATAGCTCGAAAGGTGGAGAGAGCTAGGTATAGTGGGCTTCATGAGCTACTACACCTCTCGGTACAAATAGAGCAACAAATCAAGAGGAAGACCTCACTTGCCAACAGAACCAAAAGCAACCCGCCTTGGCCAGCAAGTGGCAGCAAGCCGGTCGACAAAGGCAAAGCTGTCGAGATCGACTCCCGATTCAAAAGCCGGACCAATGATTTTTCTAAGGCATCCCGGTCCGACCAAGGTAAGTTCCCTAACACTAGTCAAGCTCGAACTCGTGATATTACTTGTTTTAAATGTCAGGGAAGAGGACACTATGCCCGAGACTGCCCAAACCAAAGAGTCATGATCATTACGGCAAGTGGTGGATATGAATATCAAGACGAGATCGAAGAAGAAGTAGATGGAGCTGATGACGACGTTGAGTATCCAGATACTGGTGAACTACTAGTAACTAGGCGAGTCCTTAGCATGCTGGTTCAACCCGAAGAAAAAGTTCAACGGGAAAACTTGTTCCACACCCGATGCACCATTAACAACAAGGTATGTAATCTTGTAATAGATGGAGGATCTTGTGCTAATGTGGCTAGCAAGTACATGGTAGACAGGTTAGGCTTGGAAAAGACTAAGCACCCCAGGCCCTACAAACTACAATGGCTCAATGACACCACGAAGCTCAAAGTGACGGAGCAAGTGAGTGTGCCCTTTAGCGTTGGTAAGTATCAAGACCAAGTGCTTTGCGACGTAGTTCCTATGCAAGCTGGCCATCTCCTGCTGGGGAGACCGTGGCAATTTGACCGTGCAACACTTCACAATGGTCGGACCAATTACTACTCATTCGTACACAAGGAGCGCAAATACAATTTAGCCCCTCTAAGTCCGACCGAAGTACAAGAGCTTCAAGCCAGGATGAGCAAGGAGACCAAGGTAAGTGTCTCTAATCTATACATCAATGCTGGTGGTTTAAACCGTGCTATGAGTGCCGAAGGCACTATATTACTAATGCTGTTTAAAGAGTGTCTAAGTACAGAAAACAGAGAAATAGCATTGCCGCCGGAAGTGGATGCTTTGCTAAGCAAATTCCGAGATCTCTTCCCGGAAGAAAACCCACCAGGCCTGCCCCCTCTACGGGGAATAGAACATCAAATAGACCTTGTCCCAGGCTCAGCCTTACCAAATAAGGCGGCATACCGAATGAATCCCGAAGAGACTAAGGAGTTGGAAAAACAAGTCCGGGACTTATTGGACAAAGGCTACATACGAGAGAGTCTTAGCCCGTGTGCGGTTCCCGTGTTGTTAGTGCCAAAGAAAGATGACGCTTGGAGAATGTGTGTGGATTGCCGAGCTATCAACAATATCACCATCAAATACCGGCACCCTATCCCACGCTTAGACGACATGCTAGACGAACTAAGTGGGTCTACTATCTTCTCAAAGGTAGATTTGAAAAGTGGATACCACCAAGTCAGGATGCGTGAAGGAGATGAATGGAAAACAGCCTTCAAGACCAAGCAAGGGCTATACGAGTGGCTAGTCATGCCCTTCGGCCTGACCAATGCACCGAGTACATTCATGCGACTAATGAACCAGGTTCTTCGTGCCTATATAAGTAAATTTGTAGTGGTCTATTTCGATGATATACTTATATATAGTAAGAACCTACAAGATCATCTCAAACACCTAGAACTAGTGCTTAAATCACTTCGCAAGGAAGGCCTTTATGCTAACCTTAAGAAGTGCACATTTTGTACTAACCAACTTGTGTTCTTAGGCTTTGTAGTAAGTGAACAGGGACTACAAGTGGACGAGGAGAAGATCAAGGCCATCAAAGATTGGCCCACACCGACGTCTATCGGACACGTTCGGAGCTTTCATGGCTTGGCAAGCTTCTACCGACGGTTTGTGAGGGATTTCAGTACTGTTGCTGCCCCACTCACAGCTGTGATCAAAAAGAACGTGCCATTCACATGGGGAGCAGCTCAAGAAACCGCCTTCAACGACCTCAAGAACCGACTCACTCAAGCACCGGTTCTTGCCTTGCCCGATTTCGACGAAATGTTCGAAGTGGAGTGTGATGCATCCGGCTTAGGAATTGGAGCTGTGCTACATCAAAGGAAAAGACCCGTAGCCTTCTTTAGTGAGAAACTAAGTGGAGCCACGCTGAACTATCCGACGTATGACAAGGAGCTCTACGCTCTTGTCCGGGCTTTAGAGACTTGGCAACATTACTTGCTGTCCAAGGAGTTCATCATCCATACGGACCATGAGACCCTTAAGCATTTGAGAGGACAGACCTCACTAAAGAGAAGACATGCCAAATGGCTTGAGTTTGTGGAGACGTTTCCCTACGTCATCAAATACAAAAAGGGAAAGGAAAATGTGGTAGCCGATGCCTTGTCAAGGAGGCATGCTCTCATATCAACAATGGAGGCCAAAGTGCTAGGCTTCGAACACATCAAAGACCTCTACAAAGATGACCCGGACTTCAAAGAATGCTACGCTAATCACGGCAAAGGAATATACGGTCTATTCTATCTCCAAAATGATTTTCTTTTTAGAGGTAAACGTTTGTGTATTCCGCAGGGGTCAATGAGAGAGTTAGTGCTTAGTGAAGCACATGGAGGAGGATTGATGGGACACTTCGGTGTAGACAAGACCTTGGCCATAGTGAAAGATCATTTCTATTGGCCACACCTCAAGAAAGACGTGAAGAGATATTGTGCGAGATGCATCCAATGCCGCAAGGCTAAATCCAGGTCACATCCTCACGGTCTTTATCTTCCTTTACCTATTCCTAACGCCCCATGGGTAGATCTTTCGATCGATTTTGTTTTAGGACTCCCCAAGATCCGACACCACGATTGCATCTTTGTTGTTGTGGACCGGTTCTCTAAGATGGCACACTTCATCCCGTGTGACAAGACAAATGACGCGACCAACATTGCTAATTTGTTCTTCAAGGAGGTGGTGCGCCTGCATGGAATCCCGAGAACTATAGTATCCGATCGCGACACCAAGTTATTGGCTCACTTTTGGAGGACCTTGTGGAGAAAGCTAGGAACCAAGCTCCTTTTCTCCACTACTTGTCACCCCCAAACAGATGGTCAAACGGAAGTGGTAAACCGTACACTTGGCACTTTACTTAGAGCCACTCTTGGTAACAACATGAAAACATGGCTTGATTGCATCCCATTCATAGAATTTGCGTATAATAGGGCTGTTCATTCGGCCACTAAGCTATCTCCTTTTGAAGTTGTCTATGGATTTAACCCTCTATCTCCAGTAGATCTAGTGCCTCTTCCTCAAATAGAACAGGTCAATCAAGACGGGCTTAGGCGTGCCGAGCTCATCAAGGAGTTGCATGAGAGAGCTAAAGCCAATATTGAGAAGAAAACCGAAGGTTACAAGAAGAGCCATGACAAAGGCAAGAAGGAGCTCACATTCGAACCAGGAGATTGGGTCTGGCTACATATGACCAAAGAAAGATTCGCGGACAAGCGCGCATCCAAGCTCGCTCCAAGAGGCGACGGCCCATTTAAAGTTCTAGCCAAAATAAACGACAATGCCTACAAGCTAGAGCTGCCAGGTGAGTTTAACATCTCACATACATTCAATGTTGCTGATTTATCTTCCTTTGATACAGGAGATCCAGTTTTGTGGACAAAACCTCTTGAAGAGGGAGGGAATGATGAGGACATCGGCTCTAGAACCGACCCAAATGAGATGCCCATCGTCCCAGAAGGTCCCATGACCCGTTCCAAGGCCAAACAGCTCAGAAGAAGATTCGGGACGGCCATACAGGCCTTCGTCAATTTACCCGGGCCAGACGACCCATTTCAAGTCTTAGCCGAGAGAAAAGAGCATGTACCGGATGATCGTCCGAACGACCTGATCGTCACTGAGGGAGGTAAGTTCTCTCGTCCAAGTGACCATTCTAAGACTAACAGGACGAGTGGTTTTTGTCCCACAGCCACGGAACCAGTTGTAGCCGAGGAACTTTACTCGGAGACCGTTTTAGCCGAGACAAAGGAGCCAAGTCCAAACGATCGTCCAAACGATCCAATCAGCACTGAGGGAGGTAAGTTCTCTCGACTAAAGGCATATTTTAAAGCTAACGGGACAGGTAGTTTTCCTCTTAAAGATGCAGAACAGCCAGCTGCTTCAATCACAAGCCACCTAGCCGGTAAGGGCCAACAACGAACCAAAGAAGGCGTTGAAGTTAAGGAGTTGCCGGGACTTGAAGAGGATGACTTCTATGATCAAGAAGACCTCCTAGAAGACTTCACCAAGCTGCTGCACACACGGGACGCACCCAAGCCCGAGTCACCTTCAAAGGCGCCTCACACGCCACCTTGGGCCACCTCGCACCAATGTAAGATGTTTACATTATACACTGTCTTTGCAGGTACTTCAAGCTCCAAAGATCAAGTCAAAACGACATCAAACGAGCAGTTTTAGAAGCCGCGACCATACTTTCCTTTTTTTGATTAAATGAAACGTTGCACTTTGATTTTTAGCTAGGGATGCGGATTTTCCTTATTTGTATTTTGTTTCGTTTTGGTTTTTATGTCTTTTTGCTTTTTCATTTGACCTAAGGGTCCCCTAGCTGTCGAGCCCCTTTATAAGGTTCCCCTGCAGCTTGTATTTTTGGTCACCTTTGATATTAATAAAACGCCGCATTTTCCCCTTGAGAAGCGATTTCTCTTTTGTTCTTGTTCTTGTTCGTGTGACTCGACCAAGACCAAGTCTGCACCGTATCAGAGATCTTACCATCCCCTCTGTGTCGTGTATTCACTCCACTAACAGCCCACTCATCGACTCCACACGAGAGAAGCGATCGCCATCGTGTCAAGTCCATTCACCATCGACCATCTTTCGACCAAAGGAGAGGGCGACCGCCTGCCTTTAGTCCCATCGACTATCCCGGTTAAGACCTCACCACCGAGGCTTACACCATGATCAATCATGAATTAGCTATGAGAACAACCTATGGTGAAGAACTAATTCGGATTATGAACCCTAAACAACTAATCAACCTAGCATTCAAAAAAATTCCTAATGAGAACCCTAAACCTAACAGGAGATCTACTCAGAAATGGAAATTGAAACAATAAATATGACTGAATAAATACTTGAATAAATAAGAAAGAGTAACAAGAGGGTTCGAAATCTTCTCTGGGACGAACAGAGTTTCAGACTTGTCTCCCTTCCAAAGCTCTCTCACAAAACTAAAGTAAAATAAAGCATAGCCATCAAAGTGGCTGTAAAATCCTAATAAATAACTTAAATAACGTTTTGGGGCTTCTTGTAAATAATAAAGTCTTCTGGGTAATTTTTCAATTCTTCAACTCTTCTAAAAGTCGCGACTCGTGTCTTGCTGCAGTGAGTATCGATGGACAATGAGGCTTCGAATCGGGTACTCAGCTACACGAACTTCTGCTTTGCTCCAAAATGCTCCAGAAAACTCCAATATTTCCAATTATGCTCCAAACGTGCTAAAACCTGTAAAAGACTCAAAACCACTACAAAATAGTTGAAAGACTCTATAAAACGGACTTATATCATGGCTTAAAAGGGGTAAAAACCATGATATATCACCTTCCTTCTCCTCTCTTCTATCGCCTCCTCCTATGCCAAGGTGAGAAATAGTTGCCCTTCACTTCCTCTGAAACGTGTTTTCGTGTTTTTGATAAGTTCTTTCTTAAACCTAGCTTTCCTCTAAGCAAGCTATCTGATTTGCTTAGTATTTCATGTGTTTGCTAAATGATTATAATATATATTACACCATGAACTACTAGATATGTTATTAGGTTATGCTAGATCTGTTTCTAGGGTTTGTTGATGGATGATTGATTCTTGAAGAACAAGTTACCTCAATATGGATTAAGAACTTATGAACCTTAATAATCTGGTGAATTGATTCTTTTGTTACAACTTGGTTGAGTCCTGTCTGTGAGTCTTGCACCTAGATGGATGAGATTGATGAGGTTGTAAATCGGTATTGTGTGAAGTGTTTATTAGTAGAGTGATGGAACTGGTGTGGTGTACACTTTGACATTGGACCTTCTGTGGTGATTGTTCTGGTGGCTTGACATCGGACCATCTGTGGTGATTGTTCCGGTGAGGTGTATGCTATGGCATAGGAACCTTTTGTTTGATGGGACTGGTTAGGTGTAGCTGATAAGTAGGATTTTTACGAATCAATCACTCAAATCCCACTCGTGTCATCGTGGTATTTAAGGTATCAATCCAAATTTGTTTAATTCAATCACTAAGAATGCATAGAACTACTTAATTTAAGCAAACAAGGTTAGTTTTGGAACTAAGTTTAGTTATCTAATTCGAATTAAACAAGAAACAAGAACTATCAACACTAAACGAGATTAAATGCACTAATAAAAGGCGAATCCAAGGATGAGGTCATAGACTTAAGGTGATTCTATAACTAATTTATGATGCCCAATACACAATCAATGCTAATCCCTAGGTTAAGACCACTAATTATGACTAACCCTTTCTTAAAGCACTAATCACTTTGCTAATCACTAAATCAAGATCAAATTCTCATTTGTGAAGAAATGATTAGCAAGAATTAAATTCCTTATTCAAATTAACCAATAAACACCCAAGGCATCTACTCTCATAGGTTAGGAATGAATATCTCTAACTATGTCCTTTGGGGAATTTCATTAACACCTTGTGTGCATGAAATTCTCTAAGGTATAGATTGATTATATCTAACCTAATCTAGCATTAAGCACACTTAGATAGAAAGGGGATCCATAAACTAAGACATGGGCAATGAAACACGAGATCAACATATGGTTCATCATTGATTTCAAACACGAGATCAAAAGCATCAAACAACTAGTAACGAGGATTGGACTGAGATCTTAAAATGATACTTTACAAGGAAAATTCATCATTTCTCCCTATGCACGTGCAATGCAACCTATATGCTACTAAACTCGATCCTACTCATGAAATGCAACTACATGGGATTTTTTTTGTGATTTTCAAAATTTTTATTTTGTTTTTTATTTTGTTTTTCTATGCCTTCTATGAAATGCATGAGACTCAAAATGCATAAATCAAAAATAAGATCAAAGAAAATAGGATTAGATACCGGTCTCTCCCCCAAACTTAAATCACACCATCCCGGTGTGAATTAAATTCAAAGGAAAAACCAAAAATAAAAGACAAAAACAACTATACAATGCAAGACTCAAGAAAAGAAAATTAAATATTTACAAGGGCTTTGGAGTGTTACCTAGAAGGGCTTTGAGATGGGGAAGGAGACCCCAATGAGAGTGATGGATTGCTCGAGCATGGAGATGGAGGTAGCATAACCTTCCTCTTTGCCTTTTTCTCTTCATGTGGCAATGAATGTCGCGTGTCATCATAAACCACCATCTCTCCTTCATGTGTAAGGCTTCGGTCCAATTGTGCGGAGCTCTCACCAACCTCTTCAAGATCCGCTTCTTTTGTCTCTCCTTGGCCGCGGGGTGAGCTTGCCTTTTTACCCTTTGCTTTGAGCTCTTTGACCATCCTTTTCAAGATCTTGACCGTTTTCACCAATTTCCTCATAGTCTTGTCTTGCCACTTGCACCACCGTTGAAGGAGTCTTGTTTGGTGGTGTGCATATCTAGTGGCAATGTTCGGCATCTTCCCATAATAAGGATCGAAGCCATACCTCTCACTCTCGTACTTGGGGTCGGTGGAAAACAGCATCTCACCCTCTTCATTTGGATCATTGGATATCTCGGCATCGTCCCTTGATGCTTGCTTGGTTTTCTTCTTTGATAAGCGTATCACCTCAAGAGGTGGATCCATGGTTGGGTTGTAGAAATGGTCATTGGTGGGGTAGAAATGGAGTTCCTTCCTCTCTCGAAGCGTGGTGGGAGGAACATTGGGCAACATAAGCTTGACGGAGCTAGACTAGGCGAGCTTGAGGTTGTAGGCATAAGTGTTGCAAGCTTGCCTTCGAAGAATATAGTTCTCGAGAGATAAACTTCATCCATAAGTTCCACCTCTCGGACATCGTCTACCAACTCAACACCCTTGGCCTTAAGAATTGAAGTAACTAAACCGCCAATGTGCAATTGAGGTTCTTTCATCTTTGTAGCGTGATCCCATTCTTTGTACCCAAGCAAGTGATTAACGAGAATAGCGGCTAGACTCGGGGTTTTATAGTCTCCAATGAATAGCCTTCTATCCATAGGGGTATCTAGGAACGGTGTTACCCTAGGGCAAGCAACTCCATCTCATCTTCCGCCAGGGTTTCGAATTCTTTCTTGGCAAAGAATGTGTGGGCAAGGGTCTTGTGGACATAAGGAATGGCGGGATTGTGGATGCAAGAGCCCTTGATAGCATCAGGATTGTATCCCCCCATGCCAATAATGTTCCACAAGTATGAGACGTCATTTCTTCCGTAGACAAACTTGAGTCCTCTCTTGGTCCCTTCTTCCTTGAACCCAAACACTTGACATAGCTCGTGGAGGGTCATCTTGTGAGCTTCTCGCCTCACCTTGAACGTAATGAACCCATGGCCATCTTCAACATTTGCGTTCTTGTCGTCTCGATCATAGTACATTGCCTCCAAAGATGCTAGATATTGGCAACTTTGGACATTGTGAGTGGTTTGAGCTAAGTCAAAAACCTTCCCAAAGCCCATGTTGGTGAAGATTGTTTTTTTACATCTTCATAGATCTCCATCTTCTCAAGTATGGCTTTGTCCGGGAATTTTGTCTCCACGAATTTCACCGCCTTAAGCTTCTTGAGATATTCATTGTAAGTGGGCTTGGGAACTCTCTTCCTTTTCACTTCCTCGTATGGTTCTAGCTTCCCCCTCTTCTTCATTGTCCCGCACCACTCTCTTCTTCTTCTCTTGGTCTCGAGAGCATGCCACTAGAGCCAATTGCCTCTTCTTTGGTAGACTTTGACCTCGGGTTGCTTTGCTCTTTGTCTTGGTCATGGCGCCTACATTTTCTCAAAGAGTGTGTAAGCTTCAAGAAACAAAGACACAATCTTTCAAATTTTTAAGCAAAGGCACTCAAGAGACAAAGACAATTCTTAATGAGCTAGAAGACATCCAATTCCAATGAGAAAAATCGATTATCTTCTTTAAGAACCTCAAAGTCTCCATTAAATTGCCAAAGTTTCAACCTTTAAGCTCTAGAGACATGGATTCAAAGAACAAAGCTTTCTCTAGTATAACACAAATCAACACGAGAATCACCAAGCCCAATCATTTTCAAGTCAAACCCCAAGGTATATGTTCAAGTGGATGCATTTCTCAAACAAAATCATGAAGCTAAAATTTTAAGAGCAAGTTCTTGATTTTCACGAAAAGTTTGAGTAAAATACTTTGGGGATGCAAGAACAAATGTCAACAAACGTTGGTAGATCTAGAGAGAGGAGAGAAAAAATGAGAATTTAGCAACTTAATCACGATTTTTGAGCAAGAGGGAAGAAAGTTATGAGCAATTGAAGTTTGGCTATGGGGAATGACCTTGGTTTCGCGAGTTAAGAGGGAGAAGACTTACCTGGCGGGTCGTGTTGCTTACCTGGGTGGCTTCACCGGGTGGGTCGCTGGAAAAAGCTATGGACCGCTGGTCCATAGATATGTTTTGACCAGGTTCAAATTCGGCTAACGCCGATCTCCCTCCATCCGGTGCAAGGGAGCGGTGTGCTCATGCCGGGCAGTTTTTGGCCGATGTTGCCGGGAGGCATTTCCCCTGACTTTTGCAGCTTTTCATACCGGTCCATCACCGTCTGGTGCAAGGAACCGGTATGCTCAGACCGGGCCATTTTTGGCAGGTGTTGCCGGGCGGTATCTCCTCCGATTTTTTGCACTCCCCAATACCGGGCCATCAGACCAGGCTAAGCTTGGCCTGTGTGCGCAATCCCTTGTTACAAAACACACTTCCTTATGGCACGGTTTCATCTCTCGAACCGAAAAGAATCCTATAAATACTTAACAAAACATCAAAAAGAACTAAAGAAGATTGAAAAAGAGAGAAAGAAAAGTATATACAAGGATACACATGGGAATGTCTCCCAAGTGCACTTTGTTTAACATCACTAACTTCGACGTTTGTTACCCGATTTATGCGGAGAGAGGGTTAGAAAGGGGTACCGGGACCCCTTCCTCAATGAAATCACCGCCAAGTAGAGCTTTAGACATTGTCCATTAACCGTGAACTCTTCACCCGTCTTGTTCAACAACACAACCGCACCATACGGTCTCACTTCCTTGATCTTAAAGGGACTGGACCATCTTGACTTGAGCTTCCCGATAAATAGCTTCAACCAGGAGTTAAAAAATAACACTTGGTTCCCAACCTTAAGATCCTTGGGCGTTATCTTCTTGTCATGGAACAACTTTTTTCTCTCCTTGTAGATACGTGAACTTTCATAAGCATCTAGGCGGACTTCATCGAGCTCGTTCGATTGAAGTAGACGCCTTTTCGAGGCTGATTTTAAATCAAAGTTGAGAAGTTTAACTGCCCACAAGGCCTTGTACTCCAACTCAACCGGCAAGTGACAAGATTTTCCATAAAGAAGATTGAATTGTGTTGTACCAATCAGTGTCCTGTAAGCGGTTCGGTATGCCCACAACGCATCATCTAGCTTCACAGACCAATCTTTTCTTGAAGTACTAACGGTATTTTCCAAGATTTCCTTGATTTGCCAGTTAGAAACTTCCACTTGACCACTTGTTTGAGGGTGATGAGGTGTAGCCACCTTGTGTTTGACTCCATGCTCCCTAAGCAAGCTCTCAAACACTTTGTTGATGAAGTGGGAACCGCCATCACTTATCACTACGCGTGGGACTCTAAAGCGAGGGAAGATTATCGACTTGAACAACTTGAGGACAACCTTCATATCATTCGTCGGGCTTGCAATTGCTTCGACCCACTTTGAAACATAATCAACCGCCACCAAAATGTATTGATTTCCGAAAGACGAAGGAAACGGTCCCAAGAAGTCTATGCCCCACACGTCAAAGATCTCTACTTCGAGGATTAGATTTTGTGGCATCTTGTCTCTTCTACTAATGTTGCCATTTCTTTGACATGCATCACACCTAGATACAAACTCTTGAGCATCCTTGAACATAATTGGCCACCAAAATCCCGCTTGTAGAACCTTATCAACCGTCTTGAATGAAGCAAAGTGGCTTCCATATTACGAACCGTGACAATGCATCAAGATGCCATCAACTTCTTCCTCGGGAATGCATATCCTATAGAGTTTATCTTCGCAAAGTGTATACAAGTAAGGCTCATCCCAATAGAAACGAGTGATGTCTCTAAAGAACTTTTTCCTTTGGTAGCCATCCAACCTTGGTGGTTCTTTTCCGCAAGCTAGGTAGTTGACATAATCCACATACCATGGTAGCTTCTCATCTTCCAATCCCTTAGTTTCTTCGAGAACTCTCACCGCTTTAAAATCTTTCCTCAAAACACCAACCAACATGAGATGCTCTTCGGGAAGAGGGTCATCTATAGGGATAAAATCATCTATTCGCATCCTTGATAGGTGGTCCGCTACTCCGTTCTCAACACCCTTCTTGTTAACAATCTCCATGTCAAATTCTTGGAGAATCAAGATCCACCTTAGAAGTCTTGGTTTGGTATCCTTTTTGGTATAGATGCGCCTTCGGGCAGCATGATCCATGTAGACAATGATCTTGGAGCCAATCACATAGGACCTAAACTTCTCGATGGCAAACACAATGGCAAGTAGCTCATTTTCCGTGGTAGCGTACCTCCCTTGTGTGTCGTCAAGTGTCCTACTAGCATAGTAGATCACATGTAGCTTTTTATCTCTCTTTTGACCAAGAACCGCTCCAACCGCGTAGTCACTCGCATCACACATGATCTCAAAAGGCAAATCCCAATCCGGTGCTTGAACTATTGGCGCACTCATAAGAGCCTTCTTGATTTCCAAAAATGCATGTAGAAACTCCTCATCGAACATAAACTCGGTCTCCTTGCATAGAAGCCTAGTGAGTGGACGGGCGATGTTGGAGAGATCTTTGATAAACCGATGGTAGAAACCCGCATGTCCCAAGAAGCTTCGAATACCCGTGGCCAAACTCGGAGGTTCCAAATTCATCATGACCTCAATCTTTGCTTTGTCTACCTTGATACCCTTCTCCGAGATTTTGTGCCCAAAAACAATCCCTTCTCGAACCATGAAGTGGCACTTCTCCAGATTCAAGACGAGATTCGCTTCCTCGCACCTAGTGAGTACCTTGCATAGATTCGACAAACACACACCAAACGAAGAGCCATACACGGAAAAATCGTCCAAAAAAACTTCGACCATGTTTTCAATCAAATTCGAAAAGATTGACAACATACACCGTTGAAAGGTCGCAGGTGCATTAAATAACCCAAATGGCATCCTTCGATAAGCGAAGGTACCATAGGGGCATGTGAATGTTGTCTTTTCTTAATCATTGGGGTTTATCGGGATTTGGAAGAATCCGAGTACCCATCAAGAAAACAATAATATGGGTGGTTTGCAAGCCTTTCAAGCATTTGGTCAATAAAGGGTAGGGGAAAATAATCTTTTCTAGTGGCGGAGTTAAGTTTTCGATAATCAATACACATCCTATGACCGGTTATGGTTCTAGTGGGTATAAATTCATCTTTTTCGTTCTTCACAACCGTGATTCCTCCCTTTTTGGGCACCCCATGGACCGGTGAGACCCAAGTACTATCCGAAATGGGATAGATAATACAAGCATCTAGAAAATTTAGAATCTCTTTCTCTACAACTTCTTTCAAATTTGGGTTTAACCTCCTTTGATGTTCAATAGAAGTCATCGATTCAACTTCTAGATGGATCCTATGTGTGCAAAGAGAAGGAGAAATTCCTTTGATGTCATCTAAAGAATAACCAATGGCTCTCATAAACTTTCTCAATTCACACAAAAGGGAGGACAATTCATCACCACTTAGATTATCATTCACAATCACCGGATAAGACTCATTAAGACCTAAGAAAGCGTACCTTACCCCTTTTGGAAGCGGTTTAAGGTCCACCTTAAGCGCTTTGAGCTCGCTCCAATCATCTTTTTCTAAGCTAGTCTTACCATTGCTAGCTTCTTGCTCGTCTTCATACCCAATCTCAACAACACTTATGTTGTGTGCCACTTGAGTCAACTTCAAGAACGTGCTCTCCCCACTCAAAGCCTTGTGTGAATCAAGCCTCCCTGCCTACATAACACTCTCATTATGAAGGAACCCATGCTCTCATTGCTCCTTTGTGAGTGCTATTTGGAGGTGGTCTTCCAAAGCTAACTCCTCCATAAGTTCATCCGCAAGTTCTTCCATAGCCTCAATGTAGAACATTTGACCATCTATTGTGGGTTTCTTTATCACATCATTGATGTCAAATCTAAGGACATCGTTCTTTCCCAAATGGAGATCGATCTTGCCCCTCCTCACATCGATTATAGCACCGACGGTAGCTAAGAATGGTCTCCCAAATATGAGTGGATCCTTAGGCTCTTCATCCATCTCAAGCACAACGAAGTCGGTAGGCACCACAAAACCCCCAATCATGATGGGTAAGTCTTCGAGCATTCCAATTGGATGCCTCACCGCTAGCACGAGAAATATCCTACAAGCTTTGTAACGAACGAACCCGAGATTCTTTGCAACCGAGAGCGACATCAAACTAACACTTGCTCCGAGAGCACATAGACATTTGTTCAAGGCGAGTGGTCCAAGAGCACATGGTAGAGTGAAACTACCGGGGTCACCAAGCTTCTTTGGGATAACCTTCTTTTGGATGATGGCACTACATTCGTGAGTTAGCACTACCATGCTTTCCATATCCTTCGATCTCTCTTTGATGGCGTCCTTGAGAAATTTGGCGTATTGTGGCACAAGTAGGAATGCATCAACCAAGGGCATGGTGAGTTCAACCTTTTCCATTTGTCTATCGAATACCATCCTATACTTCTCCAACAATTGCTTCTTGAAGCGGCCCGGAAACGGTAGCTTCGGTACATAGGGTGGTGGAACAAATGGAGTCTCCTTCTTCTTAGGGTTCTCCTTGGTAGCAACTTCCTTCTCTTTGTCTTCAATAACCACAAAGCCATCCTTAGTCACAACTTCTTCGGTTTCAAGCGTCTCCCCACCAACTTGGACATCGGTGTCCTCAACGATCTTTGGAGCTTCACGAGGGGGAAGTTCCTTGCCACATCGAAGTGTAATGGCATTCACATATTCCTTGGGATTAGTCTCGGGCTTGCCCGGTAATTGACCTTATGGCCGTGATGAAGAAACAACTCCTTTTCCTTGAAGTTGATTGATCTTCGAGCTCAATGTCTCAAACTTAGACGTGAGATCATTGTAGGAGCAATCAACTTTGTTGTGGAACTCCGACATCTTCTTACTCATGTCCATTGCCCCATTTGCTTGACCTTGTATGATTTGTTGAAGCATGGCTTTTAAATCAAGGTCTTGAGTCATGGTTGTGGTGCCTTGGACTTGTTGCGGGAAACTGGGTGGAGCAAAGCTTTACTTGGGTTGAAACCCGCCTTGGTTCCCTTGAAAGTTGTTCTTGGGAACATAGCCTTGTTGGTTGGAGTTGGAGGCTTGACCTTGTTGTTGTTGAGTGAATGGCTTTTGTTGGGGAGCTTGATTGTGTTGTTGTTGTTGAGGGTAGATTTGGTCTTGTGGGTTTTCGACGTTTGGATTCCGGTAAGAGAAATTTGGATGGTTGCGGTAGTTGTTGTTGAAACCGCCTCTTTGGTAGCCTTGATTACCCACATAATTCATCTCTTCTTGTGTACCCACGTCTATTTCTTCCTCTTGGTAACCTTGGGTGTCCTCAAAGTTGCCAACAAAGTGAACCAGTTTTTGAGAAGCGCTAAGGAGCTTGTCAATCATAGAAGCTTGCTTGTCCATCTTCTCGGTGAGAATCTTGATATTCCCATATTTTGTCCCTTTTATGCATTCATTTATCTTAGGTTTTATCTCATATGCATATAGTTTTATTACATTTCTTATTGGTTTTCTCCCATTTATAGTTTAGAGCTCTAATGCTATGTCCTAGAGAGTCTTGCTTGTTTTGGAGTCCTTTGTAGGTACCTTGGAGGCTTCCGGACACTTTGGAGGAGTTCGCACTTAGCTCGGGATTTTGAAGCAACAGTTAGAAGCATGAAAGCTCGGAAAGATCCCGCACCGGCCGTATACCGGCTTCATTTCCCTCGGCGCCAAGCAAATATTTCTCCCTCAGAGATTTCCCTCAATACCGGCCCGGCATGAAGAAGACCCCTTGGCCGGTATGAAACTTTAGCCGAGAAGGGGACTTTGCCGGCTGCATGTCCCGGCTTCATTTCCCCCGGCGCCGAGCATTTTCCTCCTCTGTGGTTTCCCTCAATACCGGCCCGACATTTCCCTCAGTTCACATCCGGTGTGTGCATCCAATCCCGGCAGGAACTTTGCTGGACGCATGTACCGGTTCCAAACAGCACGGCATGGAACTTTCGATCGGAGTCTTCCCTCCACACCGGCCCGGCACGCGATAACTTCCCTTAGCCGGTATGCAACTTTCCCTCAGACAGGGAGATTGCCGGCACCGTGTACCAGCTTTGATTGGCACGGTATTCCCCCTCAAGCTTTCCTCACTCACCCTCGATGATTGCACGTACCGGTCCGGTGCATCACACTTCCCACGTCCGGCAAAGCGTGAAGACTCGAGCAGGAGATTTGTCGGACGCGTGTACCGGCTCCATCTTGGTGATATATAATGGTTTTTACCCCTTTTAGGCCATGATATAACTCCGTTTTATAGAGTCTTTCTACTATTTTGTAGTGGTTTAGATATTTTACAGGTTTTAGCACGTTTGGAGCATAATTAGAGATATTGGAGCTTTCTGGAGCATTTTGGATCGAAGCAAATGTTCATGTAGCTGAGTACCCGATTTGAAGCATCAGTATCGATCGATACTGCCTAGTATCGGTCGATACTCATCAAGGCAAACACGACCAGCGAGTTTAATGAAGTATTGAAGAATTGCAAAATGGCCCAGAAGATTTTACTATTTACAAGAAGCCCCAAAACGTGACTTAGGCTATTTAATTAGGTTTTACAGCCACCTTGGTGGCTATGCTTTATTTTTTTCTGGTTTTGTGAGAGAGTTTTTGAAGGGAGTCAAGTCTGAGACTCTGTTCGTCCGAGAAAAGATTTCGAACCCTTTTTGTTACTCTTTCTATTTTATTTGATGATTTATTCAAACATGTTTATTGCTTCAATTTCCATGTCTGAGTAGATCTCCTGTTAGGTTTAGGGTTCTCATAAGGGTTTTCTCTAAATGCTAGGTTGATTAGTTATTAGGATTCACCATCTGAATTAGTTCTTCACCTTAGGTTGTGTTCAAAGCTAATTCTAGGTTTACGAATCTGGAACTTAGATCTTAGGATAGTTGATTAGGCACGAGAGTGCGATTAACTACATGATAGAACCTTAGGTGAGCAAAATAACTATTCGCAAAGAGATTTGGTTTAGTTGTTTTGTGAACAAATCAAACCTGATATAAAAGCTGATTTGAACTTTAGGATTCGCAAAGAGATTTGGAATTCATAGGATTTAGATTTAGATAGTTTTCGCAACGAGAGTTGGTTAGCTATACTTTAGTGATTTGAGTTCAAGAACCGCGCTAAATCTGAATCATGTTAGTTAGTTTACCTGCATTCATTGATTTCCTGAGAAAAACCCTGAACCTATCTGTCTCCAACTGAATTTACAACCGTTTTAATTTAAGTCTTGTTTTCAATATTATTGATTGCTTAGCTTAATTCTCGTCTTCATAATCTATTGTGTGTCTTTGTGAGTCCTTTTGTTCGACCCCTACTATACTGCAACTACTGCTTAGTACTTTTAGGGTATTAATTTGAGCTTATCAAATTTGGCGCCGTTGCCGGGGATCGAACCCGGGTCACCCGCGTGGCAAGCGGGAATACTTACCACTATAATACTTACCAATTTAAGTCTTGTTTTCAATATTATTGATTGCTTAGCTTAATTCTCGTCTTCATAATCTATTGTGTGTCTCTGTGAGTCCTTGTGTTCGACCCCTACTATACTGCAACTACTGCTTAGTACTTTTAGGGTATTAATTTGAGCATATCAAATTTGGCTCCGTTGCCGGGGACTCAATTCGCCATTAGGTTTTCGTTTGAGAACTTCGACTAATTTCGTCGGTATCGATCGATACTCACTAGTATCGGTCGATACTCGTCGTTCTCTTTTGTTGATATCGATCGACACCACTATGTATCGGTCGATACTCATCGTGTTACCAATTACTT
This sequence comes from Eutrema japonicum, assembly GCA_030161315.1. Lineage (NCBI taxonomy): Eukaryota > Viridiplantae > Streptophyta > Magnoliopsida > Brassicales > Brassicaceae > Eutrema > Eutrema japonicum. Next base: position 37,683,689 of record BSQW01000011.1, read on the forward strand.
ACGTTCTTCACTTCTGTTTTCAGGTGTATGCCTAATCATAAAATCAGAGGAAACAAGAACACTCAGCTAGTTGAACTGTCGTTGGAGAATATAGCACTTGTGGAACGCACAAACAGGAAAGCAAGGAAACCAGCAGAGATGAACAACAATCAGGAAGGGTTGGTTCGAGATGAGACTAGTGGTTACAGAGACCAAGAGGGTCGTTTGGGCAATGCGCAGGGACAACGTCTGGATGGAGAGGGGAACATCATTCCCGCTGCTCCTGTTGTTGTTGGGATTGTCGCTGGGAACGCGATCGCTGAGAATGTTGTAGTTAATCGTGGTAGAACGATTGGTGAGTGCAACAGACCTGATCAATTCTATGCAAATCGATCAGCGATTCGTCCTCCACCTTACCAGAGGAAGGACTTTGAGCTGAAGCCTGCATACTACACTCTTGTGGGACAGCATCCTTGATGTAAGATTGGAATCCACCAAACTTACGGACACGTGATAATCAAGAGATTACAAGCTTTGTTGCGGAAGTGGGGACGATGGTGAGATGGAAGGTGATGGTTTTGATTGACTCTCTCAATCTGTGGGTGATTGACTCTCTCAACCGGTGGACGAACAAGTTATTTGAATCACACAAACAACTTAATTCGTGGCTTCTAAAGAATAGAAGTGAATCGCACACTTATATTCAAAAGAAAAGACAATTCTCACAAAGAACACTCTTTATAGAAAAAAACGAAAATACTTAGATTTAATTTGATTGAAAGGTAATTTAAAAATGAAGGCTAAGCTGAGCTTATATATTGCTCATACACGAAATTAAACAAGAATGAAATCGCAAAGTAAATGCTAAAACTAGCCGCTTGAGTCATAATGACGAGAATCAGTCAAATATGGAAAACGGAGCCTTTCTTGAGTCTTGACAACTTAGAGGCGAATGTCAAGTGTCTAGGTATGTCCTGTTTGCCGTTAAAAAGCTTCACTTCGTGGCCAAGCTTCAAATAATAGAGTCGTTGGAGATGAATGGCGAGAATCTCCAAATAAGGCAAGTGTAGCTCAAACTTGATCGACTTGATCAAGTGAGGTGTGGTGCACCTTAGGTCCTAAAGGGAAGCTTCTAGAAAGCTTCTTAAGTGTCTTCAAAGCTCATAGAAACCATGCTCAAGTGGGCTTTCATGTTTGGGCTTCAAAAGATTCCACTTGACATTTTCGGGTAGGCTTGAGTACATTAGATACGTCTCCACTGTTGGGCCGTTTATGACCGATTGGCTTGGCTGATTGGAGAGATCTTGGATGTTCTGGAAACTAGACTCAAAGATCTTTCGAACTATATATAGATCGTTTCTTGTAGTGCCGTGATCTGGAAGCGACACTTGATTGAACATTTGATTGAAATCAGAACTCAACAATGGGTTTAGGTTCCAACCTTCAAACTGATCAAGCCTGATCAGTCCTTCGTGTTCCAGATGCTTCAGATTCTCCTTTAACATGTTGAAGCTATTTTCCAGACTCTTCCTCATAATGATTTCCTCTGGGGTTGATTGATCATTCAAGTCGTTTGCTCGCTTTCCACTCGGTGAAGTAACTTTGGGAGTTACTGTCCCAAATCCATAAGAGAACCGCTGTCGCCAATAAACAAGATCTAAGCTTGTCATACGCTCAGTACAATTCTCTTTTGAATTGGTAGTATCCAAAAGTCCTCCGGGTTTCCAATGTCGGCTTTGTAATGCATCAAAACGACCGTTCATCATAGTCTCCATAATCGGCCCGGTTTGGTCTTGTCCGAGCTTTGAGCTCACCTCTGGTGGGCTAGCTGGTTCGATGTCCTCATCATACCCTCCCCCTTGTTTGAGTTTTGACCTCAAAACTTGATTATCTGCACATAGATAAAGCAAGTTAGTATTTTCATAAAAATGCGAGTTTAGAAGTTTACCTCGGGCAATATCGTCATTGCTGTTCAAGTGGGGTTTGATCTGAGAGTCTGGTGGTTCTTCTTTTATCAGCAAAGAGGCAATAACTCCTCTCCATGGTTGTTGGCTGGCGTCCTTGGGCAGCAAGGCAATGGTCCTAGTGAAATCACGTTTTTCACAATTTTTGTCGCCATTAGTCTTTGGTGGTTCATGTTCATGTTCTTGTTGCTTCTTCTCGGTTCCTGAAATGTCCTCTACACTTTTGAAAAAGAGGCAAGTGCGTTATAACAGTCATAGAACCACTGGAAATAGAAGAACAAGAATCATTTTTGACTACTTCATCTAATTTCTCATTGACGTGCGGTTTAAGATAAGCAATATGAACTATATTAGTTTCTTTTGAGACTATATCCTCTTCAGGCTCTTCTGGACTTATCAAACTAGATATCACAGAGTTAGAATCATAAGAAGCAAGCTGAAGAAGTGGACTTACCTGAGCAGAACTCTCAGAAAGTTCGGTTTCCTTGGATGCCACGGTAGTTGGATTCATCGTATAGTCCGATGGTTCCTCTTGGATCAGAATGAAACTAGTGTCATCTCCATCTTTATCAGCATCAATACAACTCATGGTGACCTTGTGATGCTTCACATTCTGTTCTTTACCTGCATTAGTAGCCTTTGGCAAAGACAAGTGCATCAAATCTGAATTCGAAAATTTAAAACCAGAATTTTCTAGACAATTATCTAATGAATTTAGTTTCGGCTCAGGTTTGGAAATTTTAATCTCTTGTCTCTCAGGGCATACAGTAGCAAAATGACCTCCCTTATGACATCTATAACAGATGGTGTCATTTATTTTTAAAACTTTAGAAGACTTACATTGCTCTGTTTTGACTTGTGGCTCATTCTTCGGTTTTGTGCTATGCGTTTGAGATGCATCGGTTTGTTTGGAGGCTGGTTTAACTTCTTTTGTTCCCACTGGCTTCTTAACCTCTGTCTTCTTCTCTAAAGTGCTTTGAGACACTTTCTTTGGCTCAGGACAGCAAGCTTTCTTTGACTTAGAAACAGGCTGGAGTTTTGGTGTTGACATCCATCTTCTTGTAGTTGTTTGGAACAGAGACCTCTTTAGTATGTAGTTGCGGTTGTGAGACTTTTGTACAAACTCTCTGTACATACGTTGCTTGAGATTACCCCAAGTGCTAACCGGATTATGGTTGTAGTTCAGAGCTTCTTCTTGTATCCACCATGTAGAAGCTTTTTCATCAAGTGAGTTAATGGCGTAGGTGAGTCTATCCTCCTTTGGAATGTTGTGGGACCTAAACCAATGCTCCATTTCATTCTCCCATTGTAGGTAAGCTTCTGGTTCTTGCTTATGACATGAAAAACAAATGTGGCAAGGTTCACAATATGTTTCTTCATCCGTTGGCGTATCATATGGCTCGTCTAGAGCGGTGTCGTTGCTGCTGGTTTGGTATGGGTTTTGATCCTCCTCGTCAAGTTCTGATTCATCTACAAAACTATCTTCTGGCTCTGCCTCATGTCTCAAAGGCTCGTCATTAACATGGTCACCATCTCTTGAACTGATTTTAGAATCAGTTCCTTCCCACAAAGCATCTCCTTCACGATCTTCTCCTAGATCGCTTTCTTGGTCAGTTTCTCCATACTACGGTTTATGGTATTGCTCTCCTTCACCATATTCAGGTTCATTGTTGTAGTCTTCTTTGGCTAGACTACATTGAAAGTCAGCATCTCCCTGCCATGATTCTCTTTCATGGTCATCTCCTATATCCTCCTCCCGGTCGGTCTCTTCTTCGCTAGACCGAATCGATTGATCGGTGTTGTCTCGGCTACAATCAGGTGGCTCTGGTTCAAGCTCGTCTTCATCAGGGTCTGCTCCATATTCAGAGCTTGAGTAGTTATCTCCTGGACACGGTGGTGCTTCATAGTCAGCTTCATTATCGGAGAAGGCAAGGCTCTCTTCTCCTTGGCTCCAATGGTCTTCAAAGGCTTGGTAAGGAGTTTCTTCCTCTGAATTCACCATTGACGTCTCTGGTCTTTTCTTTGTGCGTACCTAACAAAGGAATATTGAAGAAGACATATCAAAAGTGAAAAGGAAATACAAAATCTTGATAATGACACAAAAAGGAAACAACGTATTATTGCAAATTTTCAAAACAAGTAAATTAACTCTCTTTTTTTGACAAAACAAATTCGAAAATTCAAACAAAACAAAAGGAAAAACAATTCTTATTTTTATTTTCTGGTTTATAGAATTAAATAAAACAATAGAATATTTCAAAAACAAGAGATTTTTGGTTGGTTTTCTGATTTTTAAATGGAAATAATGCAAAAACCGAAAATAAAGGAAAATTCGACTATGATAAATATTTTTGTGGATTTTCTTTTTATGAAACGAAAATAAACAAAGCAAATAGACAATTTTTATTTTGGTTTTGAGTTTATGAAAGAAATCAAATAATAAAACAAAGGAAAACAGAATTGAAACAAAAAAAAAACAATTTTTTATGGATTTTTCGGTTTACATGAAAGTAGATAACAAAACAGAAAACACAAAGGATAAAGGTTGGATGAACACAACCTGTGATAGGAGCTTTTAAAGCTCTGATACCAGATGATGGAAGATTGGAATCCACCAAACTTACGGACACGTGATAATCAAGAGATTACAAGCTTTGTTGCGGAAGTGGGGACGATGGTGAGATGGAAGGTGATGGTTTTGATTGGCTCTCTCAATCTGTGGGTGACTGACTCTTTCAACCGGTGGACGAACAAGTTATTTGAATCACATAAACAACTTAATTCGTGGTTTCTAAAGAATAGAAGTGAATCGCACACTTATATTCAAAAGAAAAGACAATTCTCACAAAGAACACTCTTTGTAGAAAAAAACGAAAATACTTAGATTTAATTTGATTGAAAGGTAATTTACAAATGAAGGCTAAGCTGAGCTTATATATTGCTCATACACGAAATTAAACAAGAATGAAATCGCAAAGTAAATGCTAAAACTAGCCGCTTGAGTCATAATGACGAGAATCGGTCAAATATGGAAAACGGAGCCTTTCTTGAGTCTTGACAACTTAGGGGCGAATTTCAAGTGTCTAGGTACGTCCTGTTTGCTGTGAAAAATCTTCACTTTGTGGCCAAGCTTCAAATAATAGAGCCGTTAGAGATGAATGGCGAGAATCTCCAAATAAGGCAAGTGTAGCTCAAACTTGATCGACTTGATCAAGTGAGGTGTGGTGCACCTTAGGTCCTGAAGGGAAGCTTCTAGAAAGCTTTTTAAGTGTCTCCTAAGCTCATAGAAACCATGCTCAAGTGGGCTTTCATGTTTGGGCTTCAAAAGATTCCACTTGACATTTTCGGGTAGGCTTGAGTCCATTAGATACGTCTCCACTGTTGGGCCGTTTATGACCGATTGGCTGGGCTGATTGAAGAGATCTTGGATATTCTGGAAACTAGACTCAAAGATCTTGGTGGGTCTTTGCTGAAGAAGTTGAGTTATTTAACGAGGATGAAGTAGAGGATGTTAACTACATTGGTTGGTCTGGTTTTCAAGGACAGGAGAATTAATTCAACAACAACCGAAACTTCAACAACAACTATCAGCAAGGAGGTTCGAATCAGTTTGGTCAGAAACCATCTCAGAACAGTTGGTACACCAGGAACTATGAAAATTCTTCTTATAAACCCGTACCTGCTAAGCTACCGGACATCAAGATCGAGGCTATGTTTCTGCAACTTCTCCAGGGACAGCAAAAGCTTACATTGGATTTCAATGGGAAGATTGATGTCATATACAATGATTTGAGTGGAAGGATCGATACTATTAATATCCAGCAGAAGAAGCAGGAACTTCAGATAGCTCAGACTTCAGAGGCTGTGAAAAGACAGGAAGGTTTTCTTCCAGGGAAAGTAGAGAACCCAAGGGCTCACATCAATGCAATCACCTTGAGAACTGGAAAAGAGGTCACGTTGGGAGAAAAAAATGGCCAAACTATAGATATTCTCGCCGCTCTTGACGACGAGAATACAAAAATCGCCCCAGCATCGATCGACACTAGTCAGCATCGGTCGATACCCATCAGGATACTTTCCCGGGGTAAATCAAAACCGCGTGTATCGATCAATACCACTTCAGTATCGGTCGATACTGATCATGCACTCTAATCGACTCCTAAGGTTTCGAAAGAAGTACCTAATGTAGCCGCAGAAAGAGTTTACACGCCGAGATTACCTTATCCCAGAGCTGCTGTAAAGACTAAGAAGGAGGTAGAAGACTCTAGATGTAAGGCAATTATGGATAAATTGATCGTTGAACTTCCTTTTATCGATGCCATCAAGACTTCTCCAGCCTTTAGGAGATATGTCAAGCGGATGGTATCTAGCAACATAAACCTTGAAGAGGGATGCTTGATGATTACTCATGAATGCAGTGCAATCCTGACCAACAGAATCCCAAGGAAGCTGCCAGACCCAAGGAGTTTTGTGTTGGATTGTACGCTATTCACAGACAGGTTTGAGAGTTCTCTTTGTGATCTTGGCTCAAGCGTCAACCTCATGCCGTATTCAGTTGCCAAAAGGATGGGGATGCCAAACTTCACAACCACGAGGATATCCCTGGTTCTTGCTGATGGTTCAGTTAGACTTCCGGAGGGACTACTCGAAGACGTCCCGATTAAGATTGGGAATTGCTTGATCCCAACTGATTTCATCGTTCTGGAGTATGATGCTGAGCCTAAGGATCCTCTTATCATAGGCAGACCTTTCCTTGCAATAGCTGGTGCTTTGATTGATTGCAAGAATGGGAAGATCGCCCTCAAAATTGGTGACTTGGTCATGAATTTCCACATGGATAAGATGATGAAGAGACCAACCATCGATGGGCAGACTTTCTTTGTCGACACCTTCAGTGACATAGCTGAAGAGTACTTTCTGGAGATGCATCCTGAAGACCCACTAGAAAGAGCATTAGTCTGTTCAGCCATTCCAGAGTTGCATTCGTGTGATGATACAGCCGGATACTCGAGGATGCTCGATTCAGCACCGCTGGTATCGATCGATACCCCGATGGTATCAGTCGATACCCTGCGACTCGAGGGAGAGTTGGCCGAAAATTCTGAGCAAGCTGCTGAGCTTGGAGATTGGAGTGCAGAGAACGCTCCTAAGGTGGAACTAAAGCCACTCCCACCAAACCTGAGGTATAGTTTTCTTGGTCCTAATTCTACATACCCAGTAATTGTCAATGCTTCTTTGAACAACACAGAGATTGCCTTACTGCTGAGCAATCTGCGCAAGTATCGCAAAGCTCTTGGCTATTCTCTTGATGACATTTCAGGTATATCACCAGACTTGTGCATGCATAGGATCCACCTTGAGGACGAGTCAAAGACCTCGATTGAGCATCAGAGGATGCTGAATCCGAATCTGATGGAAGTGGTCAAAAAGGAGGTGATGAAGCTTTTGAAAGCTGGTGTTATCTATGCTATTTCGGATAGCTCTTGGGCCAGTCCAGTGCATGTTGTTCCTAAGAAAGGAGGAATAACTGTAGTGAAGAATGAGAAGGATGAGATGATTCCTACTAGAACTATCACTGGACATCGAATGTGCATCGACTACAGGAAGTTGAATGCAGCTACACGAAAGGATCATTTCCCACTGCCATTCATTGACCAGATGTTGGAGAGGTTGGCTAGTCATCCCTACTACTGTTTTCTCGATGGATATTCAGGTTTCTTCCGTATTCCAATACATCCATATGACCAAGGGAAGACGACTTTTACATGTCCATATGGCACATTCGCATACAGGAGAATGCCATTTGGATTGTGTAACGCTCCGGCCACTTTTCAGAGATGCATGATGTCTATCTTCACAGACATGATTGAGGATTTCATGGGAGTGTTCATGGATGATTTTTCGGTGTATGGATCATCATTCAAGGACTGTTTGGCTAACTTATGCAAAGTGCTACAGAGGTGTGAAGAGAAAAACTTGGTCCTTAATTGGGAAAACTGTCACTTTATGGTTCAGGATGGCATCGTGCTTGGGCACAAGATTTCTGAGGCTGGGATCGAAGTTGACAAGGAAAAAATTCAAGTTATGACGAGCCTCCAACCACCAAATTCTGTGAAGGATATTCGAAGTTTCCTTGGTCATGCTGGGTTTTACAAGCGGTTCATCAAGGATTTCTCCAAGATAGCACGCACATTCACTGCTTTACTATGCAAGGAGATCAAATTCGATTTCATACCTGATTGTCTTGCAGCCTTTGAGGAGATAAAAAAGGCTTTGGTGAGTGCTCCTATTGTGCAACCTCCTGATTGGGCCTTGCCTTTTGAGATCATGTGCGACGCTAGTGATTTTGCGGTTGGATCTGTTCTGGGTCAGAGGAAGGATAAGAAGATGCACGTCATCTATTATACCAGCAGGACTTTGGATGATGCTCAGAGAAACTACAGCACCACAGAGAAAGAACTACGTGCGGTCGTTTTCTCTTTTGAGAAATTTCGATCATACTTGATTGGGAGCAAGGTGATTGTCCATACTGATCATGCTGCTCTCAAATATCTGATGCAGAACAAGGACCTCAAGCCTCGTCTCTGTCGCTGGGTTCTCTTGCTATAAGGTTTCGACATCGAAATTAAGGACAAGAAGGGAATATAGAACCGGGTCGCTGACCATCTCTCGAGGATTCGGATTGATGCAGACGTCCCTATTGATGATCAACTACCAGAGAAATCCATTTACTTCATTGAAACCGAGTTTCGGATGGGTTTCGCAGAAACTCATCAATTCCCACTAATTGCAGGTCTCGGTATCGATCGACACTCCTATGGTATCGGTCGATACCAGGCGATTCCTGAACCAGTTCTGACTGTAGAACACCTTGGTGTTTCAGAGGAGTATCTAGTAGCTACAGCTGATTCTGATCAACCATGGTATGCTGACATCGCCAACTACCTCGCTGCAGATGCAGAACCAAAGCACCTCAAGAGCTATCAGAAGAAGAAGTTCTTGCGGGACATAAGGCGATACTTCTGGGATGAACCTTACTTGTACAAGCACTATTCTGATGGTATCTACAGATGATTCATTGCTGAATCAGAAATACCGAATGTGTTGTTTCATTGCCATTGATCCGAATATGCTGGACATTTTGCCACTTTCAAAACAGTGTCCAAGGTTCTTCAAGCAGGTTTCTGGTGGCATACTATATTTAAGGATGCACATGTTTTCGTTTCGCAGTGCGATGCATGCCATAGGAGAGGGAAGATCGGTAAGAGACATGAGATGCCACATAATTTCATCCTTGAGGTTGAGATTTTCGATTGTTGGGGCATTGATTTTATGGGTCCTTTTCCCTCGTCATACGGACACAAATACATCTTGGTTGCTGTGGATTATGTGTCTAAGTGGGTTGAAGCCACTGCTAGCAGAACCAATGATTCTTCGGTGGTCCTTAAGCTATTTAAGACCATCATTTTCCCTCGATTTGGAGTGCCTCGAATTGTGATAAGTGATGGTGGTTCTCACTTTATCAACAAAATTTTCGAAAGGTTGCTGAAGAGGTATGGTGTGAATCATCGCGTTGCTATTCCGTATCAACCTCAGACAAGTGGACAAGTTGAGGTTTTCAACAGGCAGATCAAAGAAATTCTGGAGAAAACAGTGAATGTTACAAGGAAGGATTGGTCTGTGAAGCTGGATGACGCACTTTGGGCATACATGACTGCTTACAAGACACCAATTGGGACTACACCGTTTCACTTGATGTATGGAAAATCATGCCATCTTCTAGTGGAAATCGAGCACAAGGCAGCATGGGCTACAAAGTTGTTGAATTTCGACATCAAGTCTGCTGCTGAGAAGCGATTGATCAAGCTGAATGAGCTCGATGAGATTAGGCATCTTGCCTATGAGATATCCAAGCTGTACAAGGAGAGGACTAAGGTTTACCATGACAAGAAGATCATCTTCAGACACTTTGAACCAAATGATCAGTTACTTCTGTATAACTCTCGTTTGCAATTGTTTCCTGGTAAATTGCTTTCTCGTTGGTCAGGTCCTTTCACAGTCAAGGAAGTTCGACCACATGGTGCGATTGTCCTGACAAATCCTGCAGGAGAAGAGTTTACTGCTAACGGGCAAAGAGTGAAACACTATTGGGCGAAAGCCAAGATTCCAGAAGGACACATGATGCCTCTGGATGTTGCACCCACTGCGTGAATGGCGGTACAGTCAAGCTAATGACATTAAACGAGCGCTTGGTGGGAGGCAACCCACTGGTGAGTTTATCTTTGAGTCTTTTTCTTTTTGTTTTTCGTTTTTATGTCTGTGTCAGGATAAACAAGGAGCGAATACGAAATCACCTCAGTGTCGATCGATACCCATTGGTATCGATCGACACCCTACGCGATGAGGAGTATATCATATCAACTTAAGCCTGGTATCGCCCGATACCAAGCTGTGTGTCGGTCGATACTCGATGTTCCAGCACGGTAACTTCTTGTTTCTCCTAATTCGATTTGATCCATTTGTTTTCTTTCACCAACTCTAGGCTAGATAACACTGGGGCCAGTGTTGTTTAAGTCTGGGGGAGGAAGTCGCTGACTTTGTTTTTGTTTTTATTAGAGTCAGTCGTTTTTGAGTCATTCGTTGTTTTATTGAGTCAAAATTTTGTTGGAGACTGTGATCTTTTTCTTGAACCTATTGATATGACCTTGTTTCTAAGTGACCATTATTACAGAATCAGTTCTAGATCGACTAATGAAAATCCAAAGGCTGACCGGTTAACCAGAAGACACTCATGTTTCCAGCAAAGTTACTTAAAGCCTGAGCCAAATTTTTGCACTTCATCGATGTGGTTAGTATTCAGAGAGCTTGATTCCTCATTCATATCTGACAAAGGAACCCATGTGTTTGAAAGAATGATATTTCTCTCCCTGTTACAAGTTAATTAATAAGATGCATTAAAAGATGAGATGATTTTCTTCTGAGTAGAGGGTTAGGAAAATTTCCAACGATCCCATTATTCTACTTCAGAGGAAATGATCACACAAAGGATTGGAAACGTGGCTAGGATTTTCCTACGATGCCATTATTCGCCTACATCCTTTGATACTTTAAGAGGGAAGAACCGGGTATTCGGTGGCAAACACCATCAATACTCGCGTCTCCTACCTTGATATGTATATGCATGATCTAAAAAGAAAAAGAAGAAAACATAATAATAAATAAGTCTGGGGGAGAGAAATCGATACAAAAAGTGTGAAAAAGGGTGGTTCCTTGTTATGATATTGTATGGGAATGAATCTAGAAGGTTCTTGGTATTAATCACAGCGATGAAACTGGCAAGGATAGCTTGATTGAACAATGTTGTGAAATAATGTGTGTAGTCTGGGATGCTGAGAATGTCTACGGAGAAGTACATGGTGGTTAGATCAAAAGCTTGTTAGGTGACATATGGGTGCTTGGGAAAAGGGTCATTTCAACGTTTCAAGAACATGTGAGTCTCTATGTTTTCAAACCTGTTTCTCTGGTTTAGTTTTCTATTTTGCTTGAGGGCAAGCAAAAGGTTAAGTCTGGGGGAGTTGATATATCATGGTTTTTACCCCTTTTAGGCCATGATATAATTCCGTTTTATAGAGTCTTTCTACTATTTTGTAGTACGTTTGGAGCATAATTGGAGATATTGGAGCATAATTGGAGATATTGGAGCTTTCTGGAGCATTTTGGATCGAAGCAAAGGTTCATGTAGCTCAGTACCCGATTTGAAGCATCAGTATCGATCGATACTGCCTAGTATCGGTCGATACTCATCGAGTCAAACACGACCCGCGAGTTTAATGAAGTATTGAAGAATTGCAAAATGGCCCAGAAGACTTTACTATTTACAAGAAGCCCCAAAACGTGACTTAGGCTATTTAATTAGGTTTTACAGCCACCTTGTTGGCTATGATTTATTTTTATTCTGGTTTTGTGAGAGAGCTTTTGAAGGGAGACAAGTATGATACTCTGTTAGTCCGAGAGAAGATTTCGAACCCTTTTTGTTACTCTTTCTATTTTATTTGATGATTTATGCAAACATGTTTATTGCTTCAATTTCCATGTCTGAGTAGATCTCCTGTTAGGTTTAGGGTTCTCATAATGGTTTTCTCTGAATGCTAGGTTGATTAGTTATTAGGATTCACCATCTGAATTAGTTCTTCACCTTTGGTTGTGTTCAAAGCTAATTCTAGGTTGACGAATCTAGAACTTAGATCTTAGGATAATTGATTAGGCACGAGAGTGTGATTAACTACCTGATAGAACCTTAGATGAGCAAAATAACAATTCGCAAAGATATTTGGTTTAGTTGTTTTGTGAACAAATCAAACCTGATCTAAAAGCTTATTTAAACTTTAGGATTCGCAAAGAGATTTGGAATTCCTAGGATTTAGATTTAGATAGTTTTTGCAGCGAGAGTTGGTTATCTATACTTTAGTGATTTGAGTTCAAGAACCGCGCTAAATATGAATCCTGTTAGTTAGTTTACCTGCATTCATTGATTTTCTGAGAAAAAACCCTGAACCTATCTTTCTCCAACTGAATTTACAACCGTTTTAATTTAAGTCTTGTTTTCAATATTATTGATTGCTTAGTTTAATTCTCATCTTCATAATCTATTGTGTGTCTCTGTGAGTCATTGGTTTCGACCCCTAATATACTACAACTACTGCTTAGTACTTTTAGGGTATTAATTTGAGCTTATCACTTGGCCGGCACCATCCTCTCACGCCAAGACTTCTCATACTGGCCCCATATACCGGCTCCATCCCTGCCGGTATAGAAAACAAGACCCGAAATTCGACCGGGTCAAAACCCGGTTTGTTCCGGGTTGACCCGGTCGCCCACTTTCTATTTTAAATACCCAAAAACCTAATTTTATTCAGGATGCTTTTTCTTAAGTCTAAAACCCTCACATTTGATAGAGAACTTGAGATTTGGAAGAAGGATCCTTTGTTTTATGCAATCTAGTGATTATTTCTATCAATCTCTTCCATATATCTTCTAGCTATCTTAATTATTCAACATTCATCCATGGATTCAACCCCTATCCATATCGATTTTGGGTTGTTCTTGATGGGTCTTGAGTAGTCTTTTAGGGTTTAGAGATGGGGTAGATTAGGGTGATCAAAGGCTTGATTTATGGTGTTTAGGGTTAGATAATCTTATATCTCTTCTTATTTTGTGTTCTTAAGGCTAGATCTAGCTTGAAAAAGTAGGTCTAGATCATAAGGCATTTCATGCACACCAAGTGTTTGATGAAATGCCTTGATGAACTAAACAAGAGATTTATACTCCTAGCCTATGATAATAGTTGTCTAGGGTGTATTTTTGGTTGATCTTGTTGATTCAAACTTAATGCTTGCTAATCAATGATCCACAAATGAGAGTTTAGTTAATTAGCTTAATACTTAATCACAAAACCCCTTTTAATTAGCTTAACTTACATAGGTTCCTTGCATTCTCAATGTTTATAATCATCTCCTAGTACGGATTGATAACCTCTTATACTACTTGTATTTAGAGCTATTGATACCTCTTTGAGATCGAAAAAGCTTAACTTACATAGGTTCCTTGCATTCTCAATTTGGCGCCATTGCCATATTGGGATTTGATTTTAACTATGAGATTTAGGCTCTTTGTGAGATTAAATTTATTTTCTACTAAGATTACTAATCTTCTTTACTTCCTATTGCTCTTTCTCTCTATAGGTGCATGCATACCCGTTCTTGTGTCAATACTAACCTAGTAGAACCGAGGGACGACATTAATCAACTTGATATAGGTTCACGAGCAAGACGAAACCGAGTGAGAGTACAAGAAGAAGTTGGTAACGATATGGAAGATCTTCATGATATTCCACTTGGGAACATTCATGAGAACATTCCCCACCAAAGGAACGGTGGGAATGGGAACAACCAAGAAGGTGGTGGCAATGGAAACCATCACCAACAAAACCGCCCCAACCATTCACCAAGAGCTAGACACGTTGTTGGAGAAGGTGACGCCGCTAATGCTCACCAAAACCGGCAAGGCATTCAAGCTCCACCGGTGGATAACAACAACTTCGAAGTGAAACCGGGGTGATCAACATGGTTCAAGCCAACAAGTTTCACGGATTGTCAATGGAGGATCCATTGGACCACATAGACCAATTCGACCGGATATGTGGTCTCACCAAGATCAATGGGGTCTCCGAAGACGGTTTCAAGCTTCGTCTCTTCCCTTTCTCTTTAGGTGACAAGGTTCACCAATGGGAAAAGAACCTACCCCAATGATCTATCACCTCGTGGGATGATTGAAAAAGTGCGTTTCTTGCCAAATTCTTCTCACCGGCTAACACCGCCAAGCTTCGCAACGAGATCTCAAGCTTCACACAATGATCCAATGAGTCATTCAACGAGGCTTGGGAGAGATTTAGAAGTTACACTTCTCTATGCCCACATCACGGCTTTAGCAACGCCTCTCTACTTAGCATTCTCTACCGAGGTGCCTTGCCTAAGATCCGAATGTTACTTGACACGGCATCTAACGGTAACTTCTTGGCTAAAGATGTTGAGGAAGCAATGGAGCTAGTAGAGAACTTGGCCCAAAGTGACGGGACCTATGATGACGACTATGACCGCGCCACAAGGACCACTAGCGACTTTGATGAGAACAAGCGGGCCAAGGACATGAAAGCGCTTAATGACAAGTTGGACAAGCAAGCCAATGTGATTGATAAACTCCTAGCGTCTTCTCAAAAGTCGGTTAGCTTTGTGGATGTTTATGATGAGAATCAAAGTTGCTATCAAGAAGAGAACGCGGACATGAACACCCAAGAGGAGGTGAATTACCTGGGGAACCAAGGGAACTACCAAAGCCAAGGGTTCAACCAAAACTATAGGAACCACCCCAACTTCTCCTACCGGAACACAAATGTTGAGAATCCGCAAGACCAAGTCTACCCTCCACAATACAATCAAGCCCAAGGAGTTCTGCAAAAGCAATTCCAACCTCAAGGTCAAACTTCTAGCACCAACCGACAAGGTTATGTCCAAAGGAACCAATTCGAAGGGAATCAAAGTGGATTCCAACCCAAAGCTCCACCCGGCTTTCAACAAAACTTTGCACCTCACGGCCAAGCTCCTTCTACCAAGCCTCAAGACCTTGATTTGGGTGGCATGTTTCAACAACTCATCAAGGGCCAAGCGGAAACCACTAACAAGGTCATTTGCTCTTACAATTATCTTAATAGCAAGTTTGAGGCATTGAGCTCAAAGGTGCAACTAATGGAGCAAAGGAGTGCCGCCCCTTCTTCACATCATCCTCAAAGCTCTTCAATCGGGAAGGCAATACAAACCTCTAAATAGTTTTGCAAAACCTTATCCACTCTTGATGAGCAAGAACACATAATTGAGGATTTTCTCGGGCTATTATCTAGTCTCAATGAGGACATTGAGCAACAAGGTGGGGAAGTGACCCTTGGGAGTGAGAATGATATGATGTTGGTTGGAGAAAAGATTAACAAGGTTGAGAAGTCCATCAAGGACGTGGTTAAAGTGAAAAACGTGGAGACACTTGTTGGGTCAAATAGAAAGGCCATTTGCACTAGACCTCCCCCATATGAGCATCCACTTCCATTTCCCGGTCGTTTCCTCACTAAGGCACAAAAGAAAATACCTTCAAGCACAACAAGGATTGAGCCTAAGACTCTCCCAAAGCTTGGAAACCCCAGGAAATTCTCGATATCTTGCACTCTTGGAAGCTTGGAGATTGATGACGCTTTGTGTGACTCGGGCTCAAACGTGAATGTAATGCTTTTGGAGATGGCCAAAAGTCTCGGGGTAGATAGTTTGAATGATTACCCCTCCACCATCACATTTGGAGACTCTTCCACAAAGAAACCTCTCGGTTTGGTTAAAGACTTCCCTCTCAAGATCGGAAAGTGCCTTGTACCAACGGACTTCGTTGTAATGGAGATGGCACCAAACAAAAAGCTCCCACTACTTCTCGGGACTCCATTCCTCAACACAACCGGTGAAACCTTGGATTTCATAAACAAGAAGGTAGTTCTTAAGTACGTGGATGACAAGAAATTTTACACAATGATGCCTTCTTCCACCGCTATTTGTGGGACTATTATTTGTGGGGAGAATGAAGCCCAAGCCCGGAAGGTTGAGTATGTGGGCGTTTGTGCGATAGTGAGTATTGGAAAGGTTGAAGAAGCTCTTGCTTTAGATGGATATTTCTTTAGATCCCTCTTTCACACCACGATTGAGAATGAGATTGAAAGTGGCAAGGTTGCTAAGAAGAGGACAAAGACTAGGTCAGAGGAGAGGAAACCAAGCATGTTCAATGGGATTGGACCCATGCTAGACCAACTTTTCACCGTGACTCTCATCCCATGGAAACATGAACAAGGGATGATTGAGTACAATGTCAAATGTAGAGGACATTCCAAGCCTTTTGCCAAGGCCAAAGCAATCCTCACACCGGAGGTTAGAGAGAAGGGTCAAGCCGGTTTTCAAAGCTTAAAGGGTAAAGTTCCCAAACTCGAGACTAAGGAACCACCATGGAGTGCTCACACTCCTCCATCACCCGCCTAAAAGGGTAACAAAAGTCAAACTTAGTGACTTTAAACAAAGTGCTCTTGGGAGACACCCCAAGCTTATCCTTGTACATACTTTCTTTCTATGTTTTCTTGTTCTTTTTGATGGGTTGCTTAGTTGTTGCAAATTTCTTGATGGTCTAATGGTCATGGATTTAAGGACAAAGGTGTGTAGGATTGAGGTGATCACTCTCGTTCCCTCCATTGACTTCCAAGGTAATACTCCAAACTCTGTATATAGCATTTAGAATCTTATCTTCTTCTTTCTATCATGCATTATTTAGCTCTCTCTTAAGCTTTTCTTACACAAGGCACTGTGTAATTTAAGTTTGGGGGAGGGTTTGTGTGTTATCTAACTTTGCTTGTGGTGTTCTTATTTTGCCTTTTGCATCTCGAGTCTCATGCATATCATGCATTTTCAATAAATTTGAAAATTTTGAATTTTTAAACGCAAAAAGAAGTCATTTAGGTTGTCACTTAGGATGCATTTGCATTTGTACATTGAGTCTAGGAATGCAAACTTAGGATTTGTTGCATATGCATGGGAACAATGATGAATTTTCCTTGTATAGTAGCACTTTAAGAAATTAATTCAATTCCGTCGTTCGTAATTGTTTGATGAATTTAAGTGAACATGAAAGTAAAGATGCACCATTCTTAGTTCTCATATATCATCATACTTGCCTTGATTGAAGCATGCTTGAGTTGCATCCAACCTCATTTAAGTGATAACCCTAATCTTAATTTGTAAATATTGTGTTTATGCATCTTTGAATGAATTCGTGGATCACATATACATATTTGGATAATCTTTTCTCTTTTTACCACTCTTGTTTATCCAAGTAGCCATATCCCATCATTGGAATGGTTTCCCCTACCTTAACCTCAACCTCCTTTCTAGCCAATGTTATTAGTTTGTGAATTATGAGACATTTCTTTCGAACAAACTTGGCAAAACGTGTTAGGTTTAGGGCGACAAGAGGGAATTCTCATGTAGATTTAGCTCCATCATCGCGGAGTTAATCTAGGAATAGGCTAGTTAGGATGACGGATATTGGTTCAAGTATGGGGGAAACGGTTTTGAAACTTGGTGATCGGATATGTGTGGAATGGTAATGTGGATTGGAAAAGATGAAAAAGGAGAAAGGGAAAGGGGGATCGAATTTATATAGATTGGTTAGTGCAAAAAAAATAAATAAGACTAGCTCCAAGAATAAGAAAGCCTAAGGAAAAAGAAGAAAGCCGAAAAGGCCAAGCATCGAAGATGAGAAGAGGCATGAACAAAAATGAAGAAACAAAGAGCTAAGTCAAAACAAGGAAGCACCAAACCATGACATCAAGGAAGAAGAAGTCGATCCCCAATGTGAGAAGAAGGTGAAGCGAAAACACAAGAAGCATGTGTGGGTTTAAGAAGGCAAAATGCCTTGAGATAAAAAGGGTAGCTTAGGATGTGGACACAACGGGTTAGAAGGCTTTAAGTTAGAGACACTCTAGGCATTTGGGTAGATGATAATTCTCCCTTGTATGCATAAGTTGCCTTTTACCTTTAGCATTTTGCTAAAGTTTGTTCATTCCATGAGAGATCCTTGTACTTGATTAACCATGCATTATATTGAGATCACAATCATCTCATATGCGAACTCTTAGCCAAACGAATTCGATTTGACCTTTCATAAACATGATTCACGGGTACACCACTAATGAATGTTAAGGGGTTGGGGGAATACGATAGCTTGTGTAAAATTGGGGTTTGGATTTGATACATGATGAAATGGGAATGGCTAACTCCTTTGGAGTAGGCTCACTTGTGCATTTTAGAACTACATTACTTGGACGTTGAACATGATTTCTTTATGTTCTACTTGTGGATTTGAGTTCCCACCTTCAAACCTCTCTCCCTACTTTTTCTTATTTGTTTGCTTGAGGGCAAGCAAAGGAGTAAGTTTGGGGGAGTTGATATTCCCATATTTTGTCCCTTTTAGGCATTCATTTAGCTTAGGTTTCATCTCATATGCATATAGTTTCATTACATTTCTTATTGGTTTTGTCCCATTTAGAGTTTAGAGCTCTAATGCTATGTCCTAGAGAGTCTTGCATGTTTTGGAGTCCTTTCTAGGTACATTGGAGGCTTTCGGACACTTTGGAGGAGTTCGCACTTAGCGCGGGATCATGAAGCAACGGTTAGAAGCATGAATGCTCAGAAAGATCCTGCACCGGCCGTATACCGTCTTCATTTCCCTCGGCGCCAAGCAAATATTTTTCCCTCGGAGATTTCCCTCAATACCGGCCCGGCATGAGACCTCTTGGCCGGTATGAGACTTTAGCCGAGTCATGGACTTTGCCGGCTGCATGTCCCGGCTTCATTTCCCCCGGCGCCGAGCATTTTCCTCCTCGGTGGTTTCCCTCAATACCGGCCCAACAATCCCCTCAGTTTCCATCCGGTGTGTGCATACAATCCCAGCAGGGACTTTGCCGGACGCATGTACCGGTTCCAGACAGCCCGGCATGGAACTTTTGATCGGAGTCTTCCCTCAACACCGGCCTGGTACCCGATAACTTCCCTCAGTCGGTATGCAAGTTTCCATCAGACATGGAGATTGCCGGCTCCGTGTACCAGCTTTGATTGGCCCGGTATTTCCCCTCAAGCTTTCCTCACTCACCCTCGATGATTGCACGTACCGGCCCGACGCAGCATACTTCCCACGTCCAGCACAACGTGAAGACTCGAGCAGGAGATTTGCCGGACGCGTGTACCGGCTCCATCTTGGCCGACACCATCCTCTCACGCCAAGACTTCTCATACCAGCCCCATATACCGGCTCCATCCCGGCCGGTATAGAAATCAAGACCCAAAATTAGACTGGGTCAAAACCCGGTTTGTTCCGGGTTGACCCGGTCGCCCACTTTCTATTTTAAATACCCTAAAACCTAATTTTATTCAGGATGCTTTTTCTTAAGTCTAAAACCATCACCTTTGAGAGAGAACTTGAGATTTGGAAGAAGGATCCTTTGTTTTATGCAATCTAGTGATTATTTCTATAAATCTCTTCTATCTATCTTCTTGCTATCTTGATTATTCAACATTCATCCATGGATTCAGCCCCTATCCATATCGATTTTGGGTTGTTCTTGATGGGTCTTGAGTAGTCTTTTAGGGTTTAGAGATGAGGTAGATTAGGGTGATCCAAGGCTTAATTCATGGTGTTTAGGGTTAGATAATCTTATATCCCTTCTTGTTTAGTGTTCTTAAGGCTAGATCTAGCTTGAAAAAGTAGGTCTAGATCATAAGGCATTTCATGCACACCAAGTGTTTGATGAAATGCCTTGATGAACTAAACAAGAGATTTATACTCCTAGCCTATGATAATAATTGTCTAGGGTGTATTTTTGGTTGATCTTGTTGATTCAAACTTAATGTTGCTAATCAATGATCAATAAATGAGAGTTTGTTAATGGATTAGGTGATTAGCATAGTGATTAATTGCTTGAAAGAGAATTAGTCAAGTTAAGGGTTTTATGCCTAGGGATTAGCTTGCTTGAGTAAATGAACATCATGAATTGAACTTGGGTCATCTTATATCCATAATCCCATCTTTGAATCTGCTTTTGCTTATTGATTTAGATCTTGTTTAAGTTGCTTTCCTAGTTTCAATTTGGATACTTAATCACAAAACCCCTTTTAATTAGCTTAACTTACATAGGTTCCTTGCATTCTCAATGTTTAGAATCATCTCCTAGTACGGATTGATAACCTCTTATACTACTTGTATTTAGAGCTATAGATACCTCTTTGAGACCGAAAAATCTTAGTATCAAATCTTCATTTCTGTAAACCGCTTTTGTTCATTAAAATCGCTAGTAGTCCTCGTTGCCCGGTCATAATCATCCCCATAAGTTATATCGCTTTTAGCGAGGTTCTCCATGAGCTCCATGGCCTCTTCTACATTTTTGGCTAAGAAGTTCCCATTAGAAGTGATATATCATGGTTTTAGAGTCTTTTAAAGGTTTAAGCACTTTTGGAGTATTATTGGAGATATTGGAGTTTTATGGAGCGTTCTGGAGCAAACCTGAAGTCTGGTGACTAAGTGTCCGATCGAAGTGTCAAGCATCGATCGATACCTCCTTGGTATCGATCGATACCCATCGCAGCAGATATGACTCGCGACTTTTAATGAAGTTTAAAGAATTGCAGAACTTGCCCAGAAGACTTTAATATTTACAAGAAGACCCCAATTCGTGTTTAGACTATTTAATTAGGTTTTACAGCCACTTTGTTGGCCATGTCTTATTTTTTCTTTGAATTGAGAGAGAGCTTTTGAAGGAGGACAAGTCTGAAACTCTGTTCGTCGAGAGAAGATTTCAAACCCTTTTGTTACTCTTTCTTATTTTCTATTGAGTATTTATTCAAACATGTTTATTGCTTCAATTTCCATGTCTGAGTAGATCTCTTGTTAGGTTTAGGGATTCTCATTAGGGATTTCTTTGAATGCTAGGTTGATTTATTGTTTAGGGTTCACAATCTGAATTAGTTCTTCGGCTTAGGTTGTTCTCAAAGCTAATTCTGGATTGATCACCTAGAACTTAGATCTTAGGATAATTGATTAGGCACGACAGTCCGATTAATTACCTGATAGAACTTAGGGTGAGCAAATTAACTATTCGCAAAGAGATTTGGTTTAGTTGATTTGCGAACATATCAAACTCGATATTAAGGCTGATTTATTCCTAGGAATTTGCAAAGAAATTTTGGATTCTGAAGTTTAGATAATTCTCGCAACGACAGTTGGTTAATTATACCTCAGTGATTTGAGTTCGAGAACCGTGTGTAACCTGAACCCTGATTAGTTACTTTATTTTGCATTCATTGATTTCCTGAGAAATATCCCTGAACCTATCTCTCTCCTATCGAATTACAATTCGGTTATTGCTTATTGCTTTTTGTTTCATCTGAACTGCTTATCTTGATTGGATACTATACAATCTATTGTGTGATTTCTCTGAGTCCTTGTGTTCGACCCCTACTTTACTGCATCAACTGCTTAGTACTTTTTAGGGTATTAATTTGAGCATATCAAATTTGGCGCCGTTGCCGGGGACTCAATTTCGCCATTAGATTTTAGCTGTCGAATTTCTACTAAGTTCGTCGGTATCGATCGATACTACCTAGTGTCGGTCGATACTCGTCGTCTTCTTTTGTTGATATCGATTGACACCACCCAGTGTCGATCGATACTCATCGTATTTTTGGTTAATTACGTGCTTTACTCTTGTTTTCAGGTGTATGCCTAATCGTGAAACCAGAAGGAGCAAAAGCATTCAGCTAGTTGAACTGTCATTGGAGAAGCTAGCACGTTTGGAACGCACAAACAGAAAGACAAAGCAAACATCAGAGATGAACAACCCAGTGGTATTAAGAGCTAATAAAACTGGAGTCTTGAGAGACCAAGAGGGTCAAGTGTGCAATGAGAGAGGGCAGAGACTTGATGAAACTGGAAACATCATTGTCCCCCCTGTTGTTGTTGGTGAGATTGTTGTGCCAGATGGGCGTGCCAACGTTGGGAATGCTGAGGTTGATCGAGGTAGAACGCTTGGTGAGCATAATAGACCTGATCAATTCTACGCCAATCGAGCTGCGATTCGCATCCCAACTTTCCAAAGGCATGATTTTGAGCTGAAACCTGCCTATTACGCTCTTGTGAGTCAGAATCCTTTCCATGGCCTATCTCATGAACACCCCATGGATCATATCGGAAGGTTCGAGGATTTGGTCACTGGTATGAAGTACAATGGAGTGCCCAATGAGTACCTTTTCTGCAGACTTTTCCCATACTCTCTTAGTTGGGATGCTGCTTATTGGCTGAAGGATTTGGCTCTTGGTTCACTAACTACATGGGAGTAGACGAAGAATGCATTCCTGAACAATTTCTATGATGATGCGAGATCTGAGGAGCTAAGGAAAAAGATCTCTCAATTTTCTCAAGGTCCGACAGAGGCACTCAAGGCCACTTGGATTCGTTCTAAATCGTATCAAAGAGATTGTCCGCACCATGGTTTCACTCAGGTTCAGCTGCTGGGTAATTTCTACACAGGGATCGATTGGAGGTACCAGATGGGTTTGGATGCTGCGTGTAATGGGAACTTCAACACCAAGTATCCAGATGATGCGGTTGTGTTAATTGAGAACTTGGCGTCTAGTAATAGCACCAAGAATGCTGATTTCGAGCGGAAGCAATAACCTGGAGGAGTTGATGGAGCGCAGATTGCTGAAGTTCAGGCCAAGCTGGATTTTTTGATCGGGAAGTCGAAGAAGTCTGTACACTTTGCTGATGGAGTCGAAAATATTGATGAAGATGAAGTGGAGGATGTTAACTACGTTGGTGGTTCTGGTTTTCAGGGTCAGCGATTTGGGTACAACAACAACCGAAACTTCAACAACAACAATCAGCAAGGTGGGTACAAGTTTGAGGGGAACCAAGCCGGTTTCGGAACAAAACAAGTTGCCCAGAAACCACCCCAGAGAAGCGATTTCACTCGCAATTATGGGAACTCTTCGTATAAACCCATCTCTCCAAAATCCAAAGAGAGTATATGGAATCCTTAATGGAACAACTTCTCCGGGGACAAGAGAAGCTGCAAGGTGATTTCAATGGGAAGTTTTACTCTCTGTACATTGATCTGAATGGAAAAATTGAAGCTATCAATCTGACTAAGAGGAAGCTGGAAATTCAGGTTGCTCAGACTGCATCAGCTGTGCAGAGGCAGGAATGTTTCCTTCCAAGAAAAACTGAGAATCCAAGGGCTCACATCAATGCCATCACCTTGAGAAGTGGAAAAGAGGTGATTACAGGAGTGAAGAACAGCCCAATTTGCAGAGAATCTTGTCGATCTTGCTGAAAAAGATGATTGGGATTCTGAAAACCCACATGTATCGATCGATACCAGCCAGTATCGATCGACACCAATCCAGACACCTGCACGAGAGGACCCAAAATCCCGTGTGTCGATCGATACTCCTCCAGTATCGATTGATGCTGAGACGCAAATCGAGAAGGAGCCCGAGATTGTCAAGGGGAGGGTGTATAAACCCAAGATGCCTTATCCTATTCCTCCTAAGATGACAAAGAAGGAATGGGAGGACGCCAGATGCAAGGCTATGCTGGATAAGTTGGTTGTAGAGCTTCCTTTTGCTGATGCTATTAAGACTTCTCCAGCTTTCCGGAGGTATGTGAAGAAGATGGTGTCTAGCAATGTGAACCTTGACGAAGGTGTCATGATGATTACAGCTGAGTGCAGTGCGATTCTACTCAACAGAATTCCCAAAAAGCTACCAGATCCAGGGAGCTTTATTTTAGATTGCACTATCTTCATAGAGATATTCGAGCGTGCTCTCTATGATATTGGGTCAAGTGTGAACCTTATGCCATACTTAGTTGCCAAGCGAATGTGGATAACGGATTTCCAGTCTACAAGGATTTGCTGGTACTTGCTGATCGCTCAGTGCGACTTCCAGAGGGACTACTCGAGGATGTCCCAATCAAGATTGGAAATTGCTTGATCCCAACAGATTTCATCGTCCTGAAGTACGATGATGAGTCTAAGGATCCTCTTATCCTGGCCATACCATTCCTTGCAACTGCTGGAGCCTTGATTGACTGCAGGAATGGACAGATAGCTCTCAACATCGGTGACTTGGTGATGTCCTTTAACATGGAAAAGATGATGAAGAGGCCAACCATCGATGGGCAGACATTCTATGTGGACACCTTCAGTGACATAGCTGAGGACTACTTCCTAGAGATGCACCCTGAGGATCCACTGGAGAGAGCATTGGTCTGTTCGGCCACTTCAGAGGTCCATTCGTGTGATGATACTGATGGATACTCGAAGATGCTCGATTCAGCATCACCAGTATCGATCGATACCCCTCTAGTATCGGTCGATACCCTGCGGCCAGAACGAAAGTTGGTCGACAGTTCTAAGCAAGCTGCTGGGCTTGGAGATTGGAGTGCAGAGAATACTCCTAAGGTGGAACTAAAGCCCCTTCCAGTGAATATGAGGTATAGTTTTCTTGGTTATAATTCCACGTACCATGTAATCGTTAATGCTTCCTTGAACAACACAGAGATTGCCTTACTAATGAGCAAGCTGCGCAAGTATCGCAAAGCTCTTAGCTATTCTCTTGCTGACATTTCAGATATAGCACCAGACTTGTGCATGCATCGGATTCACCTGGAGGATGAGTCAAAGTCTTCGATTGAGTGTCAGAGGAGGCTGAATCCGAACCTGAAGGAAGTGGTCAGGAAGGAAGTGCTGAAGCTGTTGGAAGCAGGGATTATCTATGCCATCTCAGATAGTTCTTGGGTTAGTCCTATTCACGTTGTGCCTAAGAAAGGAGGTTTAACTGTGGTGAAGAACGAAAAGGATGAGCTGATCCCGATAAGGACAATCACTGGTCACGAAATGTGTATTGACTACAGGAAACTGAATGCGGCTACAAGGAAGGATCACTTCCCATTGCCATTCATTGGCCAGATGCTGGAGAGGTTAGCGTGTCACCCATACTACTGTTTTCTCGATGGGTACCCAGGCTTTTTCCAGATTCCTATACATCCAGAGGACCAGGGAAAGACTACTTTTACATGTCCCTATGGAACATTCGCCTACAGAAGAATGCCATTTGTATTATGTAACGCTCCAGCGACCTTCCTGCGATGCATGATGTCGATTTTCACAGACATGACTGAGGAGTTTATGGAGGTGTTCATGGATGACTTTTCTGTGTATTGATCGTCATTCAAGGATTTTCTGGATAACTTGTGCAAGGTGCTTCAACGATGCGAGGAGAGGCATTTGGTTCTTAACTGGGAGAAGTGCCACTTCATGGTACAAGATGGCATTGTTCTTGGGCGCAAGGTTTCTAAGGCATGGATCGAAGTTGACAAAGCTAAGATTCAGGTCATGACGAGCCTGCAACCACCACGATCTGTATCCGAGTTTCGAAGCTTCCTTGGTCATGCTGGGTTTTACAGGAGATTCATCAAGGATTTCTCTAAGCTTGCACACCCACTCACGGCCCTGTTATGTAAGGAAGTCAAGTTTGATTTCACATCGGATTGCCTTGCAGCCTTCGAGGAGATTAAGAAGGCATTGGTTAGTGCTCCTATTGTCCAACCACATGATTGGAGTTTACCTTTTGAGGTTATGTGCGATGCAAGTGATTTTGTTGTTGGAGCTATGTTGGGCCAGAGGAAAGACAAGAAACTCCATGCTATTTATTATGTCAGCAGGAGGTTGGATGATGCTCAGCGAAATTACAGCACCACTGAGAAAGAGTTACTTGCAGTTGTTTTCTCTTTTGAGAAATTTCGGTCCTACTTGATTGGGAGCAAGGTTATTGTTCACATAGACCATGCTGCTCTCAAATACCTGCTGAAAAACAATGACCTCAAGCCTCGTCTATGCCGATGGGTTCTTTTGCTCCAAGGGTTCGACATCGAGATCAAGGACAAGAAAGGAGTTGAGAATGGCGTTGCTGACCACTTATCGCGATTAAAGGTCGATGAAGTCGTACCTATTGATGATTTCTTGCCAGAGGAGTGTATTTACTTCATTGAAGCTCAGCTTCAAGACGTTTGTCCCGAAAATCTGCAATTCTCACGAGTGCAGACTTTCGGTATCGATCGATATTCACCTAGTATCGGTCGATACCGACGCAATTTGGACCTGTTTTTCCTGCAGAGCACTTCGACTCTTATGATGCCTATCTAGCTGCTGTATCTAGTCCTAGACGACCATGGTACGCAGACATTGCTAACTACCTTGCTGTAGAGATGATATATCATGGTTTTTACCCTATTTAGGCCATGATATAAGTCCTTTTATAGAGTCTTTTCTTGTGTTTTGGAGTCTTTTAGAGTCTTTCACAGGTTATAGCACGTCTGGAGCTTAATTGGAATTATTGGAGCTTTTCTGGAGCATTTTGGAGCGAGACTGAAGTCTGATGACTAAGAGCCCGATCTGAGCACCGAGCATCGATCGATACCCCCTGGTATCGATCGACACTCATCAAGATTTCATGGGCCGTGACTAATTATGAAGTCTTGGAGAATTGCAAAAGCACCCAGAAGACTTTGATAATTACAAGAAGGCCCCAAATCGTGATTTAGGTTATAAATAGGATTTTACAGCCATTGTTTAGGCTATGCCTTTTCATGCCTTTTTATGCTTTATTTTATAGTTTGATTTTACTTTGGTTTTAGAGAGACAAGTCTGAATCTCCCTTCGTCCGAGATCAGATCTCTAAACCCTTCTTCCTATTCTATTGATGATTTATTCAAACATGTCTTTTGATTCAATTGCCATGTCTGAGTAGATCCACTTTAGGTTTAGGGTTTTCTCATAAAGGATTTCTTTGAATGCTAGGTTAATTATCTGTTTAGGATTCACCATCTGAATTAGTTCTTCACCTTAGGTTGTGTTCATAGCTAATTCTAGGTTGACGAATCTGGAACTTAGATCTTAGGATAATTGATTAGGCACGAGAGTGCGATTAATTACCTGATAGAACCTAGGTGAGCAAATTGATTATTCGCAAAAAGATTTGGTTTAATTGATTTGTGAACATATCAAACCTGATATTAAAGCTGATTTAGAATTTAGGATTCGCAAAGAGATTTGGAATTCTTGGGATGTAGATTTAGATAGTTTTCGCAACGAGAGTTGGTTAGCTATATTTTAGTGATTTGAGTTCAAGAACTGCGCTAAATCTGAATCCTGTTAGTTAGTTAGTCTGCATTCACTGATTTCCTGAGAAAAACCCTGAGCCTATATTTCTCAATTGATTTACAACTCCTTTAATTTCTGCACTGCTTTTAATTACAACTGTTTGGCTTAGCGTAATTCGACACTATAGAATCTATTGTGCGTTTCTGTGAGTCTTCTGTGGTTCGACCCCTAGCTATACTATTACAACTGCTTTAGTACTTTAGGGTATTAAATTGAGCATATCAATTTTGGCGCCGTTGCCGGGGACTCAATTTGCCATTAGATTTTAGTTTAGAATTTCGACTAAGTTCGTCGGTATCGATCGATACTCTGTAGTATCGGTCGATACTCGTCGTCTTCTTTCGTTGGTATCGATCGACACCACTTGGTATCGATCGATACTCAACGTATTTTTCTGGTTACTTACGTGCTTTGCCTAGTGTTTTCCTTGCAGGTGTATGCTTGTTCGTGAAACCAGGAGCAACAAGAGCACTCAGCTAGTTGGACTATCACTGGAACAGCTAGCGTTTGTGGAACGCACAAACAGAAAGACCAAGCAAACATCAGGGATGAACAACCCAGTGGTTTTAAGAGCTGATGAAGCTGGAATTCTGAGAGACCAAGAGGGTCACGTGTGTAATGAGAGAGGGCAGCGACTTGATGAAGCTGGTAACATCGTTGTCCCTGCTGCGGTTGTTGAGATTATCGCGCCAGCTGGGCGCGCCAACGCAGGGAATGCTGTGGTTAATCGTGGAAGAACGATTGGTGAGTACAACAGGCCAGAGCAGTTTTTCGCCAATCGGTCAGCGATTCGTCCTCCTGCTTATGAGAGGAATGACTTCGAGCTGAAACCTGCTTACTACACTCTAGTAGGACAACATCTCTTCCATGGTCTTCCTCATGAACATCCAATGGACCATGTAGAGAAATTCGAGGACTTGGTCACTAGCATCAAGAGCAATGGAGTGTCCTACGACTATCTCTTCTGCAAGCTCTTCCCCTACTCTCTGGGTGGAGAAGCTACTTACTGGCTGAGGCAGCTATTTCCTGGATCGCTAACTAATTGGGAGGACACCAAGAGAGCCTTCCTGATTAACTTCTACGATGATGGAAGATCTGAAGATCTGAGAAATAAGATATCCACTTTTTCTCAAGGACCTACTGAGGCGTTCAAGGCTGCTTGGACAAGATTCAGATCGTATCAGAGAGATTGTCCACATCATGGATACTCTGATGTGCAACTGCTGGGTATCTTCTTCAGAGGAGTAGATTGGAGATATCAGATGGGTCTGGACTCTTCCAGCAATGGTAATTTCAACACCAGATATCCTGAGGATGCTATTGTGTTGATCGAGAACTTTGCCTCTAGTAGTAGCACCAAGAGCGCAGATTTCGAGCGCAAGAGGCTGGCTGGTAATCAGGATGGGTCGCAGATCGCTGAAGTGAAGGCTCAGCTGGATTCTATGCACAGTCTTCTGCTGGGAAAGACAACAAAGGCCGTCCACTTCGCTGCAGAGAATGAAGTGGAAGATGTTAACTACATTGGTGGTTCTGGTTTTCAGGGTCAGCGATTCGGATACAACTCCAATCGAAACTTCACCAACAATGCTCAGCAAGGAGGGTACCAATCCCCACCACCCAAAGCTCCTGAGAGTAAGATTGAGGCTATGCTTGAACACCTGGTTCAAGGGCAGGAGAAGATGACAGCCACCTTCAATGGTAAGATGGACACCATGTACACCGATTTGAGTGGAAGGATCGAGGAACTAAATACGAGCCACAGGATGCTGGAGACGCAAGTAGCTCAGACTGCAGCAAATTCCAAGGGAAAGGCGGTTCAATCACACAATGCACACGTCAATGCCATCAGCTTACGTGCAGAAAATCTCGAAGCCATTCCTGAAATCGCACAAGCATCGATCGATACTCCCCAGTATCGATCGATACCAGCCCAGACGTCTGCTAGAATGGATTCAATCACCCGTGTATCGATCGATACCCCATTGGTATCGGTCGATACTAAGGCGATTTCTGAGGAAACAGTTGAAACTTCGACTGTGGTGCCTAAGGTCGTTGCAGAACGAGTGTATGTAACCAGGATGCCTTATCCTATGGTTCCTAAGCTGACAAGGGAGGAATGGGAGATTGCTAGACTACAGTATATGCTGGATAACCCGAACGTGGAGCTTCTTTCTGATGAAGATGTACCTGTCAGAAACGATTCAAATCGCATGGCGTCGATCGATACCCTACCGAGCATCGATCGATACCCCTCGCAGAAAGAACCAGAATCCAAGAAATCACGTGAGGTGATAGGAGAAAGAGTTCGCAATTCACTACAACCACGGAAATTGACACAGAGGGAAGACCCAGGGAAATTCGCAGTACCAAGCTCCATCTCAGGAGTTGATTTCAAAGAGTCTCTTGTCGACTCAGGGGCTAGTGTCAATGTCATCTCAAAGGCAATTGCAGAGCAGTTGGGGGCTACTATTCTATCTCCTAAGACATCTATCACGTTTGCAAACGATTCCACCTCACTTCCATATGGTGAAATCGCTGGTTTGCTAGTCCAAGTAGGAGACTGTCTGGTGCCTACTGATTTTCAGGTTGTGGAGATGGGTGCGATATCTCGTATGCCTATACTCCTGGGACGACCGTTCATGGCTACTGCAGGCGCGATCATAGACACACCTAATAAGAGACTATCTTTCTCTTACATTGACGGTGATGTCTACTATGATGTCATTCCACCTAGGAGTATTCCCACACGTGCCTCTAGCATCAAGGTTATCACAGGAGAGTCGCTAGCAATTGATCTTCTGGAAGAGCCTCCTGATGAGCCTACTGTCACAGACGTTCCAGCTGAACCGCCCAACATCCCCAAGAAGAAGACTAAGGCAACAAAGAAGAAGAAGGCCAAGAACAACAAGGTCGAGAATCCCCATGTCACTCTGATTCCTCAGAAGTGTGATGGGAATTCGATTGATTACAAGGTCAAATGCAAAGGAGCCTTGAAGCCATTCTCTAAGGCAAGAGTCCTTCTTACTTCTGAGCTGAAAGAGAAAGGGCAGGAGTTTGTGGACAGCATGCTAAGCAGAACTTTGAAGCTAGTAATGTCAAGTGATGGAGCCTGTTTTGGTGCAAGCTCTCACTCTTATCCAGCCTGAAAGGCGTTACAGTCAAGCTATTGACGTTAAACGAGCGCTTGGTGGGAGGCAACCCACTGGTGAGTATGTTTTTGATTCGTTTTTATTTTTATTTTCGTTTGATTTGAGTCTGTGTCAGGATGAACAAGGAGCAACTCGAAATCGCCTAAGCATCGATCGATACCCCTATGGTATCGATCGACACCAATCGCGGATGAAAATTCACAAAGTCGATCTAAGCATGGTATCGATCGATACCATGCCGTGTGTCGATCGACACCGACTGTTCCAGAACGGTAATTTCTTGTTTCTCTTCGTTCTATCCTTTTTCTTTGTTTCTTTCACTGGCTCTAGGCTAGATAACACTGAGGACAGTGTTGTTCAAGTCTGGGGGAGGTGTCTGCTGACATTGTTTTCGTTTTTCTTAGAGTCAGTCGTTTTATCGAGTCAAAACTGTTTTATTGAGTCAAAATTTGTTGGAGATGATGATCCTGTGCTTGAACCTATTGATTTGATTTTGTTTTTGAGTGCACAGTGTTACAGGATCAGTTCTAGATCGACTAATGAAAAATCCAAAGGCTGACCAGTTGACTAGAAAACATCCATGTCTCCAGCAGAGTTCTTCTGAAGCCTGAGCCAAATTTTTGCACTTCATCAATGTGGTTAGTGTTCATAGAGCTTGATTCATCATTCATATCTGATAAAGGAACCCGTGTGTTTAGAATTATGGTATCTCTCTCCCCTGAAATAAGTTGATAGATTAAGAGCATAAAAGATTGAAATGATTTTCTTCTGAGTAGAGGGTTAGGAAAATTTCCAGCGATCCCATTATTCTACTTAAGAGGGGATGATCACACAAAGGATTGGAAGCGAGGCTAGGATTTTCCTATGATGCCATTATTCGCCTACATCCTTTGATACATAGAGAGGGAAGAACCGGGGATTTGGTGGCAAACACCATCAATACTCGCGTCTCCTACCTTGATATGTATATGCTAAGCTGAAAATAAAAGAAATAATAAGGATATAATAAGAAATAAGTCTGGAGGAGAGAAATTGATACAAAAAAGTGTGAAAAAGGGTGGTTCCTTTGTCAAGATATTGTCTGGTAAAGAGTCTAGAAGGTTCTTAAAATATTAGCTGCAGAGATGAAACTGGCGATGAGGGCTTTACTTGAACAATGCTGTGGGATTTTGTGTGGAGTCTGGAAAAGCTGCAAATGTCTACGGAGAAGTACATGGTGGTTAGATCGAAAGCTGATCAAGTGACATTTGGGTACTTGGGAAAAGGGTCTTTTCGATGGTTCAGGAACAGGTGAGTCTCTACGTTTTCAAACCTCTTTTTCTGGTTTAGTCTTCTATTTGCTTGAGGGCAAGCAAAAGGCTAAGTCTGGGGGAGTTGATATATCATGGTTTTTACCCTATTTAGGCCATGATATAAGTCCTTTTATAGAGTCTTTTCTTGTGTTTTGGAGTCTTTTAGAGTCTTTCACAGGTTATAGCACGTCTGGAGCTTAATTGGAATTATTGGAGCTTTTCTGGAGCATTTTGGAGCGAGACTGAAGTCTGATGACTAAGAGCCCGATCTGAGCACCGAGCATCGATCGATACCCCCTGGTATCGATCGACACTCATCAAGATTTCATGGGCCGCGACTAATTATGAAGTCTTGGAGAATTGCAAAAGCACCCAGAAGACTTTGATAATTACAAGAAGGCCCCAAATCGTGATTTAGGTTATAAATAGGATTTTACAGCCATTGTTTAGGCTATGCCTTTTCATGCCTTTTTATGCTTTATTTTATAGTTTGATTTTACTTTGGTTTTAGAGAGACAAGTCTGAATCTCCCTTCGTCCGAGATCAGATCTCTAAACCCTTCTTCCTATTCTATTGATGATTTATTCAAACATGTCTTTTGATTCAATTGCCATGTCTGAGTAGATCCACTTTAGGTTTAGGGTTTTCTCATAAAGGATTTCTTTGAATGCTAGGTTAATTATCTGTTTAGGATTCACCATCTGAATTAGTTCTTCACCTTAGGTTGTGTTCATAGCTAATTCTAGGTTGACGAATCTGGAACTTAGATCTTAGGATAATTGATTAGGCACGAGAGTGCGATTAATTACCTGATAGAACCTAGGTGAGCAAATTGATTATTCGCAAAGAGATTTGGTTTAATTGATTTGTGAACATATCAAACCTGATATTAAAGCTGATTTAGAATTTAGTATTCGCAAAGAGATTTGGAATTCTTGGGATGTAGATTTAGATAGTTTTCGCAACGAGAGTTGGTTAGCTATATTTTAGTGATTTGAGTTCAAGAACTGCGCTAAATCTGAATCCTGTTAGTTAGTTAGTCTGCATTCACTGATTTCCTGAGAAAAACCCTGAGCCTATATTTCTCAATTGATTTACAACTCCTTTAATTTCTGCACTGCTTTTAATTACAACTGTTTGGCTTAGCGTAATTCGACACTATAGAATCTATTGTGCGTTTCTGTGAGTCTTCTGTGGTTCGACCCCTAGCTATACTATTACAACTGCTTTAGTACTTTAGGGTATTAAATTGAGCATATCAAGAGACTGAGCCAAAGCATCACACAAAGTACGCAAAGAAGAAGTTTATGCGCGAGATGAGGATGTTCTTGTAGGATGAGCCTAACCTATAAAAGCACTGCTCAGATGGTATATACAGAAGATGCGTTGCAGAATCTGAGGTACCTGCGATTCTTTTTCATTGTCATGGGTCTGAGTATGCAGGACACTTTGCTACTTTCAAGAAAGTGTCCAAAGTTCTTCAAGCATGCTTCTGGTGGCCTACTGTTCAAGGATGCCCATGCCTTTGTCTCACAGTGTGATGCTTGTCAGAGGAGAGGGCAGATCAGCAAGAGGAATGAGATGCCACAGAATTTCATCCTTGAGGTTGAAGTTTTCGGTTGCTGTGACTTTATGGGTCCCTTTCCCTCGTCACACGATAACAGACACATCCTGGTTGTTGTGGACTATGTGTCCAAATGGGTGGAGGCGATTGCTAGTCCAAACAACAACTCTGCGGTGGTCCTTAAGCTGTTTAACACTATCATTTTCCCACGATTTGGAGTGTCTCGTATTGTTATAAGTGATGGTGGCAACCACTTTTTTAACAAAGTTTTTGAGAAGTTGCTGAAGAAGCATGGTGTCAATCATCGTGTGGCTACTCCATATCACCCTCAAACAAGTGGGCAAGTAGAGGTCTCCAATAGACAGATCAATGAAATTTTGGAGAAGACAGTGGGTACTTCTAGGAAGGATTGGTCTACGAAGCTGGATGACGCGCTGTGGGCTTATATGACTGCTTTCAAGACACCGCTGGGCACTACACCATTTCACTTGCTGTATGGGAAAGCATGTCACCTTCCAGTGAAGATCGAGCACAAAGCAGCATGGGCAACAAAGTTGCTGAACTTTGACATCAAGCCTGCAGCTGAGAGGAGATTGATTTAGCTGAACGAGTTGGATGAGATTAGACACCACACCTACGAGAACTCAAAGCTATACAAGGAGAGAACTAAGGCCTATCATGATAGGAATACCATCTCCAGACATTTCGAGCCGAACGACCAGGTACTTCTGTATAACTCTCGTTTGCAATTGTTTCCTGGTAAACTGCGTTCTCGTTGGTCAAGTCCTTTCACAATCAAGGAGGTCAGACCACATGGTGCCGTCGTGCTGATTAGTCCTATAGGCGATGAATTTACTGTCAATGGACAGAGGGTGAAGCACTATTGGGCAGATAATGCCTTTGGATGATGCAACCACAGCCTGAATGGCGTTACAGTCAAGCTAATGACGTTAAACGAGCGCTTGGTGGGAGGCAACCCACTGGTAAGTATGTTTTTGAGTCTTTTCATTTTATTTTTCGTTTTTGTGTGTCTGTGTCAGGATAAACAAGTAACAAAAACTCGGAATCGCCTGAGTGTCGATCGATACCCTTGAGTATCGGTCGACACCCTACGCGATGAGGAGTTCATCATATCGACTTAAGCCTGGTATCGCTCGATACCAAGCCGTGTGTCGGTCGATACTCGATGTTCCAACACGGTAACTTCTTGTTTCTCATATTTCCATTTGATCCATTTGTTTTCTTTCACCAAATCTAGGCTAGATAACACTGGGGACAGTGTTGTTCAAGTTTGGGGGAGGTAGTCGCTGACATTGTTTTTGTTTGTTTTTGTTTTTATTAGAGTCAATTGTTTTTGATTCATTCGTTGTTTTATTGAGTCAAAACTTTGTCTGAGACTGTGAACTTTTTCTTGAACCTATTGATCTGACCTTGCTTCTAAGTAACCATTGTTACAGAATCAGCTTTAGATCGACTAATGAAAAATCCAAAGACTGACCAGTTAACTAGAAGATACTCATGTTTCCAGCAAAGTTCCTTAAAGCCTGAGCCAAATTTTTGCACTTCATCGATGTTGTTGGTATTCAAAGAGCTTGATTCCTCATTCGTATCTGACAAAGGAACCCATGTGTTTGAAGTTATGATATTTCTCTCCCTGTTATAAGTTAATAAATAAGATGCATTAAAAGATGAAATGATTTTCTTCTGAGTAGAGGGTTAGGAAAATTTCCTGCGATCTTATTATTCTACTTCAGAGGAAATGATCACACAAAGGTGGAAGCGAGGTTAGGAAAATTTCATGTGATACCATTATTCGCCTACACCTTTGATTATTTTTGAGGGAGGAACCGGGGATTCGGTGGCAAACACCATCAATACTCGCATCTCGAACCTTAATTTGCACATGCAAGAGATATAATAAGAAATAAGTCTGGGGGAGAGAAATAATACTAAAAAGTGTGAAAATGGTGGTCCCTTGTCATGATATTGTATGTGAAAGAATCTAGAAGGTTCTTGATATTAATTCACAGCGATGAAACTGGCAAGGATGGTTTGATTGAACGATGCTGTGAAATAATGTGTGTAGTCTGGGAAGCTGAGAATGTCTACGGAGAAGTACATGGTGGTTAGATCAAAAGCTGGTTAGGTGACATTTGGGTGCTTGGGAAAAGGGTCATTGCAACGTTTCAAGAACATGTG
The DNA here is from genome assembly GCA_030161315.1 of Eutrema japonicum. Classification (NCBI taxonomy): domain Eukaryota; kingdom Viridiplantae; phylum Streptophyta; class Magnoliopsida; order Brassicales; family Brassicaceae; genus Eutrema; species Eutrema japonicum. Next base: position 37,719,241 of record BSQW01000011.1, read on the forward strand.
AGTTTCTATGTTTTCAAACCTCTTTCTCTGGTTTAGTCTTCTATTTGCTTGAGGTCAAGCAAAGGCTAAGTCTGGGGGAGTTGATATATCATGGTTTTTACCCCTTTTAGACCATGATATAAGTACGTTTTATAGAGTCTTTCTATTATTTCGTAGTGTTTTAGAGTATTTTACAGGTTTAAGCACTTTTGGAGCATTATTGGAGATATTGGAGTTTTATGTAGCGTCCTGGAGCAAAACTGAAGTCTGGTGACTAAGTGTCCGATCGAAGTGTCAAACATCGATCGATACCCATCGCAGCAGACACGACTCGCGACTTTTAATGAAGTTTGAAGAATTGCATCACTTGCCAAGAAGACTTTAATATTTACAAGAAGACCCCAATTCGTGTTTAGAATATTTAATTAGGTTTTACAGCCACTTTGTTGGCCATGTCTTATTTTTGCTTTGAATTGAGAGAGAGATTTTGAAGGAGGACAAGTCTGAAACTCTGTTCGTCGAGAGAACATTTCGAACCCTTTTGTTACTCTTTCTTATTTTCTATTGAGTATTTATTCAAACATGTTTATTGCTTCAATTTCCATTTCTAAGTAGATCTTTTGTTAGGTTTAGGGATTCTCATAAGGGATTTCTTTGAATGCTAGGTTGATTTATTGTTTAGGGTTCACAATCTGAATTAGTTCTTCGTCTTAGGTTGTTCTCAAAGCTAATTCTGGATTGATCACCTAGAACTTAGATCTTAGAATAATTGATTAGGCACGACAGTGGGATTAATTACCTGATAGAACTTAGGGTTAGCAAATTAACTATTCGCAAAGAGATTTGGTTTAGTTGATTTGCGAACATATCAAACTCGATATTAAGGCCTTTAGATTTAGATAACTCTCGCGACGACAGTTGGTTAATTATACCTCCGTGATTTGAGTTCGAGAACAGTGCGTAACCTGAACCCTGTTTAGTTAATTTATTTTGCATTCATTGATTTCCTGAGAAATATCCCTGAACCTATCTCTCTCCTATCGAATTACAACTCGTTTATTGCTTATTGCTTTTTGTTTCATCTGAACTTCTTAGCTTGATTCGATACTATACAATCTATTGTGTGATTTCTCTGAGTCCTTGTGTTCGACCCCTACTTTACTGCAGCAACTGCTTAGTACTTTATAGGGTATTAATTTGAGCATATCAAGAAGCCGTGTCTAAGAACATCCTTATCTTGGGTAATGCACCGCGGTAGAGGGTACTCAAAAGAGAGGTGTTGGAGAAACCGTGATGCGGGCATTGAGAGGTGTAGCCCCTAAACCATTCCCAAGCCTCGTTGAAGGACTCATTCCCGCGTTGTGTGAAGCTCGAGATTTCGTTTCTCAACTTGGCGGTCCGTGAAGGAGAAAATTTTTTGCAAGGAAAGCTCGCTTGCAATCGTCCCATGACGTGAGTGACCCTTGAGGAAGATTCTCCTCCCATTGATGAGCCTAATCTCCAAGGGAGAATGGGAAGAGTCTTAGCTTGTAATCGTCTTCGGATACTCCATTGATCATGGTGAGACCACAAATCCTATCAAATTGGTCGATGTGATAAAATAGGTCTTCCATAGCTAGCCCATGAAATTTGTTGCTTTGGACCATGTTTATCAAGCCGAGCTTCACCTCGAAGTTGTTGTTCTCAACCGGTGGGGCTTGAATACCTTGGCTGTTTTGGTGTGCATTGGCGGCATCACCCGCTCCAACGATGTTTTGAGCCTGTGGAGGATGGTTTGGTGCTCTAACATGCCGGGCGGGTGGGTGTTGGTGTTGCAAGTTCCCACCGTGTGCTTGGTGGTTTCCATTGCCACCTTGCCCTTGTCCTTGAGCATTGTCCACGTTTTCATTGTGGGCAACCGGAGGCCTGTTGACGTGCTCCATACCCAAATCCTCAATGTCTACTTCCCCGTTCCAAGGGATGGATGTCGTCGATTGGTTTAACAAGGTTATGTTGGCCTTTCGAACGAGTATGCATGCCCCTATAAGAAGGAGATAGCAATCAAGAAGTTGAAAATATTAGTAACCGAAATAAAAAGAAAGCTTAATCTCAAGGAGATCTAAAATCTTAATGTTGAAAACTAAACCCAATCAGTAACGGCGCCAATTGATAAGTAGGATTTTTACTGATCAATCACTCAAATCCCACTCGTGTCATCGTGGTATTTAAGGTATCCATCCAAATGGGTTTAATTCAATCACTAAGAATGCATAGAACTACTTAATTTAAGCAAACAAGGTTGGTTTTGGAACTAAGTTAGGTTATCTAATTTGAACTAAACAAGAAACAAGAACTAGCAACACTAAACGAGATTACATGCAATAATAAAAGGCGAATCCAAGGATGAGATCATAGACTAAAGGTGATTCTATATCTAATTTATGATGCCCAATACACAATCAATGCTAATCCCTAGGTTAAGATCACTAATTATGACCAACCCTTTCTTAAAGCACTAATCACTTTGCTAATCACTAAATCAAGATCAAATTCTCATATGTGAAGAAATGATTAGCAAGCATTAAATTCCTTATTCAAATCAACCAATAAACACCCTAGGCATTCTCTTTTAGGTTAAGAATGAATATCTCTAACTAAGTCCTTTGGGGAATCTCATCGAACACCTTGTGTCCATAAAATTCTCTAAGGTCTAGATTGATTATCTCTAACCTAATGTAGCATTAAGCACAGTTATATAGAAGGCGGATCCATAAACTAAAGCCCTAAGCATCATAAATCAAGCTACTCATCACCCTAAATCTACCTCATCCCAAGATCCTAAGTGACTACTCACTAATCATTAAGAAACCAAAAAATCCCATTAAGAAGATGTTAAATCCCATGATTAAATGATTGAATGATTAAGAAAGAACGGATGGAAGATAGAAATCAAGAAATCCAAACTTAAATTGCATAAACAAAGAAGATGTCTCTTACAAATCACTTAGAACACTTGGAACCCTAGAAAGGAGTTTTTTTGCATAAGAAAAAGCATAGATCCAAGAAAATTAGGTTTAGAGTATATATAAGGTTTGCTGGGCGGACCGGGTCAACCCGGGACAAACCGGGTGTTGAGCCGGCCAAAACTGGATCTAATGTTTTGCACCGGGCGGTGGCTGTCCGGTACTGCGGCCGGTATGGCGGGTCTTCGACGAGAGCTTCGGTGCCAGGCTGAGGCAGGGCGGCGTGGACGACCGGTATTTGGCCTATCTTCTTTCTTGATGAATACCGGGCGGCCATTCCGGACAAGAGTGGGCTGGTGTAGTCGCGTCCAGATGCTGCATGTCGGACGGTCGGCGAGAGGTGTTGGAGACCGGTATATCTCCTGGCCTTTCTTCTTTGAAACGCCGGCCTGTGATAGCCAGGTATGAAGGGCCGGTATGGTGGGTCTTCGATGAGAGCTTCGGTGCCAGGTCGAGACAGGGCGTTGTGGAAGGCAGGTAATCGGCCTGCCCTTGCTTCTTTGCAGCACCGGCCGGTGGTGGCCAGGTACGACATGCCGGTATGGTCAATCCGAACTCTCCATTTTTCCTAGCTATCTCTTCATGAGCCACGTCAAAGTGCAAGCTCCTCCAAGGTCCCCAAAAACTTTCAAATACCTAGAAACACACTCCATAACTTGAAAAACTCGCTAGGACGTAATGAAAAACGCCTTAGACTCTTATTAAGACTAAAATGCCAAGAGAATGCTATGAGATACATGCAAAAGAAGTAAAACATAAGATACATGAATGCATAGCTGATGAAAATTATGACAATATCAGTAGCTCCTGTATTAGAACCGTCTGTAGTTATGGGGAGATGGAACCTTGATGCCAAAACCCAATGATGTGGGGGTTAAGCGAGCCCTGGTGGTCTTTGTGACATAACAATCTGTGGTGAATTTCAGAGAGGCATTATCGATATCGGTGGGATTCCTACGGATAGTCGGTATCGGGTGTCTCTGGGATTTGTTGTTGTGATATTCCCTTGTGTGAATTTATCCCATTTTTTTGTGCTTGTTTTAATATTAGACTTTCATAAATAGTAAAGCGCGTAAATGTCTGTAAGTGAACTGTGAGTCTCCGTAAGACTCATCCTCACTGAGTAATCCCCATTACTCACCCCTCTTCTTCCCTTTGTCCTATACAGGTTAACGAGGATCGGTTATATCTTATATTGTTGTGTGATCTGGGTTTCCTGGCGATCATGTGTGCTCCCGAAGGGACCAAACCGGGCTACTTAACCCACACGGTTTAGTATGCCAACCTAACATGCCCGATTTCTCTGGTTTCTTCGGAGGACCGTGATAGGGATTTTACAGTGACAGTCATTGGGGCGTGTAGAGCTTTCAAAACCTACAAGAACAAGAAACAAGAAACTGTTATTGGTTATCTCAGAATTAAACAATAAAATCAGCAATACACATGGTGACTCTCTGTAACACCCCCGGTTCGTTCTATGAATATATTAAACCCAAAGTGGCACATAATCGGCGACGGAAACAGTTTAACCTAAAAAGCCCATACTAATCTGGCCAAACCGTGATAGAAGTCGAGCCTCTCGACCAGGGCCTAAGGCTTTCCAACCGTGCCTTAGTCTTGAGTTGTTTCAGTTTGGACGAATTTATACGATGGTCACAAACTGAGAGTTTTGCTTTATAAAACATACATATTATTCATATTGTTTGAACATATTTATTACAAAACATATTTACAAGTCGGCCGGCCTAGTGCCAAAACTACATTACATAGATAGATGCTAACCGTATTTTACAAAAGCCAGGCCAAAACTACTCCGGCCTCCCAAACGTCCTGTCTCACGAACTACTGGTCACCTGCAAAACAAATGAGTCATGAGTATTCTAATAATACTCAGTGAGCTCCGGGAGAAATCTAAACCACACGTTAGAAACCCTCCCCAAAAATGCCCCATGCAAGCAACGTTATCAAACAAGCAAGCATGAAAACAAACAAACTCCATCTCAGAGTTTCACAAGCAGAAGCTGACAATACTACAAGCAATGACTCATGATGCATGTACTAACCATTTCCTTAGTTGCGAGGCCTCTAAGTGCATCGGATCTTTTCCCGGCCCTATCACGATCACTCCTCAAATCACCACAAAGGATCATTTCGGATGCATCGCATCGAACCATTAAGTACACGTTCCCTGGCGCCACTCCACTCATGGCTACGACATAGACCGGAGTCTATCTGGGAAAAACGACAACACCTCATCTAAGAACATATAAATCCCAAGTTATATTTCCTAGATGCAACAAATGAACAATCAACAAATGATCTTCATAAACCACAAAGGATCTTTATGAAGTGATCACAACATAGCCTAGACATGCTATGCGCCTCTCGCTAGCACGCCTAACCCTCTTCTTTCATGATCGATTCAATAGTTCTTCCCAAACTTTTGACACCAATCATGACTCGTCATGTGTTCTCGCCTTCTTGCCTTGGAACGGGACTATCTATAGTTCGTCCTAACATCATTGCAAGTAAAATAACACATAACAAAATACCAAAACTCACCAAAACCTGAAGCTCGTGCCCTTTAGCCTACGGTTTCCAAGCTCCTAAATTCCCCCCGTGAACCGATCACCTAGCTTCACCGCACACACTTCTCGCCGGGAAAACACTATCGGATCTACTTTCTCACTCTTACTTTCTCTCTCAACTTTTCTTAACTTTATCTAAGCTTTCGGAAACGAGAAATAAGCTAAGGGTGAGGGGTATTTATAGCCTTCTAACACTTGGGTACGAAGTTTCCCCCTTGGTTTGGATTGGTTCCTTTGGGCGGCATCTCTGATTCGTTGCCCTCGGGCGGCATTGCTCACACGGCGACAAGTGTCTCGGCCATGCATCCACTTGCAAACCTTGTAGCCCACTTTCCTGAGACTTAGGGACGAAGTTACACACATTTCCTTCGTCCCAAGTTTCCCCGTAACTTGGCCGTTAAGTTTCCTTAACTTCCGGCCCAAGTTTTCTCCTCCACGCGACATGCGGGTCCCTTTCACGTGTCGTGCTTAAATTCAGATTGCGACGTGATCTCTCCTCGGCGATTGGATCACCTTTCCTTGCCGGTTGGCAGCTAAATTTCTTGGCTAAACTTCATTTCTCGGCAAGATTTCCTTTCTCGGCTAAGGTTTTCTCAGCTAAGGCCTTCTCGGCTAAGATCCTTCCCGGCAAGATTTCTCTTCTCGGTGAAATCTCCCCCGGCTAGATTTTCCCCCTTTCTCGGCAAAATTCTCCTTGACTAAAATCCTTGCCAAATGGATAAATTTGATTATACTCAATTAAATTCAATTCCGTTTCGACCAGAGTGCTTCTTTTGGTCTCTTCTTGTGGAAAAAAATTTCCCTGGGTGATTTCGTCAACTTTGATGTTTCCCCCTTTTTCCAGGCTTTGTCTCGTCCTTCACTCGCTAACGAGATATTACACTCTCCCTATCTAGTTTCATATGATTGTAAGATATAATCAAATTTCTGAGTTCGCTTTTTCTAATAATTTTTTTTTATTAAAAAAAAATCAAACACTAAAATCTCAAAACTAAACATACCTGTTTATTGTAGATGTTGAGGTAGATATTGAAAAGATACCAAAAAGGAAACAACAAGCCAAGCTCTAGAATCTTCGTCATTTTCCCACTATGTTCTTGTAAAATCCCTATCCCGGGTCTTAGGAGATAACCGGGATTTGGACATGTTAGGTTGGTGGACTAACCCCTTTCGGTTTACACGTCTGGTTTGGTCTCTTGGTGAGCACACATGATCGCCAGGAAAACGTAAAGGTCACACAACAATATTAGACTTAGCCGAGCTCTTCATCATCTCGGCGTTGGATATATGAATCAGAGTTTGGTGGAGGAATATGGCGTTGGAGACTACATCGAGTGGGTTGGTGAGGGGCTGATATGAATACTCTCCACAACCAACTATGAAATAAAGAGGCGACTGAGTAATTACAGGAGTTATTTTCTCGAATGCTCTTTTTCATTTGAATTGCATTGTATAATATTTTTATAACATGGAAATTAAGTCACCCTTTCTTACAATATGCAACCGATTTTTTCATCTGAAAAAGTTTAACACACCCCTACATCTAAGCGAAAAATAGTTGTTATCGTGTAGGGTGATTACGTAAGAAATTGGGGGCCCCGGAAAACAATATCAGAGGTATTAAAATCCTCTCTAGATTATGTTGCTTTAAAAAATTATAAACTAAAACAAACCGGGAAAAGACGAGGACATTAAAAGATCTTCACTTATAGGGTTTGATCTTCTATCGGTGGTGAATGATATATCATGGTTTTTACCCCATTTAGGCCATGATATAAGTCCTTTTTTATAGAGTCTTTATAGTATTTTGGAGTCTTTTAGAGTCTTTTACAGGTCATAGCACGTTTGGAGGATTATTGGAAGTATTGGAGCTTTCTGGAGCAGTTTGTAGCAGAGCTAAAGATCGTGTCGCTGAGAACCTGAATTCACGTCGAGCATCGATCGACACTCAGCGCAGCAAGACACGACCCGCGAGTTTTCCAAGACTTGAGGAATTGCAAAAGCGCCCAGAAGTCTTTAATAATTACAAGAAGACCCCAGATCGTGTTTTAGGTTATAAATAGGAGTTTTCAGCCACCTGTTTAGGCATGGCCTTTTCATGCCTTTTTATGCATTATTTTATAGTTTGATTTTACTTTGGTTTTAGAGAGATAAGTCTGAATCTCCCTTCGTCCGAGATCAGATCTCTAAACCCTTCTTCCTATTCTATTGATGATTTATTCAAACATGTCTTTTGATTCAATTGCCATGTCTGAGTAGATCCACTTTAGGTTTAGGGTTTTCTCATAAAGGATTTCTTTGAATGCTAGGTTAATTATCTGTTTAGGATTCACCATCTGAATTAGTTCTTCACCTTAGGTTGTGTTCATAGCTAATTCTAGGTTGACGAATCTGGAACTTAGATCTTAGGATAATTGATTAGGCACGAGAGTGCGATTAATTACCTGATAGAACCTAGGTGAGCAAATTGATTATTCGCAAAGAGATTTGGTTTAATTGATTTGTGAACATATCAAACCTGATATTAAAGCTGATTTAGAATTTAGGATTCGCAAAGAGATTTGGAATTCTTGGGATGTAGATTTAGATAGTTTTCGCAACGAGAGTTGGTTAGCTATATTTTAGTGATTTGAGTTCAAGAACTGCGCTAAATCTGAATCCTGTTAGTTAGTTAGTCTGCATTCACTGATTTCCTGAGAAAAACCCTGAGCCTATATTTCTCAATTGATTTACAACTCCTTTAATTTCTGCACTGCTTTTAATTACAACTGTTTGGCTTAGCGTAATTCGACACTATAGAATCTATTGTGCGTTTCTGTGAGTCTTCTGTGGTTCGACCCCTAGCTATACTATTACAACTGCTTTAGTACTTTAGGGTATTAAATTGAGCATATCAATTTTGGCGCCGTTGCCGGGGACTCAATTTCGCCATTAGATTTTAGTTTAGAATTTCGACTAAGTTCGTCGGTATCGATCGATACTCACTAGTATCGGTCGATACTCCGGCGACTTCCTTTTTGGTATCGATCGACACCACTTGGTATCGATCGATACTCAACGTATTTTTCTGGTTACTTACGTGCTTTGCCTAGTGTTTTCCTTGCAGGTGTATGCTTGTTCGTGAAACCAGGAGCAACAAGAGCACTCAGCTAGTTGGACTATCACTGGAACAGCTAGCGCTTGTGGAACGCACAAACAGAAAGACCAAGCAAACATCAGGGATGAACAACCCAGTGGTTTTAAGAGCTGATGAAGCTGGAATTCTGAGAGACCAAGAGGGTCATGTGTGTAATGAGAGAGGGCAGCGACTTGATGAAGCTGGTAACATCGTTGTCCCTGCTGCGGTTGTTGAGATTATCGCGCCAGCTGGGCGCGCCAACGCAGGGAATGCTGTGGTTAATCGTGGAAGAACGATTGGTGAGTACAACAGGCCAGAGCAGTTTTTCGCCAATCGGTCAGCGATTCGTCCTCCTGCTTATGAGAGGAATGACTTCGAGCTGAAACCTGCTTACTACACTCTAGTAGGACAACATCTCTTCCATGGTCTTCCTCATGAACATCCAATGGACCATGTAGAGAAGTTCGAGGACTTGGTCACTAGCATCAAGAGCAATGGAGTGTCCTACGACTACCTCTTCTGCAAGCTCTTCCCCTACTCTCTGGGTGGAGAAGCTACTTACTGGCTGAGGCAGCTATCTCCTGGATCGCTAACTAATTGGGAGGACACCAAGAGAGCCTTCCTGATTAACTTCTACGATGATGGAAGATCTGAAGATCTGAGAAATAAAATCTCCCAATTTTCTCAAGGACCTACCGAGGCGTTCAAGGCTGCTTGGACAAGATTCAGATCGTATCAGAGAGATTGTCCACATCATGGATACTCTGATGTGCAACTGCTGGGTATCTTCTTCAGAGGAGTAGATTGGAGATATCAGATGGGTCTGGACTCTTCCAGCAATGGTAATTTCAACACCAGATATCCTGAGGATGCTATTGTGTTGATCGAGAACTTTGCCTCTAGTAGTAGCACCAAGAGCGCAGATTTCGAGCGCAAGAGGCTGGCTGGTAATCAGGATGGGTCGCAGATCGCTGAAGTGAAGGCTCAGCTGGATTCTATGCACAGTCTTCTGCTGGGAAAGACAACAAAGGCCGTCCACTTCGCTGCTGAGAATGAAGTGGAAGATGTTAACTACATTGGTGGTTCTGGTTTTCAGGGTCAGCGATTCGGATACAACTCCAATCGAAACTTCACCAACAATGCTCAGCAAGGAGGGTACCAATCCCCACCACCCAAAGCTCCTGAGAGTAAGATTGAGGCTATGCTTGAACACCTGGTTCAAGGGCAGGAGAAGATGACAGCCACCTTCAATGGTAAGATGGACACCATGTACACCGATTTGAGTGGAAGGATCGAGGCACTAAATACGAGCCACAGGATGCTGGAGACGCAAGTAGCTCAGACTGCAGCAAATTCCAAGGGAAAGGCGGTTCAATCACACAATGCACACGTCAATGCCATCAGCTTACGTGCAGAAAATCTCGAAGCCATTCCTGAAATCGCACAAGCATCGATTGATACTCCCCAGTATCGATCGATACCAGCCCAGACGTCTGCTAGAATGGATTCAATCACCCGTGTATCGATCGATACCCCATTGGTATCGGTCGATACTAAGGTGATTTCTGAGGAGACAACAGAGAGTTCTACTGTGGTGCCTAAGGTCGTTGCAGAACGAGTGTATGTCACCAGGATGCCTTATCCTATGATTCCTAAGCTGACAAGGGAGGAATGGGAGATTGCTAAACTACAGTATATGCTGGATAACCCGAACGTGGAGCTTCTTTCTGATGAAGATGTACTTGTCAGGAACGATTCAAATCGCATGGCATCGATCGATACCCTACCTGGTGTCGATCGATACCCCTCGCAGAAAGAACCAGAAGCCAAGAAATCACGTGAGGTGATAGGAGAAAGAGTTCGCAATTCACTACAACCACGGAAATTGACACAGAGGGAAGACCCAGGGAAATTCGCTGTTCCATGCTCCATCTCAGGAGTTAATTTCAAAGAGTCTCTTGTCGACTCAGGGGCTAGTGTCAACGTCATCTCAAAGGCAATTGCAGAGCAGTTGGGGGCTACTATTCTATCTCCTAAGACATCTATCACGTTTGCAAACGATTCCACCTCACTTCCATATGGTGAAATCGCTGGTTTGCTAGTCCAAGTAGGAGACTGTCTGGTGCCTACTGATTTTCAGGTTGTGGAGATGGGTGCGATATCTCGTATGCCTATACTCCTGGGACGACCGTTCATGGCTACTGCAGGCGCGATCATAGACACACCTAATAAGAGAATCTCTTTCTCTTACATTGACAGAGGGGTCTATTATGGTGTCATTCCCCCTAGGAGTGCTCCCACACATGTGTCTAGCATCGAGGTTGTCACAGGAGAGTCGCTAGCGATTGATATTTTGGAAGAGCCTCCTGATGAGCCTACTGTCGCAGATGTTCCAGCTGAACCGCCCAACATCCCCAAGAAGAAGGCCAAGGCAACAACAAAGCAGAAGAAGGCCAAGAGCAAGAAGGTCGAGAATCCCCATGTCACCTTGATACCTCGTAAGTGCAATGGAGATTCGATTGAATATAAGGTCAAATGCAAAGGAGCCCTGAAGCCATTCTCTAAGGCAAGAGTCCTTCTTACTTCTGAGCTGAAAGAAAAAGGGCAGGAGTTTGTGGACAGCATGCTAAGCAGAACGCTGAAGCTAGTAATGTCAAGTGATGGAGCCTGTTTTGATGCAAGCTCTCATTCTTATCCAGCCTGAAGGGCGTTACAGTCAAGCTATTGACGTTAAACGAGCGCTTGGTGGGAGGCAACCCACTGGTGAGTATGTTTTTGATTCGTTTTTATTTTTATTTTCGTTTGTTTTGAGTCTGTGTCAGGATGAACAAGGAGCAACTCGAAATCGCCTAAGCATCGATCGATACCACTATGGTATCGATCGACACCAATCGCGGATGAAAATTCACAAAGTCGATCTAAGCATGGTATCGATCGATACCATACCGTGTGTCGATCGACACCGACTGTTCCAGAACGGTAATTTCTTGTTTCTCTTCGTTCTATCCTTTTTCTTTGTTTCTTTCACTGGCTCTAGGCTAGATAACACTGAGGACAGTGTTGTTCAAGTCTGGGGGAGGTGTCTGCTGACATTGTTTTCGTTTTTCTTAGAGTCAGTCGTTTTATCGAGTCAAAACTGTTTTATTGAGTCAAAATTTGTTGGAGATGATGATCCTGTGCTTGAACCTATTGATTTGATTTTGTTTTTGAGTGCACAGTGTTACAGGATCAGTTCTAGATCGACTAATGAAAAATCCAAAGGCTGACCAGTTGACTAGAAAACATCCATGTCTCCAGCAGAGTTCTTCTGAAGCCTGAGCCAAATTTTTGCACTTCATCAATGTGGTTAGTGTTCATAGAGCTTGATTCATCATTCATATCTGATAAAGGAACCCGTGTGTTTAGAATTATGGTATCTCTCTCCCCTGAAATAAGTTGATAGATTAAGAGCATAAAAGATTGAAATGATTTTCTTCTGAGTAGAGGGTTAGGAAAATTTCCAGCGATCCCATTATTCTACTTAAGAGGGGATGATCACACAAAGGATTGGAAGCGAGGCTAGGATTTTCCTATGATGCCATTATTCGCCTACATCCTTTGATACATAGAGAGGGAAGAACCGGGGATTTGGTGGCAAACACCATCAATACTCGCGTCTCCTACCTTGATATGTATATGCTAAGCTGAAAAAAAAAAAAAATAATAATAAGGATATAATAAGAAATAAGTCTGGAGGAGAGAAATTGATACAAAAAAGTGTGAAAAAGGGTGGTTCCTTTGTCAAGATATTGTCTGGTAAAGAATCTAGAAGGTTCTTGAACATTAACTGCAGAGATGAAACTGGCGATGAGGGCTTTACTTGAACAATGCTGTGGGATTTTGTGTGGAGTCTGGAAAAGCTGCGAATGTCTACGGAGAAGTACATGGTGGTTAGATCAAAAGCTGATCAGGTGACATTTGGGTACTTGGGAAAAGAGTCTTTTCGATGGTTCAGGAACAGGTGAGTCTCTACGTTTTCAAACCTCTTTTTCTGGTTTAGTCTTCTATTTGCTTGAGGGCAAGCAAAAGGCTAAGTCTGGGGGAGTTGATATATCATGGTTTTTACCCCATTTAGGCCATGATATAAGTCCTTTTTTATAGAGTCTTTATAGTATTTTGGAGTCTTTTAGAGTCTTTTACAGGTCATAGCACGTTTGGAGGATTATTGGAAGTATTGGAGCTTTCTGGAGCAGTTTGTAGCAGAGCTAAAGATCGTGTCGCTGAGAACCTGAATTCACGTCGAGCATCGATCGATACCCCTTGGTATCGATCGACACTCAGCGCAGCAAGACACGACCCGCGAGTTTTCCAAGACTTGAGTAATTGCAAAAGCGCCCAGAAGTCTTTAATAATTACAAGAAGACCCCAGATCGTGTTTTAGGTTATAAATAGGAGTTTTCAGCCACCTGTTTAGGCATGGCCTTTTCATGCCTTTTTATGCATTATTTTATAGTTTGATTTTACTTTGGTTTTAGAGAGATAAGTCTGAATCTCCCTTCGTCCGAGATCAGATCTCTAAACCCTTCTTCCTATTCTATTGATGATTTATTCAAACATGTCTTTTGATTCAATTGCCATGTCTGAGTAGATCCACTTTAGGTTTAGGGTTTTCTCATAAAGGATTTCTTTGAATGCTAGGTTAATTATCTGTTTAGGATTCACCATCTGAATTAGTTCTTCACCTTAGGTTGTGTTCATAGCTAATTCTAGGTTGACGAATCTGGAACTTAGATCTTAGGATAATTGATTAGGCACGAGAGTGCGATTAATTACCTGATAGAACCTAGGTGAGCAAATTGATTATTCGCAAAGAGATTTGGTTTAATTGATTTGTGAACATATCAAACCTGATATTAAAGCTGATTTAGAATTTAGGATTCGCAAAGAGATTTGGAATTCTTGGGATGTAGATTTAGATAGTTTTCGCAACGAGAGTTGGTTAGCTATATTTTAGTGATTTGAGTTCAAGAACTGCGCTAAATCTGAATCCTGTTAGTTAGTTAGTCTGCATTCACTGATTTCCTGAGAAAAACCCTGAGCCTATATTTCTCAATTGATTTACAACTCCTTTAATTTCTGCACTGCTTTTAATTACAACTGTTTGGCTTAGCGTAATTCGACACTATAGAATCTATTGTGCGTTTCTGTGAGTCTTCTGTGGTTCGACCCCTAGCTATACTATTACAACTGCTTTAGTACTTTAGGGTATTAAATTGAGCATATCAGTGAAGAAAACTGTTCCAAAACATATATTCATCTCTCTTCTTTTCAACTCTCTTACAAATCCGAGAACAGCAGACCGTGCCGAACAAATTCCATAATATCCTCATCGTCAATCTCAGTGGTTGACTGGTTTTTCGCAGAAGCGGTTGTTAAAATTAATTGTAACCATCGGAAGGACAAGTATGTTTGATTTCCATCAATATGTGTTCAGAAAACTATAATCAAGTTTTATTATAGAATATTATTTCCGATTCGTGCCTTTTATTACTTTCGATGGCTCAATCGATGTCAATTATTTTTTATGTTTTCCCAATTCATGACATAAACGGTTCCGTAATTCTTATTTCGCTGAAATCCTCAACAGATGGCTGATATCGATCTGCCTCAAAGGATTTTCCCTGCTGGACAAGTGCCTTCAACATAGGGCACCGTGTTAATATTTACCAAAAAATGACGAATCTATCTGATATCGAAGTTGCCCTCGATGACCACGAAAGAGATTTCATGAAAAAACCCAGTTTGGGAAACTGTTTGAATTCTCTGCTCAGCCTGCGTGGTCGGTGGCTTTCGGTTTGTTCATGCTTACCCGGTTGCTGGATTTGAAAAAAGAAAATTAAACGAGATCTGGCTACTTTTTACCAAAAAAACCCATCCGATTTTCTCTCCGTGAGTTCAAGATTGTCACGAATCTTACGTGCGGTACATACCAACTATATAAAAGAAGAAAAAGAGAGCGCATGTGATACCCGACTTCTACAAGACCATGTTTGAAGATGAGAAAGTAACCCTCATAGAATTTGACATCGAGATATTGCAAAAGAGGTCCATGGAGGACCCCTAGATGAGATTACGGTATGCATGCCTTGCCATCGTCGATGCCATCCTCGTCCCGTCTATTCATTTCAACCGTGTGAAGGTGAACATGGAACATGTTGAGATGCTAGAAGATCTTGATTCATTCCTTTTGTTCCCTTGGGCAAGGCTGTCCTTTGATGTCGTGATGACTTCTCTTAAGGACATGGAATTAGCGCAAATTGCAACCGCCAATGTTGTCATCTCAAGCCTTTTCCAAACACTACAAATGGTTGTCTTAGAGGCCATACCAGCTATTCAGGAGAACAGTGATTACTCTGACGAGAAGAATAGCCGTGTCGAGAGGACTGTTGCCCCTTGGGGGGGGGGGGTTGTGAAGGATCAACTCCAAGTGAACAAAGCTAGAGTGCTTGATGCGGAAAAGGAGGTAGCTTATGCACCCCTGGCTATTTTTCATTTATGATGTTAGAGTTCGTAGGCAATTTTAATTTGCACCCGTTGATAAATTAGTGAAAATAGTATTAGATTATTGGTTTAGCATGTGGAATTTGGATAAACTAGCTAGCATGTCAATATTGATATTGGTTTAGCATATTGATATTTTAGTGCACTAGCATTTTTCTATTTCTGCTTCTAGACCCCCTGCAAAATTGATGCTCAATCGTCAATATCAAAACACCATCTACATTATGCACCAAATAGGTATAGAAATTGATTTATGTTACTGGCAAAGGGGCTTTGCAGGTTGAACGGTTGTGGCCACGCATGCAGCAGCGTCTGCACTTTCTATGGGAGACACGCTGCAAATAATGATAGCGGCAACAATTAATGTTAGTGGCAACTATATATTCGATAATCTAGCTAGCTTTTAATATACCGACAATCTAGTTAACAAATATATACAACAATACAATCGTTAACAGATCTCCAGTGTTACCCATATATACAATACCCTAGTTAACAATTATATATCGATAGACTACTTAGGAGATGTTAATTAATAGTTACCTTAAACTCTCCACGGGATAAGATTCACTGCTTACGTGGCCTTTCCGGTGGACAGCGAACAGCCGGAGGTTTCAGCTTCCCCGCACCAACATCTTCCTCACTTGGTGCTAGGTGATCCATATCGGAGACTAGCATTATAATTCCATTGTACGCCATCTTGCGATACCCGTTTGAGTAGTGAATACCAACCAAACTATCCACACAGATTCCTTCTCGAATCAATGCCGCTATGGCATGACAACAAGGTATATGTAATCGCTAAAACTCCCTGCAACTGCAGGTTTCCTCCCATATATGCACCGCATAAGCGACGTCAACTTCATCCCGCACCTCATACAATCCATCACCTAATCGTTAAACAAAGTAGCAAGACATTGTTAACAACGGCATATGCAAATGTTAGCATTAATCTAAACGAAACATTAGCTATTTTCATAACAAAATAACCAGACGACTTATGGAAACCTTCAATCAGCATCTCTTGCACCTTTGGATTGACCACATCTTCCTCGTTTTTGGGAGACTCCCTCCTAAGGGAAAACGAAGAAACAAGAGTAGTATGTATTGTTTCTAGAATGGAAATGGTTGGGTATTCGCGACACACTGTCATAACTTTGTTCAAAGCCTCCGAAATATTGCTTGTCATGACGTTGTACCGCTCTCCAACAAAGTGAGACCTTGTCCAATGCTCGAAACCAATCCGTTCAAGATAATCGGTGCACTTACTATCGATAGATTTTATCTTGGCAAAAGAAATGTCAAACTCACTTAGGCGGTACGCATGCGCAACATCCAAGACTAGGTTGATTAATTGTTGGGACTTGAACAGATTGAAGACATTTCGCAGGAGATGAACCACACATGCACCGTGGGACGATACACCTGAAGGTTCCGCAAGTGCACATACGTGCGTTGTAGTACTTTAGGTATCGATCCACAAGGAGAGAGAGCTGTTCTGCGAGACTTTAGACAGAGAATAACAAGGAAGTCTAAGACGAGAATAAGTTTTTATAAGGGTTTTTGTCACGAAAATGTAAAGAACGTAAAACGGAAAATTGCTTGTAAATTAGACTAAGAAAATCGATTGCATAAAATAAAGAGAGAAACGATTTGTAAACAATAATAAAACGGTGTTGGCTCGACAAGAATATCTTAGGGTATGTTCGATTCAATTACGGTCCCTAAGATCTTAGTAACTGTTTCTAGATTTCAACTCAACGAACTAAACATAATAAATGGTGTAGCCTAATTTCGTACGTCCTACACGCCAACAACCTATACACTCGACCAGTAGCTTTCGTCTCTGGCCTTGCAGAAGATCATATTGTTTGCACCGGTTCTTCTTAGTTCACGACACTCCGTAGGTATACTTTCGAAATCTTACGATGCGCACGCTCTTATAGATAAACGATTCAGGTGTTTTTAGATCCAACACTTTTTGTGGTACTTAACACATATGAATCACCTCTAGTTCATGACACTAGATTTAGCATTAACAATTATCCATAAGAAAGGACTCTAGAAATTGGCTAGGGTTTTATCTCTTAAAATTCTTATCGAACATAGAATTTCCCTTTGATAATTTCTATAAACCCAACAATGAAACTACTAGAACATAGATGAAGTGAAAATCATGATTAAATAAATTGCAGGAGATTGATGAAGGATCCTCACGATTTTAAGAACTAAGTCCGGTGAGAGCCTATTCACCAATCTCGAAAAGTAAAGAACAAGAGTTTAAGAGTAAAAGCAAGAACAAAACTAAACTAAAATGGTGTAAAAGCAAGCACACAAAATTAGGTTTTCTAAGAAGCATATTTATAGGTCTTCTCTTTCTGCTTTCGTCGCTCTTTAGGGTTTTAAGTGACGGGAATTGAATGGGCCTTGCAAATTGGGCTTACGGGACGAAATAACCTTGGTCGTGGGTCCATGGAGTCTGGCCGCAGCGGATTTTCACTTGGCCGCGGGTGGAGGCTTCTTGCCTCATCGGATTGCCTCTTGGCCGCATGTGGAATGCATTTGGGAGTGGCCAAATCAGACGTCTTGATCTTCATGTATCTTTTGATTGAATTGTTGAGTTGTTATCCTCTCATTTTAGCCTTTATAACATACATTTCACTTTGCATTTCGAGTCACATTCGAGCATATCTAAGTCTTTCATGCATGTTTTGGTCTTGTTTAGAGAATATGACGTTTTGCACTAGGTCTTAGAGTGTCTTGCATGTTTTGGAGTCTATTCTAGGTACTTTGGAGCAGTTCGGAGATGTTCGGGAAGTCCCGAGGCTCAAGCATGATTGGCTACGGATGCGGAGGAGGACTTAGCACGAAATTGGAGTCTTGGCTCGCCCAATCCGACCGACCTCAATCACCTCGGTCCATTTCAACCGGTCTTGGAACAGGAATTTGGACCGGCCCGAAGAAGAAAATCCGACCGTCCCGAAGGAGTGCGGTCCTTTGCTAAAAATCCCCCCCCCCCCGGAAAAATCCGACCGACCATGAATAGCAAGGTCCGTTTTAGCCGGTCCTGGGACATGGATTTGGACCTGCCCGAAGAAGAAAATCCGACCATCCCGAAGGAGCGCGGTCCTCGGCTAAAAATCCCCCCCCCCCGCCCCGGGAAAATCCGAACGACCAAGAATAGCAAGGTCCGTTTTAGCCGGTCCTGGGACAGGAATTTTGACCGGCCCGAAGAAGAAAATCCGACCGTCCCGAAGGAGCGCGGTCCTCGGCTAAAAATCCCCCGTGGGGAAAATCCGAGCGACCAAGATTAGCAAGGTCCGTTTTAGCCAGTCCAAGAACAGGAAATCTAACCGTCCCATCTCAACCGGCCAGAATGGGGGCGGTCTGCAAGCCAGCAAAAAGCCCCTCATGCCTTAGCATGCTTTCGTCGCTCAGCATCTTGATCGGCCAGATTCCATGCGGTTGTTTTCACTCGGTCTTAGTCCATGATGAAAAACTGACCCACGCACACATTTCCAACCGACCAAGACGAGGTCGGTACTTAAAGACCAAGATCATAACCGACCCCATCAGCTCGGTTAGCTCAAGGCTGTTAGGTTTTTTCGCCCAAAAAGATCCAACTCGGCCGGGTCAGAACCCGGTTTGTTCCGGGTCGACCCGGTCGAACACTATTCACTATAAACACAACTTTACCTAATTTTTGTAACTTATGTTTTTTCTTATGCTCAAAAACCCTTACCTTTGAGAGAGTTTGAGATTTGTAAGAAGGATCCTTTGTTTTATGCAATTTAGTATTTATTTCCATCAATCTCTTCCATCTATCTTCTTTTTATCTTGATTATCCATCACCCATCAATGAATTCATCTCTTATCCAAATCGATTTTTAGGTGTTCTTGATGGATCTTGAGTAGTCTTTTAGGATCTTGAGATGAGGTAGATTAGGGTGATCTAAGGCTTGATTAGTGGTGTTTAGGGTTAAATGATCTCACTACAAGAAAACATCGATTTGGCGACTGCAGGAAGAGTCGCAAAATAGTCGCTAAAAGCGATGGTACGACAAACTTGCGACTAAAGAACGGAGTCGGTAATCTTTAGTCGCTAAAAAAAGTAGTCGTATAAATAGTCGCCATTTGGCGATTACTTTCCGACTACGACCATGAATAGTGTAATAGTCGTAAAATAGTCGCAAATTATAATAGTCGTAACATAGTCGCACATTGTAGTTGTCGTAAAATAGTCGCATAAATTAGGCGACTAGTAAATGACTATAGGAACGGTAAAGATGTAGTCGGATAATTGTAGTCACCAAATATAGTCGTCAAATGTAGCGACCATTTACCGACTATTGTATGACTAATATGACGACTATTCGGCGACTAATCGGAACATAAGCTTCGACGATGTAAACATACGGTGACTACTATGCGACTGTTTAGTGACTATTTGGCGACTACTATGCGACTGTTTACTGACTATTTTTATGTCGATATTAGAATTTGGTATGAACGATTGGTATTTGTTTGTTTCTCAATTGTAAACCTGTGTTACAAACCTAAATTACTAAACAACCGAAATTTCATTGAAAATAGCATTTGATTACAAATATTAACCAATGTATTCAAACTCCATAACAAGTTCACAACACAAGTTCTAAAAAAACATAGGTAACACAAGTGATAAAAAACAGAGGTAACCTAAGAAGTAGATGGTTGATCTGTTGATGGAAGCATATTGGTTGTTGCTGGAGGTGAATTAGCAGACAAGAAGTCGAGAAACCTCGGATCAGTTTGGCGCAAGTACTTTTCCACCAAGGAGAAGTGCTCGAACTTGTCCTTTTGCTCAGCCGCAGCTCGGGAGTGTTGTGCTTCACGGGCAGCAATCTCAGCATCACGTCGTTCATTATAGGCAGCCTGCTCCTCGATTTTCCGTTGAGCTTCCTTCAGTTGCTCTTGCAGTGCAACAAACGAGGAAGAGGCTCCCGGTTGCTTGCGCTTGCCATTGATAAGAGTCTCCTTCAGGCTTCCAACTCCATAAGGAGTTCCTCGCGAATCCAAGTCAGTGGACTGTGAAAAAGTAAAAGAAAAATGTAATTAAAGTAGACAAAAGCCAAGACAATATAAATGTGGACTGAAAATGTTACTTACCTCAAGAAAGATGCTAGTATAGTCATCTGTTGTTAGCTCTCGAGGTCGAGAAGCACCGTCTGAAACATCTGAAGCCTCTGTCACGAGGTCAGACAACTTCTGTTGTAGCTTCTCCTGATATCTTTGAGCGATATTCTCCGCCTTCTTATCGACATAGGTACCATCTGGTTTTGTATGCGTCTTGATGAAAACCTCACCAAGACTAACCGATCGTCCCAATTCCGCTTCCTGCAATGTTACAAAATAAAGAACGAGTATGAAATTTTTTTAAGTTGTTAAGGAGTAAGAAAAAGTAAAAGTTACTTACCATTTCATGTTGAATTTGTTGATATGACTTCGGCCCTGACAAGTGGATGTGAGGACCGAGACCTTGACGGTCAGACAGACGAGCATTGGAATAGGTGAGAGTCCTCAGCTTTGCTTCTTCAGTGTCCCAGTACTGAGTCATCGTATTCCAGAGCGTGTCACCGATCCAATTAGGTCGCTGTCGACTAGTCCTCGCACTGCTAACCATGTCCTTCATCCGGCGTTGACAGATTTCATCAAAAAAATCTTTAACTGTCCCTGTTATCAAGGGATCCCAGGTGTGGGTTTTCTACAATACAAAGACAACAGAATGTTAGTGAAAACATAAGAAGCAAACCTATATGACAAAAAACATCACACTGCTATAGAACAGAAAACTTTACCGCGAACTCGAGGAAGTATCGTTCTTGTCTCTCCCGAGGCACACATGTCCAGCTATAGTAGGGACCATCGAATTTGTTGGTAAACACTTTAGTGATTTTCCTAACCAGTTTCGATCCCATGTCGCGATTAAACCTGCAAAAACACACATGAAATAAAGCAAACGTTTATTAAACCTGCAAAAACACACATGAAACCAGAAGACCTAAGACATAAAACCAAAGACAGACACAATACATACACATGAAACCAGACATGAAACAATTCTAATCAAACACATGAAACCAGACACAATTCTAATCAAAGCAATCACGTTTTAATCAAATCCATCAAACACATTCAAACACATAGACAATTCGAATCAAAGACAGACACAATACATACACAAACACATTAAAACACAGACATGAAACCAAAGACAGACACAAGACCCAAGACCTAAAACCAGAAGACCTAAGACCTAAGACCTAAAACCAGAAGACATCAGACCTAAGACTTCAGAGAACTAACACTAATAAACACATGAAACCAGACATGAAACACATTCAAACACATTATAAACTAAGCTAGATTAACACATTTCTAAACACATCAAACTGTGTCTATGCTAAGACTCAGACACAAACAAAATTCTAATCAAACACAAACACAATTCTAATCAAATCCAATAAACATATTCTTATCAAATCCATAAACACATTATACACACAGACACGATTCAATGCAGAATCACATTCAAACACAAAACACATTCTAACACAAAACACACATAATCACATTATACAAGGGCAAGGTCATACCAGCTCGAGTTCGGCGTCGGTGTGGGAGAGAGGACAGTTGTAAACTTATCCCGGTCTGGCACCATAAGCAGTGCATTGAGAGCCCTTAGCGTGTCTTCCTGGAGATCCGGCAACACTGGAGATTCATCTTCGAAACTGTGTCCGTGAGAAGATGGATGACTCTGAGCCTGAGAGTTCTGATGTGGTGACGGTGGAGCCTCCAGTGGATCCGATTCAGGCGCACGGCGTTCTTCACTGTTGAAAAGTTGTTGTGGCGGTGGAAAGCTCCGGAAATCTGGTGCTGAGGTTGACGGTTGATTGTCGACGGCGACTTGAGGTGGTGTCACCTGAGTCGGAGGAACTTGGGCAGCCGGCGTGATGTTGTACTGCGGCGGAAGAGACCTCGGTGTTCGCGACATTGTCGGAGAGGGATTGTAACCTCCGCGTCTCTGAGAAAGATTGGGAGCGTGTTTTCTCTTCTGATTCTTACCCTTCTTAGCTTCTGGCATCGTCAGAGAATGGCAAGAAAAGAAGTAGAAGAGATTCGAGAGTAGAAATCGAAGGAGAAGAAGATGAAATCGAAGGAGAAGAAGAGATTCGAGAGGAGAAAAATATGAAATCGAAGGAGAAGAAGATGAAGATGAAATCGAAGGAGAAGAAGAGATTCGAGAGGAGAAGAAGATGAAATCGAAGGAGAAGAAGAGATTCGAGAGGAGAAGAAGATGAAATCGAAGGGTTCGCGAAGGGAAGGATTGGATTTAGGGCTTTCGTAGGTTTTTTTTTTAATCTGAATAAATCTGGTCAACTTAATAATTTGTATGTGTGTTATAAACCGATTAAAGACTATGGCCTAATGGTAAAGACGCACACATTTTCACCCGAACCCGGGTTCGAGTCCTGTGAAGGACAGATTTAGTTTTTTTTTATCCTGAATACATCTGGTCGAGTTATAAATGTGTGTGTGTGATAAATACCAATTAAAGACTATGGCCTAGCGGAAAAGATCGCAAACATGTTCACCCGAACCCTGGGTTCGAATCAGGTTGAGGACAGTTTTTTTTATCCTGAATACATCTGGTCGAGTTATAAATGTGTGTGTGTGATAAATACCAATTAAATACTATGGCCTAGCGGAAAAGATCGCAAACATGTCCACCCGAACCCGGGTTCGAATCAGGTTGAGGACAGTTTTTTTTATCCTGAATACATCTGGTCGAGTTATAAATGTGTGTGTGTGATAAATACCAATTAAATACTATGGCCTAGTCGTAAAGATCGCAAGACGATAAATTACACTGAAATTCATCTGGTCGAGTTATTTATATTATTATACGATAAATAATATAAAAGACAAATTACACCGAAATTGTGACATTCGTAACATAGTTATTTAGTAGGGTTCTTCGTCATCTGATTCTTCATCAGAAGACGACAAATTACACTGAAATTCATCTTCTGGTTCTGCATCTCCGATATCGTAATCGAGGTTTATTTGGTCTCCTTGTACGAAATTGTCAAGTACGAGATCTTCAATTGTAGTCATCAATACAGCATCATCATTTTCTGTTTGCAAAAGAGTATGTTCCTTTTGTTCATATTCCCCTGAAATGTTTCCCCTCGGATTCACTTTTAGAACATTGAGCCACAACTTATTCGGTTTCTTTGTGTATGGGTACGGAATATAACAAACTTGATCCGCTTGTGAAGCTGTTTGCAATATAAAAATGTATAAATAAGTTATACAACAGTATATATATATATCGACATTAATAAGTACGTACCTAGAATAAATGGTTCGTATTTATTGTATTTTCTCGATGAAAGAACGTCTACAACACCACCATTGCTCCTCCGAGTGCCTCTACCGATAACAGGGTCATACCAATTACACTTAAAAAGTGTGATTCTCAAATTGACCATCCCCTCGTACTCGAGTTCAATGATATCATTTAAGGTCCCGTAGAAATCCGCTTCATCAGATGCATCAGTGTAATTTTGACTTTTAACACAGACCCCATAGTTACATGTCTTTCGTCCAGCGCCGTGATTTTGCGTATGAAACAAATAGCCTCTTGTAAAATACATTGGCCATGTTTTGACCTTATTCAAAGGTCCATGGACTATCTCTTGAACCCAAGTAGGAAATGGATTCGTGGGGTTCCAGTAAGAAACCTGCATATATATAAAAATAGCATAAATATATTTAAGTATAAATATATGCATAGTTATGAATGTTTTTTAGACATACATATTCTTTCACCCATAAATGATATTCGTCAGCTCTTTTCGTAGAGAGTTCTTTTTCGGAAAGTCCTGGATATTTTGCAGAAATAAATTCCTCGAACATTCTACACAAGACCAACACAAATATGAGAAATTAAACAAGGATTATATATAGTAAAACGTAATCTTAGAGAGATGCCTACTTATATACCTCTCAATTGGCTGAAAATATTCACAATTTCGTAAAACATATGCATGTGCACATTGATAGTCTCTCTCTGAGAGCCATATTTCATGCATTTCTCCACTTGGACGGCCTACTTGAGTAAATATAGAAGGTACTCCAGGGACATGATATACGGGGACTTCACCTTCATCGAATCTTGTTAACCTGACCAAATTAGTAGAAAAGTAATTAACATGAAAATACATAGGACGTCTATACAAAATAAATGCCAAAGTGGACATGATGTGATTGATTTTAGCATTTACCTTGATTTCGTTTGTATATTCGCAGCAAAGTAGTGGTCTGAGAAATAAGCAATCTCGTCATTGATATATGATTCAACAATCGATCCTGCCGCATATCTTTTGTTCTTTGCTTTCCCTTTCAACTTTTTGAAAAACCTTTCAAAAGGATACATCCACCTATACTGGACAGGACCTCCTAATTCAACTTCGTATGGGAGATGTATAGGCAGGTGCTCCATCACATCGAAAAATGAAGGTGGAAATATCTTTTCCAAATTGCATAGGATTAAAACTATGTTCTGTTTCAAAATTTGAACCCGACTTTCATGCAAAGTTCTCGAACATAAGTCTCGGAAAAATGCTCCAACCCCTACAATATACGTGAAAATTTCATGAGGTTACTATATATATACAATACTATAATCATATTTACAAAAATAGTCGTAATTAGTACCTGATAACGCAAGGTGGACATTCCGGTCTAGGAGATCTGCAAAGATAAATGGAAGTAACCGCTCCATAAAAACATGGCAGTCATGACTCTTCATGCCTAAAAACTTTTGGTTGTCCATATCAACACAACTAGCTAAGTCTGACGAATATCCATCTGGGAACTTAACCGCATGTTTCACACATTCCAGTAAACTTTTTCTGGCTTCTTCTGTCAATGTGAAGGATGGGAAAGGAGCTTTACCCTCACTATCAATATGTAAGTGTGGCCGAGAACAAAATCGTTCTATATCCAATCTTGACATGATGTTGTCTTTCGATTTACCCTTCACACTCATTAGAGTATTCATGATGTTGTCAAAAAAATTCTTCTCTATATGCATCACATCAAGACAATGACGGAGGTTGAGGTCCCTCCAGTACGGCAGCTCCCAAAATATGATTTCCTTGTGCCAGTTATGGTGCTTCCCATAGCCCGGATTCTTCTTTTCGTGACCGTTTCCACCAACATCCTTTGTTTTCAATGGATTTACACCAGCTAACCGCTCGAAATAAACTTGCTCACCGGTCAAAGACGGAGGTGAATACTCTCTCGAAGCGTCTTTTCCCTTTAGGAAGTCTTTTTTATTCCTCCTCAGTGGATGACCAAGAGGAAGAAATCTTCGTTGACAATCAAACCAACACGTCTTCCTTCCATTAGGTAGATAAAAAGACTTTGTATCTTCCATGCAAACTGGACAAGACAATTTACCATGGGTTGTCCATCCGGATAACATGCTATATGCCGGAAAGTCGCTTATCGTCCACATCAGCACTGCTTTTAGATTATAATTTTGATTCAAGGACACATCGTATGCATCGACGCCATTAGACCACAACTCTTTTAACTCCTCAATAAGAGGTCGGAGGAATATATCGAGACTAGCTCGCGGATGATTTGGCCCAGAATTCAGAATTGTAAGAAATAAATACTCTGTATTCATGCACATACCCGGGGGTAAATTATATGGCGTCAAGATCACAGGCCACAATGAATGATTACGAGACATGCCAAAGGGATTGAACCCATCGGTACATAATCCAAGATAAACGTTACGCGGTTCTTCAGCAAACCGGGGATGTTGATCTTGAAAATATCTCCACTCCGCCGCATCAGAAGGATGACCCATTTCTCCCTCCTTTGTTTGGTGCTCGGCATGCCATCTCATTGCCGTTGCAGTCTTCTCGCTTTGATACATTCTCTTTAATCTGTCAGCAATAGGTAGATACCACATACGACTGTATGGTACGTTGGTTCTACGCCGGTCGTTCTTAGGCTTCCATCTTTGTTTTCCACAAAACAGACATTTATCTTCCTTCTCGTCTTCTTTCCAGAAGATCATACAATTGTTAATACAAACATCAATTGTATGATATGGGAGACCTAAATTGCGCATCAATTTTTCTGTCTCGTAATGTGAACCAGTTGACTTGTTTCCTTCTGGTAAATAGTCTGTCAAGATTTCGCAAACCGAATCCACTAACTTTTCACTCATATTATATTCTGCCTTATTTTGCATGACTCGAGCAGCTAAGGATAACTGCGAGTGACCTTCACGACAACCATCGTATAGTGGATTATTTGCACCTTCTAACAAGTCGTAGAATTTCTTTGAATGGTTACGTACCGGTTCTTCTACATTCTGATAACTAGTACCACCTTGATGATAGTTATCAAAACTCACGTTATCACGAAATGCATCATTCACGATATCCACATATCTATCTTCTACTACATTACCCACTTCTTCACTCCCACCTATATACGTCGTATCAACATAACTCGATCCTAAATCCGCTATATTGAATTCTTCCCCATGCTTATACCAAACATAATAATCTGGCATAAATCCTTTGCTATAAATATGATTCCAAATTCTTGTCCCCGGGATAAATTTCTCGTTCTTGCAAACACTACAAGGACAGAAAAACTTACCGCCATTACTCTGTGTTAGAGGCTGGCTATTTGCAAATGTCATGAATTGCTCCACCCCCATTCTGAACTGTTCCGAGAAATTTCCCGTCTCTTCATCGAACCTATTATACATCCACTCCCGGAAATTACTATAATTGTAATTTCCCGACATTTTATAACTAATAAATCGAATGAGCAGAAGAAATATCTTTGATTTGTGTTTAAAATCGAATGAGGAAAATAAATATGTTTGTTTTGTGTTTAAGATCGAATGAGGAGAAGAAATGGGGTAAATTTTGTTTATATAGACGATTTTGCCGACTACATAGCGACTACAAGGCGTCTGAAAGGCGACTACATATTGTAGTCACATAAAGCCGGTGCACCAACCCAAACAACAACTAACACGTGTTTTTCACCGGTTTTGTACGACTGTTTACCGACTGCTATGCGACCCGCCCAATTAGTCGCATATTAATCGCTAATTTAGCGACTATTCTGCGACTACTAAGTCCCGTCGTAATATTAGTCGTAACCGTAGTCGTAAATTGGCGACTGAACTTAAAATAGTCGTACAATAGTCGTAAAATAGCGACTACTATAGCGACTATTCTGTTTGGTCGTAAAACAGCGACAACATTACGACTAAACCTTACTAGTCGCCAAATAGTCATAAAATAGTTGTTAATTAGTCACAATTCGTAGCGACTAAAGTTTTAGTCGCCACATGTAGTCGTTAAAACGCTGTTTTCTTGTAGTGTCTTATATTCCTTCTTGTCTAGTGTCCCTAATGCTAGATTTAGCTTGAAAGAGTGGATCTTGATCATAAGGCATTTCATGCACACCAAGTGTTTGATGAAATGCCTTGATGAACTAGACAAGAGATTTATACTCCTAACCTAAGACATTAGTTGTTTAGGGCATATCTTTGGTTGATCTTGTTATGATTCTTAATGCTTGCTAGTTGTTAATCCACAAATGATGATTTGCTAATGGACTTGATAATTAACATAGTGATTAGTTGCTTGAAAGAGAACTAATCAAGATTAGAGGTCTATTGCCTAGGAATTGGCTTCTTTGAGTGAATGAATGCCACTAATTACACTTGGATCACCTTATATCAATAACCTCATCTCTAGTTCCGCTTTTGCTTATTGAATTATATCTTGCTTATTTGCTTACTTGTTTTAATTAGATCACTTAATCACAACTCACTTGTTTAGCTTAACTTACCATAAGCACCTTGCACTCTTAGTGATTAGGATAAATCTGGATAAGGTTCGATAACCTCTTATGCTACAATTGCATTTAGAGAATTGACTCTAGAGATACCAAAATATCCACTATCAATTTGGCGCTGTTACCATATTGGGATTTGTTTTAACATTGAGATTTAGGTCCTTATTGAGCTTAAGCATTATTTGCTACAAAGTTACTAATCTTGTTTGCTTCCTATTGCTCTTTCTCTTTATAGGTGCATGCATACCCGTTCCCGTGGCAATACTAATCTAGTAGAACCGAGGGACGACATTGATCAACTTGATAGAGGATCAAGAGCAAGACGAAGCCGAGTGAGAGTTCAAGTAGAGGTTGCTTGGGAACATCAACAAACCAAATCCCCACCAAAGGAACGGTGGGAATGGGAATGGTCACGGCAACAATCAAGGAGGTGGTGGCAATGGAAACCATCACCGTCCCAACCATCCACCAAGAGCTAGAAACGTTGTTGGAGAGGGTGATGTCGCTAATGCTCACCAAAACCGCCAAAGCATTCAAGCTCCACCGGTGGAGAACAACAACTTCGAAGTGAAGCCGGGGGCTATCAACATGGTTCAAGCCCACAAATTTCACGGCTTGTCCATGGAGGATCCCTTAGACCACATTGACCAATTTGACCGGATATGTGGTCTCACTAAGATCAATGGGATCTCCGAAGACGGGTTCAAGCTTCGTCTCTTCCCGTTCTCTTTGGGTGACAAGGCTCACCAATGGGAAAAGACCTTACCTCAAAGATCTATCACCTCGTGGGATGATTGCAAACGTGCGTTTCTCGCCAAATTCTTCTCACCGGCTAGAACCGCCAAGCTTCGCAACGAGATCTCAAACTTCACACAACGGTCCAATGAGACTTTCAACGAGGCTTGGGAGAAATTTAGAAGCTACACTTCTCAATGCCCACATCACGGCTTTAGCAACGCTTCTCTCCTAAGCACCCTCTACCGAGGTGCTTTGCCTAAGATCCGTATGCTACTCGACACGGCATCTAACGGAAACTTCTTGGCTAAAGACGTTGAGGAAGCAATGGAGCTTGTCGAGAACTTGGCCCAAAGTGACGGTACCTATGGCGACGACTATGACCGCGCCACAAGGACCACTAGCGACTTTGATGAGAACAAGCGGGCCAAAGACATGAAAGCTCTTAACGACAAGTTGGACAAGCAAGCCAATTTGGTTGATAAACTCCTAGTGTCTTCTCAAAAAACGGTCAACTTTGTGGATGCTTATGATGAGAACCAAGGTTGTTATCAAGAGGAGAACATGGACATGAACACTCAACAGGAGGTGAACTACATGGGGAACCAAGGGAACTACCAAAACCAAGGGAACTACCAAAGACAATGGTTCAACCAAAACTATAGGAACCACCCCAACTTTTCTTACCGGAACACATATGTGGAGTACCCACAAGACCAAGTCTACCCTCCGCAACCTAATCAAGCTCAAGGAGCCCCACAAAAGCAATTCCAACCTCAAGGCCAAGCTTCTAATACCAACCAACAAGGTTTTGTCCCAAGGAACCAATTCCAAGGGAACCAAAGTGGATTTCAACCCAAAGCTCCACCCGGTTTTCAAGGCCAACAACAAGGGTTTGTGCCTCAAGGTCAAGCAACTACGTCTAAACCGCAAGAGCTTGATTTGAGCTCCATGTTCCAACAATTACTTAAGGGATAAGCGGAGATCAATACAGGGGTGGATTGCTCTACAACAACCTCAACACAAAGATTGAGGCTTTCAACTCCAAGGTAAAACAAATGGAGAACAAAGGTGTTGCTTCTTCTTCACGACCACAAGGTCAACTCCCGGGCAAATCTGAAGCTAATCCTAAGGAGTATGTAAACGCCATCACCTTAAGAAATGGCACGGTTTTGCCTCCAAGAGAAGCTCTTTCTACTCTCAATGCGGACATTGAGAAGCAAAGTGGGGGGGTGGAACTTCAAGAAGATGACGAATTGGTTGAAGACGAGGTAGCGAGAGAGCAAGACAAGGTTGAAGAAGTTGAGAAGGTCAAGCTTAGGGTTGTTGTTGCTCAAGAGAAGCCGAAGAAGAATGTGTTTGTCCCTAAGCCATACGTTCCTAAGCTACCGTTCCCTGAGCGGTTCAAGAAGCAACTTATGGATAAGTATAAAGCCATATTTAATAGGCAAATGGAGAAGGTAGAACTCACAATGCCTTTGGTTGATGCCTTCTTGCTTGTCTCTCAATACGCCAAATTCTTGAAAGATGTCGTGAATGAGAGAGCTAAGGAAATGGAGTCCATGGTCATTCTAACTCACGAGTGTAGTGCAATCATACAAAATAAGATGGTACCAAAGAAGCTAAGAGATCCAGGATCATTTACTCTACCTTGTGCACTTGATCCTCTAGCTTTCGACCATTGTTTGTGTGATCATGGAGCGAGTGTAAGCCTCATGCTGTTTTCGGTAGCCAAGAGACTAGGCTTCACACGCTACAAGACATACAACATTTCCCTAATATTGGCGGATAAGAGCGTCAGGGTTCCTATTGGTTTGCTTGAGGATCTTCCTATCGTGGTGAAGGATTTCATTGTCCCCACGGATTTTGTGGTACTTGAAATGGATGAGGAACCAAAAGACCCCCTTATCTTTGGTAGGCCATTTCTAGCAACCGCGGGGGCGATAATCGATGTGAGGAAAGGCAAAATAGACCTTCACTTGGGTAAAGGAGAGGTCCTTGAGTTCGATATCAACAAGGTAATGAAGAAACCCACCATAGATGGCCAATGCTTCTACATAGAGACCATGGATGAACTAGCCGACGAATTGCTTGAGGAAATGAGAGTAGAAAACGGTTTGGAAGTGGTTTTGACTAAGGAGCGTGGTGATCATGGGTTTTTGAGAAAAGAGAGTCAAGGGTATGAGCTACTCATGGATTTGCACAAGCCGGTTGAAAAGGATACACCATTTGTTGAGTTGGGTGTTCGTAGTACCGAGGTTCAAGATGGTTTAAGGGTTGGCACGGTTCAAGAGGAGTTTATTCTAGCCATTGAAGAGACTAGCAACGGTAAGTCTAGTCTTGAGGAGGACGATTGGAGCGAACTCAAAGCCCCAAAGGTGGACCTAAAGCAACCTCCTGCGGGATTAAGGTATGCGTTCTTAGGTCCCAACGAGTCTTACCCGGTTATTGTGAATGAGAGTCTAAATGAGAACGAATTATCCTCCCTTCTTGTTGAACTTAGGAAATATAGAAAAGCCATTGGCTATTCTTTGGATGATATCAAGGGTATTTCCCCTAGCTTATGCACTCATATAATCCATCTAGAGGATGAATCAAGGACCTCTATTGAACATCAAAGAAGGTTAAATCCTAATTTGAAAGATGTTGTAAAGAGAGAGATTCTTAAGATCTTAGACGCGGGCATTATCTACCCAATATCGAATAGTATTTGGGTCTCACCGGTTCATTGTGTGCCTAAGAAAGGGGGGATTACGGTAGTTAAAAATGAGGAGGATGAAATGATACCGACTAGGACAATAACCGGGCATAGAATGTGCATTGACTATAGGAAGTTGCATTCATCTACTCGTAAGGATCACTTTCCGTTACTTTTCATAGACCAAATGCTTGAACATCTTGCTAATCATCCTCAAACGAGTGGCCAAGTAGAAGTGTCCAACTGGCAAATCAAGGCCATACTAGAGAAGACTGTTGGGAGTTCAATAAAAGATTGGGCCAACAAATTAGATGATGCTTTATGGGCTTACCGAACCGCCTTTAAGACGCCTATAGGGACTACACCATTCAACTTGCTTTATGGGAAGTCATGCCATCTACCGGTTGAATTGGAATACAAGGCCATATGGGCGGTGAAGCTTCTTAACTTCGACATCAAGACCGCACAAGAGAAAAGGTTAATTCAACTTCACGTGTTAGAAGAGACTAGGCTTGAGGCCTATGAGAGCTCGAGGATCTACAAGGAGGAGGCCAAAGCATTCCATGATAAGAGGATCGTGCACAAGGACTTCAAGGTCGGAGACCAAGTGCTCTTGTTCAATTCCCGGTTGAAGCTTTTTCCCGGGATGCTCAAATCGAGGTGGTCGGGTCCGTTTGAGGTTAAGGAAGTAAGGCCTTATGGACCCATGGTACTTGTTAACAAGAGTGCCAAGATTTCATTGTTAATGGCCAAAGGCTCAAACTCTATCGAGCAAACCAAATCGTCGAAAAGGGAGGCTCGATCCCTCTAGATGATGTGCCTCTAGCTTGAGGACGGTAACAAACGTTGAACTTAGTGACGTTAAACAAAGTGCTCTTGGGAGACACCCCAAGCTTATCCTTGTATATATTTCTCTTCATATGTTTTTCAATCTTTTTTAGTTCATTTTGATCTTCTTGCCAAGTGATTTATAGGCAATCTAGACCTCGCTCAATCAGCAAGGTCGAATTGGGTCGGTCATAGACCAGGGATTCAGACCGCACGGATCCAACCTTCCCGATGAAGGGCTGTTGAAAAATCCCTCGGATCCCCCCGAGAAGCTAACTGCATGGATCCGACCGACCTAAAGGGGGGCGGTTGAAAACTTTTTGAATTTCAAATATTGGAAACCTTTGACCAGTCAAAGTAGATCTAATACCCAGAGGTCCGCCCGGTGTCTCGACCCATTTTGAATGACCCGACCCGACCGCATATCTCTCTCTCTCTCCTAAAGGCTAAGACAAATGTTACTCTTCTCTCATCTTCATTTGCTCATAACTCTCTCATCTCTCACTCAAAAATTGAGATTCAAGCTGCTCTAGGCTCATCCTTCACTCTATTTTGTGCATTCACCATTGTTTTGACCACCTAAGCACAAGATCCCAAGGTATTTTCATGCAAGATTCATCATCTTCATAGTTAGCAAAAACTCAAACTTTTTTTGTTAGTCATTTTTATCTTTGTGAATAGCTAGAAAATTGGATTAGAACCTTGGGATTAGTGTTAAAAAGGGCTTGATGTCTTAGATTCATGGAGCAATTTGTGCATTTAATTGAGAAATTTTTGAAAGAGAAATGGGGTTTATGTAAATTTGTTCTTCAAGGATAACTCCTTTCTTGCAATTTTCTTGAAAAAGAGCATTTAATCTAGATGATTTGATAATTCAAAAAATTATTGCTACATAAATTTGTTTTTATTCATAAGGGAATTTCTCAATTTGATTATCTTCTCTAAATTTTGCTTCTTGATTTTTCTTGGCAACATATTTTGATTTAAATGGATCTTTGAGAACCTGTAGGAAATGGCAAGAGTGAAGGCAAATGCACAGGGAAAGGAGGTCTTAGTCCGAGCTGGAACAAGTGAAGTCGCCTCAGGCTCTAAGCCTAATAAGAGAGCCACGGCAAGGGAGAAAGGAAAGGGTGTGGCTTTGGAAGCTTCCACCACGGTTAAGGAGAAGAAGAGAAAGGAAATGGATAAGGCTCCGTTTGCCGTTGAGTATTTCAACAAGTTCATGGAAATGGACTTTAAGCAAATGAGGTTTCTAGACCCGGAGGTGCTAGAGAGAATGGGCATTCTCGAAGATGTGGTCACAATCTTCGACAACATTGGGTTTGGGAAGTTCATCTTCATGAAAGAGCTAGCTCATCAAATATACACATGCCAATTCTTATCATCCCTTAGAGTGACTTTCTACAATGAGAGATCCTCCAAGGCAAATGCTCGGACCGGGTTTAGAGTGCTTTACTTCACCATTGACTAAACCGACTACCGTGTCACCTTCCTTGAGCTATGCGAAATCTTTGGGTTCGAGAAGGAGGGCATACATTGTAGTATCTACTTCCATTATCCGAAGAACGAGTTAAGAAAGTTGTGGGAAACAATTGGTCGGGGGAAGTATGTTGCCGGGCACATCAAGTCCAATTCAATCCGTCATCCGGCAATCCGTTATGCTCACAAGGTGCTTGCTCACATGTTCTTCGCCAAAATTGAGTTTGGGACGGTTGGTCTTGACGAATTGGAGTTATTAGGCGTCGGGTTGAAGCCTATCCTCAAGACTTTTGGAGATGGAAGTGAGTTCAATGGATGTGAGCGGATGCCTTATCTAGCCACTCAATTGGTCTAAAACCTCTTTTGCTTCAAGGAATGGGCGTTTGGGACAAGCAACAACAAGGCCAAAATAGAGATTGGATGGTTAGTTGCACCGATCCTAAGAGCCAAAGGCGAGAAGATATCAATTGAGAACTTAAAGTGGGATTTGTTGGATGAAGCTTATCTAATTAGGACCTTGTCCTTGAAAGGGCGAGTTGGAGATAAGCTTGCACACAACATCAAGCTCTCTCAATCAGACATGCGCCAAGTGCTCTTGCCTAACCCTCCTCTCACCAACATTCATGAAAGCAAGAACATCCCTTTCTACATCCCACGTGATCTCTTGTACAGCCCGGCAATTGATCCGCCAATTGATGTGATGAGTAGGGCAAATGTGAAGAATGGTGCGATGAGAAAGGAGACTCCGATGTCACCAAGAGGATCAAACGATGATGAGGATGAAGAGACCGAGCCCTCTTCTCCCACGCCCATCTATGGTGGAAAGAGGTATCATTTTGACCCCTATGATGGGACTATGCCCAACGTCACGACCCACCACGCCAATAACAAAACACGGCTCCTCCAAAGGTGGTGCAAGTGGCAAGATGAAACCATCCACAAGTTGGTAAAGACGGTGAGGAGTTTGAAGAAAGCGGTTTAGAAGTTGAAAGGGAAAGGTGGAGAAGCGAGTACATCACGGGTCCAAGGGATTGACCAAGGAGTTTTGATGGTTCAGGATGAGGCACGAGTTCAACGTGGTCATGAAGACACCACGAATGAGGAGGTAGACATCCCAACTCCATCTCCCGGTTCTAGCAACGCTTCGTACTCCATGGGGTCTTCTTCCCCATCCGAAAGCTTTTGAGGTATCACTCCAAAACCTTGTAAATAATATTTCTTTTACTTGAGTCTCGCATTTTCAATTATCTTATTTTGGGTCTCTTCATTAGATTTATTTCACACCGGGACGGTGTGATTTAAGTTTGGAGGAGGGACCAGTATCTAATAACATTTGCTTTGTATTATTTTGAATTTGCATCTTGAGTCTCATGCATACATCTAAGGCATAGAAAAACCAAACAAATTTGAAATTTTTTGAAAATTGAAACAAAAAAAAAAGTCATTTAGGTTGCCATTTAGGATGCATTTTCAATTGTACATTGAGTCTAGCCATGCATACTTCGCATATGCATGGGAACAAATGATTATTCCTTGTAGAGCAGCACTTTAAGAAATTAATTTAATTCCCTCGTTCGTAGTTGTTTGATGCATTGAAGTGAGAATGAAAGTAAAGATGCACCATTCCTAGTTCTCATGTATCATCATACTCGCCTTGATTGAATCATGCTTGAATTGAATCCAACCTCGTTTAAGTGATAACCCTAATCCTGACTTGCAAAAATTGTGTTTATGAAATTTTGAATGAATTCGTGGATTACATATACATATTTGGATAATCTTTCTCCTTTTTACCACTCTTGCATATCCAAGTATCCATATCCCATCATTGGAATGGTTTCCCCTACCTTATTCTCAACTTTCTTTCTAGCCATTGTTATTAGTGTGTGAATTGTGAGGCCTTTCTTTCGAACAAACTTGGCAAAACGTGTTAGTTTTTGGGCGACAAGAGGGAATTCTCATGTAGACTTAACTCCATCATCACTGCGTTAATCTAGGAATAGGCTAGTTAGGATGACGTGTATTGGTTCAAGTTTGGGGGAAACGGTTTTGAAACTTGGTGATCGGATATGTGTGGAATGGTAATGTGGATTGGAAAAGATGAAAAAGGAGAAAGGAAAAGGGGATCGAGTTTACATAGATTGGTTGGTGAAAAAAGAAAATAATAAGACTTGCTCTAAGAATAAGATAGCCCAAAAGATTCAAGGAAAAAGAAGAAAGCCGAAAAGGCCAAGCATCAAAGATGAGAAGAGGCGTGAACAAAAATGAAGAAACAAAAAGCTAAGTTAAAACAAGGAAGCACCAAACCATGACATCAAGGAAGAAGAAGTCGATCCCCAATGTGAGAAGAAGGTGAAGCAAAAACACAAGAAGCATGTGTGGGTTTGAGAAGGCAAAATGCCTTGGGATGAAAAGGGTAGCTTAGGTTGTGGGCACGACGAGTTAGAACGCTTTAGGTTAGAGGCACTCTAGGCATTTGGGTAGATGAGAATTCTCCCTTTTATGGATAGGTTGCCTTTTACCTTTAGAATTTTGCTAAAGTTTGTTCATTCCATGAGAGATCCTTGTTGATACGCACTCAAACTCGTCTCACACAAACCGGAGGTCGATGGTCGAGAATTTGGGCCGAGAGGATGGTGTTGAAGAAGCTGGACTAAGGCCTCTCTCTTCTGTCAACGTGATAAGATGGATTGTGCTGGTGAGGAGATGAGAACAACAAGAGAGGCGACGGTCTCTTGATACTTCAAGGGTTTTTCCCTAAGGATCATACTCACTCACGACCTAGAGAGAAGAAACGTTTTTGTGAAGAACAAAAACTTGGGAATAAAATTCTTAATGTCTGCGTGACTTAGAAAAGACAAAGCCTTAGGGTTTTTAAAGAAAGCACACGCCCAAAAGAAAAGAAATAAATCGAAAAAGAAATAACAAGACGGGTCCTTAACACTTTAGGCCCGTTTACAAAATAATTAAAAGACTAAGAGAAATAGAAGTGAGGCCTCGTGTAGCTGGTCTTCATGGGCTTATAGAGAGTAATTAATTGGGCCAATAATATTGCAAGCCGTTTGGCCTCGGTAAAAACCCATCTTCGCAAAACCCAGTGGGATAAAAACGAAGGTTGGGAAAAGAGCACCAAACGACTTACAAACCCAACTAATGACCTTCCTTGGGCCTAAGTCGTCTCTGGTGAAGTGAAATCGACCTTAGATAAGTGGGCCACGAACCTGGGCTTGATGAGTGGCCACTTAGTGTTATCGGCCAGCAAAGGATCCAGCCGATATGTCTTCAGTGTTTGGACGTTCTGGTCCGAATGGTAAGGAGTATTGTGCTGATCTACAGTGTTCTGGAAACTAGACTAAAAGAGCTTCAAATCCATATGTGGATTGCCTTCTGGATTGTTCGGGATCATAAATGGATCCTGCTTGAAAGAATCGGCCCAATAACTGCTCGCTAATGGGCTTAGCGGACTAGTTTCCGTCTTGAAAAAACCTTCTGATCTGAGCTGGTCCATGAACATGTTGAACTTATTTTCCATGTCCCTGCTCCTGGTTCTAGTCACTGGTCCACTTGGTACTAGTGGTGCTTGTATGACTTGGGTCGTTGACTCGATGTCCTCATCACTCCCTCCCTCTTCATGAGGTTTTGACCCCAAAACATCATCACCTGCATCAAAACGAGCTAAGTCAGAAACATTGAATGTAGCAGACACCTTAAGCTCACCTGGGAGCTCGAGCTTGTAGGCGTTGTCATTGATATTCTCCAAGATTTTGAATGGGCCGTCTCCGCGAGGCGGTAACCACATCCATTCTCCAACTTCAAAAGACACGTGCTTCCTGCATTTGTTGGCATTCTTCACACGTAGGGCATTGGTTCGTTCGAGCTGATCTTTGACCGATTGGTGAAGCTTTTTCACGTCCGCGGCCTTCTTGTCTTCGTCGAAGTTTAAGAACTCCGATTGAGGTAGAGGCTTAAGATCCAATGGCATCTTTGGATTAAATCCATATGCGACCTGAAAAGGAGACAAATGAGTAGCACTATGGACAGCTCTATTATAAGCAAACACGACAAAAGGTAGAGCTTCAAGCCAAGTTTTAAGATTTCTCCCAATTGTTACTCGAAGCAACGTTCCAAGTGTACGGTTAACGACTTCAGTTTGGCCATCGGTTTGTGGATGGCATGTCGTGGAGAAGAGCAGCTTGGTTCCTAACTTCTTCCAGAGGGTTCTCCAAAAGTGGCTCAGGAACTTGGTGTCGCGATCTGAGACGATCGTCCTAGGTACTCCATGTAGTCGGACAATCTCTTTGAAAAAGAGGTCCGCGGTTTGTGTAGCATCGTTTGTCTTGGCACATGGAATGAAGTGTTCCATCTTCGAGAACCGATCCACCACGACAAAGATGGAGTCCTTGTGTATGATCTTAGGCTAACCTAGCACAAAGTCCATAGAAATATCAATCTATGGTAAAGTAGGAATCGGTAAAGGAAGATACAAACCGTGCGGGTGAACCCAAGACTTGGCTTTCTTGCAAGTGATACATCTTGCACAGAAAGTTTCAACTGACTTCTTAAGGTGTGGCCAAAAGAAGTGCTCCTTCAGCATGGCAAGAGTCTTCTCAACGCCAAAATGACCCATGAGGCCTCCTCCATGAGCTTCTCGGACTATAAGCTCTCGTAATGAACATTGCGGGATGCATAGGCGTTTATCTTTAAAAAGATAACCGTCATGGACATAGTAAGAAGCGTGGGCTCCATTTCCATGGTTCTTGTATATCTCTGCAAAATCAACATCAGATTCATATAATGGAATAATCATTTCAAATCCAAGAACCTTAGCTTCCATGGTCGATATTAGAGCATATCTCCGAGATAGGGCATCGGCCACCAAATTATCTTTTCCCTTCTTGTACTTGATCACATAGGGGAACGTCTCTATAAACTCCAGCCACTTAGCATGTCTTCTCTTGAGGTTAGTCTGATCCCTAAGATGTTTCAAAGTCTCATGGTCCGTGTGGATGACACACTCCTTCGATAGTAGGTAATGCTGCCACGTCTCAATTGCTCGGACCAAGGCGTAGAGCTCCTTGTCATAAGTAGGATAGTTGAGAGTGGCTCCACATAGTTTTTCACTGAAGTAAGCAACAGGTTTGCCTCCTTGAGTAAGCACAGCACTGATCCCTAAACCTGAGGCATCACACTCAATTTCAAACGTTTTAGAAAAATCGGGTAAAGTTAAAACGGGAGCATGAGTCAAACGATCCTTTAGGCATTTGAAGGCCTCTTCCTTGGCTACTCCACACTTCAATGTCACGTCTTACCTTATGATGGCAGTGAGAGGTGCGGCAAGGGTGCTGAAGTCCTTCACGAACCATCGGTAAAAGCTAGCCAACCCGTGAAAGCTTCGGACTTGGCTAATGGTCGTTGGCGTAGGCCATTCTTGGATGGCTTGGACCTTCTCCTGGTCCACTCCAAGTCCCTGTGAACTCACAAAAAAGCCTAAAAACACAAGCTCATTAGCACAAAATATGCACTTCTTCAAGTTGGCGTAAAGACCATCTCGTTGAAGCGTCTTAAGAATTTGTTCTAAATGAGATAAATGTTCAGCTAGAGTTTGACTATAAATGAGAATATCATCGAAGTACACCACTACAAACTTACTAATGTAGGGTCTAAGAACCTCATTCATGAGTCGCATGAAGGTACTTGGCGCGTTAGTTAGACCGAAAGGCATAACTAGCCATTCGT
The DNA here is from genome assembly GCA_030161315.1 of Eutrema japonicum. NCBI lineage: Eukaryota > Viridiplantae > Streptophyta > Magnoliopsida > Brassicales > Brassicaceae > Eutrema > Eutrema japonicum. The sequence goes on from BSQW01000011.1 coordinate 37,758,895, forward strand.
AGAGGCCTTGCTTCGTCTTGGAGACCGTCTTCCATTCGTCACCTTCTCTCATTCGCACTTGATGGTATCCACTCCTGAGATCAATCTTGGAAAATAAATTAGAACCAGAAAGCTCATCAAGCATGTCATCTAACCTCGGTATCAGATGTCTGTATTTGATCGTTATGTTGTTGATCGCGCGACAATCCACGGACATCCTCCACGTCCTATCCTTCTTTGGCACAATAAGGACTGAAACAACACATGGACTAAGGCTCTCACGAACATAGCCCTTGTCCATAAGTTCCCTCACTGGCTTCTCTAGTTCCTTGGCTTCTTCCGGATTAACGCGATATGCGGCTCGATTGGGTAATGGGGCTCCGGGCACAAAATCGATCTGGTGCTCTATTCTTCTTATGGGAGGTAAGCCAGAAGGTATCTCATCAGGAAACACATCAACAAATCGGTCCAAGAGTTGAGTAACGTCAGTAAGAAGCTGTTGCTCCAACGCACTAGAACCTGCACTTAAAGTCTCCTTAAAGATCATTAGTAATACCGGTTCCTTGCAAGTGATTGCCTTAGAAATATAATTGGGCTTGATAAACAAGTTGTTCCTGGTTGATGCATCCTTTTCTTATAACATTTTAACTTGTAATTCGTGTACTTGAGTAGGTGTAAGAGGTGTTAAATTATACTTCTTTTTATCAGGCACAAACGAATACATGTTACTTCGGCCATGGTGAATGGCGTCCTTGTCAAACTGCCAAGGTCTACCAAGAAGAAGATGGCCAGCTTGCATAGGAACAACATCACACAAAACTTCATCCAAGTACTTGCCCACATTGAATGGTACAAGCACTTGGTCCGTTACGCGTAATTCAGCCTTATCATTTAACCATCTTAGCTTATATGGGTGAGGGTGTTTAGCGCATACTAGACAGAGCTTAGTGATCATGTAGTCACTCGCTACATTGGTACACGACCCCCCATCAATTACCAAATTACATACTTTGCCTCGGATGGAGCATCTTGTATGAAAGATGTTGTCTCTTTGGGCTGTCTCGTCAGGATGAACCGTGAGGTTCAAGGCTAGCCTTATGACCAGAGACTCACCATATTCAGCCTCACAATCTACTTCTTCAGTGGCTGCTTCGGTCATTTGCACATCGTTCTCATCTTGAGACTCGTACTCTCCCGAATCCAACATGATCATAACTCGGGGATTTGGGCATTCTCTAGCCATGTGTCCTCTGCCCTTGCACTTAAAACATATTATGTCACGAGTTCTAGAAGTTCTTGGGTTAGAAAACTTACCTCGATTAGGCTCAGAGGCCTTCGAAGTGAACCTAGGGTCGATTTCGACCGACTTGCCCTTCTCTGCGGCCTTAGATGGAAAGCTGGTTGGAGGTTGGGACTTGGCTCGGTTCTGGTCCCATGTTTGGTTACTCCATGTTCTTCCAGTAGCATAGGACTTCTTCTTCAAGTGTTGCTCAGCTTGAATGGCATGGTGTAAGATGTCCTTCAAGTCGTGGTATGGAAGCTTCTCCACTTTGTGACTTAGCCGTTCGTTGAGTCCATCTAAGAACTGAGCCATGAGGGTCTCGGTGTCTTCATCCAGCTCCACACGGTTTCTAAGATGTTCAAACTCTTCAAAGTATTCTTCCACGCTCCAGGTTCCTTGGGATAATTTTCGGAACCTCTTTTGAAGATCTCGATGATAATAGCTCGGAACATATCGCTTCTTCATGAGCTGTCTCATCTCTCTCCAAGTGCTGACCTGAGGTGAATGGCTCCTTCTTCTGTCAGCTAACTCACGATCCCACCATGAGAGAGCATGGTCAGTGAGTTGAGCAACGACCAAAGCCAACCTTCTTTGCTCGTTGTAGTCGTAGTACATGAAGATATGCTCCATGCGTTGCTCCCACTCCAAATAAGCCTCCGGATCAACTCTTCCAGCAAATGTAGGTGCCTTAAGCTTCATGTCCTGGGAGTGTTGGTGCCTTGGGAAGTCACCTTTTGCCTCCTCAAAGACGTCTTGCCTCGGTCCTCTTCTCCTTACTCGCGGCTGTTCCTCTATCGGAACATCGTCCGGATCTTCGCCTAGGTTGTTGGATCGTCGTTGTGCTCTTGGTTGAGGATTGTTGTTGCCTTGAGGCTGCTCCATATGATCAAGCCTTTGGAATACTCTCTGGAGCTGTTGTTGCATAGCCGTGATTGCTTGCATGAGAATGGCATTAGGATCTTGCGGTACAACATTGTTTTCCATTGTTTCTCTTTGAAAAAAAAAAATTTCAGAAAGTGTATCAATGGAGCTCCAAAAAATCGACAAAGACAAGTAATAAGGTAAGAAAAAAAAATTTCTTAAATCTAAAAGGAAAGATTCTAAACTAAAATACTCTCCTTTCTTTTCTTTTTTTGAACAAAAAGGAATTAACAAAAATCGAAAATTCTAATATAAGGTTGTTTTTTTTTTTTTGACTCTAGCAACCTAATAAGAACAAAACAAATACAGAAAATTAAAAATGATAAGGGAATGTTTACACCTTAGATTCAGGAGCTTTTGAAGCTCTGATACCAAAAATGATACGCACTCAAACCCGTCTCACACAAACCGGAGGTCAATGGTCGAGAATTTGGACCGAGAGGATGGTGTTGAAGAAGCTGGACTAAGGTCACTCTCTTCTGTCAACGGGATAAGATGGATTGTGCTGGTGGGGAGATGAGAACCACAAGAGAGGCGACGGTCTCTTGATATTCAAGGGTTTTTCCCTAAGGATCGGACTCACTCACGACCTAGAGAGAAGAAACGTTTTTGTGAAGAACAAAAACTTGGGAATAAAATTATTAATGTCTGCGTGACTGAGAAAGGACAAAGCTTTAGGGTTTTTAAAGAAAGCACACGCCCAAAAGAAAAGAAATAAATCGAAAAAGAAATAACAAGACGGGTCCTTAACACTTTAGGCCCGTTTACAAAATAATTAAAAGACTAAGAGAAATAGAAGTGAGGCCTCGTGTAGCTGGTCTTCATGGGATTACAGAGAGTCATTAATTGGGCCAATAATATTGCAAGCCGTTTGGCCTCGGTAAAAAGCCATCTTCGCAAAACCTAGTGGGATAAAAACGAAAGTTGGGAAAAGAGCACCAAACGATTTACAAACCCAACTAATGACCTTCCTTGGGCCTAAGTCGTCTCTAGTGAAGTGAAATCGACCTTAGATAAGTGGGCCATGAACCTGGGCTTGATGAGTGGCCAATTAGTGTTATCGGCCAACCAAGGATCCAGCTAATATGTCTTCAGTGTTTGGACGTTCTGGTCCGAATGGTAAGGAGTCTTGGGCTGATCTCTAGTGTTCTGGAAACTAGACTCAAAGAGCTTCAAATCCATTTATGGATCACATACTGGATCGTCCGGGATCATGAGTGGATCCTGCTTTAAAGAATCGGCCCAATAACTGCTCGCTAACGGGCTTAGCGGACTAGTGTCCGTCTTGAAGAAACCTTCTGATATGAGCCGGTCCATGAACATGTTGAACTTCTTTTCCATGTCCCTTCTCCTCGTTCTAGTCACTGGTCCACTTGGTACTAGTGGTGCTTGTATGACTTGGGTCGTTGACTCGATGTCCTCATCACTTGTACTTGATTATCCATGCATGATATTGAGATCACCTTCATCTCATAACCGAACCCTTAGCCAAACGAATTCGATTTGACCTTGCATAAACATGATTCATGGTTACATCACTAATGAATGTTAAGGGATTGGAGAATATGATTGCTTGTGTAGATTGGGGTTTGGATTTGATACATGATGAAATAGGAATGGCTAACTCCTTTGGAGTAGACTCACTTGTGCATTTTAGAACTACGTTACTTGGACGTTGAACGAGATTTTGTTTTTGTACTACTTTTGGATTTGAGTTCCCACCATCGAACCTCTCTCCCTACTTTATCTTATTTGTTTGCTTGAGGGCAAGCAAAGGAGTAAGTTTGGCGGAGTTGATATCCTCTCATTTTAGCCTTCATAACATACATTTCACTTTGCATTTCGAGTCACATTCGCGCATATCTAAGTCTTTCATGCATGTTTTGGTCTTGTTTAGAGAATAGGACATTTTGCACTAGGTCTTAGAGTGTCTTGCATGTTTTGGAGTCTATTCTAGTACTTTGGAGCGGTTCGGAGATGTTCGGGAAGTCCTGAGGCTCAAGCATGATCGGCTACAGATGCGGAGGAGGACTTAGCATGGAATTGGAGTCTTGGCTCGCCCAATCCTACCGGCCTCAATCAGCTCGGTCCATTTCAGCCGGTGCTAGAACAGGAATTTGGACCGGCCCAAAGAAGAAAATCCGACCGTTTCGAAGGAGCGCGGTCTTCGGCTAAAAATCCCCCCCGGGGAAAATTTGACCGACCAAGAATAGCAAGGTCTGTTTTAGCCGGTCCTGTGACATGGATTTACACCGGCCCGAAGAAGAAAATCCGACCGTCCCGAAGGAGAGCGGTCCTTGGATAAAATCCCCCCGGGGAAAATCCGACCGACCACGAATATCAAGGTCTGTTTTAGCCGGTCCTGGGATAGGGATTTGGACCGGCTCGAAGAAGAAAATCCGACCATCCCGAAGGAGCGCGGTCCTCGGCTAAAAATCCCCCCCCCCCCCCCCCCCCGAGGAAAATCCGACCGACCAAGATTAGCAAGGTCCGTTTTAGCTGGTCCAAGAACAGGGAATCTAACCGTCCGATCTCAACCGGCCAGAATGGGGGCGATCTGCAAGCCAGCAAAAAGCCCCTCATGCCTTAGCATGCTTTCGTCCCTCAGCATCTTGACCGGCCCGATTCCATGCGGTTGTTTTCACTCGGTCTTAGCCCAGGATGAAAAACCGACCCACGCACACATTTCCAACCGCCCGAGACGAGGTCGGTCCTTTAAGACCAAGATCATAACCGACCCCCATCAGCTCGGTTAGCTTTGGGCGGTTAGGATTTCTCGCCCAAAAAGATCCAACTCGGCCGGGTCGGAACCCGGTTTGTTCTGGGTCGACCCGGTCGAACACTATTCACTATAAACACAACTTTACCTAATTTTTGTAACTTATGCTTTTTCTTATGCTCAAAAACCCTTACCTTTGAGAGAGTTTGAGATTTGTAAGAAGGATCATTTGTTTTATGCAATTTAGTATTTGTTTCCATCAATCTCTTCCATCTATATTCTTTTTATCTTGATTATCCATCACCAATCAATGAATTCATCTTTTATCCAAATCGATTTTGAGGTGTTCTTGATGGATCTTGAGTAGTCTTTTAGGATCTTGAGATGAGGTAGATTAGGGTTATCTAAGGCTTGATTAGTGGTGTTTAGGGTTAGATGATCTTATATTCCTTCTTGTCTAGTGTCCCTAATGCTATATCTAGCTTGAAAGAGTGGATCTAGATCATAAGGCATTTCATGCACACCAAGCGTTTGATGAAATGCCTTGATGATCTAGACAAGAGATTTATGCTACTAACCTAAGACATTAGTTGTTTAGGGCATATCTTTGGTTGATCTTGTTATGATTCTTAATGCTTGCTAGTTGTTAATCCACAAATGATGATTTGCTAATGGACTTGATCATTAAGATAGTGATTAGTTGCTTGAAAGAGAACTAATCAAGATTAGAGGTCTATTGCTTAGGAATTAGCTTCTTTGAGTGAATGAACGCCACTAATTACACTTGGATCACCTTATATCAATAACCTCATCTCTAGTTCCGCTTTTGCTTATTGAATTATATCTTGCTTATTTGCTTACTTGTTTTAATTAGATCACTTAATCACAACTCACTTGTTTAGTTTAACTTACCATAATCACCTTGCACTCTTAGTGATTAGGATAAATCCTGATAAGGTTCGATAACCTCTTATGCTACAATTGCATTTAGAGAATTGACTCTAGAGATACCAAATATCCACTATCAAGAATCGTCCTCGAGTTTGTTGGAATGAAAAGGTAGCTGGTCCTTCTTGAATGTCTCCAAAATTGGGTTGGATCAGACAGTGTGAAGAACCTCTTTGGCAATTGAACTTCTGACGATTTTGACTCTGAGCTGAAATTCTGCTTTTTTCTCCAATATGCAATGTTTTCGCCTAAGTAACCTAAAAATAGTCTTGAAACTACAAATATGCAAAAACCGTAATAAAACATAGAAAAGCGAGTGAAAAACTTATTAAAGCGTTCTTAAATAGATAGTAAAACGGGTAAAAATACGATGTTATCATACCCCCAGACTTAAACCTTGTTTGTCCTCAAACAAAACAAAGCTTAAGCTTGGAAACGATCAAACAAAAATCATAGGGAACTAGAAATCTCGGAGACTGTCCTTCTAAACCATAACCATCGAACTACATCAAAAGCATCCTAGCATAGGAATTTCTCACTAGAAGTTTCCGTAACACTAGTCCACGGTATCCATCATACGAAATATAAACTTTCAAAATCCAAAAATAAGGTCAACTAGCTCTCTAAATCCATTAAGTGCAAACGTGAACTTCTCATCAAAATTATTAAGCCAAGACAATCAATGCTAGATATTAAATGCATTTAGAGGTGAGGTTAAAAATGTTTCGGGTTACCGTAATTTCACTGGAGGGTACGAGATATTATGCAAAACAGAAAGAGAGGAAGGACCTATTGATATCCACAGCTTCCAGTCACTTCTTCTTGCGTAAAAATGTTGCCCTTCCTCCTTTCTCCAAAAACAGAAGTTTTCTATCATTCCCCTAGACTTAGAATTTTGTGTGGGCTCGAAATGAAAAACTTCTCACAAACGAACCATGGATGGCTCATAATAATTTCGACCAACCTAGACTCTTTTTAGGCTTTTGTTTCCTTTTCTTTTCGATTATTTAGGTTTTTTTGTCCGAAAGGAGGAAAGCTTTTATTAAGATAGAGTCTTAGGGGCACGAAAGTTTACCATGTTTTTGGGTTTTCAAAGGCATAACCAAGCTCTTATCTTTGTTGAATTCACCTCCACCAATTTCGTATAATCTTCGACTTTAGTGATTGAAAACTGTGTTGTTCCTCCCTCTCTGGTGTTTTTGCACATATCTGCACATAAGACACAAATAGAATTGCATGAGGTTTGAACAATGGTTAAGTTTCGGGTGGGGTACCAACTAAAGATGAGTTGTCCATTCATGTACGACAAAGAGTGCTAAAAGGTAAAAGAACATCATGAATGTATGATTCGTTATCTTTGCCTAAGCCTTTGATGAGAAAATTAAGTCCAGATTAAAGCTCAAGTATAATAGAGCTAGTATATTCCTTCGTAAAGAATCTTTACGATCTAAATTCCTTTGGGAATTTCGCATTAACAGAAACTCTAGCTACCACCTAGTCTAGAACCAAATTATGAAAGAGCATGTTAGTAGAAAATAGCGTAGAAGCACATTGGTCGGTTATCGTCATGGATTTCTTTCATCATTCTTTCAAAACGTATTCATACTTTATTGAAAAACTTGAATTTTTTTATAGAAAGCGCGAAATATGCAAAATTCCAAGACTCATGAAAGAAAAAGGTGATTATTAAGGGATGTAATCTTCCCCCAGACTTAAATCGCATTATCCTCAGTGTGAAAGAAATCGAGTAAGGAGGAATAAATAGATGTATGTAATAATTAAAAAAGTTGAAGGAAAAAGAAAACTTACATGGAAGTGGTTGGAGAATGGATTTGGGAATGGAATGGTGGTGATTGGGGAATGGTAGTTGGTGATATGGAATGGGTATGTAGGTGTTTGGGAATGGTTTGGGATCGATCGGGGATCAAACGGAGTCGATCGGGGTTGACAGGGGAGTGGCTGCATGTCGAAAGGCTCTGACCGCAACCAAAAGGGGCTTTGCCGCAGGTCAGATTGGTGCGACCGCAGCCATGTGCTGGTTTGCCGCGGGTCGAGAGGTTGCACCTGCGGTCGATCCTCTTTTGTGGTCAAGTCCTTCCTCACGGTTCGTGCTGGAACGAGCAACTTTGAACCGTGATTTCTTTTTTTTGTCTTTTCCGTTTTTTGATTTTTTGGGTTTTTTGATTTTTTGGGTTTTTTGATTTTTTGGGTTTTTTGATTTTTTGGGTTTTTTGATTTTTTGTGTGTTTTTGATTTTTTTTTAGAAAGCTGAAAACTAAGAAAGAAAAAAACATTATAGAAAAAGAAATAAAAATGAAAAATAAAAGCATACCTAAAAAAGGGTTGCCTCCCATTGAGCGCTTTTGTTTAAAGTCGTTTAGCTTGACGTTGGTAGCTAGATGAGCTTAGTCATAGAAGGACACTGTCTTGCGACAAGTCTTCTTTGATATCTTTTGGGTCTTCTCGTCATGTGAATCATCACTACATAGTGAGTCCGGATCGGGGTCTCTCAAATTGGGATATACGTCCTTCTTGAACTTGAGCGGGACAAAATTATAGAATACATCTTTGTTAACGTTGACAAAAGAAACATGTCAATTGGGCCCATCCATGATGGCTCCAATGGTTGACAAGAAATGCCATCCTAGGATTATCGGTGTTACATCGCCCTTCATTGTTTGGACAATGTAGAAATCGACATGAGCTATGTAATCTCCAATCCTTACGGGCATGTCTCGGGCAATTCCTTTCGGTGTAGCACAAGTCTCATCGGCTCTTAGTTGGATGAACGTGCTTGATACCGAGTCTTTTGGCGGTTGATTTTGACATGATGCTTAGGCAAGCTCCGGAGTCATAAAGAACGTCTTTACGACCCCCCCCCCCCACACTATCGCCGAGATTGGTTTGTGATTCGGATACTACTAATGCGGGGTCATTGGTTAACTATGTTAGCGATTCAGTAAAGCACATAAACTAGGTGGAGACAACATGTTGTCTAGCAGGAGTTAACTGGTGAGCTCTATTACCTTTTCCTTTTTTCCTCGAAGGTTCGCCACGAGTTAGCACTGGGGTTAGTGATATGCTCAAATTAATACCCTAAAAGTACTAAGCAGTAGTTGCAGTATAGTAGGGGTCGAACACAAGGACTCACAGAGACACACAATAAATTATGAGACGAGAATTAAGCTAAGCAATCAATAATATTGAAAACAAGACTTAAATTAAAACGATTGTAAATTCAATTGGAGAAAGAAAGGTTCGGGGTTCTTCTTAGGAGATCAATGAATGCAGATAAACTAACTAGTCATGATTCAGATTTAGCACGGTTCTTGAAATCAAATCACTAAAGTATAATTAACCAACTGTCATTGCGAGAATTATCTAAATCTAAAGCCTAGGAATTCCAAATCTCTTTGCGAATTCTAAAGTCTAAATCAGCTTTTAGATCAAGTTTTATTTGTTCACAAAACAATTAAACCAAATCTCTTTGCGAATAGTTATTTTGCTCACCTAAGGTTCTATCAGGTAATTAATCGCACTGTCGTGCCTAATCGATTATCCTAAGATCTAAGTTCCAGATTCGTCAACCTAGAATTAGCTTTGAACACAACCTATGGTGAAGAACTAATTTAGATGGTGAATCCTAATAACCTAAATAATCTACCATTCAGAGAATACCCCTTATGAGAACCCTGAACCTAAAGTGGATCTACTCAGACATAGAAATTGAAGCAATAAACATGTTTGAATAAATCATCAAATAAAACAGAAAGAGTAACAAGAGGGTTCAAAATCTTCTCTCAGACGAAGGGAGTTTCAGACTTGTCTTCCTCACAAAGCTCTCTCTCAAAACCAAAGTAAAATAAGGCATAGCCGTCCAAGTGGTTGTAAAACCTAATTAAATAGTCTAAACACGAATTGAGGTCTTCTTGTAAATATTAAGGTCTTATGGGCAAGTTCTGCAATTCTTCAAACTTCATTAAAAGTCGCGAGTCGTGTCTGCTGCGATGGGTATCGATCGATACCAAGGAGGTATCGATCGATGCCTGACACTTCGATTGGACACTTAGTCACCAGACTTCAGTTTTGCTCCAAAACACTCCATAAAACTCCAATATCTCCAATAATGCTCCAAAAGTGATTAAACCTGTAAAAGACTCTAAAACACTACGAAATAATAGAAAAACTCTATAAAACAGACCTATATCATGGCCTAAAAGGGGTAAAAACCATGATATATCAACTCCCCCAGACTTAGCCTTTGCTTGCCCTCAAGCAAATAGAAGACTAAACCAGAGAAAGAGGTTTGAAAACATAGAAACTCACCTGTTCTTGAAACGTTGCAATTACCCTTTTCCTAAGCACCCAAATGTCACCTAACCAGCTTTTGATCTAACCACCATGTACTTCTCCGTAGACATTCTCAGCTTCCCAGACTACATACATTATTTCACAGCATCGTTCAATCAAACCATCCTCGCCAGTTTCATCGCTCTGAATTAATATCAAGCACCTTCTAGATTCTTTCCCATACAATATCATGACAAGGAACCACCATTTTTCACACTTTTTAGTATTATTTCTCTCCCCAGACTTATTTCTTATTATATCTCTTGCATGTGCAAATTAAGGTTCGAGACGCGAGTATTGATGGTGTTTGCCACCGAATCCCCAATTCTTCCCTCAAAAATAATCAAAGTTGTAGGCGAATAATGGTATCACGGGAAATTTTCCTAACCTCGCTTCCACCTTTGTGTGATCATTTCCTCTAAAATAGAATAATGGGATCGCATGAATTTTTCCTAACCCTTTACTCAGAAGAAAATCATTTCATCTTTTAATGCATCTTATTTATTAACTTCTCACAGGGAGAGAAATATCATAACTTCAAACACATGGGTTCCTTTGTCAGTTACGAATGAGGAATCAAGCTCTTTGAATACTAACCACTTCGATGAAGTACAAAAATTTGGCTCAGGCTTTAAGGAACTTTGCTGGAAACATGAGTGTCTTCTGGTTAACTGGTCAGCCTTTGGATTTTTCATCAGTCGATCTAGAACTGATTCTGTAACAATGGTCACTTAGAGGCAATGTCAGATCAATAGATTCAAGAAAAAGATCACAGTCTCCAACAAATTTTGACTCAATAAAACAACGAATGACTCACAAAACGACTGACTCTAAGTAAAACAAAAACAAAGTCAGCGACTACCTCCCCCAGACTTAAACAACACTGTCCCCAGTGTTATCTAACCTAGATGTGGTGAAAGAAAACAAACGGATCAAATGGAAATATGAGAAACAAGAAGCTACCGTGCTGGAACATCGAGTATCGACCGACACGCGGCTTGGTATCGAGCGATACCAAGCTTAAGTCGATATGATGAACTCCTCATCGCGTAGGGTGTCGACCGATACCAATGGGTATCGATCGCCACTGAGGAGATTTGGTCGTCAATGACTAAGGTAGATGTAACGCCACAATTTGTGTTAAACGATCCAAGTGTTAGAAATAAGCACTGTTAGACCACTCAAACACAAGTTAGGTGCAACAAAATATCATATAAGCATAAATCCATAGATCTAAAAACATAAAAGAAACACACAAGTTACACAGAAAAACAAATGTGATAATCAGATAGAAGGATTACTAATCCTCTATGGCCTCGGAATCACCATCCGCATCAGAATCGTCAACAGGAGAAGGATCAACAGGCTGCAGCGAAGGGTCAGCGTCCGTGGCAGTCATGCAGCGGCATCGAGAAATAGCAGTCCATATGTTCCTCAAACTGTCTATCATCACCTTCTGAAATGCGACTGGCTCCATCGGAAGCTCCGAATCAGCAGGAAACGATGGTGCAGGGATAGAGGAAGTTGCTGCATACGATAGCTGGGCTCGTCCTCCCTGGCGCGAAGTAGATTGGATGTCAGCAGCAGCAGGTGTAGGCGTGCGAGTAGAAGGACCTCGTCTTTGGCGAGTACGAAGCGCAACCATCAGTAGGCTCGGGTCAGGTTCGAAACGAAGCTGAACGGGATTGTCATCAATGTCTATCAGCCCTCTGTTTGGGAGCTTAACCAGAAAATCCCCTTCCCTGTTGGAAAAACACCAATGTCGCGCAGGCTTCAACCACCTGAGGTTTTGCATATGTCTCTCGTCCATGACAGTGCGGGAAGTGACAATCGAACAGCTCGCTGTGCTGATACCGCAATGCTGAAAGATAAGAGTGAGAAGACTGCCAACTGCTTCTGTCTTCGTACTCGTGCCCACAAATGGTTTGGTCTGCAGAGAGACCAGGTGATGGGCAAAGATTGCTCCTAGGTTGACCGCGAGATCGAGCTCAGGCCATGCATAGTTCTCGTCGTCGATGATGCCTCCAATGCCTATGGAGAGCATAATGAGTTCGGACAGCCGCATCTTGTTAGGCTTCATCTTACACATGATAGTGTTGCTCAGGATCCTAACCATACAGCGCAGAACGGGATGACGAACGTCCATCTGAGTAAATGTCTTGGAGTAGTAGGTTCCGTTCCCGAAATGTTCCCAGAATACCTGCACATCGAGAAACTGTGTAGGCAAAGCAACCTTCCGGAAACCATAAATGTCGCAGAGATCTGGAAGTGGCAGCTGGTATCTCACTCCTCGAATCATGAATGTCATGGTGCCTTCCAGCGCGTCCTTCAGAACCTCATCCTGATAGTAAACTCGGCCTGTCGCGAGGAACTGCCATACCAAGTTAGGGTACAAATCATACTTTCTCATCGGCATAGTCCCCAAACCGATCTTCTCTATCAATCCCCCAAGTTACCTGTCAATACCCAGGTTGTGCATGGTCTGAGGGTCGACAAACCGAGTGGTCTGTATATCAACATCCTGCCAAGCGTTGTAGAACAACGTGTCATAGTCGTGTCATAGTCGTCCTAGGTCTCTGAGATGGGTCTGTGAATGCAGTCATTACTCTCAGCTATATGCCTATGTGCTCCCTCCCAATCTCTCTGCAATTGCCCTTGACATGACATTGACGGTAGCACCTGAGTCAACGAGAGACTCTTTGAATGCAACTCCAGAGATGGAGCATGGAACGGAGAATATGCTTGGGTCTTCCCTCTTGGTCAACTGCATCAGCGGTAGTAACTTGCTTCTTGCCTTGATGAAGAGTACTTCGATCTCTTCCAGGGTTTCTCTGCATTTTTTGAAGTGACTTAGTAGAGGCCAGCCCTCTAGAGCTTCTTCAAAAGTGAACGAGTGGGGTATCCTTCGTACCATCTTCTCAAAGCCACGCAGCTGCTTTGGAGTGATGGGGGCTCGGAGGTGTTGGGGAATAGGATTCAGCTTCTTGGGCTTGCGAAGTCTGTCAACACTCATACGCAGCTCCTTTGCAGTATCTGGGTGAGTATCGATCGATACAAGGATGGTGTCGGTCGATGCTTGCTCCTTCGAGACGTTCTTGACAGATTCTTGGACTGGTATCGATCGATACCAGCCGGTATCGATCGATACACGGGGATTTTCTGTCAACACGAAATTTTCTGCTATTTGAGTTTCCAGCATCTTCTGATGAATACTGAGAGAATCAATTTTCCCATTCAGCTCTGTGTACATAGCGTCCATCTTCCAGTTGAAATTTACTGTCATCTTCTGCTGTCCCTGAAGAACCTGTTCAAGCATAGACTCAAGCTTGCTCTCAGAAGTTCTGGGTGGTGTGGATGGGTATTGATTCCTACGTTCTTGAGGTCCAACTCCATCAATGTGGTTAACAAATTCTACTCCATCCTTTTGTGCATAACGAACAGCCTTCTGCTGCTTTCCATCAAAAAATCTAACTTAGCATTCACCTCAGCAATCTAACTGCTATCCAAGTTACCAGCTTGCTTCTTGCGCACCATGTCTGCATTCTTGGTACTATTGCTAGAAATCAAGTTCTCAATAATCACATATGCATCGTCAGGATACCTTGTGTAGAAATTTCCATTGCTTGCAGCATCTAGAGCCATCTGATACCTCCAATCGATCCCTCTGTAGAAAGTACCCAACAGCTGAACCTGAGTGAAACCATGGTGCGGACAATCTCTCTGATATGACTTGAAACGAATCCAAGCAGCCTTGAGTGCCTCAGTCGGTCATTGAGAAAACTGAGAAATCTTGTTCCTGAGATCATCGGATCGTGTATCATCATATAAGTTTTTCAGGAAGGCAGTCTTAGTTTCTTCCCAATTAGTCAGTGATCCAGGAGGTAACTGTTTCAGCCAGTAGGTCGCATCTCCACCAAGAGAGTATGGGAAAAGCTTGTAGAAGAGGTAATCATAAGACACTCCATTGCTCTTGATGCTTGTAACCAGATCCTCAAACCTCTCAATGTGATCCATAGGGTGTTCATGAGGAAAACCATTAAAAAGAGTGAAGTATGCAGGTTTTAGCTCATAGTCATTCCTCTGAAAGGGTGGAGGACGAATCGCTGATCGATTGGCATAAAACTGATCAGGCCTGTTGTACTCACCAATCGTTCTACCGCGAGCAGCCACAACATTCCCTGCATTCGCGTTCCAAGCGATATTCCCAGCGACAACAGGAGCAGGTGGAATGATGTCCCCCTCTCCATCCAGACGTTGTCCTCTCTCGTTGCACAACTGACCCTCTTGGTCTCTCAAAGCTCCAGCAGCATCCTGAATCATAATCATCGTGTTGGTCATCTCTGCTGGCTTCTTTGCTTTCCTGTTTGCACGTTCCAAATTCACACCTGAAACACACTAGGAAAAGCACGTAAGTAACAAAAAACACTTTGAGTATCGATCGACACTGGGTGGTGTCGATCGATATCAACAAAAGAAGACGACGAGTATCGACCGATACTAGGTAGTATCGATCGATACCGACGAACTTAGTCGAAATTCTCAGACTAAATATCTAATGGCGAATTGAGTCCCCGGCAACGGCGCCAAATTTGATATGCTCAAATTAATACCCTAAAAGTACTAAGCAGTAGTTGCAGTATAGTAGAGGTCGAACACAAGGACTCACAGAGACACACAATAAATTATGAAGACGAGAATTAAGCTAAGCAATCAATAATATTGAAAACAAGACTTCAATTAAAACGGTTGTAAATTTAATTGGAGAAATATAGGTTCAGGGTTTTTCTAAGGAGATCAATGAATGCAGATAAACTAACTAGTCAGGATTCAGATTTAGCACGGTTCTTGAACTCAAATCGCTAAAGTATAATTAACCAACTGTCGTTGCGAGAATTATCTAAATCTAAATCCTAGGAATTTCAAATCTCTTTGCGAATCCTAAAGTCTAAATCTACTTTTAGATCAAGTTTGATTTGTTCACAAAACAATTAAACCAAATCTCTTTACGAATAATTATTTTGCTCACCTAAGGTTCGTTCAGGTAATTAATCGCACTGTCGTGCCTAATCGATTATCCTAAGATCTAAGTTCTAGATTCGTCAACCAAGAATTAGCTTTGAACACAACCTATGGTGAAGAACTAATTTAGATGGTGAATCCTAATCAACTAATCAATCTAGCATTCAGAGAAAACCCTTATGAGAACCCTGAACCTAAAGTGGATCTACTCAGACATGGAAATTGAAGCAATAAACATGTTTTAATAAATCATCAAATAAAACAGAAAGAGTAACAAGAGGGTTCGAAATCTTCTCTCTGACGAAGGGAGTTTCAGACTTGTCTTCCTCACAAAGCTCTCTCTCAAAACCAAAGTAAAATAAGGCATAGCCGTCCAAGTGGTTGTAAAACATAATTAAATAGTCTAAACACGAATTGGGGTCTTCTTGTAAATACTAAAGTCTTCTGGGCAAGTTCTGCAATTCTTTAAACTTCATTAAAAGTCGCGAGTCGTGTCTGCTGCGATGGGTATCGATCGATACCAAGGAGGTATCGATCGATGCCTGACACTTCGATCGGACACTTAGTCACCAGACTTCAGTTTTCCCCAGAACACTCCATAAAACTCCAATATCTCCAATAATGCTCCAAAAGTGCTTAAACCTGTAAAAGACTATAAAATACTACGAAATAATAGAAAGACTCTATAAAACGGATTTATATCATGGCCTAAAAGGGGTAAAAACCATGATATATCACACTGGGGTTAGATTCTGGGTAGGGTTCTTGTTAATTGCGTTATCAGTCCAAATGGAATAACCGATATATCGCTGCACTGATAACTCTGTCATTAGGGTTTAAGTCTAGTGCATGACCCCCCACACTATCTCCGAGATTGGGTTGTTCTTCCGATACTACTTCTGCGGGGTCATTGCTTAATTACTAGGTTAGCGATTCAGTAAAGCACATAAACTAGGCGGAGGAAACAAATTGTTTAGCAGGAGTTAACTAGTTAATTGTATTACCTTTGTCTTTATTCCTCAAATATTCGCCATGAATTAGCACTGGGGTTAGATTCTAGGTAGGGGTTCTTATTAACTGCGTTATTGGTCCAAATAGGATAACCGATATATCAGTTGCACTGATAACTCTGTTATTAAGGTTTTAGTCCAGTACACGATCCCCCCCAACACTGTCTCCGAGATTGGTTTGTTCTTCCGATACAACTCCTGCAGGGGTCATTGGTTAACTAGGTTAGCGCAGTAAAGCACATAAACTAGGCGGAGGCAACAAATTGTTTAGCATGCATTAAATGGTTAATTGTATTACCTTTATCTTTGTTCCTCGAAGATTTGCCACTAGTTAGTACTGGGGTTAGATTCTGGGTAGGGGTTCTTGTTAACTGCATTATCAGTCCATACGAGATAACCGATATATCAGTTGCACTGATAACTCTGTCATTAGCATTTAAGTCCATTACACTGCGGAACGAGTTAACACTACAAGAAAACAGCCTCATTGCAACATAATTTTATGACTGAATTAAGTCAATGTAAAGTATTGTCGAATTTGACGCGACTTTACAACGAAAAATATTTTCGATGTAAATTCGTCATAAATTTTTGTCGTCGTAAAATCGTGGTAACATAGGGACAGTTTTGCATCGAGATTAAGACGATGTCATAAATCATTGTAAATTCGATGCAAAATTACATCGAAATTACGACGGATATCATTTTTTAGTATTTCGTTGTAAATTTACATCGAATTTACAACGATCAATAATCGATACTAATTTAGAGTATATGTTTTAGGGCTTACAATGAATTTACGACGATTAAGACTCATCCGTCGTAATATTGTTGCAACATTATGACGATTTTATGACGGATGAGTCTTAATCGTCGTAATACTCAAACCTAAAATTTTGAATCTGATTATCGGGTTGATTATATATTATATACGATTGGTTTTTCATCGTTTATCTTGTTTTAACTGAGTTTTACTCATTGTATACAAAAATTTGAGTTTTCACAAAAATAAATAACATTATATAATGATGTAAGACTAGAAATCAAGTCTTTAAACCAAAGACTTCAGGGCTCAAAGAAACTTATATGGAAGGGGTGAATCGTTGGTGAATGATGGAAGCTTGGCTCGAGGATGATTGATCTAAGACAAACAGAGTTGCGGCTTGAATTTCCTGGGGGAATCCACACACTAGAAAGGCAAAGCTCGATTGATTCTTAAGCAAGGGGGAAACTACACACAATACTCAAGAGAAATCGAGAAGACAATAACCGAATTCAAAGGCACACAACTTTGAAGCAAACTGAATAGTTTATTGATAAAGATGTTTAACTTGAAAGTATAAGAGAGATGAGCTTATATAATGCTTGACATGAATAAAGACCTAACGGTCATAAGAAATTAAACGAATTAATCAAACTAGATGATAAGATTTTGATTTGGGGTCGTCGAAGATAGGCTAGCCGTAAGGCATTAATGGAGGAACGACTCGTGTGAGGAATGATGAACACGAGATACTCCTTAGGTCTTCTGGTGGAAATGGACGTCTAAGATCTTCTTGTGTGAGTGGAGGGTCGAGATTAGATGCACTTTGATCAGCCCCCTTTAGCGAAGTATGAGTTTTGTCGAAAAAGGAAACTCGTTTAGTAACAAGACCAAAACGACATAGCTCTGGGAATGGACGTGTTATGGCATGATCTGGTCGTCATAACTCAATGGTAGCTTCATTGGATGTCAGTAGACAAGGGGGCAACTCGCTGGTGTGAACACATCTCGCACCTTCCTTACTTGGGCCCAAATCGACCCACGAGCAAGAGTTGAGTGTCTTGGGTGGTTCCGGGTCGATCCAAGTCGGATCTTCAGCTGGTGGACTCCACAAGAGGCTCTAGTAGGTAGATTGGGTCGCAAGTGGGTAAGGCTTTGGTGGTGTTGGGCTGAAACACATTGTTTCTGGTCCATACGTCTTATTGGCTGGGCCGTAGTGCATGGCAAGGGAGTCTACTGGTTTTGGTCGAGTAAATGGTAAAGTGACTCAACCATAATGTTCTTCACAGGCGGTTGGACGATGAGAGTGCATTCCCTTGGTGGATTTGGTGAGTGGTGGTGTCGGTAAAGCTCCGGTAAAGATCTTCTCGGTTATGGGTGGCTTATCGGGTGGCATGTCTTCAGCAAGGTAGATTTGTGGTCGAAGAAAGGGCAATCTGGCTCGACTGTTCTCTTCTTCATGGTAGGTTAGTCGGTGAATGTAGTTTTGCTCAGTTGATTTCATAGCTGGTGTCGTCGGTGCATCTCCAGTAAGATTTCCTTCGGTAGAAGTTGCTCGAAGGTCACCATCTTCAATTGTATGGAATCTGGACTAAGGGATTCGACCAAATTGTTTGTTATAGTCACTTGGTTGATGGAAATGCAGGAACTGTGTGCCCTCATATCCTCGGGATACCTCCCTCTGCTTTGGTTAAAGACGTGGTTGGAACACAAGGGTGGTGAATGCGCCGTATTAGGCTACGTCCACTCTATCTGTTGATTGAGAAAATCAGAGCTCAGCCGGTACGTAGCAGCAATTAGTCACAAATTTGGGACCAATCTATGACTAACTTTGATTCGAAAAACTTTAGTCGCATAGTAGTCGCAAATTTTGCGACTAATTTTCTACTTTTTCGGCGGGTTTCAAAATAGTCGTTTGTTGGTCGTAAAATAATAGTATAAAACACGTGTTATTCTTGTTGTATCTAGTTTTTGCGACTACCACTCGTAGTCGCAAAAGCAGTCGCTAGTTAGTCGCAAATCAGTCGGAAAAATATCTATTAATTAAAACTTCAGACCATCGTTCTCCTCATTCGGTAAACGCAAAAACACGAAATTTAGAAGAGAAACTGTTTTTTTATAATGTCGGAAAATTACAATTATAGTAATTTTTGGGAGTGGATGTATAAGCGGATCGATGAAGAGACGGGAAATTTCTCGGTAGAGTTCGGCACGGGGTGGATCAATTCATAGCATTTGCAAATAACCAGCCTCTAGCGCAAAGCAATGTCGGTAAGTTTTACTGCCTTGTAGTGTTTGCAAGAACGACAAATTTCTCTCGGGGACTAGAATTTGGAATCATTTGTATAGTAGAGGATTTATGCCAGATTATTATGTTTGGTATAAGCATGGAGAAGAAATCACTATGGATTTAGGAACGAGTTATGTTGATCCGACGCATTTAAGTGGGAGTGAAGTTGGTAATGTAGTAGAAGATAGATATGTGGATATGGTGAATGATGCATTTCGTGATACCGTGAGTTTTGATAACTATCATTAGGATGGTAGTTATCATAATGTAGAAGAACCGATACGTAACCATTCAAAGAAATTCTACAACTTGTTAGAAAGAGCGAAAAATCCATTATATGATGGTTGTCTTGAAGGTCACTCGCAGTTATCCTTAGCTGTTCGAGTCCTTCAAAATAAGGCAGATTATAATATGAGTGAAAAGTGTGTGGATTCTGTTTGCGAAATGTTGACAGAGTATTTACCCGACGGAAACTAGTCAACCGGTTCACATTACGAGACATAAAAATTGATGCGTAATTTAGGCCTCCCATATTATACAATTGATGTTTGTATTAACAATTGTATGATCTTCTAGAAAGATGATGAAAAGGAAGATACGTATCTCTTTTGTGATGCACCAAGATGGAAGCCTAACGACCGACGACGTAGAACCAATGTACCATATAGTCGTATGTGGTATCTACCTATTGCTGGCAAATTGAAGAGAATGTATCATAGAGAGAAGACTGCAGCGGCAATGAGATGGCATGCCGAGCACCAACCAAAGGAGGGACAAATGTGTCATCCATCTGATGCGGCAGAGTGGAGATATTTTTTAAATCAAAATCCCCGGTTTACCGAAGAACCCCGTAACATTTATCTTGGATTATGTACATATGGGTTCAATCCATTTGGCATGTCTCGTAATTATTCGTTGTGGCATGTGATCTTGACTCCATAAAATTTACCCCCTGGTATGTGCATGAATACATAGTACTTGTTTCTTACAATTCTGAATTCTGGGCCAAATCATCCGCGAGCTAGTCTCAATATCTTCCTCCGGCCTCTTATTGAGGAGTTAAAATAATTGTGGTCTACTGGAGTCGATGCATACGATGTGTCCCTGAATCAAAATTTTAATCTAAAAACAGTGCTGATGTGGACGATAAGCGACTTTTCGGCGTATGGCATGTTATCAGGATGGACGACCCATGGTAAATTATCTTGTCCAATTTGCATGGAAGATACAAAATCTTTTTATCTGCCTAATGGAAAGAAGACTTGTTGGTTTGATTGTCACTGAATATTTCTTCCTGATGGTCGTGAAAAGAAGAAGTCGAGCTATGGGAAGCAACATAACTGGCACAAGGAAAGTATATTCTGGTAGTTACCGTACGGGAGGGACCTCAATCTCCGACATAGTCCTGATGTCATGCATATAGAAAAGAATTTTTTGACAACATCATGAATATTCTTATGAGTATGAAGGGTAAATCGAAATACAACATCATGTCAAGATTGGATATAGGAAAATTTTGTTCTCGGCCACACTTACATATTGATAATGAGGGTAAAGCTCCTTTCCCAGCCTTCACATTGACATAAGAAGCCAGAAAAAGTGTATTAGAATGTGTGAAACATGCAGTTAAATTCTCAGATGGTTATTCTTCAGACTTAGCTACTTTTGTTGATATGAACAACCAAAAGTTTTAAGGCATGAAGAGTCATGACTGCCAAGAATATGCATGTCTAAAAAATATTCATAACTATGCATATATTTATACTTATGTATATTTACGCTATTTTTATATATATGTAGGTTACTTACTGGAACGCCACAAATCCATTTCCTACTTGGGTCCAAAAGATAGTGCATGGACCTTTGAATAAGGTCAAAACCTGGCCAATGTATTTTACAAGAGGCTATTTGTTTCATACGCAGAATCACGGCGCTGGACGAAAGACATGTAACTATGGGGTTTGTGTTAAAGGTGAAAATTACACTGATGCATCTGATGAAGCGGATTTCTACGGGACCTTAACTGATATCATAGAACTCGAGTACGAGGGGATGGTCAATTTGAGAATCACACTTTTTAAGTGTAATTGTTATATCCTCTCATTTTAGCCTTCATATCATACATTTCACTTTGCATTTTGAGTCACATTCGAGCATATCTAGGTCTTTCATGCATGTTTTGGTCTTTTTTAGAAAATATGATGTTTTGCATTAGGTCTGAGAGTGTCTTGCATGTTATGGAGTATATTCTAGGTACTTTGGAGCGGTTCGAAGATGTTCGGGAAGTCCCGAGGCTCAAGCACGATCGGCTACGGATGCGGAGAAGGACTTAGCACGGAATTGGAGTATCTCGGCTCAGCACAACCGACCAGCATCCAGGCGGTCCAATCCGTGCGGTCCTGGCACAGGGATCTTAACCGGCCCGAAGAAATCATCTCAACCGTCCCGAAGCCACGCGGTCCAAGCCAGCAAGCATTCTTCGTCTCCTGAACCGTACAAGTTCCACCCGGTCCAATCCGTGCAGTCCCAGCACATGAATCTTAACCGGTCCAAAGGCGAAATCTCAACCGGCCAGAAGCCACCCGGTCTGCAACTTTCGACCAAGAAGATCCAACTCGGCCGGGTCGGGATCCGGTTTGTTCCCGGTCGACCCAGTCGAGCACTATTCACTATAAAAACCACTTTACCTAATTTTTTGCAACTTATGCTTTTCTTGATTAAAAAACCCTTACCTTTTTGGGAGAGTTCTTGAGATTTGTAAGAGGATCTTTTGGTTTATGCAATCTACTATTTATTTCTATCAATCTCTTCCATCTATCCTCTTTCTATATTGATTATTCAACATTCTTCCATGGATTCAACCCCTATCGTCATCGATTTTGTGTTGGTTCTAATGGGTCTTGAGTAGTCATTTAGGGTTTAGAGATGAGGTAGATTAAGGTGATCCAAGGCTTGATTCATGGTGTTTAGGTTTAGATATTCTTATATCCCTTCTTGTTTAGTGTTCTTAATGCTAGATCTAGCTTGAGAAAGTGGGTCTAGATCATAAGGCATTTCATGCACACCAAGTGTTTGATAAAATGCCTTGATGAACTATTCAAGAGATTTATGCTCCTAACTTATGATAATAGTTGTCTAGGTTGTATCTTTGGTTGATTTTGTTTATATAAACGTAATGCTTGATAATCAATGATACAAAAATGAGAGTTTGTTAATGGATTAGGTGATTAACATAGTGATTAATTGCTTGAAAGAGAATTAGTCAAGTTAAGGGTCTTATGCCAAGGGATTAGCTTGTTTGAGTAAATGATCATCATGACTTGAACTTGGGTCATATTATATTCATAATCCCATCTTTGAATCCGCTTTTGCTTATTGATTAACATCTTGTTTAGTTGCTTTAGAATCATCTCCCAATACGGATTGATAACCTCTTATACTACTTGTATTTAGAGTTATTGATACCTCTTTAAGACCGAAAAGTCTTAGTATCAATTTGGCGCAGTTGCCATATTGGGATTTGATTTTAACTTTGAGATTTAGGCTCTTAGTGAGATTAAGTATTATTTTCTACCAAGTTACTAATCTTCTTTACTTCCTATTGCTCTTTCTCTCAATAGGTGCATGCATACCCGTTCCCATGGCAATACTAACCTAGTAGAACCAAGGGACGACATTGATCAACTTGAGAGAGGTTCAAAAGCAAGACGAAACCGAGTGAGAGTACAAGAAGAAGTTGGTAACGAAATGGAAGATCTTGAGGATATTCCACTTGGGAACATTCACGTTAACATTCCCAACCAAGGGAACGGTGGGAATGGGAACAACCAAGGAGGTGTTGGCAATGGAAACCATCACCAACCAAACCGTCCACACCATCCACCAAGAGCTAGACATGTTGTTGGAGAAGGTGACGCAGCTAATACTCACCAAAACCGGCAAGGCTTTCAAGCTCCACCGGCGGAAAACAACAACATCGAAGTGAAGCCGGGGGTGATCAACATGGTTCAAGCCAACAAATTTCACGGATTGTCAATGGAGGATCCATTAGACCACATAGACCAATTTGAACCGATATGTGCTCTCACTAAGATCAATGGGGTCTCCGAAGATAGTTTCAAACATCGTCTCTTCCCATTCTCTTTAGGTGACAAGGCTCACCAATGGGAAAAGAACTTACCCCAAAGATCTATCAATTATCGTAAGATATAAGTTCTAGGTGATCAATCCAGAATTAGCTATGGGAACAACCTATGGTGAAGAACTAATTTGGATTATGAACCCTAATCAACTAATCAACCTAGCATTCAAAGAAATCCCTTATGAGAACCCTAAACCTAACAGGAGCTCTACTCAGACATGGAAATTGAAGCAATAAACATGACTGAATAAATACTTGAATAAATAAGAAAGAGTAACAAGAGGGTTCGAAATCTTCTCTCGGGTGAACAGAGTTTCAGACTTGTCTCCCTTCCAAAGTTCTCTAACAAAAACCAAAGTAAAAATAAAGTATAGCTATGAAAGTGGCTGTAAAATCCTATTAAATAACCTAAATCACGTTTTGGGGCTTCTTGTAAATAATAAAGTCTTCTGGGCAATTTTGTAATTCTTCAACTCTTTATTAAAGTCGCGGTCCGTGTCTTGCTGCGGTGAGTATCGACCAATACTAGGCAGTATCGATCGATACCCAATACTAGGCAGTATCGATCGATACTGAGGCTTCAAATTGGGTACTCAGCTACACGAACTTCAGCTTCGCTCCAAAATGCTCCAGAAAGCTCCAATATTTCCAATTATGCTCCAAACGTGCTAAAACCTATAAAAGACTCTATAACACTACAAAATAGTAGAAAGACTCTATAAAACGGACTTATATCATGGCTTAAAAGGGGTAAAAATCGTGATATATCAATAAACTCCTAGTGTCTTCTCAAAAGTCGGTTAGCTTTGTGGATGCTTATGATGAAAATCAAGGTTGCTATCAAGAGGAGAGCGTGGACATGAACACCCAAGAGGAGGTGAATTACGTGGGGGAACCAAGGGAACTACCAAAGACAAGGGTTCCACCAAAACTATAGGAACCACCCCAACTTCTCTTACCGGAACACAAATGTTGAGAATCCACAAGACCAAGTCTACCCTCCACAATCTAATCAAGCTCAAGTAGTCCCACAAAAGAATTCCAATCTCAAGGCCAAGCGTCTAACACCAACCAACAAGGTTATGTTCCAAGGAACCAATTCCAAGGGAACCAAAGTGGATTCCAACCCAAAGCTCCACCCGGTTTTCAAGGCCAACAACAAGTGTTTGTTCCACAAGGTCAAGAAACTACGTCTAAATCGCAAGAGCATGACTTGAACTCCATGTTCCAACAGCTACTAAAGGGAAAAGCGGAGATCAATACACGGGTAGATTGCTCCTACACCGACCTCAACAACAAGATTGAGGCTTTAAACCCCAAGGTCAAACAAATGGAGACCAAGGACGCCTCATCTTCTTCACGTGCTCAAGGCACTTTTCCCGGTAAACCCATACCAAACCCCAAGGAATATGTGAACGCTATCACCCTAAGGAGTGGCACGGTCTTACCCACAAGAGATGTCCCTTATACTCTCAACGTGGACGTTGAGAACCAAAGTGGGGGGTGGAACTTCAAGAAGATGAAGACTTGGTTGAGGACGTGGTAGTGAGAGGTCAAGACAAGGGAAAACGGGTTGAAGAGGTGAAGACCAAGGCCGTGGTTCAAGAAGCGCTTCAGAAGAAAGAGAGTGTATTTGTGCCAAAACCTTATGTGCCTAAGTTACCTTTCCCGGGGCGTTTCAAGAAACAACTCATGGACAAGTACAAGGCAGTCTTCGACAAGCAAATGGAGAAGGTTGAACTTACAATGCCATTGGTTGATGCCATTCTACTTGTACCCCCAATATGCAAAATTCCTCAAGGACACCGTGAAGGAAAGAGCCAAGGAAATGGAATCCATTGTAATCTTGACCCAAGAGTGTAGTGCCATCATCCAAAGGAAGGTGGTATCAACAAAACTTGGAGATCCCTGTTCATTCACCCTTCCGTGTGCCCTTAGACCATTGGCCTTCGAAAGTTGTCTTTGTGACCTTGGAGCAAGCGTTAGCCTTATGCCGTTCTCGGTTGCAAAGAGGTTGGGTTTCACGAGGTACAAAGCTTGCAACATCTCGTTGATATTAGTGGATAGGAGTAGGAGGGTACCCATTGGTTACTTGAAGATCTCCCAATAATGGTTAGAGACTTCATCGTCCCCACGGACTTTGTTGTTTTCGAATTGGATGAGGAGCTAAAGGATCCAATTATCTTTGGAAGACCGTTTTTGGCAACCACGGGAGCCATTATTGACGTGAGAAAGGGCAAGATTGACTTGCACTTGGGAAAAGGTGAAGTCCTCGAGTTCAACATCAACAACGTGATGAAGAAGCCCACCATAAATGGGCAATGTTTCTACATAGAGATAATGGATGAACTCGCGGATGAGTTGCTTGAAGAGTTGAGTATTGAAGACGGTTTGCAAGTAGTCTTGACACAAGAGCACGGTGTGAATGGATTCTTGGATGAAGAAAGCCAAGGATATGAGCTACTAATGGACTTGCACAAGTCGGTTGAAAGAGAGACGCCATTTGTAGAGTTGGGTAACCGAGTGACAAGGTTTGAAGTTGGGTCAAGCATGGGTACGATTCAAGAGAGCTTTGCATTGGTCGTGGAAGAAACTAGCAAGGGTAAGTCTAGTTTTGAGGATGACGATTGGAGCGAGCTCAAAACCCTTAAGGTGGACCTAAAGCAACTTCACGTTGGGCTAAGGTATGCGTTCTTAGGTCCCAACGAGTCTTACCCGGTTATTGTAAATGATAGTTTGAACGAGAATGAACTATCCTCTCTCTTAGTTGTATTTAGGAAGTATAGGAAATCCATTGGTTATTCTTTTGTTGACATCAAGGGTATTTTCTCTACTTTATGCACACATAGAATCCATCTAGAAGATGAATCAAGGACTTCTATTGAACATCAAAGGAGGTTGAATCCGAATTTGAAGGAAGTTGTAAAGAAAGAGATTCTTAAGCTTCTAGATACGGGTACTATCTACCCAATATCGGATTGTACTTGGGTCTCACCGGTTCAATGTGTGCCTAAGAAAGGGGGGATTACGATTGTTAAAAATAAAAAGGATGAAATGATACCTACTAGGACCATAACCGGGCATATGATGTGCATTGACTATATGAAGCTCAATTCATCTACTCGTCAGGATCACTTTCCATTACCTTTCATAGATCAAATGCTTGAACGCTTAGCCAATCATCCGTTTTATTGTTTTCTAGACGGTTATTCGGGTTTCTTTCAAATTCCCATACACCCGAACGACCAAGAGAAAACGACTTTCACATGCCCTTATGGTACCTTCGCATATCGAAGGATGCCATTTGGGCTATGTAATGCACCGGCAACATTCCAATGATGCATGATGTCTATTTTCTCGGATCATATTGAAGACATGGTAGATGTTTTTATGGACGACTTCTCCGTGTATGGCTCTTCGTTTGGTGTTTGCTTGTCTAATCTTTGTAGGGTCTTGCAACGATGTGAGGAGGCGAACTTGGTACTCAATTGGGAGAAATGCCAATTCATGGTACGTGAGGGCATTGTGCTTGGGCATAAGGTCTCCGAGAAGGGGATTGAGGTAGACAAGGCCAAGATATAGGTCATGGTTAGCTTGGAGCCACCAAGGACGGTTAAGGATGTCCAAAGCTTTTTGGGTCATGTGGGATTCTATCGCCGTTTCATCAAAGACTTCTCAAGGATCACAAGGCCTCTCACTAGGCTAGTTTGCAAGGATGTTGAGTTCAACCTTGATGACGAGTCTATGGTGGCGTTCTTGGAGAAAAAGAAAGCGTTGGTTAGTGCTCCTATTGTCCAAGCCCCGGATTGGGATCTTCCTTTCGAGATTATGTGTGACGCAAGTGACTTCGCGGTTGGAGCTGTCTTAAGCCAAAGGAAGGACAAGAAGACCAACGTCATCTACTACGCAAGTAGAACTTTATATGACACTCAAGCTCGCTACGCCACCACCGAGAAAGAATTGCTAGCGGTAGGCTTGCCATGGAAAAGTTTCGGTCCTATGTTGTGGGTTCAAAGGTGATTGTTTACACGGACCATGCGGCCTTGAGGTACATCCATGCCCAGAAGGACACAAAGCCAAGACTACTCCGTTGGATCTTGCTCTTGCAAGAGTTTGATATGGAAATTGTGGATAAGAAAGGTATTGAGAACGGGGTCGCGGATCACCTATCAGGGTTGAGGATTGAGGACCTAGTTCCAATAGAATACAAGCTCCCTGAGGAGAGTCTCATGGTTGTTAGTGTCTTGAGGAAAGGGATTGAGGCCGTGAAAGGTATTGGGAATGCTAACGGTTTAGAAGATGACAAACTCCCTTGGTATGCAGAATATGTCAACTATCTAGCTTGTAGGAGATAACCACCAAGGTTTGATGGATATCAAAGGAAGAAGTTCTTTAGGGACATCACTCGGTTTT
The DNA here is from genome assembly GCA_030161315.1 of Eutrema japonicum. Lineage (NCBI taxonomy): Eukaryota > Viridiplantae > Streptophyta > Magnoliopsida > Brassicales > Brassicaceae > Eutrema > Eutrema japonicum. Next base: position 37,786,730 of record BSQW01000011.1, read on the forward strand.
ATTGGGATGAACCTTACTTGTACACTCTTTGCAAGGACAAGCTCTATAGGAGATGTATCCCCGAGGAGGAAGTTTGTGGTATCTTGATGCAATGCCACGGTTCGTCGTATGGAGGTCACTTCGCTTCTTTCAAGACGGTTGCTAAGGTTCTACAAGCGGGGTTTTGGTGGGCAACGATGTTTAAGAATGCCCAAGAGTTTGTATCGAGGTGTGATGCTTGCCAAAGGAAAGGAAGCATTAGTAAACAGGATCAGATGCCCCAAAATCCGATCCTTGTGGTGGAAGTCTTTGACGTGTGGGGGATAGAATTCATGGGTCCTTTTCCTTCTTCTTATGGGAACCAATATATATTGGTGGGGGTAGATTATGTGTTCTAAGTGGGTCGAGGCAATTGCAAGCCCGACCAATGATGCGAAAGTTGTTCTAAATATGTTCAAGACCATAATCTTCCTACGGTTTGGGGTTCCACGGGTCGTGATTAGTCACGGAGGGAGTCACTTCATCCATAAGGTATTCAAGGGTCTACTTAAGAAGCGCGGGGTCAATCATAAGGTATCAAACGAGCGGACAAGTAGAGGTTTCCAACCGGCAAATCAAAGCCATTCTAGAGAAGACGGTTGGAAGTTCAAGAAAAGATTGGTCCAACAAGCTTGATGATGCGTTGTGGGCTTATTGAACCGCCTTCAAGACACCGATAGGAACTACCCCATTCAACCTTTTCTATGGTAAAGCTTGTCACTTGCCGGTTGAGTTAGAGTACAAGGCCTTGTGGGCGGTGAAACTTCACAACTTCGATTTAAACACCGCACAAGAGAGGCGATTGATTCAACTCCAAGAGTTAGATGAGATTAGGCTAGAGGCCTATGAGTGCTCAAGGATCTACAAGGAACGGACCAAGGCGTTCCATGACAAGAAGATCTTGTGAAAGGACTTCAAAGTTGGAGACCTAGTGTTATTCACTACAAGAAAACACAGTTTTTGCGACTCCCAAAAGTGTCCCAAAATATTCGCAAATGACAGGTTTGCGACCATTTTGCGACTAAAAAAAGTAGTCGCAAATAATTGGTCACAAAATACAGTAGTCGCAAAATAGTCGCAAATATACGACTACTTTGGGACGACTTATTGTCGTCGTATATAAGCGACTATGTTGACACTGAAATTAAAGGTCGTTTATTGGCGACTACTTGCTAACATCTTTTTTATTCGTATTATAGAGACGACTTTGGGACGGTTATGTAGTCGTGTTTTAGCGACCATTTGTAGACACCATGAGCTGTCGTATATTGGCAACTATTTGCTGACATCTTTTTTAGTCGTATTATAAAGACTACTTTGGAACGGTTTTTTAGTCGTGTTTTAGCGACCATTTGTAGACACCATGAGTTGTCGCATTATCAAGACTACTTTGGGATGGGTTTATTTGCAACTGTTTCGAGAACTCATTCGCAAAAGAGTCACATACTAGCAACTAATTTGACACTATTTTATTCTTGTCCTCGTCACAAATCAATAATTTAGTCGCAAAAGAGTCACTTATTACCAACATATTTGCCACTATTTTGTTCTTGTCCTGGCCGGAAATCATTAATTATATTCAAAATCAAATTACAAAAAAACTTAAAATCTAAATAAATATTTGAAATTCAGGTTTTTATAACAAAAACTTTATACAAAACATAATATCCTAAACATTATATCCAAAAATATAATAGCCAAACTTTAAACATCCAAAATCAAAATCTCAAAGAACCTAATACTATTATTAAGATGGAGAGATTGTGGCATGTACGCTGGCTTATGCATTGGCTTGTGCGTTGGCTGGTGCGGTGGCTGGTGCTGTGGCTGCTTGAGAAGCCCCCACATACGATGCAAATCAAGGATCCTTATCTTTGAAGTACGAGAGGTAAGACTCCAAGCTTGAGATTCGAGTTTGAGAAAGTTGTTGCTCCGCATCACGTCGAGCATTTTCCGCTTCTTGTGCTGCGATCTTTTGATGAGCAGCTTGAAGTTGTTCTTGCATGTCTGAAATTGATGTCGAAGAGCTTGCATAACTTGATTTGGTCCCATTGTTGAACATATCTCCAAGTTCGCCAAGACAAAAAGCATTTCCCATGGCATCTGTTTCAGTAGACTAAAACCACAAAAAAAACAATTTAGACCACAATTGATATGCTCAAAATAATACCCTAAAAGTACTAAGCAGTAGTTGTAGTATAGTAGGGGTCGAACACAAGGACTCACAAAGACACACAATAGATTATGAAGACGAGAATTAAGTTAAGCAATAAATAATATTGAAAACAAGACTTAAATTAAAACGGTGGTAAATTCAATTGGAGAAAGATAGGTTCAAGGTTTTTCTCAGGAAACCAATGAATGCAGGTAAACTAACTAACATGATTCAGATTTAGCGCGGTTCTTGAACTCAAATCACTAAAGTATAGCTAGCCAACTCTCGTTGCGAAAACTATCTAAATCTAAATCCTAGGAATTCCAAATCTCTTTGCGAATCCTAAAGTCTAAATCAGCTTTTAGATCGGGTTTGATTTGTTCACAAAACAACTAAACCAAATCTCTTTTCGAATAGTTATTTTACCTACCTAAGGTTCTATCAGGTAGTTAATCGCACTCTCGTGCCTAATTAATTATCCTAAGATCTAAGTTCCAGATTCGTCAACCTAGAATTAGCTTTGAACACAACCTAAGGTGAAGAACTAATTCAGATGGTGAATCCTAATAACTTATCAACCTAGCATTCAGAGAAAACGCTTATTAGAACCCTAAACCTAATAGGAGATCTACTCAGACATGGAAATTGAAGCAATAAACATGTTTGAATAAATCATCAAATAAAATAGAAAGAGTATCAAAAAGGGTTCGAAATCTTCTCTCCGACGAACAGAGTCTCAGACTTGTCTCCCTTCAAAAGCTCTCTCACGAAACCAGAATAAAATAAAGCATAGCCATGAAAGTGGCTGTAAAATCTTATTAAATAACCTAAATCACGTTTTGGGGTTTCTTGTAAATAGTAAAGTCTTCTGGGCCATTTTGCAATTCTTCAATACTTCATTAAACTCGCGGGTCGTGTCTGCCTCGGTGAGTATCGACCGATACTAGGCAGTATCGATCGATACTGATGCTTCAAATCGGGTACTCAGCTACATGAACCTCTGCTTCGATCCAAAATGCTCCAGAAAGCTCCAATAATGCTCCAAACGTGCTAAAACCTGTAAAAGACTCTAAACCACTACGAAATAGTAGAAAGACTCCATAAACGGACTTATATCATGGCTTAAACGGGGTAAAAACAATGATATATCAACTCCCCCAGACTTAGCCTTTGCTTGCCCTCAATAAAATAGAAGACTAAACCATAGAAAGAGGTTTGAAAACGTAGAGACTCACATGTTCATGAAACATCGCAATGACCCTTTTCCCAAGCACCCATATGTCACCTAACCAGCTTTTGATCTAACCACCATGTATTTCTCCGTAGACATTCTCAGCTTCCAAGACTACACACATTATCTCACAGCATCGTTCAATCAAGCCATCCTCGCCAATTTCATCGCTGTGAATTAATATCAAGAACCTTCTAGATTATTTCCCATACAATATCATGACAAGGAACCACACTTTCCCCAGTGTTATATAGCCTAAGGTTGGTGAAAGAAACAAAAGAACCAAATGGATTGTGAAAATCGAAAATCGTACCTGTGAAGGTGATAAGTGTCGATCGATACATACTGGTATCGATCGATACCAGCTGTATGTCGACACACTGATTTCAAATCAGTGGCATCGAGTTGCTTAACCCAGGGAAAGTGATCCAAAGTGTTAGAAGTTAGCACTGTTAGGAACACTCAAAAACAAATTAATAGCAACAAGATAATCAAGCATAAATCCATGAGTTCAAATGCAAAAAATAAAAATAAAGCTAACATAAGTTTAACACAAACGAAAAATAAAAACAAAAATAAAAACATATGTACAGACTCACCAGTGGGTTGCCTCCCACCAAGCGCTTGTTTTAAGTCACGAGCTTGACTTTACGGACGATCAGTCATGAGAAGAATGAGAACTTGCGCCGAAACAAGCTCCACAATTTGACATCGCCAGCTTCAGAGTTCCGCTCATCATGATCTCCACAAACTCCTGTCCTTTCTCTTTCAGCTCCCGAGTAAGGATAATTCTAGCCTTAGAAAATGGCTTCGAAGTTCCCTTGCACTTTACTTTATATTCAATTGAATCTCCATCGCACTTCTGAGGGGTTAAAGTCACATGGGGAACACTTTTTACTCCTTTGCCCTGCACCTTCTTCTTTGCCTTGGCTGTTTTGACGTCTGTCTTGGTGATGACAGAAGGACTATCTAGAAGGGCTATGACAGTTGGCTCGTCAGGAGGCTCTTCCAAAAGATCAACTACCAACGTCTCTCCTGTAACCATGGTGATGCAAGAGATATGTGTGGGAGGTCCTCTAGTAGGAATGGCTTCGTTGTACACCTCCTTGTCAATGTACTAGAACGAGATGTGCTTGCTGGTGTGTCCATAATGGCACCAAACGTAGCCATGAACGGTCTTCCAAGGATCAACTGCGTACGAGAATGTGCACTCATCTCCACAACCTGAAAATATGTAGGAACTAGGCAATCTCCTACGTTAACCAGCAAATAAGGGATTGTACCATTGGGAAGTGAGGTGGAACAGTCTGCGTATGTGATATATGCCTTTGGAGATCGAATATCAGCTCCCAATATTTCTGCAATTTCCCTTGACATGACATTGATGCTAGCCCCTGAGTCAATGAGAGACTCTTTGAATTCAACTCCATAGATGGAGCATGGAACGGAGAATATTCCTGGGTCTTCCCTCTTGGTTAACTGCCTCAGCGGTAGTGGTTTGCTTCTTGCCATAATGAAGAGTGCCTTAATTTCTTCCAGAGTTTCTCTGCAATCTTTGAAGTGACTTAGCAAAGGCCAGCCCTCTAAAGCTTCTTCAAAAGTGAACGAGTGGGGTATCCTTCGTACCATCTTCTCAAAACCACGCAGCTGCTTCAGAGTGATGGGGGTTCGGAGGTGTTGAGCAATATGATTCAGCTTCTTGGGCTTGTGAAGTCTGTCAACACTCGTACGATCGATGCTTGCTCCTTCGAGACGTCCTTGAGAGATTCTTGAACGGGTATCGATCGATACAAGAGGGTATCAGTCGACACAGAGGTGATTTCCGAAATCTCTTCGTCATCCTTGGCAAGATTGACCAAAACCTTTGCAGTTGAGCTCCTCTGCACTCCTAGGTGTATCTCACTTCCACTCCGCGAGGGGATAGCAGTGACGTCTTCGTCCAATGAATGAACCATCAGTTCCTTGACAGTTGATGCAGTTTGAGCTACCTGAGTTTCCATCATCTTCTGCTGAATATTAATAGCGTCGATCCTTCCACACAAATCAGTATACAGGACATCAATCTTCCCATTGAATTCTACAGTTAGCCTCTGCTGTCCTTGAATAAGCTGTTCAAACATAGATTCAATCTTGCTCTCAGAAGTTCTAGGTGGTGTGGGTTGTCGTTGATACCTTTGATCCGGAGATCCAACTCCATCAATGTAGTTAACATATTCCACTTCATCCTTTTCAACAAGATGAACAACCTTCTGCTGCTTGCCCATCAACAAATTATGCATTGAATCTAACTTAGTATTCACCTCAGCAATCTGACTGCAATCCGAATTACCAGATTGCTTCTTGCGCTCCATGTCTGCATTCTTGGTACTATTGCTAGAAACCAAGTTCTCAATAAGCACATAGGCATCGTCGGGATACCTGGTGTTGAAATTTCCATTACTTGCAGCATCTAAAGACATCAGATACCTCCAATCGATCCCTCTGTAGAAAGTACCCAGCAGCTGAACCTGAATGAACTCATGGGGTGAACCATTTCTCTGATATGACCTGAAACAAATCCAAGCATCATTGAGTGCCTCAGTCGGACCCTGAGAAAACTGAGAAATCTTGTTCCTGAGATCCTCGGATCGTGCATCATCATAGAAGTTTTTTAGGAAAGCAGTCTTAGTTTGATCCCAAGTAGTCAGCGATCCAGGAGTCAACTGCTTCAGCCAGTAAGTCGCTTCTCCACCAAGAGAGTATGGGAAAGCTTGCAGAAAAGGTAGTCGTAGGACACTCCATTGCTCTTGATGCTATTGACCAAGTCCTCGAACCTCTCAATATGATCCATGGGATGTTTGCTGGAAAGACCATGAAAAGGGTGCTGTCCCACAAGAGTGTAGTATGCAGGTTTCAGCTCAAAGTCATTCCTCTGATAAGGTGGAGGACTAATCGCTGATCGATTTGCATAGAACTGATCAGGTCTGTTGCACTCACCAATCGTTCTCCCACGATTAACCACAACATTCCCAGCGTTCGCGTTTCCAGCGACAATCTCTTCGACAACAAGAGCAAGTGGAATGATGTCCCCCTCTCCATCCAGACGATGCCCTCTCGCATTGCACAACTGACCCTCTTGGTCTCTCAAAGCTCCAGCAGCATCCTGAATCAGAATCATTGTGTTGTTCATCTATGCTGGCTTCTTTGCTTTCATGTTTGCATGTTCCAAATTCACACCTGAAACACACTAGGCAAGGCACGTAAGTAACAAAAAACAAGTTGAGTATCGACCGACACTGGGTGGTGTCGATCGATATCAACAAAAAGAGAACGGCGAGTATCGACCGACACTAGATAGTATCGACCGATACCGACAAACTTGGTCGAAATTCTCAAACTAAAATCTAATGGCGAATTGAGTCCCCGGCAACGGCGCCAAATTTGATATGCTCAAATTAATACCCTAAAAGTACTAAGCAGTAGTTGCAGTATAGTAGGGGTCGAACACAAAGACTCACAAAGACACACAATAGATTATGAAGACGAGAATTAAGCTAAGTAATCAATAATATTGAAAACAAGACTTAAATTAAAACGGTTCTAAATTCTATTGGAGAAATATAGGTTCAGGGTTTTTCTTAGGAAATCAATGAATGCAGGTAAACTAACTAACAAGATTCAGATTTATCGTGGTTCTTGAACTCAAATCACTAAAGTATAGCTAACCAACTCTCGTTGCGCAAGCTATCTAAATCTAAATCCTAGGAATTCCAAATCTCTTTGCGAATCCTAAAGTCTAAATCAGCTTTTAGATCGGGTTTGATTTGTTCACAAAAGAACTAAACCAAATCTCTTTGCGAATAGTTATTTTGCTCACCTAAGGTTCTATCAGGTAGTTAATCGCACTCTCGTGCCTAATCAATTATCCTAAGATCTAAGTTCCAGATTCTTCAACCTAGAATTAGCTTTGAACACAACCTAAGGTGGATAACTAATTCAGATGGTGAATCCTAATAACTAATCAACCTAGCATTCAGAGAAAACGCTTATGAGAACCCTAAACCTAACAGGAGATCTACTCAGACATGGAAATTGAACCAATAAACATGTTTGAATAAATCATCAAATAAAATAGAAAGAGTAACAAGAAGGGTTCGAAATCTTCTCTCCGACGAACAGAGTCTCAGACTTGTCTCCCTTCAAAAGCTCTCTCACAAAACCAGAATAAAATAAAGCATAGCCATGAAAGTGGCTGTAAAATCCTATTAAATAACCTAAATCACGTTTTGGGGCTTCTTGTAAATAGTAAAGTCTTTTTGGCCATTTTGCAATTCGTCAATACTTTATTAAACTCGCGGGTCGGGTCTGCCTCGATGAGTATCGACCGATACTAGGCAGTATCGATCGATATTATTGCTTCAAATTGGGTACTCAGCTACACGAACTTCTACTTCGATCCAAAATGCTCCATAAAGCTCTAATAATGCTCCAAACGTGCTAAAACCTGTAAAAGACTCTAAACCACTACGAAATAGTAGAAAGACTCTATAAAACAGACTTATATCATGGCTTAAACGGGGTAAAAACCATGATATATCAACAATTCAGACTAACAATTTTCGTATCTGTTGCAGGAAGGCTGAAACAGATGCAACAAGGCTGAAATATATGCAAGACAAGGACAATCACACAAAAAGGCTGAAACAGATGCAACAAGGCTGAAACATTTTCGTATCTGTTGCAGGGAGGCTGAAACAGATGCAAGAAGGCTGAAAACATATGCATGCAAGAAGGCTCAATCAGTATTCCAGTATTTCAACCAACGATGCTATCAATTTTCTCAACAAAACAAAGACAAGGACAATCACACAAAACGAACTGAAACAGAAAGAGAAAAACAAAAGACAATCTTTAACTGAAACTGAAACAGAAATGAAAACAGAAATTGAAACATAAAGAGATACGATTGACCAAAGAGAAAGACTAAAGAGAAAGACCAAAGAGAAAGACCAAAGAGAAAACTAAAGAGAAAGACCAAACAGAAACGAAAACTGAAACTGAAAACGAAAACGAAAACTGACCAAAGAGAAAGACAAAAACAACAACAAAAACAATTGACAGAACAATTCAAACAAAACGAAACTGAAACAGAAAGAGATAACAAAAGACAATCAGATTGAATAAACAAAAGAGAAGTGGAAACGAACAAGAATGTGAAACTGAAAGTGAAAGAGAAGAGAAATACATGTTAATATGAAACGAACCAGAATGTGAAACGAACCAGAATGTGAATCAGACAAAAGAGAAAGTGAAACTGAAAACTTACCAGAATATAGTGAAGTGGAAACGAACCAGAATGTGATTCAATCAGATTAAAGCAAAAAAAGACATGTTAATATGCTAAGAAGAGGAAGAAAAAAACGAAATTACCTTGAGAAATATCTCATTCTATTGGTCAATGGTGAGGCTTCGATGAGTTGATTGTTGAGAAGAAGGCTCTGAGATATCAGCATCCACATCCATATGTGACATTTCCTCTTCTATGTTCTTCTCATAAGTGTCATGAACCTTCTTGGCCTTTTGATCAACAAAAGTACCATCTGCCCTTGTATGTGTTTTCATAAACACTTTTCCAAAGGAGACATGACGCCCTAATTCTTCCTCCTACAACGATAAAAAACATATTAATTTTATAAAATGCAATATATAAACCAATGAAAACATATTACCATTTCTTGTTGCACTTGCAAGTAAGAATTCTGCCTGGATACGTGTTTGTGGGGACCAAGACCGCCACAGTCTGAGTTACGGCACTGTGAGTAAGTAGATCTCTCACCACAGTTTTTAGCTTGGCTCACAATTCCTTTCATCCATTTTTTGGCTCTCCTCAAGAATCCCGCTCTCACCAGGTCCGTAATCCCGTGATCCCAATTGTATTTCCGCTACACAATACAATAATGTTAAGTATCATTGAATATAAATCATAACTATAGTAAAATGAAAACAATATGGTATTACCGCAAATGTTATGAAATATCTCTCTTGAATGTCTATAGGCGTTTTGCGCCAGCTATAGTAGGGACCATCAAACTTCCTACGAAATATGCTAGCAATGACTCGGGACATTTTCCTTTGTCCCGGTTAAACCTGTCACATGATAATCAAACCTGTTAAATAAAAACAGCAATTATTCATGCATCAATCAGATTCAAATCTGATTAAATGAAAGCAATCAGATTCAATAAACGCAATCAGATTCAATCAAAGCAATCAAAGCAATCTGATTCAAACAAATACCCTTATAAATCATGTAAACTCATTAGACAGAACAATGAAACTGAAACTAACTACTAACATCAGATTCAAGAACCAATGAAACTGAAACTAACAACAATTTTAATGAATTAAACTGAAACTAACTACTAATTTGAATGAGTAGGACCATGTTCATTCGAAACTGAAACTAACTACTAAAATGAAACTAACAACTAATTTGAAACTGAAACTAACTACTAAACTGAAACAGAACCATCGACATCCAGAACCAAACTACTATGCTCAGAAACTACTAAACTGAAACAGAACCGGAGAACATCCAGAACCAAACTACTTTATCCCGGTTAAACTACTATGCTCAGAAACAAACTACTATGCTCAGATATTCATCAATCAATCCTCAAGACAAAACAAACTACTATTATAGGCAAAATCAAACTGAAACAAACAAACTACTAATTAGTAGAGGCAACTAACCACAATCGATCATAATCACAGACAATCACCTTACCAAGTGTTCGGTACTTGGGGAATAGGATGTGGACTCAAGATTAGTAGATGTTCTCGGCCAGGAAGAGCCAACAAATCATCTAACAACTGGTCGAAGTCTTGTTGTGGCTCTGGAGCATTCGGAGGAGAAAGATGCTCCAAAATTTGAACCGACTGCGGTTGTTGAAGGGGACTCTGATAAGATGGATATTGTTGCTGTGGAAGCTAATAAGACGGTTGTGGCTGGAGAATGTGGTAAGGAGGCGGTTGAGTCATCGGAGGATTAGCATTTGCCACTTCTGTCTGTGGTACTCCTTGCCGCGGTTGTGTTGTCTAAGGATATTGGGCAGGAAGAGTTCTAGATGGCTGGGAGACAGATTCTGTTGCAGAAGAGGACTGGTTGGAGGCGTGAGAAGACGAGTCGAGACCACCGATTGATCTCCCATTGGCAGATGATTGGCCACCACCGCGACCTCTACCACCTCGGCCTTTACTTGTTTTTGGCGGGGAAGCCATTATCGGAGATTGAAAGAGAAAGAGAAATGGAGATTGAGAGACAAAGAGAATCGGAGATGAGAGAAAGTGTTTCGGAGATTGAGAGAGAGGATTGGTATCGGAGATTGAGAGAGAAAGGATTGGTACCGGAGATTGAGAGAGAAAGAGATCCGGAGAAAGAAAACCAGAGAAAGGTTCGTCGGCTATTTGAGTTTGTCGACAATAGAAGAGAAGAGATAGGGTTTCATTTAGTATTTAACAAAGTAGTCCCTAAATAGTCGCTAAACTGGTCGCAGAAAATAAATAAAGGAGGGATAAATTGCACTTGTTAGTTCACGAAAATACTTGAAGACTTGTGAAAAAAATTAAATAATTAGAAATAGTCGCAAAATCGTCTCAAAATGGTCCCACAATTGTTTCAAAGTAGTCACAAAGTGCCACTGTTTTGTGACCGTATTTAATAATTCATTACCCTATACCCTAAACCCTAAAAATAAGGCTATACAATCATTCTAACACTAAATCTAAGACTGAACCCCTATCTACAACCATAAATTGTAATTTCAATCAGTCTAAAAAAAATTAATATCTTTCAAAAATATTTCTTCATAAAACACATATGTACTAAGTACATATCATGATAATATACAACCATTAGTTTTAAAATTAGGAATTTAAATTTTTAATCTATGTAATCATCATTCACTAGTTCAAATAGAAGTAAAAAAGTTCAAATTAACATATTTAAAATTATATATTGATGATTTTAAGAAAAAAATTGAGTGCAGTGGCTAAACTGTCGCAGATTAGTCACAATTTCAGGTGTTGGTCTAGAAATAGTCGCAAAATAGTGGGTATAGTAAGACAATTATGTGACTATTACGAAAATTGTCGAAAATCTGTTTTAAAATTAGAAATAGTCGTAAAATCGTGGGTAAATTAAGACAATTTTGTGACTACTAATAAAATTGTTGAAAAATGTTCGAACCCAGGATCTCCAAACCTTGTATGCAAGGTACGTAACCAAAGAGCTATTGTGTTCAATCGGTATTTGGTTACATTTACTTATATATAAAGCATGTACTTATTAATAATTCATTACCCTATAACCTAAACCCTAAAAATAAGGCTATACAATCATTCTAACACTAAATCTAAGACTAAAACCATATATACAACCATAAATTGTAATTTCAATCAGTCTAAAAAAAATTAATATTTTTCAAAAACATTTCTTCATAAAACACATATGTACTAAGTACATATCATGATAATATACATCCATTAGTTTTAAAAATTAGAATTTAAAATTTTAATTTCTGTAATCATGATTCTGTAGCTCAAATAGAAGTAAAAAATTCAAATTAACATATTTAAAATTCTATATTGATGATTTTAAGAAAACAATCGAGTGCAATGGCTAAACTGTCGCAGATTAGTCACAATTTCAGGGGTTGGTCTAGAAATAGTCGCAAAATGGTGGGTATAGTAAGACAATTATGTGACTACTACGAAAATTGTCGAAAATGTGTTTTAAAATTAGAAATAGTCGCAAAATCATGGGTAAATTAAGACAATTTTGTGACTACTAATAAAATTGTTGAAAAATGTTTTCCTGGGTTTCAAACCTTCTGAAATGCGACTGGCTCCATCGGAAGCTCCGAATCAGCAGGAAACGATGGTGCAGGGATAGAGGAAGTTGCTGCATACGATAGCTGGGCTCGTCCTCCCTGGCGCGAAGTAGATTGGATGTCAGCAGCAGCAGGTGTAGGCATGCGAGTAGAAGGACCTCGTCTTTGGCGAGTACGAAGCGCAACCATCAGTAGGCTCGGGTCAGGTTCGAAACGAAGCTGAACGGGATTGTCATCAATGTCTATCAGCCCTCTGTTTGGGAGCTTAACCAGAAAATCCCCTTCCCTGTTGGAAAAACACCAATGTCGCGCAGGCTTCAACCACCTGAGGTTTTGCATATGTCTCTCGTCCATGACAGTGCGGGAAGTGACAATCGAACAGCTCGCTGTGCTGATACCGCAATGCTGAAAGATAAGAGTGAGAAGACTGCCAACTGCTTCTGTCTTCGTACTCGTGCCCACAAATGGTTTGGTCTGCAGAGAGACCAGGTGATGGGCAAAGATTGCTCCTAGGTTGACCGCGAGATCGAGCTCAGGCCATGCATAGTTCTCGTCGTCGATGATGCCTCCAATGCCTATGGAGAGCATAATGAGTTCGGACAGCCGCATCTTGTTAGGCTTCATCTTACACATGATAGTGTTGCTCAGGATCCTAACCATACAGCGCAGAACGGGATGACGAACGTCCATCTGAGTAAATGTCTTGGAGTAGTAGGTTCCGTTCCCGAAATGTTCCCAGAATACCTGCACATCGAGAAACTGTGTAGGCAAAGCAACCTTCCGGAAACCATAAATGTCGCAGAGATCTGGAAGTGGCAGCTGGTATCTCACTCCTCGAATCATGAATGTCATGGTGCCTTCCAGCGCGTCCTTCAGAACCTCATCCTGATAGTAAACTCGGACTGTCGCGAGGAACTGCCATACCAAGTTAGGGTACAAATCATACTTTCTCATCGGCATAGTCCCCAAACCGATCTTCTCTATCAATCCCCCAAGTGACCTGTCAATACCCAGGTTGTGCATGGTCTGAGGGTCGACAAACCGAGTGGTCTGTATATCAACATCCTGCCAAGCGTTGTAGAACAACGTGTCATAGTCGTGTCATAGTCGTCCTAGGTCTCTGAGATGGGTCTGTGAATGCAGTCATTACTCTCAGCTATATGCCTATGTGCTCCCTCCCAATCTCTCTGCAATTGCCCTTGACATGACATTGACGGTAGCACCTGAGTCAACGAGAGACTCTTTGAATGCAACTCCAGAGATGGAGCATGGAACGGAGAATATGCTTGGGTCTTCCCTCTTGGTCAACTGCATCAGCGGTAGTAACTTGCTTCTTGCCTTGATGAAGAGTACTTCGATCTCTTCCAGGGTTTCTCTGCATTTTTTGAAGTGACTTAGTAGAGGCCAGCCCTCTAGAGCTTCTTCAAAAGTGAACGAGTGGGGTATCCTTCGTACCATCTTCTCAAAGCCACGCAGCTGCTTTGGAGTGATGGGGGCTCGGAGGTGTTGGGGAATAGGATTCAGCTTCTTGGGCTTGCGAAGTCTGTCAACACTCATACGCAGCTCCTTTGCAGTATCTGGGTGAGTATCGATCGATACAAGGATGGTGTCGGTCGATGCTTGCTCCTTCGAGACGTTCTTGACAGATTCTTGGACTGGTATCGATCGATACCAGCCGGTATCGATCGATACACGGGGATTTTCTGTCAACACGAAATTTTCTGCTATTTGAGTTTCCAGCATCTTCTGATGAATACTGAGAGAATCAATTTTCCCATTCAGCTCTGTGTACATAGCGTCCATCTTCCAGTTGAAATTTACTGTCATCTTCTGCTGTCCCTGAAGAACCTGTTCAAGCATAGACTCAAGCTTGCTCTCAGAAGTTCTGGGTGGTGTGGATGGGTATTGATTCCTACGTTCTTGAGGTCCAACTCCATCAATGTGGTTAACAAATTCTACTCCATCCTTTTGTGCATAACGAACAGCCTTCTGCTGCTTTCCATCAAAAAATCTAACTTAGCATTCACCTCAGCAATCTAACTGCTATCCAAGTTACCAGCTTGCTTCTTGCGCACCATATCTGCATTCTTGGTACTATTGCTAGAAATCAAGTTCTCAATAATCACATATGCATCGTCAGGATACCTTGTGTAGAAATTTCCATTGCTTGCAGCATCTAGAGCCATCTGATACCTCCAATCGATCCCTCTGTAGAAAGTACCCAACAGCTGAACCTGAGTGAAACCATGGTGCGGACAATCTCTCTGATATGACTTGAAACGAATCCAAGCAGCCTTGAGTGCCTCAGTCGGTCATTGAGAAAACTGAGAAATCTTGTTCCTGAGATCATCGGATCGTGTATCATCATATAAGTTTTTCAGGAAGGCAGTCTTAGTTTCTTCCCAATTAGTCAGTGATCCAGGAGGTAACTGTTTCAGCCAGTAGGTCGCATCTCCACCAAGAGAGTATGGGAAAAGCTTGTAGAAGAGGTAATCATAAGACACTCCATTGCTCTTGATGCTTGTAACCAGATCCTCAAACCTCTCAATGTGATCCATAGGGTGTTCATGAGGAAAACCATTAAAAAGAGTGAAGTATGCAGGTTTTAGCTCATAGTCATTCCTCTGAAAGGGTGGAGGACGAATCGCTGATCGATTGGCATAAAACTGATCAGGCCTGTTGTACTCACCAATCGTTCTACCGCGAGCAGCCACAACATTCCCTGCATTCGCGTTCCAAGCGATATTCCCAGCGACAACAGGAGCAGGTGGAATGATGTCCCCCTCTCCATCCAGACGTTGTCCTCTCTCGTTGCACAACTGACCCTCTTGGTCTCTCAAAGCTCCAGCAGCATCCTGAATCATAATCATCGTGTTGGTCATCTCTGCTGGCTTCTTTGCTTTCCTGTTTGCACGTTCCAAATTCACACCTGAAACACACTAGGAAAAGCACGTAAGTAACAAAAAACACTTTGAGTATCGATCGACACTGGGTGGTGTCGATCGATATCAACAAAAGAAGACGACGAGTATCGACCGATACTAGGTAGTATCGATCGATACCGACGAACTTAGTCGAAATTCTCAGACTAAATATCTAATGGCGAATTGAGTCCCCGGCAACGGCGCCAAATTTGATATGCTCAAATTAATACCCTAAAAGTACTAAGCAGTAGTTGCAGTATAGTAGAGGTCGAACACAAGGACTCACAGAGACACACAATAAATTATGAAGACGAGAATTAAGCTAAGCAATCAATAATATTGAAAACAAGACTTCAATTAAAACGGTTGTAAATTTAATTGGAGAAATATAGGTTCAGGGTTTTTCTAAGGAGATCAATGAATGCAGATAAACTAACTAGTCAGGATTCAGATTTAGCACGGTTCTTGAACTCAAATCGCTAAAGTATAATTAACCAACTGTCGTTGCGAGAATTATCTAAATCTAAATCCTAGGAATTTCAAATCTCTTTGCGAATCCTAAAGTCTAAATCTACTTTTAGATCAAGTTTGATTTGTTCACAAAACAATTAAACCAAATCTCTTTACGAATAATTATTTTGCTCACCTAAGGTTCGTTCAGGTAATTAATCGCACTGTCGTGCCTAATCGATTATCCTAAGATCTAAGTTCTAGATTCGTCAACCAAGAATTAGCTTTGAACACAACCTATGGTGAAGAACTAATTTAGATGGTGAATCCTAATCAACTAATCAATCTAGCATTCAGAGAAAACCCTTATGAGAACCCTGAACCTAAAGTGGATCTACTCAGACATGGAAATTGAAGCAATAAACATGTTTTAATAAATCATCAAATAAAACAGAAAGAGTAACAAGAGGGTTCGAAATCTTCTCTCTGACGAAGGGAGTTTCAGACTTGTCTTCCTCACAAAGCTCTCTCTCAAAACCAAAGTAAAATAAGGCATAGCCGTCCAAGTGGTTGTAAAACATAATTAAATAGTCTAAACACGAATTGGGGTCTTCTTGTAAATACTAAAGTCTTCTGGGCAAGTTCTGCAATTCTTTAAACTTCATTAAAAGTCGCGAGTCGTGTCTGCTGCGATGGGTATCGATCGATACCAAGGAGGTATCGATCGATGCCTGACACTTCGATCGGACACTTAGTCACCAGACTTCAGTTTTCCCCAGAACACTCCATAAAACTCCAATATCTCCAATAATGCTCCAAAAGTGCTTAAACCTGTAAAAGACTATAAAATACTACGAAATAATAGAAAGACTCTATAAAACGGATTTATATCATGGCCTAAAAGGGGTAAAAACCATGATATATCACACTGGGGTTAGATTCTGGGTAGGGTTCTTGTTAATTGCGTTATCAGTCCAAATGGAATAACCGATATATCGCTGCACTGATAACTCTGTCATTAGGGTTTAAGTCTAGTGCATGACCCCCCACACTATCTCCGAGATTGGGTTGTTCTTCCGATACTACTTCTGCGGGGTCATTGCTTAATTACTAGGTTAGCGATTCAGTAAAGCACATAAACTAGGCGGAGGAAACAAATTGTTTAGCAGGAGTTAACTAGTTAATTGTATTACCTTTGTCTTTATTCCTCAAATATTCGCCATGAATTAGCACTGGGGTTAGATTCTAGGTAGGGGTTCTTATTAACTGCGTTATTGGTCCAAATAGGATAACCGATATATCAGTTGCACTGATAACTCTGTTATTAAGGTTTTAGTCCAGTACACGATCCCCCCCAACACTGTCTCCGAGATTGGTTTGTTCTTCCGATACAACTCCTGCAGGGGTCATTGGTTAACTAGGTTAGCGCAGTAAAGCACATAAACTAGGCGGAGGCAACAAATTGTTTAGCATGCATTAAATGGTTAATTGTATTACCTTTATCTTTGTTCCTCGAAGATTTGCCACTAGTTAGTACTGGGGTTAGATTCTGGGTAGGGGTTCTTGTTAACTGCATTATCAGTCCATACGAGATAACCGATATATCAGTTGCACTGATAACTCTGTCATTAGCATTTAAGTCCATTACACTGCGGAACGAGTTAACACTACAAGAAAACAGCCTCATTGCAACATAATTTTATGACTGAATTAAGTCAATGTAAAGTATTGTCGAATTTGACGCGACTTTACAACGAAAAATATTTTCGATGTAAATTCGTAATAAATTTTTGTCGTCGTAAAATCGTGGTAACATAGGGACAGTTTTGCATCGAGATTAAGACGATGTCATAAATCATTGTAAATTCGATGCAAAATTACATCGAAATTACGACGGATATCATTTTTTAGTATTTCGTTGTAAATTTACATCGAATTTACAACGATCAATAATCGATACTAATTTAGAGTATATGTTTTAGGGCTTACAATGAATTTACGACGATTAAGACTCATCCGTCGTAATATTGTTGCAACATTATGACGATTTTATGACGGATGAGTCTTAATCGTCGTAATACTCAAACCTAAAATTTTGAATCTGATTATCGGGTTGATTATATATTATATACGATTGGTTTTTCATCGTTTATCTTGTTTTAACTGAGTTTTACTCATTGTATACAAAAATTTGAGTTTTCACAAAAATAAATAACATTATATAATGATGTAAGACTAGAAATCAAGTCTTTAAACCAAAGACTTCAGGGCTCAAAGAAACTTATATGGAAAGGGTGAATCGTTGGTGAATGATGGAAGCTTGGCTCGAGGATGATTGATCTAAGACAAACAGAGTTGCGGCTTGAATTTCCTGGGGGAATCCACACACTAGAAAGGCAAAGCTCGATTGATTCTTAAGCAAGGGGGAAACTACACACAATACTCAAGAGAAATCGAGAAGACAATAACCGAATTCAAAGGCACACAACTTTGAAGCAAACTGAATAGTTTATTGATAAAGATGTTTAACTTGAAAGTATAAGAGAGATGAGCTTATATAATGCTTGACATGAATAAAGACCTAACGGTCATAAGAAATTAAACGAATTAATCAAACTAGATGATAAGATTTTGATTTGGGGTCGTCGAAGATAGGCTAGCCGTAAGGCATTAATGGAGGAACGACTCGTGTGAGGAATGATGAACACGAGATACTCCTTAGGTCTTCTGGTGGAAATGGACGTCTAAGATCTTCTTGTGTGAGTGGAGGGTCGAGATTAGATGCACTTTGATCAGCCCCCTTTAGCGAAGTATGAGTTTTGTCGAAAAAGGAAACTCGTTTAGTAACAAGACCAAAACGACATAGCTCTGGGAATGGACGTGTTATGGCATGATCTGGTCGTCATAACTCAATGGTAGCTTCATTGGATGTCAGTAGACAAGGGGGCAACTCGCTGGTGTGAACACATCTCGCACCTTCCTTACTTGGGCCCAAATCGACCCACGAGCAAGAGTTGAGTGTCTTGGGTGGTTCCGGGTCGATCCAAGTCGGATCTTCAGCTGGTGGACTCCACAAGAGGCTCTAGTAGGTAGATTGGGTCGCAAGTGGGTAAGGCTTTGGTGGTGTTGGGCTGAAACACATTGTTTCTGGTCCATACGTCTTATTGGCTGGGCCGTAGTGCATGGCAAGGGAGTCTACTGGTTTTGGTCGAGTAAATGGTAAAGTGACTCAACCATAATGTTCTTCACAGGCGGTTGGACGATGAGAGTGCATTCCCTTGGTGGATTTGGTGAGTGGTGGTGTCGGTAAAGCTCCGGTAAAGATCTTCTCGGTTATGGGTGGCTTATCGGGTGGCATGTCTTCAGCAAGGTAGATTTGTGGTCGAAGAAAGGGCAATCTGGCTCGACTGTTCTCTTCTTCATGGTAGGTTAGTCGGTGAATGTAGTTTTGCTCAGTTGATTTCATAGCTGGTGTCGTCGGTGCATCTCCAGTAAGATTTCCTTCGGTAGAAGTTGCTCGAAGGTCACCATCTTCAATTGTATGGAATCTGGACTAAGGGATTCGACCAAATTGTTTGTTATAGTCACTTGGTTGATGGAAATGCAGGAACTGTGTGCCCTCATATCCTCGGGATACCTCCCTCTGCTTTGGTTAAAGACGTGGTTGGAACACAAGGGTGGTGAATGCGCCGTATTAGGCTACGTCCACTCTATATGTTGATTGAGAAAATCAGAGCTCAGCCGGTACGTAGCAGCAATTAGTCACAAATTTGGGACCAATCTATGACTAACTTTGATTCGAAAAACTTTAGTCGCATAGTAGTCGCAAATTTTGCGACTAATTTTCTACTTTTTCGGCGGGTTTCAAAATAGTCGTTTGTTGGTCGTAAAATAATAGTATAAAACACGTGTTATTCTTGTTGTATCTAGTTTTTGCGACTACCACTCGTAGTCGCAAAAGCAGTCGCTAGTTAGTCGCAAATCAGTCGGAAAAATATCTATTAATTAAAACTTCAGACCATCGTTCTCCTCATTCGGTAAACGCAAAAACACGAAATTTAGAAGAGAAACTGTTTTTTTATAATGTCGGAAAATTACAATTATAGTAATTTTTGGGAGTGGATGTATAAGCGGATCGATGAAGAGACGGGAAATTTCTCGGTAGAGTTCGGCACGGGGTGGATCAATTCATAGCATTTGCAAATAACCAGCCTCTAGCGCAAAGCAATGTCGGTAAGTTTTACTGCCTTGTAGTGTTTGCAAGAACGACAAATTTCTCTCGGGGACTAGAATTAGGAATCATTTGTATAGTAGAGGATTTATGCCAGATTATTATGTTTGGTATAAGCATGGAGAAGAAATCACTATGGATTTAGGAACGAGTTATGTTGATCCGACGCATTTAAGTGGGAGTGAAGTTGGTAATGTAGTAGAAGATAGATATGTGGATATGGTGAATGATGCATTTCGTGATACCGTGAGTTTTGATAACTATCATTAGGATGGTAGTTATCATAATGTAGAAGAACCGATACGTAACCATTCAAAGAAATTCTACAACTTGTTAGAAAGAGCGAAAAATCCATTATATGATGGTTGTCTTGAAGGTCACTCGCAGTTATCCTTAGCTGTTCGAGTCCTTCAAAATAAGGCAGATTATAATATGAGTGAAAAGTGTGTGGATTCTGTTTGCGAAATGTTGACAGAGTATTTACCCGACGGAAACTAGTCAACCGGTTCACATTACGAGACATAAAAATTGATGCGTAATTTAGGCCTCCCATATTATACAATTGATGTTTGTATTAACAATTGTATGATCTTCTAGAAAGATGATGAAAAGGAAGATACGTATCTCTTTTGTGATGCACCAAGATGGAAGCCTAACGACCGACGACGTAGAACCAATGTACCATATAGTCGTATGTGGTATCTACCTATTGCTGGCAAATTGAAGAGAATGTATCATAGAGAGAAGACTGCAGCGGCAATGAGATGGCATGCCGAGCACCAACCAAAGGAGGGACAAATGTGTCATCCATCTGATGCGGCAGAGTGGAGATATTTTTTAAATCAAAATCCCCGGTTTACCGAAGAACCCCGTAACATTTATCTTGGATTATGTACATATGGGTTCAATCCATTTGGCATGTCTCGTAATTATTCGTTGTGGCATGTGATCTTGACTCCATAAAATTTACCCCCTGGTATGTGCATGAATACATAGTACTTGTTTCTTACAATTCTGAATTCTGGGCCAAATCATCCGCGAGCTAGTCTCAATATCTTCCTCCGGCCTCTTATTGAGGAGTTAAAATAATTGTGGTCTACTGGAGTCGATGCATACGATGTGTCCCTGAATCAAAATTTTAATCTAAAAACAGTGCTGATGTGGACGATAAGCGACTTTTCGGCGTATGGCATGTTATCAGGATGGACGACCCATGGTAAATTATCTTGTCCAATTTGCATGGAAGATACAAAATCTTTTTATCTGCCTAATGGAAAGAAGACTTGTTGGTTTGATTGTCACTGAATATTTCTTCCTGATGGTCGTGAAAAGAAGAAGTCGAGCTATGGGAAGCAACATAACTGGCACAAGGAAAGTATATTCTGGTAGTTACCGTACGGGAGGGACCTCAATCTCCGACATAGTCCTGATGTCATGCATATAGAAAAGAATTTTTTGACAACATCATGAATATTCTTATGAGTATGAAGGGTAAATCGAAATACAACATCATGTCAAGATTGGATATAGGAAAATTTTGTTCTCGGCCACACTTACATATTGATAATGAGGGTAAAGCTCCTTTCCCAGCCTTCACATTGACATAAGAAGCCAGAAAAAGTGTATTAGAATGTGTGAAACATGCAGTTAAATTCTCAGATGGTTATTCTTCAGACTTAGCTACTTTTGTTGATATGAACAACCAAAAGTTTTAAGGCATGAAGAGTCATGACTGCCAAGAATATGCATGTCTAAAAAATATTCATAACTATGCATATATTTATACTTATGTATATTTACGCTATTTTTATATATATGTAGGTTACTTACTGGAACGCCACAAATCCATTTCCTACTTGGGTCCAAAAGATAGTGCATGGACCTTTGAATAAGGTCAAAACCTGGCCAATGTATTTTACAAGAGGCTATTTGTTTCATACGCAGAATCACGGCGCTGGACGAAAGACATGTAACTATGGGGTTTGTGTTAAAGGTGAAAATTACACTGATGCATCTGATGAAGCGGATTTCTACGGGACCTTAACTGATATCATAGAACTCGAGTACGAGGGGATGGTCAATTTGAGAATCACACTTTTTAAGTGTAATTGTTATATCCTCTCATTTTAGCCTTCATATCATACATTTCACTTTGCATTTTGAGTCACATTCGAGCATATCTAGGTCTTTCATGCATGTTTTGGTCTTTTTTAGAAAATATGATGTTTTGCATTAGGTCTGAGAGTGTCTTGCATGTTATGGAGTATATTCTAGGTACTTTGGAGCGGTTCGAAGATGTTCGGGAAGTCCCGAGGCTCAAGCACGATCGGCTACGGATGCGGAGAAGGACTTAGCACGGAATTGGAGTATCTCGGCTCAGCACAACCGACCAGCATCCAGGCGGTCCAATCCGTGCGGTCCTGGCACAGGGATCTTAACCGGCCCGAAGAAATCATCTCAACCGTCCCGAAGCCACGCGGTCCAAGCCAGCAAGCATTCTTCGTCTCCTGAACCGTACAAGTTCCACCCGGTCCAATCCGTGCAGTCCCAGCACATGAATCTTAACCGGTCCAAAGGCGAAATCTCAACCGGCCAGAAGCCACCCGGTCTGCAACTTTCGACCAAGAAGATCCAACTCGGCCGGGTCGGGATCCGGTTTGTTCCCGGTCGACCCAGTCGAGCACTATTCACTATAAAAACCACTTTACCTAATTTTTTGCAACTTATGCTTTTCTTGATTAAAAAACCCTTACCTTTTTGGGAGAGTTCTTGAGATTTGTAAGAGGATCTTTTGGTTTATGCAATCTACTATTTATTTCTATCAATCTCTTCCATCTATCCTCTTTCTATATTGATTATTCAACATTCTTCCATGGATTCAACCCCTATCGTCATCGATTTTGTGTTGGTTCTAATGGGTCTTGAGTAGTCATTTAGGGTTTAGAGATGAGGTAGATTAAGGTGATCCAAGGCTTGATTCATGGTGTTTAGGTTTAGATATTCTTATATCCCTTCTTGTTTAGTGTTCTTAATGCTAGATCTAGCTTGAGAAAGTGGGTCTAGATCATAAGGCATTTCATGCACACCAAGTGTTTGATAAAATGCCTTGATGAACTATTCAAGAGATTTATGCTCCTAACTTATGATAATAGTTGTCTAGGTTGTATCTTTGGTTGATTTTGTTTATATAAACGTAATGCTTGATAATCAATGATACAAAAATGAGAGTTTGTTAATGGATTAGGTGATTAACATAGTGATTAATTGCTTGAAAGAGAATTAGTCAAGTTAAGGGTCTTATGCCTAGGGATTAGCTTGTTTGAGTAAATGATCATCATGACTTGAACTTGGGTCATATTATATTCATAATCCCATCTTTGAATCCGCTTTTGCTTATTGATTAACATCTTGTTTAGTTGCTTTAGAATCATCTCCCAATACGGATTGATAACCTCTTATACTACTTGTATTTAGAGTTATTGATACCTCTTTAAGACCGAAAAGTCTTAGTATCAATTTGGCGCAGTTGCCATATTGGGATTTGATTTTAACTTTGAGATTTAGGCTCTTAGTGAGATTAAGTATTATTTTCTACCAAGTTACTAATCTTCTTTACTTCCTATTGCTCTTTCTCTCAATAGGTGCATGCATACCCGTTCCCATGGCAATACTAACCTAGTAGAACCAAGGGACGACATTGATCAACTTGAGAGAGGTTCAAAAGCAAGACGAAACCGAGTGAGAGTACAAGAAGAAGTTGGTAACGAAATGGAAGATCTTGAGGATATTCCACTTGGGAACATTCACGTTAACATTCCCAACCAAGGGAACGGTGGGAATGGGAACAACCAAGGAGGTGTTGGCAATGGAAACCATCACCAACCAAACCGTCCACACCATCCACCAAGAGCTAGACATGTTGTTGGAGAAGGTGACGCAGCTAATACTCACCAAAACCGGCAAGGCTTTCAAGCTCCACCGGCGGAAAACAACAACATCGAAGTGAAGCCGGGGGTGATCAACATGGTTCAAGCCAACAAATTTCACGGATTGTCAATGGAGGATCCATTAGACCACATAGACCAATTTGAACCGATATGTGCTCTCACTAAGATCAATGGGGTCTCCGAAGATAGTTTCAAACATCGTCTCTTCCCATTCTCTTTAGGTGACAAGGCTCACCAATGGGAAAAGAACTTACCCCAAAGATCTATCAATTATCGTAAGATATAAGTTCTAGGTGATCAATCCAGAATTAGCTATGGGAACAACCTATGGTGAAGAACTAATTTGGATTATGAACCCTAATCAACTAATCAACCTAGCATTCAAAGAAATCCCTTATGAGAACCCTAAACCTAACAGGAGCTCTACTCAGACATGGAAATTGAAGCAATAAACATGACTGAATAAATACTTGAATAAATAAGAAAGAGTAACAAGAGTTTCAGACTTGTCTCCCTTCCAAAGTTCTCTAACAAAAACCAAAGTAAAAATAAAGTATAGCTATGAAAGTGGCTGTAAAATCCTATTAAATAACCTAAATCACGTTTTGGGGCTTCTTGTAAATAATAAAGTCTTCTGGGCAATTTTGTAATTCTTCAACTCTTTATTAAAGTCGCGGTCCGTGTCTTGCTGCGGTGAGTATCGACCAATACTAGGCAGTATCGATCGATACCCAATACTAGGCAGTATCGATCGATACTGAGGCTTCAAATTGGGTACTCAGCTACACGAACTTCAGCTTCGCTCCAAAATGCTCCAGAAAGCTCCAATATTTCCAATTATGCTCCAAACGTGCTAAAACCTATAAAAGACTCTATAACACTACAAAATAGTAGAAAGACTCTATAAAACGGACTTATATCATGGCTTAAAAGGGGTAAAAATCGTGATATATCAATAAACTCCTAGTGTCTTCTCAAAAGTCGGTTAGCTTTGTGGATGCTTATGATGAAAATCAAGGTTGCTATCAAGAGGAGAGCGTGGACATGAACACCCAAGAGGAGGTGAATTACGTGGGGGAACCAAGGGAACTACCAAAGACAAGGGTTCCACCAAAACTATAGGAACCACCCCAACTTCTCTTACCGGAACACAAATGTTGAGAATCCACAAGACCAAGTCTACCCTCCACAATCTAATCAAGCTCAAGTAGTCCCACAAAAGAATTCCAATCTCAAGGCCAAGCGTCTAACACCAACCAACAAGGTTATGTTCCAAGGAACCAATTCCAAGGGAACCAAAGTGGATTCCAACCCAAAGCTCCACCCGGTTTTCAAGGCCAACAACAAGTGTTTTTCCACAAGGTCAAGAAACTACGTCTAAATCGCAAGAGCATGACTTGAACTCCATGTTCCAACAGCTACTAAAGGGAAAAGCGGAGATCAATACACGAGTAGATTGCTCCTACACCGACCTCAACAACAAGATTGAGGCTTTAAACCCCAAGGTCAAACAAATGGAGACCAAGGACGCATCATCTTCTTCACGTGCTCAAGGCACTTTTCCCGGTAAACCCATACCAAACCCCAAGGAATATGTGAACGCTATCACCCTAAGGAGTGGCACGGTCTTACCCACAAGAGATGTCCCTTATACTCTCAACGTGGACGTTGAGAACCAAAGTGGGGGGTGGAACTTCAAGAAGATGAAGACTTGGTTGAGGACGTGGTAGTGAGAGGTCAAGACAAGGGAAAACGGGTTGAAGAGGTGAAGACCAAGGCCGTGGTTCAAGAAGCGCTTCAGAAGAAAGAGAGTGTATTTGTGCCAAAACCTTATGTGCCTAAGTTACCTTTCCCGGGGCGTTTCAAGAAACAACTCATGGACAAGTACAAGGCAGTCTTCGACAAGCAAATGGAGAAGGTCGAACTTACAATGCCATTGGTTGATGCCATTCTACTTGTACCCCCAATATGCAAAATTCCTCAAGGACACCGTGAAGGAAAGAGCCAAGGAAATGGAATCCATTGTAATCTTGACCCAAGAGTGTAGTGCCATCATCCAAAGGAAGGTGGTATCAACAAAACTTGGAGATCCCTGTTCATTCACCCTTCCGTGTGCCCTTAGACCATTGGCCTTCGAAAGTTGTCTTTGTGACCTTGGAGCAAGCGTTAGCCTTATGCCGTTCTCGGTTGCAAAGAGGTTGGGTTTCACGAGGTACAAAGCTTGCAACATCTCGTTGATATTAGTGGATAGGAGTAGGAGGGTACCCATTGGTTACTTGAAGATCTCCCAATAATGGTTAGAGACTTCATCGTCCCCACGGACTTTGTTGTTTTCGAATTGGATGAGGAGCTAAAGGATCCAATTATCTTTGGAAGACCGTTTTTGGCAACCACGGGAGCCATTATTGACGTGAGAAAGGGCAAGATTGACTTGCACTTGGGAAAAGGTGAAGTCCTCGAGTTCAACATCAACAACGTGATGAAGAAGCCCACCATAAATGGGCAATGTTTCTACATAGAGATAATGGATGAACTCGCAGATGAGTTGCTTGAAGAGTTGAGTATTGAAGACGGTTTGCAAGTAGTCTTGACACAAGAGCACGGTGTGAATGGATTCTTGGATGAAGAAAGCCAAGGATATGAGCTACTAATGGACTTGCACAAGTCGGTTGAAAGAGAGACGCCATTTGTAGAGTTGGGTAACCGAGTGACAAGGTTTGAAGTTGGGTCAAGCATGGGTACGATTCAAGAGAGCTTTGCATTGGTCGTGGAAGAAACTAGCAAGGGTAAGTCTAGTTTTGAGGATGACGATTGGAGCGAGCTCAAAACCCTTAAGGTGGACCTAAAGCAACTTCACGTTGGGCTAAGGTATGCGTTCTTAGGTCCCAACGAGTCTTACCCGGTTATTGTAAATGATAGTTTGAACGAGAATGAACTATCCTCTCTCTTAGTTGTATTTAGGAAGTATAGGAAATCCATTGGTTATTCTTTTGTTGACATCAAGGGTATTTTCTCTACTTTATGCACACATAGAATCCATCTAGAAGATGAATCAAGGACTTCTATTGAACATCAAAGGAGGTTGAATCCGAATTTGAAGGAAGTTGTAAAGAAAGAGATTCTTAAGCTTCTAGATACGGGTACTATCTACCCAATATCGGATTGTACTTGGGTCTCACCGGTTCAATGTGTGCCTAAGAAAGGGGGGATTACGATTGTTAAAAATAAAAAGGATGAAATGATACCTACTAGGACCATAACCGGGCATATGATGTGCATTGACTATATGAAGCTCAATTCATCTACTCGTCAGGATCACTTTCCATTACCTTTCATAGATCAAATGCTTGAACGCTTAGCCAATCATCCGTTTTATTGTTTTCTAGACGGTTATTCGGGTTTCTTTCAAATTCCCATACACCCGAACGACCAAGAGAAAACGACTTTCACATGCCCTTATGGTACCTTCGCATATCGAAGGATGCCATTTGGGCTATGTAATGCACCGGCAACATTCCAATGATGCATGATGTCTATTTTCTCGGATCATATTGAAGACATGGTAGATGTTTTTATGGACGACTTCTCCGTGTATGGCTCTTCGTTTGGTGTTTGCTTGTCTAATCTTTGTAGGGTCTTGCAACGATGTGAGGAGGCGAACTTGGTACTCAATTGGGAGAAATGCCAATTCATGGTACGTGAGGGCATTGTGCTTGGGCATAAGGTCTCCGAGAAGGGGATTGAGGTAGACAAGGCCAAGATATAGGTCATGGTTAGCTTGGAGCCACCAAGGACGGTTAAGGATGTCCAAAGCTTTTTGGGTCATGTGGGATTCTATCGCCGTTTCATCAAAGACTTCTCAAGGATCACAAGGCCTCTCACTAGGCTAGTTTGCAAGGATGTTGAGTTCAACCTTGATGACGAGTCTATGGTGGCGTTCTTGGAGAAAAAGAAAGCGTTGGTTAGTGCTCCTATTGTCCAAGCCCCGGATTGGGATCTTCCTTTCGAGATTATGTGTGACGCAAGTGACTTCGCGGTTGGAGCTGTCTTAAGCCAAAGGAAGGACAAGAAGACCAACGTCATCTACTACGCAAGTAGAACTTTATATGACACTCAAGCTCGCTACGCCACCACCGAGAAAGAATTGCTAGCGGTAGTCTTGCCATGGAAAAGTTTCGGTCCTATGTTGTGGGTTCAAAGGTGATTGTTTACACGGACCATGCGGCCTTGAGGTACATCCATGCCCAGAAGGACACAAAGCCAAGACTACTCCGTTGGATCTTGCTCTTGCAAGAGTTTGATATGGAAATTGTGGATAAGAAAGGTATTGAGAACGGGGTCGCGGATCACCTATCAGGGTTGAGGATTGAGGACCTAGTTCCAATAGAATACAAGCTCCCTGAGGAGAGTCTCATGGTTGTTAGTGTCTTGAGGAAAGGGATTGAGGCCGTGAAAGGTATTGGGAATGCTAACGGTTTAGAAGATGACAAACTCCCTTGGTATGCAGAATATGTCAACTATCTAGCTTGTAGGAGATAACCACCAAGGTTTGATGGATATCAAAGGAAGAAGTTCTTTAGGGACATCACTCGGTTTTATTGGGATGAACCTTACTTGTACACTCTTTGCAAGGACAAGCTCTATAGGAGATGTATCCCCGAGGAGGAAGTTTGTGGTATCTTGATGCAATGCCACGGTTCGTCGTATGGAGGTCACTTCGCTTCTTTCAAGACGGTTGCTAAGGTTCTACAAGCGGGGTTTTGGTGGGCAACGATGTTTAAGAATGCCCAAGAGTTTGTATCGAGGTGTGATGCTTGCCAAAGGAAAGGAAGCATTAGTAAACAGGATCAGATGCCCCAAAATCCGATCCTTGTGGTGGAAGTCTTTGACGTGTGGGGGATAGAATTCATGGGTCCTTTTCCTTCTTCTTATGGGAACCAATATATATTGGTGGGGGTAGATTATGTGTTCTAAGTGGGTCGAGGCAATTGCAAGCCCGACCAATGATGCGAAAGTTATTCTAAATATGTTCAAGACCATAATCTTCCTACGGTTTGGGGTTCCACGGGTCGTGATTAGTCACGGAGGGAGTCACTTCATCCATAAGGTATTCAAGGGTCTACTTAAGAAGCGCGGGGTCAATCATAAGGTATCAAACGAGCGGACAAGTAGAGGTTTCCAACCGGCAAATCAAAGCCATTCTAGAGAAGACGGTTGGAAGTTCAAGAAAAGATTGGTCCAACAAGCTTGATGATGCGTTGTGGGCTTATTGAACCGCCTTCAAGACACCGATAGGAACTACCCCATTCAACCTTTTCTATGGTAAAGCTTGTCACTTGCCGGTTGAGTTAGAGTACAAGGCCTTGTGGGCGGTGAAACTTCACAACTTCGATTTAAACACCGCACAAGAGAGGCGATTGATTCAACTCCAAGAGTTAGATGAGATTAGGCTAGAGGCCTATGAGTGCTCAAGGATCTACAAGGAACGGACCAAGGCGTTCCATGACAAGAAGATCTTGTGAAAGGACTTCAAAGTTGGAGACCTAGTGTTATTGACTACAAGAAAACACAGTTTTTGCGACTCCCAAAAGTGTCCCAAAATATTCGCAAATGACAGGTTTGCGACCATTTTGCGACTAAAAAAAGTAGTCGCAAAATAGTCGCAAATATACGACTACTTTGGGACGACTTATTGTCGTCGTATATAAGCGACTATGTTGACACTGAAATTAAAGGTCGTTTATTGGCGACTACTTGCTAACATCTTTTTTATTCGTATTATAGAGACGACTTTGGGACGGTTATGTAGTCGTGTTTTAGCGACCATTTGTAGACACCATGAGCTGTCGTATATTGGCAACTATTTGCTGACATCTTTTTTAGTCGTATTATAAAGACTACTTTGGAACGGTTTTTAGTCGTGTTTTAGCGACCATTTGTAGACACCATGAGTTGTCGCATTATCAAGACTACTTTGGGATGGGTTTATTTGCAACTGTTTCGAGAACTCATTCGCAAAAGAGTCACATACTAGCAACTAATTTGACACTATTTTATTCTTGTCCTCGTCACAAATCAATAATTTAGTCGCAAAAGAGTCACTTATTACCAACATATTTGCCACTATTTTGTTCTTGTCCTGGCCGGAAATCATTAATTATATTCAAAATCAAATTACAAAAAAACTTAAAATCTAAATAAATATTTGAAATTCAGGTTTTTATAACAAAAACTTTATACAAAACATAATATCCTAAACATTATATCCAAAAATATAATAGCCAAACTTTAAACATCCAAAATCAAAATCTCAAAGAACCTAATACTATTATTAAGATGGAGAGATTGTGGCATGTACGCTGGCTTATGCATTGGCTTGTGCGTTGGCTGGTGCGGTGGCTGGTGCTGTGGCTGCTTGAGAAGCCCCCACATACGATGCAAATCAAGGATCCTTATCTTTGAAGTACGAGAGGTAAGACTCCAAGCTTGAGATTCGAGTTTGAGAAAGTTGTTGCTCCGCATCACGTCGAGCATTTTCCGCTTCTTGTGCTGCGATCTTTTGATGAGCAGCTTGAAGTTGTTCTTGCATGTCTGAAATTGA
This sequence comes from Eutrema japonicum, assembly GCA_030161315.1. Lineage (NCBI taxonomy): Eukaryota > Viridiplantae > Streptophyta > Magnoliopsida > Brassicales > Brassicaceae > Eutrema > Eutrema japonicum. The sequence goes on from BSQW01000011.1 coordinate 37,817,157, forward strand.
TGTCGAAGAGCTTGCATAACTTGATTTGGTCCCATTGTTGAACATATCTCCAAGTTCGCCAAGACAAAAAGCATTTCCCATGGCATCTGTTTCAGTAGACTAAAACCACAAAAAAAACAATTTAGACCACAATTGATATGCTCAAAATAATACCCTAAAAGTACTAAGCAGTAGTTGTAGTATAGTAGGGGTCGAACACAAGGACTCACAAAGACACACAATAGATTATGAAGACGAGAATTAAGTTAAGCAATAAATAATATTGAAAACAAGACTTAAATTAAAACGGTGGTAAATTCAATTGGAGAAAGATAGGTTCAAGGTTTTTCTCAGGAAACCAATGAATGCAGGTAAACTAACTAACATGATTCAGATTTAGCGCGGTTCTTGAACTCAAATCACTAAAGTATAGCTAGCCAACTCTCGTTGCGAAAACTATCTAAATCTAAATCCTAGGAATTCCAAATCTCTTTGCGAATCCTAAAGTCTAAATCAGCTTTTAGATCGGGTTTGATTTGTTCACAAAACAACTAAACCAAATCTCTTTTCGAATAGTTATTTTACCTACCTAAGGTTCTATCAGGTAGTTAATCGCACTCTCGTGCCTAATTAATTATCCTAAGATCTAAGTTCCAGATTCGTCAACCTAGAATTAGCTTTGAACACAACCTAAGGTGAAGAACTAATTCAGATGGTGAATCCTAATAACTTATCAACCTAGCATTCAGAGAAAACGCTTATTAGAACCCTAAACCTAACAGGAGATCTACTCAGACATGGAAATTGAAGCAATAAACATGTTTGAATAAATCATCAAATAAAATAGAAAGAGTATCAAAAAGGGTTCGAAATCTTCTCTCCGACGAACAGAGTCTCAGACTTGTCTCCCTTCAAAAGCTCTCTCACGAAACCAGAATAAAATAAAGCATAGCCATGAAAGTGGCTGTAAAATCTTATTAAATAACCTAAATCACGTTTTGGGGTTTCTTGTAAATAGTAAAGTCTTCTGGGCCATTTTGCAATTCTTCAATACTTCATTAAACTCGCGGGTCGTGTCTGCCTCGGTGAGTATCGACCGATACTAGGCAGTATCGATCGATACTGATGCTTCAAATCGGGTACTCAGCTACATGAACCTCTGCTTCGATCCAAAATGCTCCAGAAAGCTCCAATAATGCTCCAAACGTGCTAAAACCTGTAAAAGACTCTAAACCACTACGAAATAGTAGAAAGACTCCATAAACGGACTTATATCATGGCTTAAACGGGGTAAAAACAATGATATATCAACTCCCCCAGACTTAGCCTTTGCTTGCCCTCAATAAAATAGAAGACTAAACCATAGAAAGAGGTTTGAAAACGTAGAGACTCACATGTTCATGAAACATCGCAATGACCATTTTCCCAAGCACCCATATGTCACCTAACCAGCTTTTGATCTAACCACCATGTATTTCTCCGTAGACATTCTCAGCTTCCAAGACTACACACATTATCTCACAGCATCGTTCAATCAAGCCATCCTCGCCAATTTCATCGCTGTGAATTAATATCAAGAACCTTCTAGATTATTTCCCATACAATATCATGACAAGGAACCACACTTTCCCCAGTGTTATATAGCCTAAGGTTGGTGAAAGAAACAAAAGAACCAAATGGATTGTGAAAATCGAAAATCGTACCTGTGAAGGTGATAAGTGTCGATCGATACATACTGGTATCGATCGATACCAGCTGTATGTCGACACACTGATTTCAAATCAGTGGCATCGAGTTGCTTAACCCAGGGAAAGTGATCCAAAGTGTTAGAAGTTAGCACTGTTAGGAACACTCAAAAACAAATTAATAGCAACAAGATAATCAAGCATAAATCCATGAGTTCAAATGCAAAAAATAAAAATAAAGCTAACATAAGTTTAACACAAACGAAAAATAAAAACAAAAATAAAAACATATGTACAGACTCACCAGTGGGTTGCCTCCCACCAAGCGCTTGTTTTAAGTCACGAGCTTGACTTTACGGACGATCAGTCATGAGAAGAATGAGAACTTGCGCCGAAACAAGCTCCACAATTTGACATCGCCAGCTTCAGAGTTCCGCTCATCATGATCTCCACAAACTCCTGTCCTTTCTCTTTCAGCTCCCGAGTAAGGATAATTCTAGCCTTAGAAAATGGCTTCGAAGTTCCCTTGCACTTTACTTTATATTCAATTGAATCTCCATCGCACTTCTGAGGGGTTAAAGTCACATGGGGAACACTTTTTACTCCTTTGCCCTGCACCTTCTTCTTTGCCTTGGCTGTTTTGACGTCTGTCTTGGTGATGACAGAAGGACTATCTAGAAGGGCTATGACAGTTGGCTCGTCAGGAGGCTCTTCCAAAAGATCAACTACCAACGTCTCTCCTGTAACCATGGTGATGCAAGAGATATGTGTGGGAGGTCCTCTAGTAGGAATGGCTTCGTTGTACACCTCCTTGTCAATGTACTAGAACGAGATGTGCTTGCTGGTGTGTCCATAATGGCACCAAACGTAGCCATGAACGGTCTTCCAAGGATCAACTGCGTACGAGAATGTGCACTCATCTCCACAACCTGAAAATATGTAGGAACTAGGCAATCTCCTACGTTAACCAGCAAATAAGGGATTGTACCATTGGGAAGTGAGGTGGAACAGTCTGCGTATGTGATATATGCCTTTGGAGATCGAATATCAGCTCCCAATATTTCTGCAATTTCCCTTGACATGACATTGATGCTAGCCCCTGAGTCAATGAGAGACTCTTTGAATTCAACTCCATAGATGGAGCATGGAACGGAGAATATTCCTGGGTCTTCCCTCTTGGTTAACTGCCTCAGCGGTAGTGGTTTGCTTCTTGCCATAATGAAGAGTGCCTTAATTTCTTCCAGAGTTTCTCTGCAATCTTTGAAGTGACTTAGCAAAGGCCAGCCCTCTAAAGCTTCTTCAAAAGTGAACGAGTGGGGTATCCTTCGTACCATCTTCTCAAAACCACGCAGCTGCTTCAGAGTGATGGGGGTTCGGAGGTGTTGAGCAATATGATTCAGCTTCTTGGGCTTGTGAAGTCTGTCAACACTCGTACGATCGATGCTTGCTCCTTCGAGACGTCCTTGAGAGATTCTTGAACGGGTATCGATCGATACAAGAGGGTATCAGTCGACACAGAGGTGATTTCCGAAATCTCTTCGTCATCCTTGGCAAGATTGACCAAAACCTTTGCAGTTGAGCTCCTCTGCACTCCTAGGTGTATCTCACTTCCACTCCGCGAGGGGATAGCAGTGACGTCTTCGTCCAATGAATGAACCATCAGTTCCTTGACAGTTGATGCAGTTTGAGCTACCTGAGTTTCCATCATCTTCTGCTGAATATTAATAGCGTCGATCCTTCCACACAAATCAGTATACAGGACATCAATCTTCCCATTGAATTCTACAGTTAGCCTCTGCTGTCCTTGAATAAGCTGTTCAAACATAGATTCAATCTTGCTCTCAGAAGTTCTAGGTGGTGTGGGTTGTCGTTGATACCTTTGATCCGGAGATCCAACTCCATCAATGTAGTTAACATATTCCACTTCATCCTTTTCAACAAGATGAACAACCTTCTGCTGCTTGCCCATCAACAAATTATGCATTGAATCTAACTTAGTATTCACCTCAGCAATCTGACTGCAATCCGAATTACCAGATTGCTTCTTGCGCTCCATGTCTGCATTCTTGGTACTATTGCTAGAAACCAAGTTCTCAATAAGCACATAGGCATCGTCGGGATACCTGGTGTTGAAATTTCCATTACTTGCAGCATCTAAAGACATCAGATACCTCCAATCGATCCCTCTGTAGAAAGTACCCAGCAGCTGAACCTGAATGAACTCATGGGGTGAACCATTTCTCTGATATGACCTGAAACAAATCCAAGCATCATTGAGTGCCTCAGTCGGACCCTGAGAAAACTGAGAAATCTTGTTCCTGAGATCCTCGGATCGTGCATCATCATAGAAGTTTTTTAGGAAAGCAGTCTTAGTTTGATCCCAAGTAGTCAGCGATCCAGGAGTCAACTGCTTCAGCCAGTAAGTCGCTTCTCCACCAAGAGAGTATGGGAAAGCTTGCAGAAAAGGTAGTCGTAGGACACTCCATTGCTCTTGATGCTATTGACCAAGTCCTCGAACCTCTCAATATGATCCATGGGATGTTTGCTGGAAAGACCATGAAAAGGGTGCTGTCCCACAAGAGTGTAGTATGCAGGTTTCAGCTCAAAGTCATTCCTCTGATAAGGTGGAGGACGAATCGCTGATCGATTTGCATAGAACTGATCAGGTCTGTTGCACTCACCAATCGTTCTCCCACGATTAACCACAACATTCCCAGCGTTCGCGTTTCCAGCGACAATCTCTTCGACAACAAGAGCAAGTGGAATGATGTCCCCCTCTCCATCCAGACGATGCCCTCTCGCATTGCACAACTGACCCTCTTGGTCTCTCAAAGCTCCAGCAGCATCCTGAATCAGAATCATTGTGTTGTTCATCTATGCTGGCTTCTTTGCTTTCATGTTTGCATGTTCCAAATTCACACCTGAAACACACTAGGCAAGGCACGTAAGTAACAAAAAACAAGTTGAGTATCGACCGACACTGGGTGGTGTCGATCGATATCAACAAAAAGAGAACGGCGAGTATCGACCGACACTAGATAGTATCGACCGATACCGACAAACTTGGTCGAAATTCTCAAACTAAAATCTAATGGCGAATTGAGTCCCCGGCAACGGCGCCAAATTTGATATGCTCAAATTAATACCCTAAAAGTACTAAGCAGTAGTTGCAGTATAGTAGGGGTCGAACACAAAGACTCACAAAGACACACAATAGATTATGAAGACGAGAATTAAGCTAAGTAATCAATAATATTGAAAACAAGACTTAAATTAAAACGGTTCTAAATTCTATTGGAGAAATATAGGTTCAGGGTTTTTCTTAGGAAATCAATGAATGCAGGTAAACTAACTAACAAGATTCAGATTTATCGTGGTTCTTGAACTCAAATCACTAAAGTATAGCTAACCAACTCTCGTTGCGCAAGCTATCTAAATCTAAATCCTAGGAATTCCAAATCTCTTTGCGAATCCTAAAGTCTAAATCAGCTTTTAGATCGGGTTTGATTTGTTCACAAAAGAACTAAACCAAATCTCTTTGCGAATAGTTATTTTGCTCACCTAAGGTTCTATCAGGTAGTTAATCGCACTCTCGTGCCTAATCAATTATCCTAAGATCTAAGTTCCAGATTCTTCAACCTAGAATTAGCTTTGAACACAACCTAAGGTGGATAACTAATTCAGATGGTGAATCCTAATAACTAATCAACCTAGCATTCAGAGAAAACGCTTATGAGAACCCTAAACCTAACAGGAGATCTACTCAGACATGGAAATTGAACCAATAAACATGTTTGAATAAATCATCAAATAAAATAGAAAGAGTAACAAGAAGGGTTCGAAATCTTCTCTCCGACGAACAGAGTCTCAGACTTGTCTCCCTTCAAAAGCTCTCTCACAAAACCAGAATAAAATAAAGCATAGCCATGAAAGTGGCTGTAAAATCCTATTAAATAACCTAAATCACGTTTTGGGGCTTCTTGTAAATAGTAAAGTCTTTTTGGCCATTTTGCAATTCGTCAATACTTTATTAAACTCGCGGGTCGGGTCTGCCTCGATGAGTATCGACCGATACTAGGCAGTATCGATCGATATTATTGCTTCAAATTGGGTACTCAGCTACACGAACTTCTACTTCGATCCAAAATGCTCCATAAAGCTCTAATAATGCTCCAAACGTGTTAAAACCTGTAAAAGACTCTAAACCACTACGAAATAGTAGAAAGACTCTATAAAACAGACTTATATCATGGCTTAAACGGGGTAAAAACCATGATATATCAACAATTCAGACTAACAATTTTCGTATCTGTTGCAGGAAGGCTGAAACAGATGCAACAAGGCTGAAATATATGCAAGACAAGGACAATCACACAAAAAGGCTGAAACAGATGCAACAAGGCTGAAACATTTTCGTATCTGTTGCAGGGAGGCTGAAACAGATGCAAGAAGGCTGAAAACATATGCATGCAAGAAGGCTCAATCAGTATTCCAGTATTTCAACCAACGATGCTATCAATTTTCTCAACAAAACAAAGACAAGGACAATCACACAAAACGAACTGAAACAGAAAGAGAAAAACAAAAGACAATCTTTAACTGAAACTGAAACAGAAATGAAAACAGAAATTGAAACATAAAGAGATACGATTGACCAAAGAGAAAGACTAAAGAGAAAGACCAAAGAGAAAGACCAAAGAGAAAACTAAAGAGAAAGACCAAACAGAAACGAAAACTGAAACTGAAAACGAAAACGAAAACAGAAACGAAAACTGACCAAAGAGAAAGACAAAAACAACAACAAAAACAATTGACAGAACAATTCAAACAAAACGAAACTGAAACAGAAAGAGATAACAAAAGACAATCAGATTGAATAAACAAAAGAGAAGTGGAAACGAACAAGAATGTGAAACTGAAAGTGAAAGAGAAGAGAAATACATGTTAATATGAAACGAACCAGAATGTGAAACGAACCAGAATGTGAATCAGACAAAAGAGAAAGTGAAACTGAAAACTTACCAGAATATAGTGAAGTGGAAACGAACCAGAATGTGATTCAATCAGATTAAAGCAAAAAAAGACATGTTAATATGCTAAGAAGAGGAAGAAAAAAACGAAATTACCTTGAGAAATATCTCATTCTATTGGTCAATGGTGAGGCTTCGATGAGTTGATTGTTGAGAAGAAGGCTCTGAGATATCAGCATCCACATCCATATGTGACATTTCCTCTTCTATGTTCTTCTCATAAGTGTCATGAACCTTCTTGGCCTTTTGATCAACAAAAGTACCATCTGCCCTTGTATGTGTTTTCATAAACACTTTTCCAAAGGAGACATGACGCCCTAATTCTTCCTCCTACAACGATAAAAAACATATTAATTTTATAAAATGCAATATATAAACCAATGAAAACATATTACCATTTCTTGTTGCACTTGCAAGTAAGAATTCTGCCTGGATACGTGTTTGTGGGGACCAAGACCGCCACAGTCTGAGTTACGGCACTGTGAGTAAGTAGATCTCTCACCACAGTTTTTAGCTTGGCTCACAATTCCTTTCATCCATTTTTTGGCTCTCCTCAAGAATCCCGCTCTCACCAGGTCCGTAATCCCGTGATCCCAATTGTATTTCCGCTACACAATACAATAATGTTAAGTATCATTGAATATAAATCATAACTATAGTAAAATGAAAACAATATGGTATTACCGCAAATGTTATGAAATATCTCTCTTGAATGTCTATAGGCGTTTTGCGCCAGCTATAGTAGGGACCATCAAACTTCCTACGAAATATGCTAGCAATGACTCGGGACATTTTCCTTTGTCCCGGTTAAACCTGTCACATGATAATCAAACCTGTTAAATAAAAACAGCAATTATTCATGCATCAATCAGATTCAAATCTGATTAAATGAAAGCAATCAGATTCAATAAACGCAATCAGATTCAATCAAAGCAATCAAAGCAATCTGATTCAAACAAATACCCTTATAAATCATGTAAACTCATTAGACAGAACAATGAAACTGAAACTAACTACTAACATCAGATTCAAGAACCAATGAAACTGAAACTAACAACAATTTTAATGAATTAAACTGAAACTAACTACTAATTTGAATGAGTAGGACCATGTTCATTCGAAACTGAAACTAACTACTAAAATGAAACTAACAACTAATTTGAAACTGAAACTAACTACTAAACTGAAACAGAACCATCGACATCCAGAACCAAACTACTATGCTCAGAAACTACTAAACTGAAACAGAACCGGAGAACATCCAGAACCAAACTACTTTATCCCGGTTAAACTACTATGCTCAGAAACAAACTACTATGCTCAGATATTCATCAATCAATCCTCAAGACAAAACAAACTACTATTATAGGCAAAATCAAACTGAAACAAACAAACTACTAATTAGTAGAGGCAACTAACCACAATCGATCATAATCACAGACAATCACCTTACCAAGTGTTCGGTACTTGGGGAATAGGATGTGGACTCAAGATTAGTAGATGTTCTCGGCCAGGAAGAGCCAACAAATCATCTAACAACTGGTCGAAGTCTTGTTGTGGCTCTGGAGCATTCGGAGGAGAAAGATGCTCCAAAATTTGAACCGACTGCGGTTGTTGAAGGGGACTCTGATAAGATGGATATTGTTGCTGTGGAAGCTAATAAGACGGTTGTGGCTGGAGAATGTGGTAAGGAGGCGGTTGAGTCATCGGAGGATTAGCATTTGCCACTTCTGTCTGTGGTACTCCTTGCGGCGGTTGTGTTGTCTAAGGATATTGGGCAGGAAGAGTTCTAGATGGCTGGGAGACAGATTCTGTTGCAGAAGAGGACTGGTTGGAGGCGTGAGAAGACGAGTCGAGACCACCGATTGATCTCCCATTGGCAGATGATTGGCCACCACCGCGACCTCTACCACCTCGGCCTTTACTTGTTTTTGGCGGGGAAGCCATTATCGGAGATTGAAAGAGAAAGAGAAATGGAGATTGAGAGACAAAGAGAATCGGAGATGAGAGAAAGTGTTTCGGAGATTGAGAGAGAGGATTGGTATCGGAGATTGAGAGAGAAAGGATTGGTACCGGAGATTGAGAGAGAAAGAGATCCGGAGAAAGAAAACCAGAGAAAGGTTCGTCGGCTATTTGAGTTTGTCGACAATAGAAGAGAAGAGATAGGGTTTCATTTAGTATTTAACAAAGTAGTCCCTAAATAGTCGCTAAACTGGTCGCAGAAAATAAATAAAGGAGGGACAAATTGCACTTGTTAGTTCACGAAAATACTTGAAGACTTGTGAAAAAAATTAAATAATTAGAAATAGTCGCAAAATCGTCTCAAAATGGTCCCACAATTGTTTCAAAGTAGTCACAAAGTGCCACTGTTTTGTGACCGTATTTAATAATTCATTACCCTATACCCTAAACCCTAAAAATAAGGCTATACAATCATTCTAACACTAAATCTAAGACTGAACCCCTATCTACAACCATAAATTGTAATTTCAATCAGTCTAAAAAAAATTAATATCTTTCAAAAATATTTCTTCATAAAACACATATGTACTAAGTACATATCATGATAATATACAACCATTAGTTTTAAAATTAGGAATTTAAATTTTTAATCTATGTAATCATCATTCACTAGTTCAAATAGAAGTAAAAAAGTTCAAATTAACATATTTAAAATTATATATTGATGATTTTAAGAAAAAAATTGAGTGCAGTGGCTAAACTGTCGCAGATTAGTCACAATTTCAGGTGTTGGTCTAGAAATAGTCGCAAAATAGTGGGTATAGTAAGACAATTATGTGACTATTACGAAAATTGTCGAAAATCTGTTTTAAAATTAGAAATAGTCGTAAAATCGTGGGTAAATTAAGACAATTTTGTGACTACTAATAAAATTGTTGAAAAATGTTCGAACCCAGGATCTCCAAACCTTGTATGCAAGGTACGTAACCAAAGAGCTATTGTGTTCAATCGGTATTTGGTTACATTTACTTATATATAAAGCATGTACTTATTAATAATTCATTACCCTATAACCTAAACCCTAAAAATAAGGCTATACAATCATTCTAACACTAAATCTAAGACTAAAACCATATATACAACCATAAATTGTAATTTCAATCAGTCTAAAAAAAATTAATATTTTTCAAAAACATTTCTTCATAAAACACATATGTACTAAGTACATATCATGATAATATACATCCATTAGTTTTAAAAATTAGAATTTAAAATTTTAATTTCTGTAATCATGATTCTGTAGCTCAAATAGAAGTAAAAAATTCAAATTAACATATTTAAAATTCTATATTGATGATTTTAAGAAAACAATCGAGTGCAATGGCTAAACTGTCGCAGATTAGTCACAATTTCAGGGGTTGGTCAAGAAATAGTCGCAAAATGGTGGGTATAGTAAGACAATTATGTGACTACTACGAAAATTGTCGAAAATGTGTTTTAAAATTAGAAATAGTCGCAAAATCATGGGTAAATTAAGAAAATTTTGTGACTACTAATAAAATTGTTGAAAAATGTTTTCCTGGGTTTCAAACCCAAGATCTCCAAACCTTGTGCAAGGTGCGTAACCAAAGTGCTATTTTGTTCAATCGGTATTTGGTTACATCTACTTATATATAAATCATATACTTAATAATTATATACAGTTGACAAAAAATAATAATTATATTACAAAGATGTAAATGATAATTATATTACAAAGATTTATATTACAGAGAAAGAATGATAATTATATTATTACAAAGATGTAAATTTAAATATTATTCAAATTCCTCATCTTCATCATTTGAAGATAATAAATTACAAAGAAATTCGTCCTCTGGTTCTGCGTCTTCGATCTCATAATCAATTTCTTCACAAGGATGATTTCCCTCTACTAAATTATCAACTATGATTTCATCAATCGTATATGTGCTATCATCAATTGTTTGCTGCAGTATAACCGACTCTTTTTTGTTACACTTTCCTTGAACAGCTTGCCTTGGATTTACTTTGAGAACTGTGAGCCACACCTTTCGATCTCGTTTAATGCATGGGTATGAAAGATAACAAACTTGATCAGCTTGAGATCATGTACATTAAGTAGGTGTAACATTAGAAGTAGACATACACACATATATATACATACGTACATAAATTAAAACAAAAATTACCTAAAATAAAAGGTTCGTAATTTTGATATCTCCTTGATGATAGCACATCAACAATGCCTCCTTCTCACATTCGGGTACCTTTGCCAATCGTAGGGTCATACCATTCATAGTAGAAAAGTGTGATCTTCAAATTCAAAAATCCTGGATACTCGAGCTTTATGATATTGTCAACAGTCCCATAAAAATCATCCTCGTCAGATGCTTATGATCCATAATTTTGTCCTCGCACACATACCCCATAGTTCATTGTTTTTTTCGTGAGTCCGTTGTCTTGCGTGTGAAACAAATACCCTCTAGTAAAATACATGGGCCATGACTTGACTTTATTTTCGGGACCTTCCACTATTTCAAGAACCCAAGGAGGAAAATGTTGTTGACTTCTCATTGTACTCACCTACATATATATATGCAAATATATTAAAAAATAAATCCATAAATATTCTTAAATAATCATATATAGGTGGATATATAGTAAATACGTACATATTGGCGAACCTATATATGAAAATCATCATCTCCTTTCGATTTCACCTCATCATCGGAGAGTTCCGTATATTCAAATCGAATTTGCACTTCCAACAATCTGTTTTGCCAACAACAATATATATGTAACAAATATTTAATTATAAAAATTAAATAAAGGATCACAAATAACGTTAATGAAGCATATATAATTACCTCTCAAGCGGCTGAAAATAGTCACAATTGCGCAAGACATATGCATGTACGCATTTATAATCTTTCTCAGTTAACCAAAATTCACTACTTTGGCCACTTGGACGACCTACTTGAGTGAATATATCTGGTGCCGGTATAGGATATACATGTATTTCACCTTCATCATAACGACTTGACCTCCGAAGTAACGTCCAAAAATTAAATTAATAGTCATCAACAATTCATTTTAGCTCGTATATTTCGAAGAGGCCGGATTGAAATGACTGTTATGAGAAATAGTCACCATGCATCATACCTTCTTATGCGAGCTGTAGAATTGTGAGAAGCAAAGTAGTGTTATGAGAAATAAGATATCTCGTCATTTATGTATGATTGAACTATTGATCTCGCTGGATATCTTTTGTTCTTCGCCTTCCCTTTTAAACGTTTTAAAAACCTTTCGAAGGGATATATCCATCTATATTGCACAGGACCAGCAAGCTCTGCTTCGTAAGGTAGGTGTATTGGTAGGTGCTCCATCACATCAAAGAAAGAAGGTGGGAAGAGTTTTTCCAAATTACACAAAATCATGACAATGTTATCCTTCAGAATTAAAATCATATATATATAAACAAAACATATATGATAATATATATATATACATACCTGACAATGCAAGGTGCACCTTACGCGGTAGAAGTTCAGCAAAGACAAACGGAAGCAATCGTTCCATAAATACATGGCCGTCGTGACTTTTCATTTCCGAGAGCTTTCCACCGTTGATGTCTGCACAACTAGCTAAATCTGCTACATAGCCATCGGGGAATCTAACCTCATGTTTGACCCATTGTAGTAAGATTTCTTTTGCTTTTGAAGTCAATCGCCAAATAGGAAATGGAGCTCTCCTTTGATCATCTACATGCAAATCTTTTCGAGAACAACCCCTTGCAATATCTAATCTTGACATCACTATGTCTTTTGATCTGTCTTTAATATTCATAATAGTATGCATGATGTTGTCGAAAAAATTCTTCTCGATATGCATCACATCAAGATTGTGTCGTAGCATCAGATCGTTCCATTACGGTAGCTCCCAAAATATGCTTTCTTTATGCCAATTATGCCACTCCCCATAGCCGGCCACTTTTTGTTCATGACCATTTCCACCGCATTCAGATGTTTTGAGTGGTTCTGCATGCCTTATACGCTCATATAAAACTTGTTCGCCAGTCAAAGATTGAGGTGGGTAGTAATTCAATGCTTGATTTTCCTTCAAAAAATTTATTTTATTCTTCCGTAACGAATGACTTATAGGAAGAAATCTTCTGTGACAGTCAAACCAACATGTCTTCCTACCAGCCGGAAGATAAAAAGCATTTGTATCACCCATACAAATGGGACACGATAGTCTTCCATGTGTCGTCCATCCCGACAACATACCATATGCTGGAAAATCGCTTACTGTCCACAAAAGAACAGCTTTCAGGTTGAAATTTTGATCTAATGACACATCATATGCCTCAACTCCGTTATACCATAACTCCTTTAACTCGTCGATCAGTGGTTGGAGGAAAACATCAAGACTGGCTCGTGGATGATTTGGTCCCGAATTCAAAATTGTAAGAAACGAATACTCAGTATTCATACACATATATGGGGGTAAGTTGTATGGAGTCATGATAATAGGCCACAACGAGTGATTTTTTGACATACCAAAAGGATTAAAACCGTCAGTACATAACCCAAGATATACGTTTCGTGTTTCTTCTTTGAACGTAGGATGCAAATGTTGGAAATTCTTCCACTCTGCCGCATCAGATGGATGACACATTACTCCGTCTTTTGAATCATGCTCAGCATGCCATCTCATCGATGCTGCAGCCTTCTCTGATTTGTACATTCTCTTCAATCTGTCAGTAATAGGTAAATACCACATACGACTGAACGGGATTTTAGTTTGTCCCTCACTAGCCTTATATCTTGGTTTTGCACAGAACTTGCAATGCTTCAACTTCTCATCTTCTTTCCAGAAGAGCATACAGTTATCTATACATACATCAAATGTATGGTACGACAATCCTAGCTTTCGCATCAAAGTTTCTGTCTCATAGTACGAAGTAGGTGCTTGATTACCCTCTGGTAAATACTCCGTAAACAATTCAGACCATGAGTCCATGCAGCTTTAAGCCCTATTATGGTCTGCCTTAATGTTCATGAACCGAGCAGCCAAAGATAACTTCGATTGACCTTCACGACATCCATCATAAAGTGAAGTATTTGCAGCATCTAACATGCCGTAAAACTGTTTTGCCTCTTGGGTACTAGGTTCTTCATGAACATGTTCATATCCACTTTCATGTTTATGATGATACTCATGATGATTAAATGGCGTAGTGTCATGAAATGCATCATTCACCATCCTAACATATACATTCCCCCCCCCCCCATCATATGTTGTTGGTTGATGAGTACCACTAGTATGATCTACATTAGCATAATGACTATTCGTTCCTCCCCCAACCACATCATAATCTTCACCATGTTCAGACCATACATAATATCCTGACATAAATTCTCTACTATGCAAATGTTTCGAAATTGTACTTCCGTTTAAAAATTTGGAATTTTGACATTTTAAACAAGGACAGTGAAACCTACCTCCACTGCTTTGCGCTAATGACTGGGTATTAGAAAAATTCATGAACTGATCCACCCCCGCCAAGAATTCACTGCAGATATGATTTGTGTGTGGATCGATCCTATTATACATCCACTCTCGTGATGCATTCCACATTTTTTTTTTGGACTCGTTTCCTTTTTTTTTTTGAGAGAAATGATTTGTGTGTTAATGGGGGAGAGAGCGACGAGTCTTATATAGGCAAAACATTTGTGACTAATTTGGGACTCCTAAAAAGTAGTCACAAATTTACCACTATTTTGCCACATTTTTCCGACTATTTTGGGACTATTGTAAGTAGTCGCAAATGGTAGGTGTACGAACTAACATCAAAATTTTCCACGTTTTTACCTACTTATTTACCGACTACTCTGCAAATCTGTTGCAAATTTGTGACTATAAATTTAAATTGCAAATCAGTGGCAAATTAGCGACTATATTTCCGGACTAAACTAACAGTCGCAAATTTAAGACTATATTTGCGACTATGTTTCCCGACTAAAACAACAGTCGCTAATTCGTCTCAATTTTAGACCATTTTGCGACTAAATTAATATAGTCAAATACTAGTCGGATATCAGTCGCTAATTTGCGACAGATTACCTACGATTAAGTATTGTCGTAAAAGTGCGAATGTTATGCCTCTGCGACCTAAGTAGTCGCTTATTAGTCGCAAAAGAGTCATAAAAGGGTCACTAAAATTTGCGACTAAAAAAGTAGTCGCAAATTGTAGTCACAAAAACTGTGTTTTTTTGTAGTGATTGTTCAACTCCCGCTTGAAGATTTTTCCCGGGAAGTTCAAGTCAAGATGGTTCGGACCGTTCGAGATCAAGGAGGTGAGGCCATATGGGGCCATGGTACTTGTGAACAAGAGTGGCCAAGAATTCATTGCAAATGGCCAAAGACTCAAACCATACCATGCCAAGGAAATCATTGAAGAGGGGGGCTCAATCCCTCTCGATGATGTTCCCCTCGCTTAAAAGCGGTAACCAACGTCAAACTTAGTGACGTAAAACAAAGTGCTCTTGGGAGACACCCCAAGCTTATCTTTGTATATATTTCTCTTTTTATGTTTTTCAATCTTTGTTAGTTCGTTCTAGTCTTTTCGCTAACTGTTTATCGGTTGTTGGGAGTCTTGGGGTCTAAATCTTCAAGGCCAAAAAGAAGTGGAGGTGAATCCAGACCGCGCACCATCCGAAAGGTCTAATCGGGCCAGTGTTGCGACAGGGATTTCCCCCGGGGGAAGTGGACCGGCTCAACGGCACAAGGTCCACATTTTTGCCGATCTAGACTGCGCACCATCCGCAAGGTCTAATCAGGCCGGTGTTGCGACAGGGATTTCCCCCGGGTGGAGTGGACTGCCCCGATTGCACACGGTCCAGTTTTTTTCCGATTGAGACCGCGTGGAGTGAACCGGCTGGATGGCGAGCGGTTGGGAAATTTTGAATTTTTAAACTGGTGCCTTTGACCAGTCAAAGTAGATCTATTATCCAGCAGTCAACCCGGTGCCTCGATCCGCTTCAGACTGACCTGACCCGAGCGACCACTCTCACTCTCTCCTAAAGGCTAAGAGAAATTTTTCTCTTCTCTCATCTTCATTTGCTCATAACTCTCTCATTTCTCACCCAAAAATCAAGATTCAAGTTGCTTTAAGCTCATCTTTCACTCTACTTTGTGCATTCAACATTGTTTTGACCACCTAAGCACAAGATCCCTAGGTATTTTCATAAAATTCATCATCTCCATAGTTAGCAAAAACTCAAACTTTTGGGTTATTCATTTTTCTTGAAAATAGCTAGCATATGGGATTAGGGTTGAAAAAGGTTAGATATCTTGGATTAATGGAGCAACTTGTGCATTTATTTGAGAAATTTTTGAGAAATGGGTTTATGGAAATGTTTTCTTCAAAGATGGTTCCTTTCTTGCAATTTTCTTGAAAAAGAGCATTTAATCTAGATGATTTGATAATTTAAATTGTTTTTGCTAGATTAATTTGTTCTTATTCATGGGACAATTTCTCAAATTGATTATTACTTCAAAATTTTGCTTCTTGATTTTTCTTGGCAAATTTTTGGATTTTAATGGATCTTTGAGAACTTGTAGGAAATGGCAAAAGTGAAGGCATTACCACAAGGCAAGGAGGTCCAAGTCCGAGCTAGAGCAAGTGATGTTGCCTCAAGCTTTAGGCCTAAGAAGAAAGCCACAGCAAAGGAGAAAGGAAAGGAAGTGGCTTTGGATGCCTCAACCACGGTTAAGGAGAAGAGGAGAAAGGGAATGGATGAGCCTCCACCCGCCGCTGAATATTTCAACAAGTTCATGGAAATGGACTTCGAGCAAATGAGGTTTCTAGACCCGGAAGTGCTATAGAGAATGGGCATTCTTGAATATGTGGTCGCAATCTTCGACAACATGGGGTTTGGAAAGTCCATCTTAATGAAAGAGCTAGCTCACCAAGTCTACACATGTCAATTCCTCTCATCCCTTAGAGTGACGTTCTACAATGAGAACTCCACCAAAGCAAATGTTCGGACCGGGTTTGGAGTGTTCTACTTCACCATTGGCCAAACCGACTACCGTGTCACTTTCCTAGAGATATGTTAAATCTTTGGATTCAAGAAGGAGGGCACAAATAGTGGTATCTACTTCCATTACCCGAAGAATGAGTTAATGAAATTGTGGGAAACAATTGGCCGTGGGAAGGTCGTTTAAGGGCACATCAAGTCCACTTTCATCCGTCATCCGCCAATCCGTTATGCACACAAGGTGCTTGCTCACATGTTCTTTGCCAAAATCGAGTTTGGAACGGTTGGTCTTGACAAATTGGAGTTGTTAGGCGTCGGGTTGAAGCCTCTTCTCAAGACTTTTGGAGATGTAAGTGAGTTCAAGGGATGTGAGAGGAAGCCTTCTCTAGCTACTCTTTTGGAGAGGAACCTCTTTTGCTTCCAGGAATGGGTGTTCGAGACAAGCAACAACGATATGTTCAAATTAATACCCTATAAAGTACTAAAGCAGTTGCAGCAGTAAAGTAGGGGTCGAACACAAGGACTCAGAGAAATCACACAATAGATTGTATAGTATCGAATCAAGCTAAGCAGTTCAGATGAAACAAAAAGCAATAAGCAGTAAACGAGTTGTAAATTCAATTGGGAGAAAGATAGGCTCAGGGTATTTCTCATGAGATCAATGAATGCAGGTAAACTAACTAACATGATTCAGATTTAGCACGGTTCTTGAACTCAAATCACTAAAGTATAATTAACCAACTGTCGTTGCGAGAATTGTCTAAATCTAAATCCTAGGAATTCCAAATCTCTTTGCAAATCCTAAAGTCTAAATCAGCTTTTTTAGATCAGGTTTGATTTGTTCACAAAAAAACTAAACCAAATCTCCTTGCGATTAGTAATTTTGCTCACCTAAGGTTCTATCAGGTAATTAATCGCATTGTCGTGCCTAATCAATTATCCTAAGATCTAAGTTCCAGATTCGTCAACCTAGAATTAGCTTTGAACACAACCTATGGTGAAGAACTAATTCAGATGGTGAATCCTAATAATTAATCAACCTAGCATTCAGAGAAAACCCTTATGAGAACCCTGAACCTAAAGTGGATCTACTCAGACATGGAAATTGAAGCAATAAACATGTTTGAATAAATCATCAAATAAAACAGAAAGAGTAACAAGATGGTTCGAAATCTTCTCTCGGACGAAGGGAGTTTCAGACTTGTCTTCCTCACAAATCTCTCTATCAAAACCAAAGTAAAATAAAGCGTAATCAAAGCATTCTCCAACAAAGTGGCTGTAAAACCTAATTAAATAGTCTAAACACGAATTGGGGTCTTCTTGTAAATATTAAAGAGTCGCCAGTAAGTACTAAAGCAGTTGCAGCAGTAACCTCCTCGATGGGTGTCGATCGATACCAAGGGGTATCGATCGATGCTTGACGCCTTGATCGGGTACTTAGTCACCAGACTTCAATTTTGCTCCAGAATGCTCCATAAAACTCCAATATCTCCAATAATGCTCCAAAAGTGCTAAAATCTGTAAAAGACTCTAAAACACTACGAAATAGTAGAAAGACTCTATAAAATGGACTTATATCATGGCCTAAAATGGGTAAAATCAATGATATATCAACTCCCCCAGACTTAGTCCTTTGCTTGCCCTCAAGCAAAACAGAAAACTAAACCAGAGAAAGAGGTTAGAAAACATAGAGACTCACATGTTCTTGAAACATTGCAATGACCCTTTTCCTTAGTGCTCCACATATTACCTAACCAACTTTTGGATCTAACCACCATGTACTTCTCCTTAGACATTCGCAACTTCCCAGACTACACACATGATCTCTTAGCATTGTTCAATCAAGCCTTCCTCGCTAGTTTCATCGCTGTGAATTAATATCAAGAAACTTCTAGATTCTTTCCCATACAATATCATGACAAGGAACCACCTTTTTCACACTTTTTAGTATTATTTCTCTCCCCCAGACTTATTTATTATTATGTTTTCTTCTTTTTATTTTTAGATCATGCATATACATATCAAGGTATGAGACGCGAGTATTGATGGTATTTGCCACCGAATCCCCGGTTTTTCCCTCTCAACGTATCAAAGGATGTAGGCGAATAATGACATCATAGGAAAATCCTAGCCTCGCTTCCAATCCTCTGTGTTATTATTCCCTCTCGAGTAGAATAATGGGATTGTTCGTAATTTTCCTAACCCTCTACTCAGAAGAAAATCATTTCATCTTTTAATGCACTTATTAATTAACTTGTAACAGGGAGAGAAATACCGTTATTTTAAAACACATGGGTTCCTTTGTCAGATACGAATGAGGAATCAAGCTCTATGGATACTAATCACATCGATGAAGTGCAAAAATTTGGCTAAGGTTTTAAGGAACTTTGCTGGAAACATGAGTGTCTTCTAGTTAACTGGTCAGTCTTTGTCAGATACGAATGAGGAATCAAGCTCTATGGATACGATCAGTCAGGAGAAACTTGAGAGCTGACTCCAAAACATGCTCCACAATTTGACATCGCCAACTTCAGAGTTCTGCTCATCATGCCCTCCACAAACTCCTTTCCTTTCTCATTCAGCTCCGAAGTAAGAAGAATTCTAGCCTTAGATAATGGTTTCGAAGTTCCTTTGCACTTCACCATGTATTCAATCGAATCCCCATCATACTTCTGAGGGATTAAGGTCATAGTAGCAGCATCCTTCACTCCTTTGCTCTTCACCTTCTTCGTTCCGTTAGACGTTTTGACGTCTTTCATGGTGATGATAGAAAGATAATCTAGAACGTCTGTGACAGTTGGTTCGTCAGGAGGCTCTTCCAAAAGATCAATTACCAACGTCTCATCTGTAACAACATCTATGCAAGAGACACGTGTGGGAGTTCCTCTAGGGATAGCTTTGTAGTACACCTCCTTGTCAATGTATGAGAATGAGATTTGCTTGCTGGGTGTGTCCATAATGGCACCAACCATAGCCATGAACGGTCGTCCAAGAATCAACTGCGTACGAGATTGTGCACTCATCTCCACAACATGAAAATCAGCAGGAACCAGAAAATCTCTTACTTTAACCAGCAAATCAGGGATTGTACCATATGGAAGTGAGGTGGAACAATTCGCGAATGTGATAGATAACCTCCTCGATGGGTGTCGATCGATACCAAGGGGTATGGATCGATACTTGACGCTTTGATTGGGTACTTAATCACCAGACTTCAGTTTTGCTCTAGGATGCTCCATAAAACTCCAATAGTGCTAAAACATGTAAAAGACTCTAAAATACTACGAAATAGTAGAAAGACTCTATAAAACGGACTTATATCATGGCCTAAAAGGGGTAAAAACCATGATATATCAAACAACAAAGCCAAGATAGAGATTGGATGGCTAGTCGCACCGATCCTAAGAGCCAAAGGCGTGAAGATGTCAATTGAGAACCTAGAATCGGATTTGTTGGATGAAGCTTACCTAACTAGGACTTTTTCCTTGAAAGGGAGAGTTGGAGAAAAGCTTGCACACAACATCAAGCTCTCCCAAAAGGAAGTGCGCAAAGTGATATTGCCTAACCCTCCTCATACCGACATTCGCGTACCAAGGAATATCCTTTTATACATCCCACGTGATCTTTTGTACAACCCGGCCACCGATCCGCCAATCGATGTGATAAGCAAGAGGAAGGTGAAGAAGGGTGCGATGAGGAAGGAGACTCCCATGTCATCAAGAGGGTCCAGTGAGGATGAAGATGAAGAGATCGAGCCTTTTTTTCCCGCACCCATCTATGGTGGAAAAAGATATCATTTTGACTCCTATGATGGGACTATGCCCAACGCCGCCACCCGCCACGCCAATAACCAAACACGGCTTCTCCTAAGGTGGTGGAAGTGGTAAGATGATACCATCCACAAGTTGGTGAAGAAGGTGAGAAGCTTGAAGAAGGCGGTTAAGAAGCTCAAGGGGAGAGGTAGAGAAGCAAGTACATCACGCGGTCACGGGATTGATCAAGGAGCTTTGGTGGTTTATGATGAGACATGAGCTCAACGTGGTCATGAAGACACCACGAACGAGGAGGTAAACATCCCAACTCCATATCCTGGTTCTAGCAACGCTTCATACTCCATGGGGTCCTCGTCCCCATCTCAAAGTATCTAGGTAACACTCCATGACACTTGTACATAGTTTTCTTATTTTGAGTTTTGCATTGTATAGCATTTTATTTCCCTTATTTTTTAGTATCTTCCTTTAATTTATTTCACACCGGGACGGTGTGATTTAAGTTTGGGGGAGGGACCGGTATCTAATGTCATTTGTTTTGTCTTATTTTGAGTTTTGCATTCTAAGGCATAAAAAAACAAATTTTTTTTTTGAAAATTTAGAAAATTGAAACACAAAAAGAAGTCATTTATGTTTTTATTTGAGATGCATTTGCATTTGTACATTGAGTCTAGGATTGCATAATTAGGATTCATTGCATATGCATGGGAATAATGATGAATCTTCCTTGTAGGGTAGCACTTAAGAAATTAATTCACGTTCGTAGTTGTTTGATGCATTTAAGTGAGTATGAAAGTAAATATGCACCATTCTTAGTTCTCATGTATCATCATACTTGCCTTGATTGAAGCATGCTTGAATTGCATCCAACCTCATCTAAGTGATAACCCTAATCTCGACTTGCAGTTATTGTGTTTATGCAATTTGGAATGAATTCGTTGATCACTTATACATACTTGGATAATCTTTTCCCTTTTCACCACTCTTTTTTATCCAAGTATCCATATCCCATCATTGGAATGGTTTCCCCTACCTTAACCTCAACCTCCTTTCTAGCCATTGTTATTAGTGTGTGAATTGTGAGGCCTTTCTTTCAAACAAACTTGGCAAAACGTGTTAGGTTTAGGGCGACAAGAGGTAATTCTCATGTAGACTTAGCTCCATCATCACGGAGTTAATCTAGGAATAGGCTAGTTATGATGGCGGTTCTTGATTCAAGTTTGGGGGAAAGGTTTGAAACTTGGGAAATGGGTATGTCGGAATGGTAATGTGGATTGGAAAAGATGAAAATGGGGAAAGGAAAAGGGGATCGGATTTATATAGATTGGTTGGTGCAAAAAGAAAATAATATGACTAGCTCTAAGAATAAGATAGCCTAAAAAGATTCAAGGAAAAAGAAGAAAGCCGAAAAGGCCAAAGCATCAATGATGAGGAGAGGCGTGAACAAAAATGAAGAAAAGAAGAGCTAAGTCAAAACAAGGAAGCGCCAAACCATGACATCAAAGAAGAAGAAGTCGATCCCCAATGTGAGAAGAAGGTGAAGCGAAAACACAAGAAGCATGTGTGGGTTTGAGAAGGCAAAATGCATTGGGATGAAAAGGGTAGCTTAGGATGTGGGCACCAAGGGTTAGAAGGCTTTAGGTTAGAGACACTCTAGGCATTTGGGTAGATGAGAATTCTCCCTTGTATGCATAGGTTGCCTTTTCCCTTTAGCATTTTGCTAAAGTTTGTTCATTCCATGAGAGATCCTTGCACTTGATTACTCATGCATGGTAATGAGATCACCTTCATCTCATAACCAAACCCTTAGCCAAACGAATTCGATTTGACCTTGCATAAACATGATTCATGGTTACACCACTAATGAATGTTAAGGGATTGGAGAATATGATTGCTTATGTAGATTAGGGTTTGGATTTGGTACATGATGAAATAGGAATGGCTAACTCCTTTGGAGTAGACTCACTTGTGCATTTTAGAACTACAAACTTGGACGTTGAGTATGATTTCTTTTTGTGCTCCTTGTGGATTTGAGTTCCCACCTTCAAACCTCTCTCCCTACTTTTTCTTATTTGTTTGCTTGAGGGCAAGCAAAGGAGTAAGTTTGGGGGAGTTGATATCCTCTCATTTTAGCCTTCATAGCATACATTTCACTTTGCATTTTGAGTCACATTCGAGCATATCTAGGTCTTTCATGCATGTTTTGGTCTTGTTTAGATAATAGGATGTTTTGCATTAGGTTTTAGAGTGTCTTGCATGTTATGGAGTATATTCTAGGTTTTTTGGAGCGGTTCGGAGATGTTCGGGAAGTCCCGAAGCTCAAGCACAACCGACCAGCATCCAGGCGGTCCAATCCGTGCGGTCCTGGCACATGAATCTTAACCGGCCCGAAGACATCATCTCAGCCGTCCTGAAGCCATGCGGTCCAAGTCAGCAAGCATTCTTAGTCTCCTGAACCGTCCAAGTTCCACCCGGTCCAATCTGTGCGGTCCCAGCACATGAATCTTAACCGGTCCAAAGGCGAAATCACAACCGGCCAGAAGCCACCCGGTCTGTAACTTTCGACCAATAAGTTCCAACTCGGCCGGGTCGACCCGGTCGAGCACTATTCTCTATAATAACCACTTTACCTAATTTTTGCAACTTATGTTTTTCTTGATTCAAAAACCCTTACCTTTTTGGGAGAGTACTTGAGATTTGTAAGATGATCTTTTTGTTTATGCAATCTACAATTTATTTCTATCAATCTCTTCCATCTATCTTCTTTCTATCTTGATTATTCAACATTCATCCATGGATTCAACCCCTATCTCCATCGATTTTGGGTTGGTTCTAATGGGTCTTGAGTAGTCCTTTAAGGTTTAGAGATGGGGTATATTAGGGTGATCCAAGGCTTGATTCATGGTATTTAAGGTTAGATATTCTTATATCCCTTCTTGTTTAGTGTTCTTAAGGCTCGATCTAGCTAGAAAAAAGTGGGTCTAGATCATAAGGCATTTCATGCACACCAAGTGTTTGATGAAATGCCTTGATGAACTATTCAAGAGATTTATGCTCCTAGCCTGTGATAATAGTTGTCTAGGGTTTATCTTTGGTTGATCTTGTTTATATAAACTTAATGCTTGCTAATCAATGATCCACAAATGAGATTTTGTTAATAGATTAGGTGATTAGCATAGTGATTAATTGCTTGAAAGAGAATTAGTCAAGTTAAGGGTCTTATGCCTAGGGATTAGTTTGTTTGAGTAAATGATCTTCATGAATTGAACTTGGGTCATATTATATCCATAACCCCATCTTTGAATCCGCTTTTGCTTATTGATTTACATCTTGTTTAGTTGCTTTTCTTGTTTTGAATAGGATACTTAATCACAAAACCCTTTTGATTAGCTTAACTTACATAGTTTCCTTGTATTCTTGGTGCTTAGAATCATCTCCCAATACGGATTGATAACCTCTTATACTACTTGTATTTAGAGTTATTGATACCTCTTTAAGACTGAAAAGTCTTAGTATCAAATTGGTATGACCCTGCTATCGGTAGAGGCACTCGGAGGAGCAATGGTGTTGTAGACGTTCTTTCATCGAGAAAATACAATAAATACGAACCATTTATTCTAGGTACGTACTTGTGTATATATATATAGCATTTTATTAATGTCAATATCATATATATATATACTGATGTATAACTTATATATACATTTTTATATTGCAAACAGTCTCGCAAGCGGATCAAATTTTTTATATTCCGTACCCATACACAAAGAAACCGAAGCAGTTGTGGCTCAATATTCTAAAAGTGAATCCGAGGGGAAAAATTTCAAGGGAATATGAAAAAAAAGAACCGACTCTTTTGCAAACATAAAATGATGATGATGTATTGATGATTACAATTGAAGATCTCGTACTCGACAATTTCGTACATGGATATCCAATAATCCTCGATGACGATGTCAGAGATGCAGAACCAGAAGATGAATTTTGGTGTAATTTGTCGTCTTCTGATGAAGAATCAGATGACGAAGAACCCTACTAATTAACTATCTTACTTATGTCACAATGTTAATTATTTTATTTTTGTCAAATTTGAAAACAAAATTTTTAAAAAATTTTCTTTTACATTATGGTCATATATATGCAACTTTTACTATCATATAATTTTAAAATATAGTTTTCAAATTAATTTAACATAAGATTCTAAACAAAAAAAATTGAAGATCAATTATATTGTGAAAATATAAAAATTATTTTACATAAAAATACAAATATTTTTAATAAAAACACAGATATGGCGACTGATATTCTACTAAGTTACGACTACTTGTGAAAAAAAACAATTGGGTTTAGACCCAAACCAAGCCTGGTTTGATTCATCTCCGATTAACTACGAAACCCTAAGTGCCGCGTTTGTTCTTCCCCTTTTGCTCTCATCTTCTTCGATTCCTGCTTTGATTCCTCTTCTTCGATTCCTTTTCTTCGAAATCAATCTCTTCTTCGAATCCTCCTCGCGAATCTCTTCTTCGCCTTTAATTTTCTTCGATTCCTCACAATCTTTCTGGCGAGACTCAAAGAAGAGCACACGATGCCGGCAGAGAAGAGCGGTGGAGGACGGAAGAGAAGATTCGTTCCCAACATTTCTCAGAGAGCCGAAGTGTACAATACTTCGTCGCGAACACCGAACCCTCTACCGCCGCAGTACACCTTCATGCCGCCGGCCCAAGTTCTTCCGAATCAGTCGTTACCACCTCAAGTCCCCGTGAACGCTCAACCGTTAACGTCATCACCAACTGTCCGGGACTATCCATCGCCTACCCAGCTTTTCCAGAACACCTCATCGCATCTACCCGAATGCTCTCCATCTCAAGGTCAGAGAACTCCCCGACAATCCTCTGAACCTGAAGCGCATACGACTCCACGACAAAGCAATTTGAGAATTCTGCTGCAGAACTCCAAGGGTCATACCAATCAGTCTTCTCAAGCTCATAACTCCAACCACTTCGAAGCTGATCCTATTGACAACAATGCACAGATTGAAGCCGATCTCAAGGAAGACCAACTTAGGGTGCTTCAAGCGCTGATAAGGGTGCCTAACCGGCCTGAGTATACAACTGTGCTATCTCCGACACTCCCTCAGCTGCCAAACACCATATGGTCAGTTTTTCTCTATCCCTGTCTAAATTTATTTATAGTTCGTTAGTACAATTGGTCTTGTCTTTTTGCTTGTTAGTATTTGGGTATATTTCATCGTGTACACTTGCTCTGCTCTATCAAAATTGATGTATGATTTGATAGACTAAGCAATTAAAAAGTGTGCTGCTTCTGTTCTCTTGGTAGACTAAGCAATTACATCGTGTAAACTTGCTCTGCTCTCTTCGTTCTACCATACTCTTATGTTGATCCATAATACAAAGATTATGGAGGTGAGTTTGATGTTTGGGTTAGCATAACACAAGTTAGGTTTCATTTGAGTGATTGATCAATTCTCTGTTTGTTATGTCCTGTGTTATTATAATCCATCAAGACTAAGCTTAAAACTAGGGTTCAATTTCTGCTCTCAATTAAGCATCAAAATCTGGTTTTGTTCGTGTTAACACTGTTGTTAGAGTTTTTTGTTTTTGTACTGTTGAAATTTGATCTCTATCTATGTCCTAAATGATGTCTCAGTCTCTTATGTTTGTATCATAAGGGACATATTTGTATGATGATGGATTTGATAAGTGTCTTTTCATATGTTTGATCTGCCCTTTTTGTGTTGATGTTGAGATGTTCATGTGCAAAGATCAAATCTTTGGAGATTAAAGTCTCTTTCTGAGTATTAGAAATTTGCCTCTGACTAAATTTATGTGTCTTTGTTGGTTTTAAAATTGAGTCTTTTAGTAATTTTTTCATGTGACAGTCAAACCAACTGTTAAGCTGACAGTTAAATCACGTTTGTTCTAACTTTCGGTTTTCAATTAAGTAATAAGATTGTGGGGTTTTTTTATGTTCAAGACACTATTTCTCTTTGTCTAGGTTTGGGCGTGACAAGGGAAAACTGACAAGGAAGATCACCAAGGTGTTCACAAACAAGTTTGATTGTCCTTACTACAGTTGGACTGTTGTGCCTCGCGATAGACAGGAAATATACTTCATCGAGTTCGCGGTAAGCATTTCTCTCCTCTAAGCTTCATTTATGTGTTTCTTTCTATTATGTCCACTAACACCATTATTATGCTACTTCTCTTGTAGAAAACCCACACCTGGGATCCCTTAATCTCAGGGGTTGTTCAACAACATTTCGAAAGGATTTGTCAAAGGCGAATGAAGGATATGGTAAGCACCGCGAGGACTTCTCGAGAGCGACCACACTGGATTAACCCAACTCTGTGGACAACAATGACAGAGTTTTGGGACACTGAAGAAGCTCGACAGAGGAGTCAGACCACATACGCTGTGCACAAGCACTTATCGGTGAGGTCAGCAATTCACACCGTAAAGGCCTCGGTGTGCACAATTCACATTATAAATTTATTTATAGTTCGTTAGTACAATTGGTCTTGTCTTTTTGCTTGTTAGTAGTTGGGTATATTTCATCGTGTAAACTTGCTCTGCTCTATCAAAATTGATGTATGATTTGATAGACTAAGCAATTAAAAAGTGTGTTGCTTCTGTTCTCTTGGTAGACTAAGCAATTACATTGTGTAAACTTGCTCTGTTCTCTTCGTTCTACCATATTCTTATGTTGATCCAGAATACAAAGATTATGGAGGTGAGTTTGATGTTTGGGTTAGCTTAACACAAGTTAGGTTTCATTTTAGTGATTGATCAGTTCTCTGTTTGTTCTGTCCTGTGTTATTATAATCCATCAAGACAAAGCTTAAAACTAGGGTTCAATTTCTGCTCTCAATTAAGCATCAAAATCTGCTTTTGTTCGTGTTAACACTGTTGTTAGAGTTTTTTGTTTTTGTACTGTTGAACTTTGATCTCTATCTATGTCCTAAATGATGTCTCAGTCTCTTATGTTTGTATCATAAGGGACATATTTGTTTGATGATGGATTTGATAAGTGTCTTTTTCATATGTTTGATCTGCCCTTTTTTGTGTTGTTGTTGAGATGTTCATGTGCAAAGATCAAATCTTTGGAGATTAAAGTCTCTTTCTGAGTATTAGAAATTTGCCTCTGACTAAATTTATGTGTCTTTGTTGGTTTTAAAATTGAGTCTTTTAGTAATTTTTTCATGTGACAATCAAACCAACTTGTTAAGCTGACAGTTAAATCACGTTTGTTCTAACTTTCGGTTTTCAATTAAGTAATAAGATTGTGGGGTTTTTTTATGTTCAAGACACTTATTTCTCTCTGTCTAGGTTTGGGCGTGACAAGGGAAAACTGACAAGGAAGATCACCAAGGTATTCACAAACAAGTTTGATTGTCCTTACTACAGTTGGACTGGTGTGCCTCGCGATAGACAGGAAATATACTTCATCGAGTTAGCGGTAAGCATTTCTCTCCTCTAAGCTTCATATATGTGTTTCTTTCTATTATGTCCACTAACACCATTATTATGCTACTTCTCTTGTAGAAAACCCACACCTGGGATCCCTTAATCTCAGGGGTTGTTCAACAACATTTCGAAAGGATTTGTCAAAGGCGAATGAAGGATATGGTAAGCACCGCGAGGACTTCTCGAGAGCGACCACACTGGATTAACCCAACTCTGTGGACAACAATGACAGAGTTTTGGGACACTGAAGAAGCTCGACAGAGGAGTCAGACCACATACGCTGTGCACAAGCACTTATCGGTGAGGTCAGCAATTCACACCGTAAAGGCCTCGGTGTGCACAATTCACATTATAAATTTGTTATATTTTCAGGAAGAGGAATTGGGAAGACCGGTTAGTATCGGTGAGGTTTTCGTGAAGACTCACACAAAACCAGATTGGACGTTTGCTGATCTGAAGGTTGAGAGGATCGCGCAAACTTATGAGAAGAACTTGCAAGCTAAGATGCAAGAGATCGATCGATGGACCGGTCGATGCTACCCCTACCCGAGAGGTCGGCATCGACCGATGATGAAGAAGACCGGTCGATGCTACCCCTACCCGAGAGGTCAGCATCGACCGGTGCTGAAGAAGACCGGTCGATGCTACCCCTACCCGAGAGGTCAGCATCGACCGATGCTGAAGAAGACCGGTCGATGCTACCCCTGGCCGAGAGGTCAGCATTGACCGATGACAAGGAGGATGATCGATGGGCCGGTCAATGCTACCCCTACCCGAGAGGTCAGCATCGACCGATGCTAAGATGGTATCGACCGATACCAGCCGACGAGAAGAAAAAAGGAAACTTCTGTTTTCCTTATTTTGCCCTGGGAACTTCCTGTTTTGACTTAATTCGACCTAGACATATATATACTCTATTTTTAGCCTCTTGAAGGCAGCCACCTTTTGTTCTATTCAGATTTTTTGCTATTGAATCATTGTAAGCTTTGGAGAAGAATCTCTGCATCTATTGAGAAGAATTCTAAACCCTTTCTCTCTTTATTTATATTATGATTTCTTCATCTCCTTGCTTGTTCTTCGTTACTATGTCTGAGTAGTTCCATAGTTAGGTTAGGGCCTTCAAGGGGATCCATGAGTCATTGAATTAGACACATATGGGGATTTATCTTTTGTGGTTTTCGCTTATTGTTGTGTTTATTGCTTAGACTTAGGGCAATCTAAGAGTGCGGAAGTGTCTTAGGTTGCTAGAAAGAACATAAGTGAGCGAATTGTCCTTAGCCTGCGAAAGTTGATGTTAAGGCGATTCGTAAACATATTGAACCAGCTCGTTAATGCTGATCTATAATTCTATGCCAACGGAAGTTATGATTTTAGGGTGCTATATTTAGTAACCATGAGCACGGAAGTGGATTGGTTAGATATTTATGTTTGAGTTTGAAACTTGCTTTTAATTATTCCCTCAATAGTGTTGTGATTTATGATCTCTGGATTCCTGCGAATAAACCCTTGACCTAACGCCTTACCTTATTGAATTTACATCGTTTAAATTTCTCTTGTTACTTTTCTAAAACAAACAATATTTCGGTCTTAGCTTAATTTCATAATTGCGAGAATAGTAGTGTAACCGTGGTCTATGTGGATTTGATCCTAAAGTACTGCATTGACAACCGTTATGATTGCGGTAGTGTGAACTTTAGTTTTAATTAACTGAGTGAAAATGCTTAAATAAATTTGGTGTGCCATGGACCAATAACGTTACCTTCGATTCTGAATTTGAAATTTAGTCTAAGATTTATTAACGTATT
Organism: Eutrema japonicum; assembly: GCA_030161315.1. Classification (NCBI taxonomy): domain Eukaryota; kingdom Viridiplantae; phylum Streptophyta; class Magnoliopsida; order Brassicales; family Brassicaceae; genus Eutrema; species Eutrema japonicum. The sequence continues at coordinate 37,846,939 of BSQW01000011.1, forward strand.
CTACTTTGTTTTCTTGTTTAGGTAACCAGCAGAAAAACTAAATAGAGTTACCAGAAGCATGGGATCCAAAAGCCTTTGCGAGCTCAGCAACGAAGAGCTAGCAAGGCTAGAACGAACGAACAGACGAGCAAGATCAACTCCCGTCATTATGGACGATCAGAATGACAACCAACAGAATGCCGCAGCCGCCGAGCTCCAGAGGTTGCAACAGCAAATGCAGCAGATGCAACAACAGCAACAACAACAACAACAGCAGCAGCAGCAACCTGCCATCGGGGACGTGGACACGCCACACTCCTTTTACCAGTACAGAGCTGCCATCCGTCCGCCAGCTCTTACGAGGCAAGATTATGAGATCAAACCTTAGATGATTGCATTGGTGAAGCAGCACATGTTCCATGGTTTGCCTGCAGAGCATCCAATGGATCACATCGAAAATTTTGAAGAGATTTGCAGCACTACCAAGTCGAACGGAGTCCCTGCCGATTTCCTTAAGTGCAAACTTTTCCCCTTCTCTCTGGCGGATAAGGCACTGAGGTGGCTCAAGTCACTCCCTGCCGGGTCATTGACTACTTGGGACGAATGCAGGGCTACTTTTTTGGATCATTTATACACTAAGTCCAAGACGGCTTCGCTTCGGAACAAGATCGCGGCTTTCCAGCAGCATCCAGGGGAGTCCTTTTGCGAAGCTTGGGTAAGGTTTAGAGAGTACAGCAGGGAGTGCCCTCATCATGGATACTCAGATGAACAGATTCTAAGCATCTTCTACGATGGAGTTGACTGGGACTACAAGAACGCCCTTAATGCTGCAAGCAATGGAGACTTCATGACCAAGACTAAGGAAGGAGCGTACCAATTGCTAGAGAACCTAGCTACAAGTTATGGGAATCGATGTCCCGAGTATGATAGGTCTTAACGTCCAAATGGTGTAGACTCGCAGAAGATAGACGAGCTGACTGCAAAGGTGAACCTACTACTAAAGGGGAATCAGGGAGGTGTGAAGTCTTGCGAGGAGACAGGAGATGCGATCCTTTGTCAAGGATCAGCCGATGAAGAGATTGATGAGCTGCAAGAGGTGAACTACGTTAGCGGACAAGGGTATGTGCAGAACAGAAGTTTCAACCAGAATTATAGGAACAACCCGAATTTTTCCTACAGGAGCACCAAAGTCGAGAATCCCTAGGATCAAGTCTACCCTCAGCAGACTCAACAACCTCAAGGAAAAACCTTTGTGCAAAAACACTGGTATCTCAGGTTTTTCTCAGAGCTTCCAAGGGCCTAACAGGTTTCAAGGTGGATTCCAACAGAAACAGCCGTTCAACACATTTCAGCCAACGAAGCCCGTTTCGTTCCAAGTTACCGCCAGCCCCGCGGATAACTCCCAGGATGAGCTCAAGGCTCTCATGGAACAACTCTTGCTCAACCAGCAGCAATCCGCCAAGGAGATTAATATAAAGGTCGACAACATGTACAACGACCTCAGCAGCAAGTACGTAGCCGTATGCACTCATGTGAAGAAGCTGGACACTCAAGTTGCTCAAACTGCCGAAGCAATTAAGAGGCCGCAAGGGATTCTTCCATGAAAGGTAGAGAAGAACCCAAGGAGAATTCGTCAACTCCATCACACTCAGAAACGGGAAAGCGCTAGAACCTGTTGCACGAAAAGGGAAGGATAATGATGCCGTAATCAACCTAGAAGAAGATGACGAAAGAACCACCCCAAAAGAGACGGTGCCTACAGATGCAGGCGCTGGAGAAGAAACGCAAGCACAGCCCCCTATGCATATCTACACTCCGAGGGTTTTGTACCCTACTCGTCAAAGGAAGTCGCACAAAGACCTAGAATAAGCAAAGTGCAGGGAAATGTTGAAAGATCTCGTGGTGAAGCTTCCTCTGGTCGATGCGACCCAAATGATACCCTCGTTGAGGAAATATATGAAGAGCTTCGTGACGAGTAAAATTTCCACTAAAGACGGTGTCATGATAGTTTCCAAGGATTGCAGTGCGGTCCTCCAAAACAAGATGCCAAGGAAGCTAGGCGATCCGGGGAAGTTCGTTCTCTCAGTGCAGATTGGGGCAATGACTTTTGCTTACTCTTTGTGTGATCTCGGTTCTAGCATTAACTTGATGCCATATTCTGTGGCTAAGCAACTTGGGTTCACAAAGTTCAAGCAAACCAAGATCTCCTTGGTATTTGCCGATCGTTCTGTGAGACTTCCTGTTGGTGTTCTTGAGGATCTACATGTACGGATTGGAGACGCCTTCGTTCATGTGGATTTTGTGGTTCTAGAGTTTGATGAAGAACCGAGGGCTCCACTAATATTGGGAATACCGTTCTTATGCACAGCGGGAGCAATAATAGATGTGAAAAATGGTCGAATAGATCTCCACCTGGGAGACATTGTGATGAAGTTTGAAATGGACAAGATGCTGAAGAAACCTATGTTAGACAGGCAGACGTTCTCGATTGATGACTCACTGGAAGTCGACAACGAGGTCGTCAAAGAAATTTGGACAGACGACCCGTTGGAGACGGTTTTGACAAGGGCGTAGAATGAACACGGGTTTATGAGTGATGATGCAACAAGGTACGCTAAGATTCTGGATTCGACCCAAACGATAGAGATGATGGTTTAACACATCAGCCTAGATGGAGCCGCTGAGAGGCCTCCAATGGTAAGTCATCCTGCGCCTCTTGCTAGCTTGTGGAGCGAGTTGAAAGTCCCAAAAATAGAACCCAAACCACTTCCAACAAGGCTAAGGTACACCTTTCTTGGTCTTAATTCTAGTTATCATGTTGTCATCAATGATAAGTTGAACAATGTTGAGACTGCTTTGCTTCTATGTGAACTTAGAAAGTATCGTAAGGCTTTATGCTACTCACCAGACGATCTCTCAAGGATATCACCAGATCTTTGCATGCATAGGATACATCTAGAGGAAGAATCAATGACTTCGATAGAACATCAGAGACGGTTAAACCCGAACCTCAAGGATGTTGTAGAGAAAGAGATAATGAAACTTCTAGAGGCGGGCATTATATATGCTATCTATGATAGTACTTGGGTGAGCCCGGTCCATGTTGTGCCAAAGAAGGGTGGTGTAACAATGGTTAATAATGAGAAAAATGAGTTTATCCCAACTAGAACTGTTACGGGGCATATGATGTGTATTGATTACCGGAAATTAAATGCTGCTACTCGCAAGGATCATTTTTCTTTGCCTTTTATCGATCAAATGCTTGAAAGATTGGCTAACCACCCCTACTACCATTTTCTAGATGGCTATTCAGGTTTCTTCCAGATTCCAATCCATCTAGATGACTAGGAAAAGACCACGTTCACATGACCTTATGGCACTTTTGCCTATCGAAGAATGCCGTTTGGCTTGTGTAACGCCCCGACAACGTTTGAGCGATGCATGATGTCGATCTTTACCGATTTGATTGAGGACATAATGGAGGTTTTCATGGACGATTTCTCTGTCTATGTATCCTCGTTTTCTTTTTGTCTTTCTAATTTATGCAGGGTCTTGCAATGCTGCGAGGAAAAATATCGTGTTGAATTGGGAAAAGTGCCACTTCATGGTCAGAAATGGGATTGTCTTGGGTCATCGGATTTCAGAGCAAGGAATCGAGGTGGACAAGGCAAAGATATAAGTAATGAGTAGTCTACAACCTCTTGAGTCTGTCAAGGGGATTAGAAGTTTCTTAGGCATGCGGGATTCTACAGGAGTATTATCAAAGATTTCTCCAAAATCGCAAGACCCTTAACCCTACTGCTTTGCAAGGAGGTAAAATTTGATTTTGACAGCGATTGTCTTGAAACCTTTCGCACCAATAGTCCAACCGCCTGATTGAGAGCTCCCTTTCGAAGTAGCTTCATGTTATCTACTACGCCAGCAGGACTCTGGATGACGCACAATGCAAGTACACCACAACCGAAAAGGAACTTCTTGCCATAGTGTTTGCTTTTGAGAAATTCCGGTCTTATCTCGTGGGGTCTAAGGTCATAGTGCAAACAGATCACGCGGCTCTGAGGTATCTACTTACCAAGAAGGATGCCAAACCTCGACTCTTGCGTTGGATTCTTTTGTTACAAGAATTTGACCTTGAGATCAAGGACAAGAAGGGAATAGAAAATAGCGTTGCAGATCACCTATCGAGATTGCGTGTGGACGAAGAAATCCCTTTAGACGATCGTCTACCTGAGGAGAACGTTTACGCAATTAGCATCGGGAGCAGTGACCACTATACACCCCTACGCCGCACCGAACTCCCTTAAATTCCTTGGTTCTGTGAGATAGCAATTTACTTGGCCACATAAAAAGTACCAATTGGCTTTGCGGGAAACAAGAAAAAGAAGTTTTTGAGAGACATTCGACGGTATTTTTGGGCCGAGCCATACCATACAAGCAATGCTCGGATGCGTTTCGAAGGAGGATATTCCTGGTATCCTATTCCACTGTCACGGCTCGGCTATGCGGGACACTTTGCCACATTCAAGACGGTATCCAAAGCTTTGCAAGCCGGGTTTTGGTGGCCGACTATGTTTCACGACGCACATGCTTTCATCTCCAAGTGCAACTCATGTCGAAGGCAAGGGAATATCAGCAAGCGGAATGAAATGCCTTAGAATTTCATTTTGGAGGTTGAGGTGTTCAACGTATGGGGGATTGACTTCATGGGTCCCTTTCCGTCATCATATTGGAATCAATACATCCTCGTCGCTGTAGACTATGTGTCTAAATGGGTTGAAGCGCTGGCTAGCCCAACTAACGACGCCAAGGTAGTTTTGAAAATGTTCAAGACGGTGATATTCCCATGGTTCGGTGTACCTCGAGTAGTGATCAGCGATGGCGGGTCTCACTTCATCAACAGGATCTTCGAGAGTCTTTTAAGGAAGCATTGATACGAACCGACTAAGTACCGGCATGCTCTAGATTCGGTGATGGTAGAATAGATGGATAGATCCTTGAATTCGAACGGATTCACGAAGAGAGATGCTAAGGTGTGAGTGATGAACTCGAAATTCCTTAGACCCAATCGACAATGAACACGATGAACAAGGGGATGGCTTCGATGTTGGGATGATCCGAGGAGAAGGATGATAAGGCGTGGGAGATAAATCCCGAAAATCCTTATGCCTCTAATCACGAGAAGAACACTCACGAACAACAGATCGATGGCTACGTCGAAGGGTCGCGGAAATACACTCGATAAAACGAAAAGAATTTCGATGAATAACCATCAAAGAAATCGAAGAAGAAGAGCAAAGCTCTGAAATTATTTTGATTGAAAAATAATAAGTGTTTTCGCAAATGAGGGAGAGAAGAAGGTAAAGAGAAAGCAAAGGAAAAGTCAATGGTAAATCTCAAAAATGAGAGAAGACCATCGAAAATTACAACATAAATTAATACAAGTTTGAACGACTTTTTAAATTCCCGTCGGAAGAGATCCCTCAGAAGTTCCCTCGGAAGGTCCCTCAGATAGTTCCCTCGGAAAATTTCCCTCAGAAAATTTCCCCGCGGAATTCTCGAGAGATCGGACCGTTAGACGGTGTAAGTCGGTTACCTCGTTAAAACCTCTATACGGAAAACCCATTGGGACAAAATCGTATACAGGAAAAATAGTATAACACGACTTACACAAACGGCCAAACCTCAAGAAGAATTCGAAGATAATGAGGTGAGGACGGGTTACGTAAGTTGATCCTCCTCGATCTGTGATCCTGTAAGTAAGCTCCGCACCGCTCTCACTAGCTTCCGTGCCTTAGACCGGGTGATAGGACATGTCGGGATGACCATTGCGTCTTCTTGAACCTCATCCGAAGCCTTCAACTCCATGATCATATCATCCCCCTCCACTTGAAAAGGATTTGCCCTCAAATCGATTTCATCTGGAATATTATCAGCAACATTGAAACTTGAGCTTATGGAATACTTACCTTGGAGATCGAGTTTGTAGGAGTTGTCGTTGATCTTTTCACCACGGTGAACGGTCCATTTACTCTCGGCAAGAGTTTAGATTTCCTTTCTTCCGGGAACCATTCCTTCCTTAGATAAATCCACACAAGATCGCCGGTTTCAAAAACCTTCTTGTGTCGTCCTTTGTCCGCATGCTTGCGGTATTGCTCCGTCTTATGTTCTATGTTTGCTTTCGCCTTTTCGTGCATATGTTTGACCATTTTGGCATGTTTCTTTCCATCCAAACTTACATGTTCACTCAAAGGTAAAGGAGTTAAATTGAGAGGAGTAAGCGGATTAAAACCATAAACGAGTAAAAATGGTGAAAAGAGGGATGTGCATGATTGTAAGCAAATTCTACATGGGGTAAACAATCTTCCCACGACTTAAGATTCTTTTTAATCACCGTTCGCAAAAGAGTTCCTAAGGTCCTATTGACAACCTCGATTTGACCATCAGTTTGCGGGTGACAAATTGTAGAGAAACAAAGCTTAGTTCCTAATTTAGCCCAAAGGGTCTTCCAAAAATAACTTAGAAACTTTGTATCTCTATCCGAAACTGTGGTTCTAGGTATCCCATGCAAACGAACAACTTCCCTAAAGAATAAATCAGCTATGTTCGATGTATCATCGTTCTTATGACATGGAATAAAATGCGCCATTTTAGAGAACCTATCGACTACAACAAAAATCGAATCACTACCTTTCCTAGTCGTAGGCAAACCTAAAACAAATTCCATGGATATATCGGTCCAAGGTGCACTAGGAATGGGTAATGGAGAATACAGACCTTGATTTTGGCGTTTGGACTTGGTATACTTACAAGTCGTGCATCGGTTGCAAATTCTTTCTACGTCATGTTTCATGTGCGGCCAGAAGAAGTGATCTTGCACGATGTGAAGGGTCTTGGCAACGCCAAAATGTCCCATGAATCCACCACCGTGTGCTTCCATAATAAGAAGATCTTGCAAAGAGGAGTTGGGAATACAAAGACGGTTCTCGTAAAACAAGAAACCATCGCTTTTAAAATATTTTCCAAAAGCGAATTTAGCACAAGATTAAAAAACTTCCTGGAAATCAAAATCTGAGGCGTAAGCTTCCTTGATCATCTTAAACCCAAGTATCTTGGCATCAGGAGTAGGAATCAAAGTGTACCTTCGAAACAACGCATCGGCGACCACGTTTTCCTTACCTTTCTTGTATTGGATTACGTACGGAAACGTTTCGATAAATTCAACCCAACGTGCATGTCTCTTGTTAAACTTTTGCTGGCTCTTCAAGTGCTTGAGGGAATGATGATCCGTGTGGATAATGAACTCCTTCGGCCATAGGTAATGCTGCCACGTTTGGAGAGCTTGGACTAAGGCATAAAGTTCCTTCTTGTATGTCGGATAATTAAGTGTTGCGCGTCCAAGCTTCTCACTGGAGAATGCTACCTGTTTCTTCTCCTGCATAAGTACAACACCTATACCAATACCATAAGCGTCTCCTTCGATTTCAAAAGCTTTCATAAAATCAGGTAAAACAAGAAGAGGGGCGTGAGTGAGTTTATTTTTCAGCAGTTGGAATGCTTCCTCTTGCGCTTGATCCCAACGAAATCCCACGTCCTTCTTGATTACTTTGGTTAGTGGCGCGGCAATAGTACTGAAATCACGAACGAATCGTCGATAAAATCTAGCTAAGCCGTTAAAACTCCGGACCTCGCTAACGGTCTTAGGACTCGACCAATCTCGGATTGCCTTAATCTTGTTTTCGTCCACCTGTATCCCCTGAGAACTTACCACAAAACTTAAAAAGACAACGTTATCTGAACAAAAAGAGCATTTCTTTAAATTTCCAAACAAACGTTCCTTCCTAAGCACGTCTAACACCAATCTCAAATGTTCCACATGTTCGTCTAGGTTTTTACTATAAATAAGGATATCGTCAAAGTAAACAACTACAAAGACGCCTATATACGACCTAAGAACATGGTTCATCAAACGCATAAAAGTGCTAGGTGCATTGGTTAAACCAAACGGCATAACAAGCCATTCATACAAACCGTGTTTAGGTTTGGAAGGGGTTTTCCACTCATCACCTTCCTTCATTCGGATTTGGTGATACCCACTTTTAAAATCAATTTTCGTGAACACGCTAGATCCATAAAGCTCATCTAACATATCGTCTAACCTCGGGATCGGATGACGATATTTTACTGTAATGTTGTTTATCGCACGACAATCGACACACATCCGCCAAGTGCCGTCCTTCTTGGGCACGAGTAACACGGGTACGGCACATGGGCTTATACTCTCCCGTATGTGTCCTTTCGCCATCAGCTCATCAACTTGGCGTTGTAGTTCCTTGGTTTCCACGGGATTAGTGCGGTAAGCCGGACGGTTCGGAAGGGTAGCTTCGGGAGCGAAATCAATTTGATGTTCGATACCGCGAAGTGGTGGCAAACCACTTGGTCCATCTTCCAGGAAAACATCTGAATATCCCTGCAAAAGAGAAGAGATACTACTCGGAATGTCCGGCTCAGGGTTAGTCATGCTTGTAAAAGCATCCCTAAAAACTAGTAAAATAAATGATTGCCGAGAAATGAGAGCGTCTTTAAGTTCACTCGGCTTAATAAACAAAGATTCATTTACAGGTGTTTTCTCACATGTCTTTGAACTAACACTCTCAGTTTTAATAGAAGTAGAAGTTGAGGGATCACTTACCTTACCTTTGCCATGGTTTTGTTCAAGCTTAAGTTGATCGAGAAATACCTCGTGCGGAGATAATGGTGCAAGAGTGATCTTTCGACCTTGATGTTCAAAGGAGTGCTTGTTTGTAAACCCGTCATGGACGGCTCTACGGTCGTATTGCCATGGCCTCACAAGTAGGATATGACCAGCCTCCATAGGTAAGACATCGCACACGATTTCATCCTCGTATCGACCTATCGTCAAAGCGACCGAAACTTGTCGGGTAACTTTGAGCTGTCTTTGATTGTTCAACAACCTAAGGTTATAAGGTCGTGGATGCTTCCTGGCCTCCATACCTATCTTATCCACTAAAGTAGTACTAGCAACGTTAGTACAACTTCCACCGTCAATTATAAGACTACATACCTTGCTTTTAACCATGCAACGGGTATGGAAGAGGTTCTCTCGTTGTTCATTTTCAACAACTGATTCCTGGGAAAGAAGAATACGTCTAGCTACTAATAGCTCTTCATTAACCACATGTTCCTCATAATCGTCAAAAATTGGCGCGGTTTCATTTTCTTCTTCCTCGTCGGTTACAATTTCTCCGTTTTCTAACATCAACAGGGCACGGGGATTTGGGCATTTGTTGGCATAATGTCCCTTGCCTATGCACTTAAAACATTCAATATCACGATTACGCATAGGATTAGAATCAACCTTACCCTTGTAGTCATGACCGGACGAACTCGGTTTATAGTCCGTCTTAGGCTTAAAATCGGTCCGAGGAGGATAAGTTGGTTTCTCTCCATTGGTAAAGCTCGGCTTTGAGCTAGAAGCGTATGGTTGGCGTGACATGCCTTTCCTTTTGAGCTGTTGCTCTACCAAAATAGCTTTGTGCAACATTTCTTCCAAAGTTGCATACGATTGCATCTCCATGCGATCTTGTAGGTCGCGGTTCATGCCGGCTAGGAACCTTGCCATTGTGGCGTCACTCGGCTCATATACATCAGCCTTAAGCATGAGTTTTTCCATCTCTTGGAAGTAGTCTTCCACGCCTTTACTTCCTTGACTTAATCGTCTCAACCGTTGGTGAAGTTCTCGATGGTAATGGAGCGGCACAAAACGTCTCCGCATTAGCGTGATCATTTCCGTCCATGTCTCCACGGGATGCTCTCCATTACGCCTCATGTTTGTCACAATTTTATCCCACCAGTCAATAGCATATTCATGAAATTCGGTGGCGGCTAACCTGACTTTTTTATGTTCGGTGAAGTTTTGACAATCGAAAACCAATTCGATTTTCTTTTCCCATTCGAGGAAAGCGTCCGGGTCGTTCTTGCCGTAGAACGGGGGAATGAAAAATTTCATTCCGCCAAGATCATTATCGTTCTGCCTTCGAGGTTGCAGATGTCTTTCTCGGTTTCCCTCGGATGAATCTCCTCGATCGTAAAATGGATTGTCCTCTGGTTCGTATTGTCGCGATCGGTTTCTCCTTCGTCTAGCCGGTGCATGACAACTTCCTCGTCCCACTCTCTGTTCGGATCTTAAATCCTCGGCCCCATTAGCCCTTGGTTCAACGCCTTGATTTTTTTCTTCCCGTCGCGGCGTTCGGACCTCGAGTGCGGCAATACGATCTCTCATCTCGTTTAGCAATTGAGTGATAGCGTCCACCTTTTGATTCATCACGGCGTCTGGTTCTCTCCTTGACCGTGAAGTGGCGGTCTCACTCTCTTCAGACATTTGTTCCTCGCACAAAATCAAATAAGCTTTAAGTGTATGCAAAGTTCAAAAGAAATCAATCTCACAAAACACAACTTTTCAAATTCCACAAAAAAAATCGAAAAACTCTTTTTTTTTTTTTGAATTTTAAAAATTATAATATTAATTCTAAATTACAGATCTATATATATTTTTTTGTTTTGATAGGTTTTAATTTAATTAATCAAAACAAAAAAGAACAAAACAACAAAAATTAAAAACCAGAAAATCGAAGAAGATGAAGGGATAGAAATGGATTCACCGATTTTCTAAGGGCATGTGTCTCTGAAACCACTTGATACAAATCGACTAAGGACCGGCATCCTCTAGATTCGGTGATGGTAGAATAGTTGGATAGATCCTTGAATTCGAACGAATTCACGAAGAGAGATGCTAAGGTGTGAGTGATGAACTTGAAATTCCTTAGACCCAATCGACAATGAACACGATGAACAAGAGGATGGCTTCGATGTTGGGAGGATCCGAGGAGAAGGATGATAAGGCGTGGGAGATGAATCCCGAAAATCTTTATTCTCCTAATCACGAGAAGAACACTCACGAACAACAGATCGATGGCTACGTCGAAGTGTCGCGGAAATACACTAGATAAACCGAAAAGAATTTCGATGAATAACCTTCAAAGAAATCGAAGAACAAGAGCAAAGCTCTGAAATTATTTTGATTGAAAAATGATAAGTATTTTTCGCAAATGAGGGAGAAGAAAATATAAAGAGAAAGCATAGGAAAAGTCAATAATCAATCTCGAAAATTAGAGAAGACCATCGAAAATTACAACAGAAATTAATACAAGTTTGAACGACTTTTGAAATTCCCCTTGGAAGAGATCCCTCATAAGTTCCCTCGGAAGTCCCTCGGAAGGTCCCTCGGATAGTTCCCTCGGAAAATTTCCATCGGAAATTTTCTCCACGGAATTCTCGAGAGATTGGACCGTTAGACGGTGTAAGCCGGTTGCCTCCTTAAAACCTTTATACGGAAAACCCATTGGGACAAAACCGTATACAGGAAAAAGAGTACAACGCGACTTACACAAACGGCCAAACCTCAAGAAAAATTCGAAGATAGTGAGGTGAGGACGGGCTGCGTAAGTTGATCCTCCTCGATCCGTGATTCCGTAAGTAAGCTCCCGCTAGCTTCCGTGCCTTAGACCGGGTGATAGATCCTTTCGGGATGACCATTGCGTCTTCTTGAACCTCATCCGAAGCCTTCACGTCCATGATCATATCAAGCATGGAGTCAAGCACAAGGTGGCCACTCCTTATCACCCGCAGACGAGTGGACAGGGTGAGGTTTCCAACAGAGAGATCAAGGGCATCATGCAAAAGACAGTGAACACAACGAGAAAAGACTGGGCTACAAAGCTGGATGATGCTCTTTGGGCGTACAAAACCGCCTACAAAACACCCCTCGCGACAACACCATTCCATATGGTTTACGGAAAATCATGTCACATCCCGGTAGAGCTCGAATACAAGGCAGCATGGGCTGTAAAGTTGCTTAACTTCGACATCAAATCTGCTTTTGAGGGAAGAATGATGCAACTACACGAATTCGAGGATATTCGTCACATGGCTTACTAGTGCTCGAAGATCTATAAGGAAAAGACCAAAGCCTATCATGACAAGAAGATAAATCCAAAGAACTTTACTGTAAACGATAAGGTATTGATGTTCAATTCTTGTCTTAAACTCTTTCCAGGAAAGCTGAAATCGAGATGGTCCGGACCATTCACCGTTAAAGAAGTGCGGCCGTACGGAGCCGTGGTGTTGCTGAACACCACAGGAAACGAGTTTGTGGTTAACGGCCAGCGCCTAAAACCATACCTAGCTGACGTAGGACTCGATGGAGAAGAAACAATTCTCCTCGATGAGCCGTCCAACTCATGAAATGGTTGTCAAGTCAAGCTAATGACTTAAAACAAGCATTTGGTGGGAGGCAACCCACCAGTACGTTTTCTTTTATTTTCCCCTTTTATTTTATTTTACTTGAGTCTGCTTCACCTTCTTCCTAATTTATTTTCACACCGAGACGGCGTGAAGTAAGTCTGGGGGAAGATATATAACGTTACTAATGCTATGGTTCTTCCTTTTGTCTTTCTTTTAAGTTTTATTGAGTCAAATCTTGTTGGAGATTAAGATCAATGCTTTTGAATTTTTAATATGATTTTGCATCTAAGTCACCGCTGTTACAGATTTAGCTCCTGATAAGACTAATGGAAAATCGAAAGGCCAAACAGTTAATCAAAGGCAACCATATCTCCAGGAAAATTTCAAAATCTGAGATAGTTTATGCGCTCTTCCTTTTACCTCATCATCGTGATTGGTTTTTTCATAGCTTGGTTCCTCGTTCATATCTGACAAGACAACCCGTGTTAAAGTATGGTACCCATCTCCCTCATTTTCAATTAAAAGTAGAAAAGATGAAATGATTTTCTTTTGAATAAAGGGCTAGGAAAATTTCCAACGATCCCATTATTTTACTTCGAAGGAGATGATCACACTAAGGTTGGAAGCGAGGTTAGGAAAATTTCCAAAGATACCACTATTCGCCCACGCCTTAGATTGAAAGGGTGGCACTAAAATGAACCGGGGATTCGATGGCTAAAACCATCAATACTCGCGTTCCATCAGCCATTAGCCCTGTGGAAAAGAAATGAGCAAAGAATAAGTCTGGGGGAGGGGAAAGGTACCAAGGGTTGTGTTGTTGTCTTGTCGCGATATCGAAAGGGAAAAAGTTTAAAAGGTTCTTGGCACTATGATCTTTGATGAGACCCAGCGATGATAGTTTTTCGGATTGTTCTGTGAGATTATGTGTTGAATCTGGGAGGCTGGGAATGCTTGCAGAGAAGTACATGGTGGTCCAATCAGGAGCTAGTCTAGCAATACGTGGATTAATAAGGTGACGGTCATTGCGGGAGTTTAAAGGTAGTGTGAATCTCCGAGTTTTCAAACTTTTCTTCCTTGCTAGTCTTTTGTTTGCTTGAGGACAAGCAAAAGACTAAATCTGGGGGAATTGATATGCTTGGTTTTTACCGCTTTCTAACGCATGTTTTAATGTGTCTTCCAATTGTTTTATCGAGTTAAAGTCCATTTTTAGAGTCTTTTAGTCTTCTATTTAGATATCTCAGGTAAAAAGGCGTTCAAAGATGAAATTGGAGTTACGAGGGCAAAAACGCACGAAACCGTGAAGATAGAGACAACATCGGTCAATACCGGTGGAACATGTCGATGCTACCCCTACCCGAGAGGTCCGCATCGACCAATGCCAAGGAAGTCGATCAATGATGTCTCTTTCTTCACGGTTTCGTGCGTTTTTGCCCTCGTAACTCCAATTTCATCCTTGAACGATTTTTTACCTGAGATATCTAAATAGAAGACTAAAAGACTCTGAAAACGGACTTTAACTCGATAAAACAATTGGAAGACACATTAAAACATGTGTTAGAAAGCGGTAAAAACCAAGCATATAACTTGCTTGTGATTTGTTGTGTATGAGTCTTATGGTTGTGAATGGTTTTTCCAATTTGTAGCTTATGAATGATAACCATGTCTTCAAATGGGTTGATGAGGCATGCTTAAACGAGATTGAGTCATTGAAATTCAAAATTGCCAAGTCTGAACAAGAACTTAAAAAAATAAGTACAGAGACCTATAAACAGTTAAAGATGTTTGAGAAGATTCAAATGAAGCTCGATGATGAGATATTGGACAGGGATGAAGATGTGTTAATTGAAGCCAAATCTAGGATGAAAATGACGATGATTCTTTTAGTAATTGGATGTATGATCATGGTTGGGTTCACCAAACTAATATGTTAAACCAATTCCGAAACCCATAATTCGAAAACTCTCTCAAGGTTTTTTTTTCGATGGGAGAAATGAAAGAAAAAAACTATTTTGCTCCTTTTAATTTGGAGTATATTCTACTTTCTCAAATGGAGGGAAAACCAAAATCTGAAAAAAATCGGAGTTTATTCTACTTCTCCAAATGGAGGGAAAACAAAAATCTAAAAAACTTCAAATTTAACATAGTTATACTTCCTAGTTGTATAGTTGTTCTCGGTTCCATACAGTTGTACTTTGGGGATATTTTACTTATATTAATATTACCATGAATTAAACTTTAATTTGTTGGTTATACCAATAATATTTGGTACCTTAAGTACATTTTCAAATTTTAAATGGAATAAATGTTGTTATATCACATTCCTTGGCGCGCATTATAACGTGGGTAACAATCACAAAGTCTTCTTAAAAGTATAATGTATTGTATGTGAAAAGTATATGTATGGTAAACATGAATTTAAAATTTCGCCAGCTTCACCGTTGAAATATGTATTTAGTTTGAAACTTGAAATCACTCAATTTATTTGAAATTTGAAATTTGAAATTTGAAATATTTCTAATACCATACCATATAACTTATTTGACCTCAAATGTTCTAGTTATTCTAGGTTGTGCCACTTTATGTATGATAAATATGAAGTTGATACATTATCAAAAATAAAGAGATCCATTCATAATGCCATTGCCGAAAAGTACTCTTGCATCTTATAGCAGAACGCCTAACCTTTGATAGCCCGGAAGCAACGATCACACATTTTCGACCCCAAAAATTGGTTCTGGACACCGTAATTGCATTTGTCTAAGCATGATATATCAAAGCGATTCCAACGACCATTGAAAGACTCTGAAATGCACTATATCCACTCCATACTGCCGCCTTTTTTCTCCATCGACCACCGCGTCACTACACAAAATCTTGGGTTATAACAGAATTTGGACCGTTATCAACCCCATCAATCCACATAACTTTCGAAATAACACAGTAACAATACTCAGCTATATCGAAACCAGCATCCGCATACCGTTTGATATCATCGATTCCCGCTTGTGGGTTCTTCCCAAACATGAATTTTGACATCCTTCTTAGCAGGATCGCTGAAAGATTGTCATGTACATAACATGTTTTTTTAGAGCAAGCCAATGGGGTCTGACTATAGCCCTAGGCTCATACATGAATATTAATTTGATCGACCTATATCATGTAATAGATAAAGTTATCAATTTCAGATCTAGTTTGATGTAGCATAATTTTAAAAATAAACCTTACCTGAAGATATATGAAGTTTCCAATAGATTCTTCAAATGTTGGCATTGCACATATCTCGCACCAAATCGCTACATGCCGTGACGAGAATCATGTTCTGGATTTTCGATGGTATAACTAGGAGACGAAAATGGCGATTTGCGAACCCATCACCCATATTTGAAGAGTTTTTTTACTAAAGGGGAAGGGATTCGCTCTGTGATCGCCTACGCTTTAGATATATATATAGTCGTGATTTTTTAGAAAGTTATGTTTGGTAGTTATAATTTCATTTGTTTATAATTTTACTTAGTTGTATCTATATTACCTTTTTGGAAAGAGTATATGATCTATTGAAATTAGTTGTCATTAGTTTGTCAAGTTGTACTAGATTGCAAACATAAGTGCTTATTTGTTCCAGTGATACTCAAGAGTACAATACAACAGGAAAAAACACAAATTACACCGTAGAGTTTTAATTACTACTACAACAACCAACTCGTTTATTTTTTCGGCGATGTTCATTGATGTAAACCTTTTTCCTTGCTTTCTTCCCTTTCACCTATTCATCTAATTCGTTTGATGTATCCTCGTCACCATAATTCACACCAAATGAACTATATACATATCCATATATATCTTCTATGACCTCTACATCAAAATCATTTTTAAATAGCTCTTTATCCACAACTGTTAGATAATCATAAACGTTTTCATCATCAACAATATATACAGAAAGACTATCATTCACTAGCACCGGAAGGTAACTCAATTTCAACTTCGTCATAGATTGATCAACCCTAATCTACATGCATATCCAATGCACCACCATCGAATACGTTATATCATCCATAGATGATTCCCTAAACAATATCCCATACATGCAATAATCTTTAGAATTCCAACGGAAATTATCATCGGTATTATATCCACCAATACAGAAAGTTATGATTGTGGAATGCATGTTGCTCAATTTCTCCTGAAAAAACAATTAAAAACTACATTATAACATACTGTCTTGTATCAGTAATACTAGTTGTTCTAGTTTAACAACTTCTCTCAGCAATCCTAGTTATTCTACTTCTCTCAATAACACCCAGTTGTTCCAGTTTTTCCACTTCTCTTAGTATTACCCAGTTGTTATTATAAAGCTCCCTTGCAACTTCGGTGAATTCGGAGGTTTGGACCACTCCCACGATTCGGTACGATTCAAACACTACAATCCTTAAATTACCAAAGCTATGTCTTAATGGACCCATAGAGCATGAGTTAGTTATCGACCCCAAATATACATTAATTACAAACACCAAAAGCTCCTCCTCCTCCCTAATTTGCAAATACAAAAACAAAATTCGTTTCTAGGGAAAAATTGAATAACAGATCCATATATTTAAGCTTAAACACATTAAAATTAGAAAAACTAACATGTATTTAGAAGAATCAGCCTCAATGGTGGAAGACAATCTCGTCGTCGGGATGGTACGGTCCGTCGATGATTGATGGCGAATTTCTTATTATTATTATTATTTTTTAATTACATCTTTGTTTATTTTAATTTTCTTTTAATTTTTTCATTAAGGGTAGAATGGAAATAGCATGAAGGAGTAGTAGTGAAGAATAAAAGAGAGTGTGATAGAATATATTTTGATCATTAAGAGCATTTGCGCAATAAGTCCTATAATTACAGATTATTGCTCAAATACTCTTAATGATCAAAATCTATTCTATCATACTCTCTTTTATTCTCCCTACTCATCCTTCCCTCATCTTTCATGTAATTCTCATTCTACCCCTAATGAACAATTATTTTATATTAAAATTTTGAATTAAAAAAATACAATTAATTAATTAAGAGAAAACAAAAAAATGGACCAATCAGAATAAAGGAAATTAATTAGGAAATAGAAAAAAACAGGCTTAAATATATGGGACCGATATTAGGACCTCCCCCTATCCGACCACGAGCTCATGTCCACCATTGAAGCTGATTCATCCCAATTCAGGTTAGTTGTAGGCATAGAAATGTGTTTTACCTTAAATCTATGGGGTCTGTCCATTATTTGATTTTGATATAAAAACGATTTTCGTTTTTGTATTTTCAATTTAGGGATTTCAATAGAAAAAGAAAAATTTGGTGGTTGTAATGAATAGACATTGGGTTGGTAATCATCTCCGTTCTATGGGTCAATTAGAACATAGGTTTTGTTGAATGGTATCGAGTCGTAGGACATCATTAGTGTTTTTGGTCCGAATGTCGAAGCTGCAATGTGATATAACTGAAATAATTGTATATTGCTAAGAGAAGTGGAATAACTGTAAAAACTGGGTAATAGAGAATAAGAATAAATGGAATAACTAGTATTACTAAGATAAGTTGTTAAATTGGAACAACTAGTATTACAAATAAGTTGGTAATGTAGATTTTTTAATTGTTTTTTAAGGAGACAATGAGCAACTGTTCCACGGTAATAAATTTCTCTATTGGAGGATATAATACCGGTGATGATTTCCGATGGAACTCAAAAGACCATCGCATGTACGCGATAACATTTAGGGCATCATCTATAGAGGTGATAGCATATAAGTTGTTAGTAGATAGGATATGAATGAAGATTGGGGTAGATGAATATATGAAAAATCTAAAATTGAGTTACATTCCGGTGCTAGTGAATGCCAGTCTTCCTATATATATTTATGATGATGAAGACGTTTATGGTTATCTAACGTTTGTGGATAAACATCATTGTAGAAATGCTTTGCATGTAGAGGTTATAGAAAATCTCTTGGGATGTGAATATAGTTTATTTGGTATGAATTAGGATGTTAATGCTAGTACTGTTATTGTTCCCGCTGGATACGAGGGAGCCAAAGAACTAGATGAAGAGCCGATGGAGGATGTTGGTATTGGAGATGGTGAAAATGTATCATGTGACCATGTGGACAACAGTGTTGGTTAAAATATTTATGACGTTGTTGATTACAGTGTTGATGACGGTGTAGATAACAATGTTGATGACGGTGTTGATAACAATGTTGATGACACTCTGGATAAGTGTGCGATAGTTGAATATGATGAGTTTCCACGTCCTGCAAAAGGATGTCAGTCTGTAGAACCATGGGAAAATGGTACATGTCTGGAATTAAATCAAGAGTTTGAATCTAAGAAAACAATAATAGATTTAGTTCAGAGAGCTTCACATGAAAATCATTTTGGGATGAGATTAAGAAACTCGGATACGGCTCGATGGGTGGTAAAATGCGGTGATGTATGAGAAGGTTGTTCCTGATATTTACGACTTGCGAAGGGTTTAAATTCAACATGTTTCAAAGTTACTATATACAATAAGATGCATACATGCTCTCGGGGGAGTAACTACTGTAGTACGAGAGGCACACAACGATTATTTGCATCTGTCTTGAAGGAAGTTTATCCCGGTTAGTTACTCCTAATGCTCTCATGGGTCTGGTTCAAACAAATGTCGGTGTGTCAGTGTCATATGCCACCGCATGGAGAGAGAAAAATCTAGCTGTTAATGAAGTATGTGGTAGTCCAAAAGAGAGTTTCAAGTTGCTGCCTTGTTATTTGTACATGCTAGAGCAGGTGAATCCTGGTACCAAAACAATATTGAAATTGGATGAAAACAGATGTTCAAGTACCTATTTATCACTCTGGGAGCTTGCATCAAAGGGTTTCAAGGAATTAGGAAAGTGATCATTGTATATGCAACTTTTCTAAATGTGGGAACTTCCCTAAATGATCGAATTCATCACCATTATCCCATTGCCTTTGGTGTAATTGATGGTGAAAAACATGCAAACTGGATTTGGTTTTTTGAAACTTTGAAAACAATTATTTCGGATAGTGCTGAGTTGGGTTTAGTTACTGACAAATATCAAAGCTTGATCAATGCGGTATCGGCAGTGTACCCGAGCTCTTAACATGGCTTTGTATCTATCATATGTCCCAGAATGAAAAATCCCATGTTTATCATGTGAACAAAGATGAAGTTGCTGAGAAATTCAGAGAATGCGCAAGGATGTACACAGAGGGTGAGAATCTGCAAAAGTATGCTGAATTTAAAGACAAGTATCCTAGCGCAGCCAAATCTGTTGAAAATAATTAAGAGACCATCAATAGCGAGAAAATATGGGCAATGTGCTATTTTCCAGTAGAAAGGTACAACGTCGAGACCAACAATAGTGTAGAGTCGATGAACGGTGTTTTTAAGGATGCAGTGAAGTACTCGATATTACGTATGATCGATGAGATTCTTGTAAAATTTAGTGAATGGTTTAACAAACATAGGAAGAAATCTGCATCTGGTTTGGATACACATAAAATGGTGCCTTATGTCGAGAACGTATTGCACATCATATGTCTTCTTGTGTCGAAACTAAAAGTGGTTGAGCTAAACAGTTTCCAGTTAGAATACATAGTCAACGGAAAAGATGGAATGGGTTATGTGGTGGACCCGTGAGAGTAGTCTTTTGAGACTCGTCCCAAAAGAAAACCGAAGGAGTAATACACGACCTCCATCTTCTTATTTGAAACAAGATTGTTCCAACTGATTTTCAAGTGCTCGAAATAGATCAAGACATGGAGAGACCATTGATTTTTGGTCGACCATTCTTGGCTACCGTTGTCGCCTACATTGATCACGCCAACCGTTATGACATTTTCTTTAACGTGGAGCGAAGGACATTCTACCCAACTGTCCCGGATGGAATTCCAATCCCAACGAGTAAGCCTAAGAAGAAATATTCAATTTTCCCTAAAGGAAAAGAGAAAGGAGAATCGACCAACACAAGACCCGAAGAGGCAAGACAATTGTTTGTTTCAAAGCCGTTTGCTAAGATCAAGATCAA
This sequence comes from Eutrema japonicum, assembly GCA_030161315.1. Lineage (NCBI taxonomy): Eukaryota > Viridiplantae > Streptophyta > Magnoliopsida > Brassicales > Brassicaceae > Eutrema > Eutrema japonicum. The sequence continues at coordinate 37,867,306 of BSQW01000011.1, forward strand.
CATTCCTCCAGATTTAAGCAAAACCAAAGAGAAACAAGTGGAAGGAATTGTCGAGAACACGGAACAAACTCTCCAAAAAACGAAGGTTTTAAGGAAACACGAAAAGAAGATGTGGATACAAAGGAGAGGCGAATCACATCCTAAACTCGAAGAGGTTCAAGGAACACTTGTTCCTGGGACACTCTAAAATCACGCCTAGACCAACAAAAAGTCGAGCTAACGACTTTAACCAAAAGCGCTTAATGGGAGGCAACCCATTTGGTAAGTTTTTGTTTTCTTTTATTTTACCGTTCTTTTTCTATTAACGTTATTCTTTTCAGAATTTCAGGCTTTATATAAAAATAAAAAAATACAAATATATTAAAAAAACCATAAAACACAAAAAAAAATGAAGTGGTGACCCGTAGAGGATCACGAAACGTCAAAGAAACGAAGGAGGAGTCACACTCGAGGCAAAGCTTGTCGTCCGCGGTCGCGCAAGCCCTTCCCGCAGCGAATAGGCGGTCGACCGCGGGTGCATCACTCCTGCCCGCGGTGAAAGGAAGGTCAGCCGTGGTCGCATATGCTCTACCTGCGGCCAATGCAATCCGGCTGGAACCGTTTTCTGAGCCTTTCCCGAACCGTTCTGGTTCTAAACCATGCCATCCTGAACATTCTTTCAACCCAAAATTAAACCCTATCCGATCTAATTTTCGTGTCCCGCATGTCAAGGTAAGTCCCAAAAAGGATTTTTTTAGATCAAATACCAAAAGGAATTTTTATATCAAACCTCTTTTTCCTTCTTTTCTTCCAAAAGACTTGGAGATTTTTGAGCTAGAACAACTTTTAAAAATTCTTAAGCTTTTAAGAAAATTCTTCGTCCTTACCTCACTCTTTTTCGAAGGAGATTTCAATTCCGAACTCATCTCACCAAGGTATGATTTCAAAATCTCTACTTTTCATATGAAATAAATTTTAGGGTTTTCCTGTTTTGGCTAGATCTATGTTTGTGATAGATAGAAATTGCTGGAGAACTTAAGATTGAACTTTTAGAATGTTTAGATTCTGATTTTAGCACATAATTGTTATGAATTAGGGATTTTTTTAATTTGAAAATTTCAAGCTCTTTAGAAAACGAATTTGGAGAGTAATATTGATTAATTTGGTTAAGTCTTGTTTGATTAGTGATTGATACGCGGTAATCTATTTAGTTGGCATAAAGATGCGCATCATAAGTTATCTTTCAAAATTTCTTGTGTAGAACATCACAAATCTGAAATTGATCATGAGCATCTCGATTAGCTAGAATTAGATTATATATTGCTCGTTTGTGGATTGAATGTATCTCTTGATACTCGATTTAGTATCCTCGAACATTGAACCTTTCAATTGCAGCCATGCTCATAATTTTTGTCGATAATTTTCTTTGTTTTGTAGGAAATATGGACCACTCGAGATTTCGCACGACTCCCTCAAAGAAGAGCGGATATGTTAGAGAATCGTCTCGGAGATCAGCCTCTATGATACAGGAACGATATGGATCGATAAGGATGAAAAGATGGAGAAACTCTAGTTTGTTGTACGACACTCTCTAGAAAATCGATAGTGATGGTTAGATGGATACAAGGGTGGATCGAAAGCACCACAAAGGCTATGGCAAGGCCTTTGATATAGCTGGACGAGTCTAATTCAAGGGTATCTCACCAATGAATTTAGAATAAAAAAATATCAAGAATTCACATCTTGAAAAAGAGAAAACCTCTCTGATTTTTTTTACTCGAATACAATATGCTTTTATTCCACGAAAATGAGTCTCTATATATAGAGAAAATACATCAAATATTATAATAAAAGCTACTCTACATGCACATAGCATAAGAAAATATGAATTCAATCCAAACAATGCATGTAGAGGAAGATGAAAGGTCTAAAAGACATAGTTTGACCAAAAAATAAAAATAGACTTAAGTAATTATCTAAACATAAATTAAAATATTAAATTATGATTTGATGACCACATCATATCGTCTGAAGGAGATCCGAGACGAGTCAGATTTGACTAGTGTGGAGGATGATACCGTTCTTGGCGAGTTCATCACGAGCGAAAGAAGACCTCAAGCTCGCGCACCAACTCCTCCACGCGACCCAACACCGTCTCCTCCGCGCGAACAAACACCTCTTCCATAGACAAGACCAAAAGTTCGATATGCTGGGCAACCTCTAGACCCGAATGTGGACTATCTTGAGAAGCTCAAGAAGATGAGAATCCAAACCACGCCTCGTATTGACTACTCAGCTCTCGAAGGACTTGGAATTCGAGGGGACGTGATTTGGTATCTCGATCCACTTAACCTTTGACATTTTATGGAGCTCAATTTTCCCACCTATGAAGTTCTCACTCAAGAGTTTCTAGCCTATGTCACCATGTGCTACAAGAGGCGCTCTAATCCAAAAGCAAGGGATGGTACACTCACTTTCTCTATACATGGATACACTTATTCACTAACGGTCCCAGAACTTTGTGAAGCTTTGAAGCTTTTATATCTTGATGAGATTCACCCCAATGGAGATCCCGATAAGAGCTTATGGCAGATTATGGGACAAGGCGTCTACGACAACGGATGATCCAAGACTTCCTTACTTATAAATCCCGTTGTACGTTTTGTGCACAAGCTCTTGGAGCACACTATTTTCTCAAGGGCAAACGTGGCTAGCATCCGCAAGAACGAGCTTGTCACTATCCCGCTACCATTCTCTACTAAGCCATGCATCATCGCGAAGAATATGGTAAAGGTGAAACACGAAACACCTTCTTCGGGATCCGAGGATCCTTCTACTGCTTTTAGAGGTATCATCACCGCGATCCTACGAGCCTTTTACTTCGACTTCTCGGCCGAGACACCTCTTACCGATACTTGGTTCGACCTCCTCTAATTCTCTCGACAGCATACCATATCCGGCGCTGGGCTTGATCCAGACAGATTTGGCTACAAGTACTGCCTAAACCTCGGTAAAATATTTTGTGTTTTTACCTTCAGATACAGTCCTGAGACTTCGAGAGGGCAGAGCCCCATAGTGGAGACCAGATGTGATGGAGTACGTACCTCTAGTCCCTCACCTACCTTACACCATAAGACAATATCATATATAAGATGGAATTCACCAATCTTATGTACACGTGATAATCAAGAGATTATAAGCTTGTTACGCGTAAGTGGGGATGATGGTGATATGGAAGGTGGTGATTTGATGGTCTCTCTCAATCGAATGATGATTGACTCTCTCAATCGGTGTACGGAATATTTTGTTTGAATCTCACAAACAAGCTAAGTAGCGGATTCTATAGAACTAAGTGAATAACACACTTGAATCCTAAAGAACAAAGGAACAACTCAGAAACACTCTCTTTGAAGAAAATAATACGTTTTTATTAAATCAAGATTGAAAGGTGAATGTTTACAATGGACTAAGAGGAGCTTATATACTGCTCTTAAACGTAAATATCTAATGGCCTAAAGTCAAAAATCAAAAGACTTGTGCATAAATACAAAAAACTAGCCATTTGGGCCATTAAGACCAAATCGGTCCAAATATGGAAATGTGATGGAGCGCTTGTATATTGTCAACTTGGGGAAGAAATGATGCGCCTTAGGGACCTTCTGGAAGGTGGAGACATCATCCAAAACGCAGCAGCATTGGAAAAGAGTGAGCCCTTGTAGAGTAATGTCGCAAGGCTCCAAATAAGGAAAGTGGGGCTCGAACTTGATCCACCTGATCAAGTGAGGTCTTGTGCACCCTAGTACGTATATAATAGCTTCTAGATGATCTCCAGATTTCCAAATAAATTGTTGCGTTTAATAAAAATGAAGGAAAATATGGCTTTCCTAAAATGGACTCGGTATGACCCGCACAAGTTTTTTGAATGTCATGGGTGGATCCGAGTCTGGTGAAGTCTGGTGCAGCCTAAGATATGGTAGTTCTCTGTTATTAGTCCCAAAACACAGTAGTTTTGAGTAACAAGGATTCGTTGAAGAGCAAAGGACCCAAGTGTGAACACGTCCGAATATGGCAAGTTGAATTGCACAAGGATCCTCCTGATCATGTGGGTGCTGGTACATGGGATGATGTGTACTGAAGTTTCTGGTTGCATAATAAACTCTCCTGGTCACCAAATCCGGTTTTGGAGTGGATTAAACCGGACGTCCTTCATAATGACCAAAATTGGCTCGGTTTGGCTCAATTTGGTAAGTCTTGATTCAAACTGAACCAGGGTGGTTCTAACTCGACCAATGTCTCCCAAATAGTAGCTTGGTTGGTGAATTTCCCCTCCTTGAGTTTGGTTCATCAGTTTGGTCGGTAGAATTGCAAATTGGACCGCTCCTCGGTTATCACGTGGTTTAGCATGCAAATGGGGGTTCTGGTGTTAGTCAAATTGCAGCTGAGGGATTCAACCATGACCTTCAAAATGGTGGATTAGTCGAGAGAAATGAAATCGATCGGTGGATTTGATGCACAGTTTCTTCGGTTCAGCTCTGGTAAGATTTCCACCAGTTTTGGTGGAAATGTCTTCATTGTTGGATTTCTTGAATTGGGACTAAGGGATCCGGCCATTGTGTCCATAATGCCCACTTGGGCGGTTAAAATGCATTCCCTCAGTGGATTTATTGCATTGATCCCCCTGCTCATGGTGTACAAGGCTACGGTCGGCTTCGGTTGGGTTGGTTTGGACTCCTCCGAGCTTTGGGATCATCTCTGCTGGGCTAACTGGTTCGATGTCCACATCATAACTTTTACCTTGGAAATTTTTTGTCCTCAAAACTTCTTTAGCTACACCAAGACAGAGCAAGTTAGTATCTCAGTAAAGATACGAGTTTAGAAATTTACCTCGGGCAATATCTCCATTGTTGTTCTGGTGGGATTGGATTTGAGCATCTGGTTTCTCTTATTTTATTAGCAAGGAGGCAATGACTCCTCTCCAAGGTCTGTGGTTGACTTCCTTGTGCAGCAAGGTAGTCGTTTTTGTGAAAACTCATTTTTCACAATTGTTGTCGCCATTGATCCTTGGTGGTTCATGCGCTCGTGCTTCTTCACTGTTCCTGCAATGTTCTCTACACTCTTGACAAGAGACAAGTGCGTTATAACAGTCATGTAATTATTATAAACAGAAGAACATGATTCAATTGTGACCATTTTATTATCTTTATGTAAGGCAATAATTTACTCACGGTTTTGTGGTTCAAGACAAGCAACATATTCTTTTATTTCCTCAGACATTTCTGTGTTTAATAAGCTCATGATCAGAGTGTTGGGATCATCATAAATAAATTTTAGAAAGGGGTTACTTATCTGATCAGAACTCTTGGTAAGTTCTGTTTTCGTAGTCGCCACGGTATTGTGAATCATCTCTTGATCGGGTGGCCTTTCTTGCAACAGAATGAAGCTGGTGGCAACTTCATCTTTCTTACTTGTTGCCTTGTGGTCTACTGCCTTCACAGTGTGCTCCATTTCATGTTCTAGACCTGCAATATCAAGATTTTGCAAAGACAAGTGCATTATACTATAATGGAAAATTTCAGAATTCAACTCAACTACTTCTCTTGTTTCTTCTATATCTGAATCAGTTGGTGAAATTGTTTCTGACTTTGTTATTGGACATGTCTTAGCAAAATTTCCTCTATGATGACATCTATAACGGATGGTGTCTTTTACTTTCAAAGTTTTAGGATACTTACATTGCTTTGTTTTGACTTACGGCTCACGCTTCGGTTTTGTGCCTTGTGTATGGGCTATGTTGGGTTGTTTAGGGGCTGGTGTAACTTCTTTTGTGTGATATTCCCATATTTTGTCCCTTTCATGAATTCATTTAGCATAAGTTTCATCTCATATGCATATGGTTTCATAGCTTTTTCTTAATTGTTTTGTGCAAATTAGAGTTTATGTGTCTCATGATATGTCCTAGAGAGCCTTGCATGTTTTGGAGTCCATTTTATGTATCTTGGAGACAATTGATGATGTTTGGAGTTATGGAGGACAAGAAGAATGCAAAGCCCATCCAAGACGCCGGGAAGATGTTGCTGGACGAAGGCACTACATTATGAATCAGCCTTGAAGCTCTTCATACAGTTTTAGAGGAGTGAGTCATCTGTCTACAAGAGTTGGATTAAGGCCATTTGGACATCTGGTTAAGAAGTTATCGCGAATTTAATGAAGTCATTTCTCCCTAGCCGAGGAGCTTTCTCTATGCCGGCGGCGTGTCCTGGCTAGAAACCAACCGGGACCAAATCTCTCGTCTAAAACTCAGCATCGTCCCGCCTAGATTCTAGCTGGCACAAATAAATCCCTCAGCCGGCACAGGAGTTTTCCCTCGGCAGGAGATATGTCGGCTGCGTGTCCCGGCTAGAAACAACCCGGGACCAAATCTCTCTGCTAAAACTCCTCATCATCGTCCCGCCTAGATTCTAGCTGGCACAAATAAATCCCTCAGCTGGCACAAGAGTTTTCCCTCGGCAGAAGATATGCCGGCTGCGTGTCCCGGCTAGAAACAACCCGAGATCAAATGTCTCGGCTAAAATTCCTCATCCCGGCTCCGTGTCTCAAAGATGTGGCCAGACGGGGACATTACAATCCAATTCAGTTTCAACTGCCTTAATAGAAGTTGTATAAGAGTGAATCAGCTTTACACAGGAGTTTGAATCGGGTTATTTGGACGAATGGATAGGGAGATAAGACGGATTTACTGAAGGTATGTCCGTCAGGCCGTGAGAAGATTACACCATCCAAAGAACCGGCAAAACGAAGGCCTTCCGCTATGAATCAACTCAAACGGTCTTGATAAGAGTTAGCTGTCTACGGGAGTTTGTTTCAGGTCATTCGGATGACAGGTGCATGAGTTATGACCAATTCACCGAAGACTACTCATCCCGGCCTCCCGTCCCGGCTAGAAACCAACCGGCACACAACCTCTCGGCTAAAAGCTTCTCATCCCGACTTGAATCAGCCCGGGACACAGGCCGGGATCGATTCTGATCAAAAATGTCCGGGTCAAAACCCGGTTTGTTCCGGGTTGACCCGGTTCCCTTCTATTTTTATTATAAATACTCTAAAAACCTAATTTTATAAAAAAAATGCTTTTTCTTAAGTCTAAAACCCTCACCTTTGAGAGAGAACTTGAGATTTGTAGGAGATCTTTAGGTTTTATGCAATTTAGTATTTGTTTTCATCAATCCCTTCTATATATCTTCTTTTCATCTTGATTATTCAACATTCATCCATGGATTCAACCCCTATCCATATCGATTTTGGGTTGTTCTTGATGGATCTTGAGTAGTCTTTTTAGGATCTTGAGATGGGGTAGATTTGGGTGATCCAATGCATGATTTAGGGTGTTTAGGGTTAGATTATCTGTATTCCCTTCTTAAATAGTGCATTTAATGCTAGATCTAGTTTGAGAAAGTATATCTAGATCATAAGGCATTTCATGCGCACCAAGTGTTTGATGAAATGCCTTGATGAACTATTCAAGAGATTTATGTTCCTAGTCTAAGGGATTAGTTGTCTAGGGTGTATTTTGGTTGATCTTGTTATTGTTTTTAATGCTTGCTAATTGATAATCCACAAATGATGATATGCTAATGGATTTGATAATTAACATAGTGATTAGTTGCTTGAAAAAGAACTAATCAAGATTAGAGATCTATTGCCTAGGGAAAGCTTATTTGAGTGAAAGGACACCATGAATTGTGCTTGGATTACCTAAAGTCGATAACCCCATCTTAGGATTCGCTTTTGTTATTTGAATTACATCTTGTTTGCTTTGCTATTCACTTGTTTTGTATTGATAGTTAATCACAAACAACACTCGTTTAGCTTAACTTGCTTGAGTTCCTTGCATTCTTAGTGATTAGGATAAATCCCGATAAGGTTCGATAACCTCTTATGCTACAATTGCATTTAGAGAATTGACTCTAGAGATACCAAAATATCTTGTATCAATTTGGCGCCTTTGTCATATTGGGATTTGTTTTAACATTGAGATTTAGGTTCTTAGTGAGCTTAAGCCTTAGTTGCTACAAAGTTACTAATCTTGTTTGCTTCCTATTGCTCTTTCTCTCTATAGGTGCTTGCATACCCATTCCCGTGGCAATACTAATCTAGTAGAACCGAGGGACGACATTGATCAACTTGATAGAGGATCAAGAGCAAGACGAAACCGAGTAAGAGTTCAAGTCGAGGTTGCTAACGACATGGAGAACTTTGAGAATGTTCCACTTGGGAACGTCAACGAACCCAATCCCCACCAAAGGAACGGTGGGATTGGGAATGGTCACGGCAACAATCAAGGAGGTGTTGGCAATAGAAACCATCACCGTCCCAACCATCCACCAAGAGCTAGAAACGTTGTTGGAGAGGGTGATGCCGCTAATGCTCACCAAAACCGCTAAGGCATTCAAGCTCCACCGGTGGAGAACAACAACTTCAAAGTGAAGTCGGGGGTTATAAACATGGTTCAAGCCAACAAAGTTTATGGCTATGTGGTCTCACGAAGATCAATGGGATCTCAGAATACGGGTTCAAGTTTCGTCTCTTCCCGTTCTCTTTGGGTGACAAGGCTCACCAATGGGAAAAGACCTTACCTCAAGGATCTATCACCTCGTGGGATGATTGCAAACGTGCGTTTCTCGCCAAATTCTTCTCACTGGCTAGAACCGCCAAGCTTTGCAACGAGATCTCAAGCTTCACACAACGGTTCAATGAGTCTCTCAACGAGGCTTTGGAGAGATTTAGAAACTACACTTCTCAATGCCCACATCACGGCTTTAGCAACGCTTCTCTCCCAAGCACTCTCTACCGAGGTGCTTTGCCTTCTCTACCAAGAAATCAAGTTCTCAATAAGCACATAGGCATCGTCAGGATACCTTGTGTAGAAATTTCCATTGCTTGCAGCATCTAAGGACATCTGATGCCTCCAATCGATCCCTCTATAGAAAGTACCCAGCAGCTGAACCTAAGTGAAACCATGGTGCGGACAATCTCTCTGATATGACTTGAAACGAATCCAAGCAGCCTTGAGTGCCTCAGTCGGTCCTTGAGAAAACTGAGAAATCTTGTTCCTGAGATCTTCGGATCGTGCATCATCATAGAAGTTGTTCAGGAAGGCAGTCTTAGTTTCTTCCCAAGTAGTCAGTGATCCAGGAGGTAACTGCTTCAGCTAGTAGGTCGCATCTCCACCAAGAGAGTATGGGAAAAACTTGCAGAAGAGGTAATCATAGGACACTCCATTGCTCATGATGCTTGTAACCAGATCTTCAAACCTCTCAATGTGATCCATAGGGTGTTCATGAGGAAAACCATGAAAAAGATGCTGACCTACAAGAGTGAAGTATGCAGGTTTTAGCTCATAGTCATTCCTCTTATAATGTGGAGGACGAATCGCTGATCGATTTGCATAAAACTGATCAGGCCTGTTATACTAACCAATCGTTCTACCGCGAGCAGCGATATTCCCAGCGACAACAGGAGCAGGTGGAATGATGTTCCCCTCTCCATGCAGACGTTGTCCTCTCTCGTTGCACAACTGACCCTCTTGGTCTCTCAAAGCTCCAGCAGCATCCTGAATCAGAATCATCGTGTTGGTCATCTATGCTGACTTCTTTGCTTTCCTGTTTGAACGTTCCAAATTCACACCTGAAACACACTAGGAAAAGCATGTAAGTAACAAAAAAACACTTTGAGTATCGATCGACACTGGGTGGTGTCGATCTATATCAACAAAAGAAGACGACGAGTATCAACCGATACTAGGTAGGATCGATCGATACCGAAGAACTTAGTCGAAATTCTCAGACTAAAATCTAATGGCGAATTGAGTCCCCGGCAACGGCACCAAATTTGATATGCTCAAATTAATACCTTAAAAGTACTAAGCAGTAGTTGCAGTATAGTAGGGGTCAAACACAAGGACTCACAGAGACACACAATAGATTATGAAGACGAGAATTAAGCTAAGCAATCAATAATATTGAAAACAAGACTTAAATTAAAACGGTTGTAAATTCAGTTGGAGAAAGATAGGTTCAGGGTTTTTCTCAAGAAATCAATGAATGTAGGTAAACTAACTAACATGATTCAGATTTAGCACGTTTCTTGAACTCAAATCACTAAAGTATAGCTAACCAACTCTCATTGCGAAAACTATCTAAATCTAAATCCTAGGAATTCCGAATCTCTTTGCGAATCCTAAAGTTTAAATCAGCTTTTAGATCAGGTTTGATTTGTTCACAAAACAACTAAACCAAATCTCTTTGCGAATAGTTATTTTGCTCACCTAAGGTTCTATCAGATAGTTAATCGCACTCTCGTGTCTAATAAACTATCCTAAGATCTAAGTTCCAGATTCGTCAACCTACAATTTTGCTTTGAACACAACCTATGGTGAAGAACTAATTTAGATGGTGAATCCTAGTCAACCAATCAATCTAGCATTCAGAGAAAACCCTTATGAGAACCCTGAACCTAAAGTGGACCTACTCAGACATGGAAATTGAAGCAATAAACATGTTTGAATAAATCATCAAATAAAACAGAAAGAGTAACAAAAGGGTTCGAAATCTTCTCTCGGACGAAGGGAGTTTCAGACTTGTCTTCCTCACAAAGTTCTCTCTCAAAACCAAAGTAAAATAAGGCATAGCCATCCAAGTGGCTGTAAAATTCTATTAAATAATCTAAATCACGTTTTGGGGCTTCTTGTAAATAATAAAGACTTTTGGACAATTTTGCAGTTCTTCAATTCTTCATTAAACTCACGGGTCGTGTCTGCCTCGATGAGTATCGACCGATACTAGGCAGTATCAATCGATACTGATGCTTCAAATTGGGTACTCAGCTACACGAACCTCTGCCTCTGCTCCAAAATGCTCCAGAAAGCTCCAATATCTCCAATAATGCTCCAAACGTGCTAAAACCTGTAAAAGACTCTAAACCACTATGAAATAGTAGAAAGACTCTATAAAATGGACTTATATCATGGCCTAAAAGGGGTAAAAACCATGATATATCAGAGCATACCCGTTACCGTGGCAATACTAATCTAGTAGAACCGAGGGACGACATTGATCAACTTGATAGAGGATCAAGAGCAAGATGAAACCGAGTAAGAGTTCAAGTCGAGGTTGCTAACGACATGGAGAACTTTGAGAATGTTCCACTTGGGAACGTCAACGAACCCAATCCCCGCCAAAGGAACGGTGGGAATGGGAATGGTCATGGCAACAATCAAGGAGGTGGTGGCAATGGAAACCATCACCGTCCCAACCATCCAATAAGATCTAGAAACGTTGTTGGAGAGGGTGATGCCGCTAATGCTCACCAAAACCGCCAAGGCATTCAAGCTCCACCGGTGGAGAACAACAACTTCAAAGTGAAGTCGGGGGTTATCAACATGGTTCAAGCTAAAAAATTTCACGGCTTGTCCATGGAGGATCCCTTAGACCACATTGACCAATTTGATAGGATATGTGGTCTCACGAAGATCAATGGGCTCTCCGAAGACGGGTTCAAGTTTCATCTCTTCCCGTTCTCTTTGGGTGACAAGGCTCACCAATGGGAAAAGACCTTACCTCAAGGATCTATCACCTCGTGGGATGATTGGAAACGTGCGTTTCTCCCCAAATTCTTTTCACCAGCTAGAACCGTCAAGCTTTGCAACGAGATCTCAAGCTTCACACAATGGTCCAATGAGTCTTTCAACGAGGCTTGGGAGAGATTTAGAAGCTACACTTCTCAATGCCCACATCACAGCTTTACCAACGCTTCTCTCCTAAACACTCTCTACCGAGGTGCTTTGCCTAAGATCCGTATGCTACTTGACACGGCTTCGAATGGTAACTTCTTAGCTAAGGACATAGAGGAGGCAATGGAGCTAGTGAAAAACTTGGCTCAAAGTGGTGGTACCTATGGCGACGATTATGAGCGTGCCACAAGAACCACGAGTGACTTTGATGAGAACAAGAGAGCCAAGGACATGAAAGCCTTGAATGAGAAGTTGGATAAACAAGCCTCCATGATAGATAAGCTTCTTGTGGGTTCAAAAGAATCTCAAAAGGGAGTTCATTTCATTGGTGACTACGAGGACAATGAAGCTTTCTATCAAGAGGAAGCCGCGATCACCCAAGAGGAAGTGAACTACGTGGGGAACCAAGGTAACTTCCAAAGACAAGGGTTCAACCAAAACTATAGGAATCCACAAGACCAACTCTACCCTCAACAATCTACTCAACCTCAAGGAGTCCCACAATAACAATTCCAATCTCAAGGTCAACCCTCTAACTCAAACAAACAAGGGAATGTTCCAAAGAACCAATTCCAAGGAAACCAAAGTGGATTCCAACCAAAACCCCCACCCGGTTTTCAAGGTCGACAACAAGGGTTTGTGCCCCAAGGTCAAGCACCTACATCTAAACAACAAGTGCTTGACTTGGCCTCCATGTTCCAACAACTAACCAAAGGCCAAGCAGAAACCACTAACAAGGTCATTTGCTCTTACAACGATCTTAATATCAAGGTTGAGGCATTGAGCTCAAGGGTGAAATCAATAGAGCAACGGAGTGCCTCCTAGATGTAAGATGGAATCCACCAAACTTATGGACACATGATAATCAAGAGATTATAGGCCTTGTTGCGGAAGTGGGGACGATGGTGAGATGGAAGGTGATGGTTTTGATTGACTCTCTCAATCGATGGTGATTGACTCTCTCAATCTATGAACGAAATAGAATGTTTGAATCACACAAACAAGCTAAGTGGCAGCCTCTTAAGAGTTAAGTGAATCGCACACTTAAAACTAAAGAAAAGAACAATTCTTCAAAGAATACGCTTTGAAAGAAAATAAGAAACTTCTGTATTAATTCGATTGAAAGGTAATTTACAAATGAAGGCTAAGATGAGCTTATATACTGCTCATACAAGAAATTAAACTAGAATGAAATCGCAAAGTAAATGCTAAAACTAGCCGCTTGAGTCATAATGACGAGAATCGGCCAAATATGGAAAACGGAGCCTTTCTTGAGTCTTGACAACTTAGGGGCGAATGTCAAGTGTCTAGTTACATCCTGGTTGCTGTGAAAAAGGTTCACTTCATGGCCAAGCTTCAAATAATAGAGCCGTTGGAGATGAATGGCGAGAATCTCCCAATAAGGCAAGTGTAGCTCAAACTTGATCGACTTGATCAAGTGAGGTGTGGTGCACCTTAGGTCGTGAAGGGAAGCTTCTAGAAAGCTTGTTAAGTGTCTCCTAAGCTCATAGAAACTATGCTCAAGTGGGCTTTCATGTTTGGGTTTCAAAATATTCCACTTGACATTTTCGAGTAGGCTTGAGTCCATTAGATACGTCTCCACTGTTGGGCCGTTTATGAGCGATTGGCTGGGCGGATTGGAGAGATCTTGGATGTTCTGGAACTTAGACCCAAATATCTTTAAAACCATATATAGAACGTTTCCTGAAGTGCAGTGATCTGGAAGCGACAATTTATTCAACATTCGATTGAAATCGGAGCTCAACAACGGGTTTAGGTTCCAACCTTCAAACTGATCAAGCCTGATCAGTCATTCGTGTTCCAGATGCTTTAGCTTCTCCTTGAACATGTTGAAGCTATTTTCCAGACTCATCCTCATAATGATTTCCTCTGGGGTTGATTGATCCTTCAAGTCGTTTGTTCGCTTTCCACTCGGTGAAGTAACTTTATAAGTTACTGTCCCAAATCCATAAGAGAACCGATGTCGCCAATAAACAAGATCTAAGCTTGTCGTACGCTCAGTACAATTCTATTTTGAATTGGTAGTATCCAAAAGTCCTCCGGGTTTCCAATGTCGACTTTGTAATACATCAAACTGACCGTTCATCAAAGTCTCCATAATCGGCCCGGTTGGTCTTGTCCGAGCTTTGAGCTCACCTCTGGTGGGCTAGCTGGTTCGATGTCCTCATCACACCCTCCCCCTTGTTTGATTTTTGACCTCAAAACTTGATTACCTGCACATAGATAAAGCAAGTTAGTATTTTCATAAAAATACGGGTTTAGAAGTTTACCTCGGGCAATATCGTTATTGCTGTTCAGGTGGGGTTTGATCTGAGAGTCTGGTGGTTCTTCTTTTATCAGCAAAGAGGCAATAACTCCTCCCCATGGTTGTTGGCTGACGTCCTTGGGCAGCAAGGCAATGGTCCTAGTGAAATCACGTTTTTCACAATTTTTGTCGCCATTAGTCTTTGGTGGTTCATGTTCTTGTTGCTTCTTCTCGGTTCCTGAAATGTCCTCTACACTTTTGACAAGAGGCAAGTGCGTTATGACAGTCATAGAACTACTGGAAATAGAAGAACAAGAACCATTTTTGACTACTTCATCTAATTTCTCATTGACGTGCGGTTTAAGATAAGCAATATGAACTATATTAGTTTCTTTTGAGACTATATCCTCTTCAGGCTCTTCTGGACTTATCACATTAGATATCACAGAGTTAGAATCATAAGAAGCAAGCTGAAGAAGTGGACTTACCTGAGCAGAACTCTCGGAAAGTTCTGTTTCCTTGGATGCCACGGTAGTTGGATTCATCGTATAGTCCGGTGGTTCCTCTTGGATCAGAATGAAACTAGTGTCATCTCCATCTTTATCAGCATCAAGACAACTCATGGTGACCTTGTGATGCTTCACATTCTGTTCTTGACCTGCATTAGTAGCCTTTGGCAAAGACAAGTGCATCAAATCTGAATTCAAAAATTTTAAACCAGAATTTTCTAGACAATTATCTAATGAATTCAGTTTCGGCTCAGGTTTGGAAATTTTAATCTCTTGTCTCTCAGGGCACACAGCATCATAGTGACCTCTCTTATGGCATCTATAGCAAATTGTTTCATTGAATTTCAAAGAGTTAGAGGTCTTAGAGATTTGTGTTTCTCGCGGTGCAAGCGTTGGAGTTGGTTTTTGTGCGTGAGTTGCAACTTGTTGATACTTCTGGTGGTTGCGTTGCTCAGGCTGCCTTGTGTGTGACGGTGGTGTGGAAGCCACTCTCCTTGGTGTGGTGTAGTGTTGGATTTCCCTCGGTGAGGATGTTGCTGCGAGTTTGATGTTTCCTCACGAACTCTCGGTACATCCTTGCTTTTAGATCTTCCCAATCAAGCACTGGTTTGTGTGCATCCTCCTTTATCCACCAATCATAAACATCTCTAACAAGAGCACTTGATGCGTGTGACAGCTCCTTCTCCTTGGGAATGTTGTTTGCGCACAGCCACTCCTTCATGTTGCTTTCCCAATTGAGATAAACTTTGGGGTCCTTACTTCGACATGAGAATATAAAAGAGCCGGATTGGTGTCTTCTCTCTTTGGTTGGTTCACTTGTCGTGGCTGAGATGGCATAGGATCGTGTTGGACACGGCGCCATGATGTATTGGGGCTTCTCTGGTCGTGCTTGTTGTTTGCACTTCACATATGATTTGACATATGTTTATTCCTCGGATTCATCTCCATAAGAATCCTCATAAAATTGTAAACTTGGCTGGCTCCAAGTTGATGTTGTTGTGTGAGGCACGTGCTGGTGTGGCTCAGCTTGGTATGAATAGTGGTCTGGTGGTTCAGGATCAACTCCTTCACCATCTGTCTCGCCTTCAAAACCAGAGCTCGCGTAGCCATCTCCTAGCCATGGCGGAGACTCATAATCCTCTTCTTGGTCGGACCATCCTTGGCTCGACTCTTCATACTCATCTCCATTGAAGTCGAGGTGCTCATCTTCTCCTTCACTTGAATCCATGGCGGCTACTGTGTCTTAGGGTTCTCCTTGCAAAGACAAAGAAGACAAGGAAAGTGAATCAAATCGTATGAAGGATGAATAGAAAATAAATAAATGGTAAATTTCAGAAACGATGGTTTTTGTCATTTTTTTTTTTTTTAAATTCGAAAGTTCAAATAAACAAAAGGAAAAATTCTTGTTTTTATTTTCTGGTTTTTATAAAAAGAAATTAAAAAAAATATTTTTTAAAAAAAAGGATTTTATTTGCTTTTCTGATTTTAGTTTCAAAGAGTGCAAAAACTGTAAAAATAAAAGGAAATCGACAAGAACAAATTTTTATGGGCTTTTCTTTTACGAAACAAAACAAAACAATTCAAGTAAGACAATTTTTATTTTGGTTTTAGTTTAATAGAAAACTAAATTAAAAAAATACGAAGAACAAAATTGAAACAAAACAGTTTTTTTTTTTTTGGATTTTTCGATTTAGCTGAAACGAAATAACAAAACATAAATGTAAAAGATAAAGGTTGGATGAACACAACCTGAGATGGGAGCTTTTAAGGCTCTGATACCAGATGATGTAAGATGGAATCCACCAAACTTACGGACACATGATAATCAAGAGATTATAGGCCTTGTTGCGGAAGTGGGGACGATGGTGAGATGGAAGGTGATGGTTTTGATTGACTCTCTCCATCGATGGTGATTGACTCTCTCAATCTATGAACGAAATAAGATGTTTGAATCACACAAACAAGCTAAGTCGCAGTCTGTAAAGAGTTAAGTGAATCGCACACTTAAAACTAAAGAAAATAACAATTCTTCAAAGAATACGCTTTGAAAGAAAACAAGAAACTTCTGTATTAATTCGATTGAAAGGTAATTTAAAAATGAAGGCTAAGCGGAGCTTATATACTGCTCATACACGAAATTAAACTAGAATGAAATCGCAAAGTAAATGCTAAAACTAGCCGCTTGAGTCATAATGACGAGAATCGGCCAAATATGGAAAACGGAGCCTTTCTTGAGTCTTGACAACTTAGGGGCGAATTTCAAGTGTCTAGATACATCCTGGTTGCTGTAAAAAAGCTTCACTTCATGGCCAAGCTTCAAATAATAGAGCCGTTGGAGATGAATGGCGAGAATCTCCAAATAAGGCAAGTGTAGCTCAAACTTGATCGACTTGATTAAGTGAGGTGTGGTGCACCATAGGTCGTGAAGGGAAGCTTCTAGAAAGCTTGTTAAGTATCTCCTAAGCTCATAGAAACTATGCTCAAGTGGGCTTTCATGTTTGGGCTTCAAAAGATTCCACTTGACATTTTCTGATAGGCTTGAGTCCACTAGATATGTCTCCACTGTCGGGCCGTTTATGAGCGATTGGCCGGGCTGATTGGAGAGATCTTGGATTTTCTGGAAACTAGACTCAAAGATCTTTCGAACCATATATAGATCGTTTCCTGAAGTGCCGTGATCTGGAAGCGACACTTGATTGAACATTCGATTGAAATCAGAGCTCAACAACAGGTTTAGGTTCCAACCTTCAAACTGATCAAGCTAGATCATTCCTTCGTGTTCCAGATGCTTCAGCTTCTCCTTGAACATGTTGAAGCTATTTTCCAGACTCTTTGTCATAAAGATTTCCTCTGGGGTTGATAGATCCTTCAAGTCGTTTGCTCGCTTTCCACTCGGTGAAGTAACTTTGGGAGTTACTGTCCCAAATCCATAAGCGAACCGCTGTCGCCAATAAACAAGATCTAAGCTTGTCGTACGCTCAGTACAATTCTCTTTTGAATTGGTAGTATCCAAAAGTCCTTCGGGTTTCCAATGTCGGCTTTGTAATGCATCAAACCGACCGTTCATCATAGTCTCCATAATCGGCCCGGTTTGGTCTTGTCCGAGCTTTGAGCTCACCTCTGGTAGGCTAGCTGGTTCGATGTCCTCATCACTCCCCTTCCTTAAATCATCCTCAAGGCTCTTCAAATGGGAAGGCAATACTAACTTCTAAAGACTCTTGCAACACCTTTTCAATTCTTGCGGAGCAAAATCACATAATTGCGGGGTTCCTCGGGTTAGTCTCTAACCTCAATGAGGACATTGAGCAACAAGGTGGGGAGGTGACACTTGGGCGTGAGAATAATATGATGTTGATTGGAGAAAAGAGTAACAAGGTTGAGAAGTCCATCAATGACGTGGTTAAAGTGAAAAACGTGGATAAACTTGTTGAGTCAAAGAGAGAGCCTCCACCTCCATATGAGCCTCCACCTCCATATGAGCCTCCACTTCCATTTCCCGGTCGTTTCCTCAATAAGGCACAAGACAAAGTGCCTCCAAGCACAACAAGGATCGAGCCTAAGACTCTCCCAAAGCTTGGAAACCCCGGGAAATTCTCAATATCTTGCACACTTGGACCCTTGGAAGTTGATGATGCTTTGTGTGACTCGGGCTCAACCGTTAATGTCATGACTTTGGAGATGGCCAAAAGTCTTGGGATAGATAAATTGAACGATTACCCCTCCACCATCACATTTGGACACTCTTCTACAATGAAACCTCTTGGCTTGGTTGAAGACTTTCCTCTCAAGATTGGAGAGTACCTTGTACTAACGGACTTCGTTGTAATGGAGATGGCACCAAACATAAAGCTCCCTCTACTCCTCGGTAATCCATTCCTCAACACAACCGGTGCAAGCTTGGACTTCATAAACAAGAGGGTTGTTCTTAAGAACGTGGATGGCAAGAAGTTTTACATAATGATGCCTTCTTCCACCGCTATTTGTGGGACCATTATTTGTGGAGACAATGAAGCCCAAGCCCGGAAGGTTGAGTATGTGGGCGTATGTGAGACGGTGAGTTGTGGGATTGTTGAAAAAGCACTAGCTCTAGATCGAAGTTGCTTGAATTCCCTCTTTTACACCACGATGGAGAATGAGGTTGAAAGTGGCAAGGTTGCTAAGAAGAGGACAAAGCCTAAGTCTGAGGAGAGGAAACCGAGCATGCTCATGGTTATTTGACCCTTGCTAGACCAACCTTCGACCGTGACTCTAATCCCATGGAAACATGAAGAAGGGATGATTGAGTACAAGGTCAAATGTAGAGGGTGTCCCAAGCCTTTTGCCTAGGCCATAGCAACCCCCACACCAAAGGTTAGAGAGGGAGATCAAACCGGTCTTCAAAGATTAATGTGTACAGTTCTAAAATTCGAGCTTAAGGAACCGCCATGGAGTGCTCGCGCTCCTCAATCACGAGGTAACAAAAGTCAAACTTCGTGACTCTAAACAAAGTGCTCTCGGGAGACACCCCAAGCTTATCCTTGTACATATTTCCTTTTATACTTTTCTTTCGTTAGTAGTTCCTTTTGATAGGTTTTCTTAGTGCGAGTAGGTTTAATTCTTCCTTAAGCTTCTATTACACAAGGGACTGTGTAATTTAAGTTTGGGGGAGGGTTTGTGTGTTATATAATATCATTTTTGGTGTTCTTATTTTGCCTTTTGCACCTTGAGTCTCATGCAAAAAATGCATTTTCAATAAATTTGAATTTTTTTAACTTTTATGCATTCCATGTAGGATTGAGTCTAGAAACATAAGCATGTAAATAATGCATTGCATGTGGATAGGGAACTAGAAAGGCTTCTCTTTGTAAAGTGTCGTTTTAGGAGTTTAAGTCCTATGCTCTAGATCTTGTGTGCGAAATCAAGGTCGAACCATGTTTGGATTTTATGTCTCATCACTTAGGTCTTAGCTGAAGCAAGTTCGATTTGAATCCAATCCTATCTAAGTGAGAACCTTAACTTTGACACATTAATTATCGTGTTCATGCATTGCATAATGAACTCATGGATTCCGCATACATACTTGGGTCATCTTATTCCTTTTTACCACTCTTGTTTGCCCAAGTAGCCAATTCTCATCTTCACTATTCACTATTTATGCCCAAAAACCTAATTTTGATGGGCTAAGTCTTTTCTTAAGCAAAAACCCTCTCTAAGAGTGATTTTTAAGAGATTGATCTTTTTGTTTAATGCAATTTGAGTATTGTTTTCTTGATTGAATACATCTATCTTCTACTTTCTAATCATCCAATCATCTTGACCATGAGCTTTAACTGTTCTTTTCTTGGATTTGTTGAAATCATGATGATTAGTGAGTAGTCCTTAGGATCTTGAGATATGGTAGATTAGGGTGGTCCAAGGCTTGGTTGGTGGTGTTTATGGTTAGATAGTCTTTGATTCCTTCTTGTCTAGTGCCCTTAAGGCTAGATTCAACTTGAAAGAGTGGATCTAGATCATAGGGCATTTCATGAACACCAAGTGTTTGATGAAATGCCTTGATGAACTAGACAAGAGATTTATGTTCCTAACCTAAGATATTAGTTGTTTAGGGCATACTTTTGGTTGATCTTGTTATGATTCTTAATGCTTGCTAGTTGTTAATCCACAAATGATGATTTGCTAATGGATTTGATAATTAACATAGTGATTAGTTGCTCGATAGAGAACTAATCAAGATTAGAGATCTATTACCTAGGAATGAGCTTCTTTGAGTGAATTAACACCACTAATTGGATTTGGATCACCTTATATCAATAACCTTATCTCTTGCTCCACCTTTGTTTATTGATTTACATCTTGCTTAGTTGTTTATTTGCCTTAATTAGGTTACTTAATCACATCCCATTTGTTTAGCTTAACTTACAATTGTTCCTTGCATTCTCAGCGATTAGGATAAATCCCGATAAGGTTCGATAACCTCTTATGCTACAATTGCATTTAGAGAATTGACTCTAGAGATACCAAAATATCTTGTATCAATTTGGCGCCGTTGCCATATTGGGATTTGTTTTAACATTGAGGTTTAGGCTCTTTGTGAGATTAAGCTTTATTTGCTACAGAGTTACTAATCTTGTTTGCTTTCCATTGCTCTCTCTAAACCATAGGTGCATGCATACGCGATCTCGAGGCAACGACAATCTAGTTGGACCAAGGGACGACATACAACGATCATACCGAGGATTTCGAACAAGGGAAGCACGTGTGAGACAGCAAGAAGTTGAGAATGACATGGAACACTATGCCAATGTTCCACTTGGGGACATTCTTGACAATTTGGACAACCTTCCACATCCTCAACAAGGTGGTAATGGAAACCACCCCGCACAAGGTGGTAATGGAAACCACCACGCACAAGGAGGCCATGCCCCACATCCACCCGCCCGGCCAATGAGAGGCCCCAACCATCCACCAAGAGCTAGAAACGTTGGTGGAGAGGGTGATGCCGCTAATGCTCACCAAAACCGCCAAGGCATTCAAGCTCCACCGGTAGAGAACAACAATTTCGAAGTGAAGCCGGGGGTTATCAACATGGTTCAAACCAACAAATTCCACGGCTTGTCCATGGAAGACCCTTTAGATCACATTGACCAATTTGACCACATATGTGGTCTCACGAAGATCAATGGGGTCTCCGAAGATGGGTTCAAGCTTCGTCACTTCCCGTTCTCTTTAGGTGACAAGGCTCACCAATGGGAAAAAACCTTGCCACAAGGATCTATAACCTCGTGGGATGATTGCAAACGTGCGTTTCTCGCCAAATTCTTTTCACCGGCTAGAACCGCCAAGCTTCGCAACGAGATCTCAAGTTTCACACAACGGTCCAATGAGTCTTTCAACGAGGCTTGGGAGAGATTTAGAAGCTACACGTCTCAATGCCCACATCACGGCTTTAGCAACGCTTCTCTCCTAAGCACCCTCTACCGCGGTGCTTTGCCTAAGATCTGTATGCTACTTGACACGGCATCTAACGGAAACTTCTTGGCTAAAGACGTTGAGAAAGCAATGGAGCTTGTCGAGAGCTTGGGCCAAAACGACGGTACCTATGGCGACGACTATGACCGCGCCACAAGGACTACTAGCGACTTCGATGAGATCAAGCGAGCTAAAGATATGAAATCTCTTAACGACAAGTTGGACAAGCAAGACAATTTGATTGATAAACTACTAGTGTCTTCTCAAAAGACGGTCAACTTTGTGGATGCTTATGATGAGAACCAAGGTTATTATCAAGTGGAGAACGTGGACATGAACACACAAGAGGAAGTGAACTACGTGGGAAATCAAGAGAACTACCAAAACCAAGGGAACTATCAAAGACAAGGGTTCAACCAAAACTATAGGAACCACCCCAACTTCTCTTCCCGAAACACAAATGTAGAGAACCCACAAGACCAAGTCTACCCTCCGCAACCCACTCAACCTCAAGGAACTCCACTAAAGCAATTCCAACCTCAAGGCCAAGCCTCTAATACCAACCAAAACCAAGGCTTTGTCCCAAGGAAACAATTCCAAGGAAACCAAGGTGGATTTCAACCCAAAGCTCCACCCGGTTTTCAAGGACAACAACAAGGGTTTGTGCCTCAAAGTCAAGCAACTACGTCTAAACCGCAAGAGCTTGATTTGAGCTCCATGTTCCAACAACTACTCAAGGGACAAGCGGAGATAAATACGAGGGTGGATTGCTCCTACAATGACCTCAACACAAAGATTGAGGCTTTGAACTCCAAGGTAAAACACATGGAGAACAAATGTGTTACTTCTTCTTCACGACCACAAGGTCAACTACCGGGCAAATCCGAAGCTAATCCTAAGGAGTATGTCAACGCCATAACCTTGAGAAGTGGCACGCTCTTTCCTACAAGAGAAGCTCCTTCTCCTCTCAATGCGGACATTGAGAAGCAAAGTAGGGGGTGAAACTTCAAGAAGATGACGAATTGGTTGAAGATGAGGTAGTGAGAGAGCAAGACAAGGTTGAAGAAGTTGAGAGGATCAAGCCTAGGGTTATTGTTGCTCAAGAGAAACCGAAGAAGAATGTGTTTGTCCCTAAGCCATACGTTCCTAAGCTACCTTTTCCCGGGCGGTTCAAGAAGCAACTTATGGACAAGTATAAGGCCATCTTTGATATGCAAATGGAGAAGGTGGAACTCACAATGCCTTTGGTTGATGCCTTCTTACTAGTCCCTCAATATGCCAAATTTCTGAAAGACGCCATGAATGAGAAGGCTAAGGAGATGGAATCTATGGTTATTTTAACTCACGAGTGTAGTGCCATAATACAAAAGAAGATGGTGCCAAAGAAGTTAGGAGATCCGGGATCATTCACGCTACCTTGTGCACTTGGTCCTCTAGCTTTCAACCATTGTTTGTGTGATCTTGGAGCAAGTGTAAGCCTCATGCCATTTTCGGTAGCCAAGAGACTAGGCTTCACACGCTACAAGTCATGCAATATCTCCCTAATATTGGCGGATAGGAGCGTGAGGGTTCCTATCGGGTTGCTTAAGGATCTTCCTATTGTGGTGAAGGATTTCATTGTCCCCACAGACTTTGTGGTACTTGAAATGGATGAAGAACCAAAAGACCCTCTTATCTTTGGTAGACCATTCCTAGCAACCGCGGAAGCGATAATCGATGTGAGGAAAGACAAGATAGATCTCCATTTGGGTAAAGGAGAAGTCCTTGAGTTTGATATCAACAAAGTGATGAAGAAGCCCACTATATATGGCCAATGCTTCTACATAGAGACCATGGATGAGCTAGCCGACGAGTTACTTGAGGAAATGCGAGTAGAAGACTGGTTGGAAGTGGTTTTAACCAAGGAGCATGGCGATCATGTGTACTTGAGTAAAAAGAGTCAAGGGTATGAGCTACTCATGGACTTGCACAAGCCGGTCGACAAAGATACACCGTTTGTTGAGTTGGATGTTCGTAGTGCCGAGGTTCAAGATGGTTCAAGGGTTGGCACGGTCCAAGAGGAGTTTGTTCTAGCCATTGAAGAGACTAGCAAGGGTAAGTCTGGTCTTGAGGAGGACGATTGGAGCGAGCTCAAAGCCCCAAAGGTGGACCTAAAGCAACTTCCCGCGGGACTAAGGTATGCGTTCTTAGGTCCCAACGAGTCTTACCCGGTTATTGTGAATGAGAGTCTAGATGAGAATGAACCATCCTCCCTTCTTGTAGAACTTAGGAAATATAGGAGATCAATTGGCTATTCTTTGGATGATATCAAGGGTATTTCTCCTAGTTTGTGCACACATAGAATCCATTTAGAGGATGAATCAAGGACTTCTATTGAACATCAAAGAAGGTTGAACCTTAATTTGAAAGATGTTGTAAAGAGAGAGATTCTTAAGCTCTTAGACGCGGGCATTATCTACCCAATATCGGATAGTACTTTGGTCTCACCGGTTCATTATGTGCCTAAGAAAGGGGGGATAACGGTTGTTAAAAATGAAATGGATGAAATGATACCTACTAGGACGATAACCGGGCATAGAATGTGCATTGACTATAGGAAATTGAATTCATCCACTCGTAAAGATCATTTTCCATTACCATTTATAGATCAAATGCTCGAACGCCTAGCTAATCACCCTTTCTATTGCTTTCTAGATGGTTATTTGGGTTTCTTTCAATTACCCATACACCCGAATGACTAAGAAAAAACAACCTTCACGTGCCCTTACGGCACCTTTGCATATCGAAGGATGCCGTTTGGGTTATGCAATGCTCCCGCAACATTCCAACGTTGCATGATGTCAATTTTCTCTGACCTTCTTGAAAACATGGTAGAAGTCTTCATGGACGACTTCTCCGTGTATGGATCTTCTTTTTGTGTTTGTTTGTCCAACCTTTGCAGGGTCTTGCAACGGTGCGAAGAAGCAAACTTGGTGCTTAACTGGGAGAAATGCCATTTCATGGTGCGAGAAGAAATTGTGCTTGGGCATAAGATCTCCGAGAAGGGGATTGAGGTAGACAAGGCCAAGATCGAGGTTATGGTTAGTTTGGAGCCGCCTAAGTCGGTCAAGGACATCCGATCTTTCTTGGGTCATGTGGGGATTCATCAAAGACTTCTCAAGGATCACGAGGCCTCTTACAAGGCTACTTTACAAGGAGGTGGAGTTTGTGTTTGATGAGGAATGTATGGTAGCATTCCTAGAGATCAAGAAGGCGTTGGTTAGTGCTCCCATTGTCCAAGCTCCGGATTGGGATCTCCCTTTCGAGATCATGTGTGATGCTAGTGACTACGCGGTTGGAGCGGTCTTGGGTCAAAGGAAGGACAAGAAGACCAATGTCATTTACTATGCAAGTAGGACCTTAGATGACACTCAAACCCGATATGCCACAGCGGAGAAAGAGTTGCTAGCCGTAGTCTTTGCAATGGAGAAGTTTAGGTCTTATGTTGTGGGATCAAGAGTGATTGTCTACACCGATCACGCGTCTTTGAGATACATTCATGCCAAGAAAGACACCAAGCCTAGGCTACTCCGTTGGATCTTGCTTCTACAAGAGTTTGACTTGGAGATAGTTGACAAGAAAGGGATAGAGAATGGAGTCGCGGATCATTTGTCTAGAATGAGGATTGAAGACCTTGTCCCGATTGATGATAAGCTCCCTGATGCAATATCAAATAACCGGGTCGTGGCCTTTATGCAAAATTGGACGAACCAGATCAAGATGGAAGAATCAAGTCTAATCCAATGGCTCACGTTGAAGTTTGAGAATTAAGACTCCAACCATTTTCTCATAAAGATCTAAGAGAAAGAGATATACGCTTTACATATAGTTTCTTTAATTGGAAATATCTACAAAAAGGCCACATCTCCACCAACGATTATATGCATTGGTTGTACAGCACAAAGAAGCTTCTAGGAGACAATTATATCTTCATTTCTTCATTGTAAATATAGAGATTTTTGGAAAAATAAAGAAAATAATTTTCTTGTAAAGCTTTATGCTTTGTTTTACTTGTATTTTCTATGGTGTGTGATTCCCTTAGAAAACAAGTGGGATATATGTCTCTGTGTGTGATTCACATAGACATTTATTCGTGTTCTTATCACAAAGACTTCCGCATCTTTGAGTGGCGAACTTCAATCCACCCACGCTTCCATCCTACCCCGGCCTAGACAAGGAGCGACCTTAGTCCAATTGTCTAGACCACCCGGCCTTGTACCTTAGGCCGTGAGCTCGTATCATTTTGGTATCAGAGCTAAATGCTCCTATCCTCTATCGTTTTCATTTCTGTTTCGTTTTTGTTTCATCTTTTTATCAAAAAAAAAAAAAACAATGTTTTCTGCTTTTGTTCTTTGATTTTATAAAATTAAAAGAAAAACCATTAAAAAAA
Source organism: Eutrema japonicum (assembly GCA_030161315.1). Classification (NCBI taxonomy): domain Eukaryota; kingdom Viridiplantae; phylum Streptophyta; class Magnoliopsida; order Brassicales; family Brassicaceae; genus Eutrema; species Eutrema japonicum. The sequence goes on from BSQW01000011.1 coordinate 37,893,225, forward strand.
AGTTTTCTTTGTTTTCCTTGAAGTTTTAATTTGTTTCTCTCGTTAAACAAATTTTTTAAAAAAATATATATATATATATTTTCATTTGTTTCTGATTTGTTTTCAGATTTTCAAAAAAAAAAAAAAATCTTCTTCTTCTTTATTCGGATTTAATATTTCGGTTTTTAAAAAAAAAAATATTCAAAAAAAAAAAATGCAAATTCTGGTTTTAGTTTTGAGGACAAAACCATTTGAAGAGGGAGAGAATGATGCAATATCAAATAACCGGGTCGTGGCCTTTATGCAAAATTGGACGAACCAGATCAAGATGGAAGAATCAAGTCTAATCCAATGGCTCACGTTGAAGTTTGAGAATTAAGACTCCAACCATTTTCTCATAAAGATCTAAGAGAAAGAGATATACGCTTTACATATAGTTTCTTTAATTGGAAATATCTACAAAAAGGCCACATCTCCACCAACGATTATATGCATTGGTTGTACAGCACAAAGAAGCTTCTAGGAGACAATTATATCATGCATTTATCAAGGAATATGAGGTTTTAATGAGGGGTCAAACTCTGACCAAATATAGCCATATTCATATTTATGAAGAATCTTCCTAATGGCTACGTGATTGCTACATGATTGGTGACTTGATGTTTATCATTTATTTATAATTGATTTTGTTTCCTTTTATGCTAAGATCGTTGATGGTCTTTGTAATTTTGAGCTCTATATAAGCTCTTCATTTCTTCATTGTAAATATAGAGATTTTTGGAAAAATAAAGAAAATAATTTTCTTGTAAAGCTTTATGCTTTGTTTTACTTGTATTTTCTATGGTGTGTGATTCCCTTAGAAAACAAGTGGGATATATGTCTCTGTGTGTGATTCACATAGACATTTATTCGTGTTCTTATCACAAAGACTTCCGCATCTTTGAGTGGCGAACTTCAATCCACCCACGCTTCCATCCTACCCCGGCCTAGACAAGGAGCGACCTTAGTCCAATTGTCTAGACCACCCGGCCTTGTACCTTAGGCCGTGAGCTCGTATCATTTTGGTATCAGAGCTAAATGCTCCTATCCTCTATCGTTTTCATTTCTGTTTCGTTTTTGTTTCATCTTTTTATCAAAAAAAAAAAAACAATGTTTTCTGCTTTTGTTCTTTGATTTTATAAAATTAAAAGAAAAACCATTAAAAAAAAGTTTTCTTTGTTTTCCTTGAAGTTTTAATTTGTTTCTCTCGTTAAACAAATTTTTTTAAAAAATATATATATATATATATTTTCATTTGTTTCTGATTTGTTTTCAGATTTTCAAAAAAAAAAAAAAAATCTTCTTCTTCTTTATTCGGATTTAATATTTCGGTTTTTAAAAAAAAAAATATTCAAAAAAAAAAATGCAAATTCTGGTTTTAGTTTTGAGGACAAAACCATTTGAAGAGGGAGAGAATGATGCAATATCAAATAACCGGGTCGTGGCCTTTATGCAAAATTGGACGAACCAGATCAAGATGGAAGAATCAAGTCTAATCCAATGGCTCACGTTGAAGTTTGAGAATTAAGACTCCAACCATTTTCTCATAAAGATCTAAGAGAAAGAGATATACGCTTTACATATAGTTTATTTAATTGGAAATATCTACAAAAAGGCCACATCTCCACCAACGATTATATGCATTGGTCGTACAGCACAAAGAAGCTTCTAGGAGACAATTATATCATGCATTTATCAAGGAATATGAGGTTTTAATGAGGGGTCAAACTCTGACCAAATATAGCCATATTCATATTTATGAAGAATCTTCCTAATGGCTACGTGATTGCTACATGATTGGTGACTTGATGTTTATCATTTATTTATAATTTATTTTGTTTCCTTTTATGCTAAGATCGTTGATGGTCTTTGTAATTTTGAGCTCTATATAAGCTCTTCATTTCTTCATTGTAAATATAGAGATTTTTGGAAAAATAAAGAAAGTAATTTTCTTGTAAAGATTTATGCTTTGTTTTGCTTGTCTTTTCTATGGTGTGCGATTCCCTTAGAAAACAAGTGGAATTTATGTCTCTGTGTGTGATTCACATAGACATTGATTCGTGTTCTTATCACAAAGACTTCCGCATCTTTGAGTGGCGAACTTCAATCCACCCACGCTTCCATCCTACCCCGGCCTAGACAAGGAGCGACCTTAGTCCAATTGTCTAGACCACCCGGCCTTGTACCTTAGGCCGTGAGCTCGTATCACTCCCCGAGGAGAGCCTCATGGTGGTTGGAGTTTTGAAGAAAGGGGTTGAAGCCGTGCAAGGACTAGAGAGTGCTAATGGGTTACAAGATGAGAAACTACCATGGTTTGGGGATCTAGTGAACTACTTAGTGTGCGGGAAGGAACCGCATTTGGATGGGTATAAGAAGAAGAAGTTCTTCCACGACGTTACTAGATACTATTGGGATGAGCCCTACTTGTACAAGTTATGCTCGGATGGGTTGTATAGAAAGTGCGTAACGGAAGAAGAAGTCCAAGGGATCCTACTCCATTGTCACGGGTCAAGCTATGGCGGGCATCACACATCCTACAAAACCGCTACAAGGGTCTTGCAATCCGGTTTTTGGTGGTCCTCGTTATTCAAGGATGCACACATCTTTGTCTCCACATGTGATGCATGACAAAGGAAAGGGAACATTGGGAGGAGAGATGAGATGTCCCAAAACCCAATCCTTGTGGTGAAAATGTTCGACATATGGGGGATCAATTTCATGGGACCTTTCCCGTCATCATATGGTAACCAATACATATTGGTGGCGGTTGATTACGTCTCCAAATGGGTGGAAGCCATTGTAAGCCCGACCAACGATGCCAATGTCGTTCTAAAACTGTTCAAGTCCATAATCTTCCCAAGGTTCGGAGTTCCAAGAGTGGTCATTAGTGATGGAGGTAGTCATTTCATCAACAAGGTGTTTGAAAGATTACTAAAGAAGCATGGTGTGAAGCATAAGGTAGCAACACCTTATCATCCTCAAACGAGTGGCCAAGTAGAAGTGTCCAACCGGCAAATCAAAGCCATACTTGAGAAGACGGTTGGGGGTTCAAGGAAGGATTTGCCAACAAGTTAGATGATGCTTTTTGGGCATACCGGACCGCCTTTAAAACACCTATAGGGACTACACCATTCAACTTACTTTATGGGAAGTCATGCCATCTACCAGTTGAGTTGGAATACAAGGCCCTATGGGCGGTGAAGCTACTTAACTTTGACATCAAGACCGCACAAGAGAGGCGGTTGATTCAACTTCAAGAGTTAGAGGAGACTAGGCTCGAACCCTATGAGAGCTCGAGAATCTACAAGGAGAGGACCAAAGCTTTCCACGACAAGAGGATTGTGCCCAAGGACTTTAAGGTTGTGGACCTAGTGTTGGTATTCAATTCCCGGTTGAAGCTCTTTCCCGGGAAACTCAAGTCAAGGTGGTCGGGTCCGTTTGAAGTTAAAGAAGTAAGGCCGTATGGAGCCGTGGTGCTTGTTAACAAGGAGGGCCAATATTTCATTACAAACGGCCAAAGGCTCAAACTCTACGTATGGAGCCGTGGTGCTTGCTAGCAAGGAGTGCCAAGATTTCATTACAAACGGCCAAAGGCTCAAACTCTACCGGGCAAATCAAATCGTCGAGAAGGGAGGATCGATCCCCCTCGATGATGTCCCTCTAGCTTGAGAACGGTAACAAACATCTAACTTAGTGACGTTAAACAAAGTGCTCTTGGGAGACACCTCAAGCTTATCATTGTACATATTTTCTTTTTGTTTATATCGTTTTCTATCTTTGCTAGATCTTTTTGATGTTTTTGTTTAGTGTGCATAGGGGTTCCAAGGCAAAAAGGTGAATACCAAGGAGTGACACCGAGGAGTGACCTCGGTATGGACTTGCCAAGAGCAATACTGACGTCACATGTCGGTACCACAGCTCGGTATGGAAATAGGAGGAAAACCTCCTTAACACCGACGTGTGGTAACGAGGAGTGACCTCGGTATGACAATACCGATGAGTGGTACCGAGGAGTGACCTCGGAATAGGCATGTCAACCGAGGGACCAATACGGACGTCACAGGTCGGTACCACAGCTCGGTATGGAAACATGACTAAAACCTCCTTAACACCGACGTGTGGTACCGAGGAGTGACCTCGGTGTGAAAATACCGAGCAGTGGTACCGAGCAGTGATCTCGGTGTTCGCCAAAAATTTTGTAAAAATCAGTCAATACCGAGCAGTGGTACCGAGGAGTGATGTAAGACCCTAATCCGATTTTTATGTTTTTAGCCAATACTTATACATTTTAGCCGGATTAGAATGTACCATATTTTTAACTTTTTCACATTTTGGTTCGGCTAAACTTAGTCATTTTCGGTCATAAGCAGATTAATACAGAAAACTTGAATTAATAAACGAGGTTCAAGTAAACATGCGAGTTTGCTAATAAGCTATTACATGAATTACTAGACCGAATCTACCCAACACAACCATCCATCTGTTCCAGCCTTTGTCCCGCGAACTGATCAGCCATCAAAAGTACCGTCTCGGCTAATATCAGAATCTGCATCCAAAAAGGAGGCATAAGCAACAGAAATGCTTAGTGAGAACGGTCATCCCGTCTCACTTAGCCAAAGCATGAAATCGCAACAAGAATAGACCAGAACCAATCAGATGCTTATCAGAAAACAGAACCTAGCCGAGAGATTATATACACTCACCGGCTAAAACTCAGTCTAGTTCGCCGATAAGGTAAATAATCCCACAGCCAACAGAACATGAATATATGATAAACATCGTATTCATCAGACAAACAGAATACAATATACTCAAGAAAGGATCAGACTTAAGGCCACGGTCACAAACTCACCTTCGTTTCCTTCGGATTCGGTTCGGATCGGACAAACAATCTCCTTCTCTCGGCTAGAACTCTTCGCGGTTAACATCTCTCAGATAAACTGATTTCTCCCTCGGCTAAAATCGGATTCCCTCGGATATAATTTCTCCCTCGGCAATTTCCCACAATAGTTTCCCTCAGAAAATTCTCTCGATCTTTCAGAATTCTTTTTGGTCGCGTAAAGGAGAAGAATTAAGCCAAAAGACTTAGTAAAATAAACCAAGGTCCGATTTCCTCGCGAATAACTGTTCCCACGGTTATTTTGATCGGCTAAAACCATAACTGCTCTCACGCGTGCCTTTTTCCCGAGAAACTGCCGACGGTTTTCACTTTTGATACGCTTTACTCGGCTAAAATGTAAACGGTTACATTTTTATTCACGCTTGCTCGGCTAAAATGTAAACAGTTACATTTTTATTCAGGCTTGCTCGGCTAAAATGTAAACAGTTACATTTTTATTCAGTTTGCTCGGCTAAAATGTAAACGGTTACATTTTTAATAAGGTTCCTCGGGTAAAACCGATCTTACTCGAATAATTGCGCAGATGGTAGACTTTCTCTTCGACAACTGCTTAACAACCCTGTCTGAAGCCGACACACGCTGTCTGAATTCCGACCAAGTCCCGAAAACACGGTCAACTGATTTTTGCTGGCTAAACTCCCGATAAACTCGACTAGCTGATTTTAGCTCGGCTAAATTACCGAAATTCACGTCCAGCTGATTTTTAGCTCGGCTAAAACTTAATCAGTTTGGAAATCACCCGATCTGATTTAATTTTTTCGGCTAAACTCAATTCTGCCTTAGCCAAATTCTCTCATCTGGCAGAATTGCGGAACATGGGCGTTACAACTCTCCCCCACTTATGATTAGATTCGTCCTCAAATCTTTCTTCTTCTTCGGCTTTTCTGTTAACTTTGGTTGCTTCTCAAACCACTTAGAAAACGTTTCCTTCATCCGTTCTTCTGGTTCCCAGGTCGTATCTTCTTCCCCTTCGCAATCCCAAACCACTTGGATCATTTTAATCTTCTTTCGACCAGCCTGTTTCACTCTTTTTCCCACATTCCGAACTGGCCTTCCCTCAGTAGTCCAATTTTCTTGCAAGTACGGTGGTGGATCCGCGGTGACTCTTTCCGAATGAGTCACGCACTTCCTTAGCAATGAAACGTGGAAAACATTATGGAATGCTTCCAACACTGGTGGCAATTCCAACTTATAAGCCACTGCTTCGATCCTTTCCAAAATCTTATACGGTCCCATGTACCTTGGTTTCAGTTTCCCAGACAATGCAGCTCGGTCTTTACCCTTGTTGATCACCATCTTGACGTAAACCATATCCTCTACTTGAAATTCCAATTCCTTCCGGCGCTTATCAGCATAACTCTTTTGCCGGTTCTGAGCTTCTTTCATCTTAAGCTTCAATACTCTGATTCTCTCGGTCGTTTCTTCCACAAAGTCTCCACCAAAAATACTGCGCTCCCCCACTTGGGTCCAACATAGCGGTGTACGACACGGCCGTCCATACAACGCTTCGAACGGTGACATCCCAATACTTGTGTGGTAGCTATTATTATAGGAAAACTCCGCCAAAGGCAAGTAATCCTTCCATCTACCGCCCCAATCCAGAACACAAGCTCGCAACAAATCCTCAAGTGTCCTGATTGTTCTCTCGGACTACCCATCAGTCTGCGGATTATAGGCTGTACTCATATGAACTCTTGTCCCAAAACGTTTCTGAAGTTCTTTCCAGAAAGCCGATGCGAAGCGTGAGTCTCGATCAGAAACTATACTCGCCGGCACTCCATGCAACTTAACGATCTGCTCCACATATAACTTTGCTAGTCCGTCGGCCTTGTCCTGTTTGTTGATTGCAAGGAAATGAGCAGACTTAGTCAATCTATCAACTATGACCCAAATCGAATCCATGTTGCCACACTTTGGCAATCCGGTCACAAAATCCATTGTGATCATGTCCCATTTCCATTCTGTAATCGGTAAACTTTGCAACAGCCCACTCGGAACCTGATGTTCAATCTTCACCATCTGACAAGTCTGACAACCAGCAACCCACTTAGCCACATCTCGCTTTAACCCAACCCAATGGTAATACCGCTTCAGATCTCGATACATCTTGGTCGATCCTGGGTGAATCGCAAACTTAGAATGGTGAGCTTCCTTAAGAATTTCTTCCCTTAGTTCCTTGTCATTTGGAACACACACACGGCCATTAACTAAAATCGTCCCATTGTTTGAAGTCTGATACTCCGTATTATCATTCTTCGCCGACTTCATAAGAATCTCATCTTTCTGCTGAGCCAACCGTACCCGACTTAACAAATCCGCCTGATCTGCTGCAGCTAAACCCAACGGTTCCACCTCGTCAGTCAAAGCTGCCAACCGTAAGGTCCCCACCATACTGACCAATCCTTCCATATCTTTTTCGGCAGATGCGGCTACTCTCTTCCTGCTAAGTGCATCCGCAACAAGATTTGCCTTTCCCGGATGGTAGGCAATATCCATATCATAATTGGCCACAAACTCCATCCACCTACGCTGCCTCATGTTCAACTCCGGCTGAGTGAATATGTACTTTAGGCTCTTGTGATCCGTGAAAACTTGAACTTTCCCACCGTACAAGTAAGGTCGCCAAATCTTCAACGCAAACACTACCGCAGCCATTTCCAGATCGTGAGTAGGGTAATTCTGCTCATGCTTTCTTAACTGTCTTAAAGCGTAAGCTATTACTTTCCCTTGCTGCATCAGAACGCATCCCAATCCCATCCGTGAAGCATCTGTGTAAACCACAAAAGACTGATCCGGCTCAGGCAAAGTTAAAATCGGAGTACTCGTAAGCATTTCCTTCAACTTAGAGAAACACTTCTCGCAGTCAGCCGACCACACATACGGTACATCTTTCCCAGTTAGCCGTGTCATTGGCTGAGCCATGCTCGCAAAGCCTTTAACAAAACGTCGGTAATACCCGGCTAAACCAAGGAAGCTCCTTATCTCCGAGGCATTATTAGGTCTAGGCCATTCCAAGATTGCCTTAATATTTTCCGGATCTACAGATACTCCCTTATCCGAGATCACATGCCCCAAAAATCCGATCTCCCTTTGCCAGAAGCTGCATTTGCTAAGCTTAGCATACAACTTATGTTCTGATATGATCATGGATGCGACGGATCCGGTGGAGGTTCAAGAAGACGCGATGATCATTCCCGAGGGACCAATCACACGGTCTAAGGCAGGGAAACTGGCGGGAGCTGTTCGGAACTTACTCACGGATGCAAGGAACGAGGAGGATCAACGTACACAACCCGTCCTCACCTCATTGTCTTCGAACTCTCTATGAGGTTAGGCCGTTTGTGTGATACGTTTGTACTCTTTTTCCTGTATACGGTTTTGTCCCAAATGGGTTTTCCGTATAGAGGTTTTAACGAGGCAAACGGATTACACCGCTAAACGGTCCGACTTCTTGAGAGTTCCGCGGGGGAATTTTCCGAGGAAAATTCCGAGGGATTTATTCCCGAGGGACTTTTTCGAGGGACTTTCCGAGGGAAATTTTCCGCGGGAATTTCTGGCGGAATTCCAACAGTTGGTCAACTATCATTTGAATTCAAAAACTGTATTTATTTTCTTTGTAATTTTCGATGGGTCTTCTCCTTGTTTCGAGAATGACCCTTGCTTTTCCCCTTTGAATTTTCTCTTTATCTCCTTCTCTCCCTCATTGTCGAAAATACACATTCACTTTTATCTAAGTTATTTTCAGAGATTATTCTCTCTTTTCTCTCGATTTTCTGTGATGGTTAGTCACTGAATTTCTTTTGGTTTATCGAGATTAATTCCGCATCTTCTCGACGTAACCTTCGATCCGTTTTCTTGTTCGATTCTTCTTGTGACAAAGGGCTTAGAGATTTTCGGGATTCATCTCCCACGCTCTAACATCTCTGTTCTCGAATCCCTCAAGACAACGCAGCCCCCCCCTCGTTTCAAAAGTTCATAGTAGGATTTGCGCCTAAGGATTTTCGGGAATTCTCCCACGCCTTAGCACCTCTTCCCGTGGATTATTTGAAGTCGTGGATCTATCCCTCTCAACCGTACTAGAGCAAGCGATCCTCAGTCAAATCGTGTCAAGTGGTATCAGAGACACTTGCTCCAAAATCGGTGAGATTTATCCAATTCAAACTGTTCATCTTCTTACAATTTTCTGGGTTTAAAAGTTTTCGTTTTTCTGTCTGTTTTGATTTTTATAAATTCAAAAACGTATCAAAAAAATCAAAAAAAAAATATATCTGAGTAGATCTTTGTCTTTAGTTAATTGTCATAATTTTTAAAATTCAAAAAAAAAATAAAAAGAATTTCGTTTTGAGTTTTTCGGAAAACATCTGTTTTTGTGGTTACTTGAGAAAAATCTGGAATTTTGCATACACTCATTTGTGTTGTGTTTGATTTTATGCGAGGTACAATATGTCGGAAGAAAGTGAATCAGCTTCATCACGTTCTAGGAGAGAACGAGAGGCTGTGATGAATCAAAAAGTTGATGGCGTTAATCAAAAAGTCTATGATATGGCACAAATTCTCCGCGAAATGCGAGACCAAATGGCGACTTTGGCGGTTCGTACGCCAAGACGTGGTGAAAGAAATCAAGGTGCTGAACCGAGAGACCATAGAGCCAATGATGTCCGATCCGAACAGAGTGTTGGATATGGAAGTTGTCACGCACCGGCGAGACCGAGGAGAAATCGGCCGCGGCAAAATGAATCGGAGGACAATCCATTTTATGACCGAGGAGATTCATCCGAGGGAAACCACAACCGGCAGCAACGACCTCAAAGACGTAACAACGATGACCTTGGCGGAATGAAGCTTCGCATTCCCCCATTCTACGGCAAAAACGATCCGGATGCCTTCCTCGAATGGGAGAAGAAAATCGAACTAGTTTTCGATTGCCAAAATTTTTCCCCTTATAAAAAAGTCAAGTTAGCTGCTACTGAGTTTCATGAATATGCTATTGACTGGTGGGATCAAATTGTGACAAACAGGAGACGCAATGGTGAGAATCCCGTGGAGACTTGGACGTAGATGATCGCACTAATGCGAAGACGATTCGTACCGCTACACTACCACCGGGAACTTCACCAACGGTTAAGGCGTTTAGATCAAGGAGGTAAGAATGTGGAGGACTATTTCCAGGAGATGGAAAAGCTCATGCTAAAGGCTGACGTGGATGAGCCGATCGATGCCACAATGGCACGGTTCTTAGCCGGCATGAACCGCGATTTACAAGACCGAATGGAAATGCAAACGTATGCGACTTTGGAGGAAATATTGCATAAGGCTGTCCTAGTGGAACAGCAACTTAAGAGAAAAGGCGTGTCACGGCAACCTTACGCCTCAAGCTCCAAACCGAGCTTCACCAAAGGAGACAACCCGAATTATCCACCAAGAGCCGATTCTAAGCCTAAGACGGATTTCAAACCGCAAACTTCCGGCTATGACTACAAAGGTAAGGGTGATTCGAATCCAATGCGTAATCGTGACATTGAGTGTTTTAAATGCAGGGGCAAAGGACATTACGCCAACAAGTGTCCAAACGCACGCGCAATGATGTTGCTAGAAAACGGTGAAATCGTGACCGACGATGAAGAAGAGACGGAAACCGCTCCAATCTTTGACGATTATGAAGAGCATGCGGTTGACGGGGAACTCTTAGTGGCGAGACGTGTTCTTCTTGCCCAGGAACCGGTCATTGAAAACGAACAACGGGAAAACCTCTTCCATACCCGATGCATGGTTAAAAGCAAGGTATGTAGTCTAATTATCGACGGTGGAAGTTGTACTAACGTTGCTAGCACTACATTGGTGGATAAGCTAGGTATGGAGACCAGTAAGCATCCACGGCCTTACAACCTTCGATGGTTGAATAATCAAAGACATCTCAAAGTTACCCGACAAGTTTCGGTTCCTTTGACAATCGGCCGCTACGAGGACGAAATAGTGTGCGATGTTCTACCTATGGAAGCTGGTCACATCCTACTTGGAAGACCGTGGCAATATGACCGTAGAGCCGTTCATGACGGGTTTACGAACAAGCATTCCTTTGAACATCACGGCCGAAAAATCACTCTTGCTCCACTTTCGCCGCACGAGGTATATCTCGATCAACTTAAACTCGATAAGAGTCACGGCAAAGGCAAGGTAAGTGATTCCTCGTCTTCTCATTCTGATAAAACCGAGAGTATAGGTACTAAGTCATGTGAGAGAACACTTGTGAATGAATCATTATATATCAAACCGAGTGAACTAAAACATGCTCTCGTTTCTCGGCAATCTTGTGTGTTATTAGTTTTTAGGGATGTTCTTTCGAGTATGACTAATCCCGAGCCGGATATTCCGAGCAGCGTTTCATCTCTTTTACAGGGGTATGCTGATGTGTTCCCGGATGATGGACCAAGTGGTTTGCCACCACTCCGCGGAATCGAGCATCAAATCGACTTTGTTCCCGGCGCTACTCTTCCGAACCGACCGGCGTATCGAACGAATCCCGTAGAAACGAAGGAACTACAACGTCAAGTAGATGAGCTGATGTCTAAAGGACATATACGGGAAAGTATGAGCCCATGTGCCGTACCCGTACTACTTGTGCCGAAGAAAGACGGTACTTGGCGGATGTGTGTCGATTGCCGCGCGATAAACAACATAACGGTAAAGTATCATCATCCGATCCCAAGGTTAGACGATATGTTAGATGAGTTGTATGGATCTAGTGTGTTTACTAAGATTGATCTTAAGAGTGGTTATCACCAAATCCGGATGAAGGAAGGTGATGAGTGGAAAACCGCTTTTAAAACCAAACACGGTCTATATGAGTGGTTAGTAATGCCGTTTGGTTTAACGAATGCTCCTAGCACATTTATACGTTTGATGAACCATGTTCTTAGGTCGTATATAGGCGTCTTTGTAGTTGTCTACTTTGACGATATTCTGATTTATAGTAAGAACCTAGACGAACATGTGGAACACTTGTGATTGGTGTTAGATGTGCTTAGGAAGGAACGGTTGTTTGGTAATTTAAAGAAATGTTCTTTTTGTTCAGATAACGTTGTCTTTTTAGGTTTTGTGGTGAGTTCTCAGGGCATACAGGTTGACGAGAACAAGATAAAGGCGATCCGCGATTGGCCGAGCCCAAAGACCGTTAGCAATGTTCGGAGTTTTCACGGTTTGGCGGGATTTTATCGACGATTCGTTCGTGACTTCAGCACGATTGCCGCACCACTTACCGAGGTTATCAAGAAGGACGTGGGATTTCGATGGGAACAAGCTCAAGAGGATGCGTTCCAACTGCTGAAAAATAAACTTACTCACGCTCCTTTACTCGTTTTACCCGATTTTATGAAAGCTTTCGAGATTGAATGTGACGCTTCTGGTATTGGTATAGGTGCTGTACTCATGCAAGAGAAGAAACCCGTGGCTTTCTTCAGCGAGAAACTTGGAGGAGCAACGCTCAATTATCCAACTTACGACAAGGAACTTTATGCTTTGGTTCGAGCTCTCCAAACGTGGCAGCATTACTTATGGCCGAAGGAGTTCATTATTCACACTGATCACCAATCTCTCAAGCACTTAAAGAGCCAGCAAAAGTTGAATAAGAGGCACGCACGTTGGGTCGAATTCATCGAGACATTTCCATACGTAATTCAGTACAAGCAAGGTAAGGAAAACGTTGTTGCCGATGCGTTGTCTCGAAGGTACACTCTTATCTCGACACTTGATGCGAAAATACTTGGATTCGAGATGATCAAGGATTCATATGCAACCGACTCTGATTTCCAGGAAGTTTTCTCATCTTGTTCTAAATTTGCTTTCGGAAAATATTATCAAAGCGATGGTTTCTTGTTTTACGAGAACCGTCTTTGTATACCTAACTCTTCTTTGCGAGATTTGCTTATTAGGGAAGCACATGGTGGTGGACTTATGGGACATTTTGGCGTTACCAAAACACTTCATATCGTGCATGATCATTTCTTTTGGCCGCATATGAAACGCGATGTGGAACGTGTTTGCAACCGGTGCACGACTTGTAAGTATGCAAAATCTAAACGTCAAAACCAAGGTTTGTATACTCCTCTACCCATTCCGAGTGCTCCTTGGACAGATATCTCCATGGATTTTGTGTTAGGATTGCCTAAATCTAGGAAGGGAAATGATTCGATATTTGTGATAGTCGATAGGTTTTCTAAGATGGCACATTTCATTCCTTGCCATAAAACTGATGATGCATCGAACATAGCCGATTTATTCTATAGGGAAGTTATTCGCATGCATGGGATGCCTAGGACTATAGTGTCGGATAGGGATACAAAGTTTCTTAGCTATTTTTGGAAAACTCTTTGGGCTAAGTTAGGTACAAAGCTTTGTTTCTCTACTACGTGTCATCCGCAAACGGACGGTCAAACCGAGGTGGTTAATAGGACCTTAGGAGCTTTATTGCGGACTGTTATTAAAAAGAACCTTAGATCGTGGGAAGATTGTTTGCCTCATGTAGAATTTGCTTATAATCATGCACAACATTCTACGACTTTGTTTTCTCCTTTCGAACTCGTTTATGGTTTTAATCCTCTTACTCCTCTCGATTTAACCCCTTTACCTTTGAGTGAACATGTGAATATGGATGGTAAGAAAAGGGCCGAGATGGTCAAACAGATGCACGAGAAGGCGAAAGCAAACATCGAACGTAAGACGGAGCAATACCGCAAACATGCAAACAAGGGGCGAAACAAGAAAGTCTTTGAACCCGGCGATTTGGTTTGGATTTATCTAAGGAAAGAACGGTTTCCGGAGGAAAGAAAGTCGAAACTCTTGCCAAGAGTCGATGGGCCGTTCACGGTGGTGGAAAGAATCAACGACAACTCCTACAAACTCGATCTCCAAGGTAAGTATTCGATAAGTTCAAGTTTTAATGTTGCTGATATTATTCCTTATGTTGCAGATGAAATCGATTTGAGGGCAAATCCTTTTCAAGAGGAGGGGGATGATATGATCATGGATGCGACGGATCCGGTGGAGGTTCAAGAAGACGCGATGATCATTCCCGAGGGACCAATCACACGGTCTAAGGCACGGCAACTGGCGGGAGCTGTTCGGAACTTACTCACGGATGCAAGGAACGAAGAGGATCAACGTACACAACCCGTCCTCACCTCATTGTCTTCGAACTCTCTATGAGGTTAGGCCGTTTGTACTCTTTTTCCTGTATACGGTTTTGTCCCAAATGGGTTTTCCGTATAGAGGTTTTAACGAGGCAAACGGATTACACCGCTAAACGGTCCGACTTCTTGAGAGTTCCGCGGGGGAATTTTCCGGAAAATTCCGAGGGATTTATTCCCGAGGGACTTTTTCGAGGGACTTTCCGAGGGAAATTTTCCGTGGGAATTTCTGGCGGAATTCCAACAGTTGGTCAACTATCATTTGAATTCAAAAACTGTATTTATTTTCTTTGTAATTTTCGATGGGTCTTCTCCTTGTTTCGAGAATGACCCTTGCTTTTCCCCTTTGAATTTTCTCTTTATCTCCTTCTCTCCCTCATTGTCGAAAATACACATTCACTTTTATCTAAGTTATTTTCAGAGATTATTCTCTCTTTTCTCTCGATTTTCTGTGATGGTTAGTCACTGAATTTCTTTTGGTTTATCGAGATTAATTCCGCATCTTCTCGACGCAACCTTCGGTCCATTTTCTTGTTCGATTCTTCTTGTGACAAAGGGCTTAGAGATTTTCGGGATTCATCTCCCACGCTCTAACATCTCTGTTCTCGAATCCCTCAAGACAACGCAGCCCCCCCCCCCCTCGTTTCAAAAGTTCATAGTCGGATTTGGGCCTAAGGATTTTCGGGAATTCTCCCACGCCTTAGCATCTCTTCCCGTGGATTCTTTGAAGTCGTGGATCTATCCCTCTCAACCGTACTAGAGCAAGCGATCCTCAGTCAAATCGTGTCATGTTCCCTCAGTCTATTCATCACCGTCCTGAGGTGATTCACGATCTTCCCGGTTCTTTGAGTAGACCAAAATGTCATCTATGAAGATGATCACGAACTCATCTAAGCAATCTCTGAAAACGTTGTTCATGAGCTTC
This sequence comes from Eutrema japonicum, assembly GCA_030161315.1. NCBI lineage: Eukaryota > Viridiplantae > Streptophyta > Magnoliopsida > Brassicales > Brassicaceae > Eutrema > Eutrema japonicum. The sequence goes on from BSQW01000011.1 coordinate 37,908,250, forward strand.
ATGAAAGCCGCATGTGAGTTCGTCAATCCAAATGGCATGACTACGAACTCAAAGTGACCATACCTTATCCTAAAGGCAGTCTTCCTTACATCCGACTCGTCTATCGGAATCTGATGATTACCTGAAGCCAAATCGACCTTAGAGAAACAAGTAGCACCTCGGAGTTGATCCAGTAACTCATCTATCCTCGGAAGAGGGTACTTGTTCTTCACAGTAACTCTGTTCAACCCGCGGTAGTCGATACAAAGCCGAAAACTCCCATCATTTTTCTTAACAAACAATACGGTGCGCCCCACGGTGAACTGCTTGCTCTCACGAACCCTTTCTCCATCAGCTCGCTCAACTGTTTATTTAGCTCGGCCATCTCGCCAGGTGCCATCCGATATGGAGCTTTAGAAATCGGAGCCGTTCCAGGCTCGAGCTCAATGGTGAACGGATCAGAACGTGTTGGTGGTAAACCACTCAGCGCCGCAAACACATATTCGAACTCCCTTACAACCGGAATGCTTCTTAGCTCCGCATCCGTCCCAACTTCGGTAGAGGTGATTGTTGCCAAATACGCTTCACAACCCTTCTCAATCATCTGTTCAGCCTGAACCGCCGAGACAATCAGACTTCCCGAGGTCGGTTTAATGCCTTTATATTCCAGAATCCCTTTCTCAGTTTCAAACCGAACTCTCCCGCGGTGGCTGTCCAAGTGTGCCTTGTATTTTTCGAGCCAATCCATACCAAGGATCACATCGTAAGCCTTCACCTCGCAGATTTCCAGATCAGCTGGCATGTTCACCGAGCCAATCATGACAGAAACATTACGGACCTTCCCAAGAGTACGCATGACCTGTCCACCGGCCGCTTTGACTAAGCCAAAATTACATCCTGGTTCCTTGGGGAACTCGCCCTTCCCAATCATATCCGGGTTCACAAAGCAATTTGTTGCCACACCACCCATGGCAAGGGTCCCTACACATTCATCTAGAATGCTAAGACTAAAGCAACACGCAACAGAATTTCACACGGAAATTTTTATCAAGGCAAGTGATAGGACTTACCAGTGATCGGACGTGAGCAACTCGGATCAGTCACGGTCTCCTCAGTCATAGCATAGAGCCGCGGCATCACAGTCTGTCTCTTTGGCGGTGGCGGCAATGGTAGTCCCTCACTTGGCCTCTTCTCAGATTGATGCACCGTCCTTGCTAGCTGTGGACAATTCGGCTTGAAGTGCCCAGCTTCTCCACACTGATAACATACTCTTTCTCCCCTACGATCCTCCTCAGGACAATCACGGACTTTGTGATCCAAGCTTCCACAGCGGAGACAAGCACCCGTCGCACGCCAACTAGTACCAGAATTCCCCTTCAAGACAGCCATTCTTGCGTTGCTACTCACAGGTGGTTTTCCCGAAGGAACACTCTTCCTTTGCCCAGCAGCAATACTAACAAGTCTGGCTTCCTCAACCGAAGTAGACTCTAACTGAGCCGATTTTTCCACCAGCTCCTGAAAGGTGCCATAGTCACGGATTTGACAATGCTTATGGATATCAATCCTTAACACACGCATGAACCGCTTAATCTGATTCCCCTCGCTTCCCATTTCACGGCCAACATACTTCTTCAGATTATTAAACTCCGCCTCGTATTCTCTCACTGATTTTGCCCCTTGACGTAGATCAAGGAAAGCCCCTTCCAAACGATAACGAGCTTCCGGTGGGAAGTACTTAGCACGGAACAGATCACAGAAGTCAGCCCACGTGCTCACTGTGTACCTCGGTTGCGCACTACGCCACCAGGTATGCGCGTCACTTTCCAGGTAGTGCACGGCAAGGTCCTTCTTGTACTGATCAGGACAGCGTATGGACTCAAAGTTTCTCTCCAATCGATCAATCCAGCCATCCGCCTCAATGGGCTTCGTTCCACCGGAGAAAAACTTTGTTCCCAACTTCTGCATGTGTTCCATCATCTTCAGGTAAGATGGAACTCTCGCATTGACAACTTCTTCCACTTCTACGATGGGCGGATTCACAACAGGCGGTGGTGCCACAGGGGCAGCCGCAACCACAGGTAGTCTCGTCAACACTTGGGTCAGTAAACCCAACACCCCTTCCAAACCAACCGGAGCGGCAGCAACGTTTGCCGTATTCTCGGCCATCTCCTCAGCAGGATGATCCCCCTCGTTGTTCACACCAGACTCATCATCAACTCGCCTCTTACGGTTACCTCTTGCCATCTGCAATGACGAGATCAGAAAAATTCTAAGTTAGCCGGCAAACTAAGTTAGGCAACCATACAGAAAAATCAGACTTACCGCGAGACAAGGCGCTGGAAGGATGGTATTCCCATTAACCTACTTATGCTAGACTCTGTCCTAGAACCGACCGCGCTCTGATACCAACTTGTAAGACCCTAATCCGATTTTTATGTTTTTAGCCAATACTTATACATTTTAGCCGGATTAGAATGTACCAGATTTTTAACTTTTTCACATTTTGGTTCGGCTAAACTTAGTCATTTTCGGTCATAAGCAGGTTAATACAGAAAACTTGAATTAATAAACGAGGTTCAAGTAAACATGCGAGTTTGCTAATAAGCTATTACATGAATTACTAGACCGAATCTACCCAACACAACCATCCATCCGTTCCAGCCTTTGTCCCGCGAACTGATCAGCCATCAAAAGTACCGTCTCGGCTAAAATCATAATCTGCATCCAAAAAGGAGGCATAAGCAACAGAAATACTTAGTGAGAACGGTAATCCCGTCTCACTTAGCCAAAGCATTAAATCGCAACAAGAATATACCAGAACCAATCAGATGCTTATCAGAAAACAGAACCTAGCCGAGAGATTATATACACTCACCGGCTAAAACTCAGTCTAGTTCGCCGATAAGGTAAATAATCCCACGGATAGCCAACAGAACATGAATATATGATAAACATCGTATTCATCAGACAAACAGAATACAATCTACTCAAGAAACGATCAGACTTAAGGCCACGGTCACGAACTCACCTTCGTTTCCTTCGGATTCAGTTTGGATCGGACAAACAATCTCCTTCTCTCGGCTAGAACTCTTCGCGTTTAACTTCTCTCGGATAAACTGATTTCTCCCTCGGCTAAAATCGGATTCCCTCGGATATAATTTCTCCATCGGCAATTTCCCACAATAGTTTCCCTCAGAAAATTCTCTCGATCTTTCAGAGATCTTTTTGGTCGCGTAAAGGAGAAGAATTAAGCCAAAAGACTTAGTAAAATAAACCAAGGTCCGATTACCTCGCGAATAACTGTTCCCACGGTTATTTTGATCGGCTAAAACCATAACTGCTCTCACACGTGCCTTTTTCCCGAGAAACTGCCGACGGTTTTCACTTTTGATACGCTTTACTCGGCTAAAATGTAAACGGTTACATTTTTATTCACGCTTGCTCGGCTAAAATGTAAACAGTTACATTTTTATTCAGGCTTGCTCGGCTAAAATGTAAACGGTTACATTTTTATTCAGTTTGCTCGGCTAAAATGTAAACGGTTACATTTTTAATAAGGTTCCTCGGCTAAAACCGATCTTACTCGAATAATTTCGCAGATGGTAGACTTTCTCTTCGACAACTGCTTAACAACCCTGTCTGAAGCCGACACACGCTGTCTGAATTCCGACCAAGTCCCGAAAACACGGTCAACTGATTTTTGCTGGCTAAACTCCCGATAAACTCGACTAGCTGATTTTAGCTCGGCTAAATTCCCGAAATTCACGGCCAGCTGATTTTTAGCTCGGCTAAAACTTAATCAGTTTGGAAATCACCCGATCTGATTTAATTTTCTCGGCTAAACTCAATTCTGCCTTAGCCAAATTCTCTCGTTTGGCAGAATTGCGGAACACGGGCGTTACAACTGACCTCGGTATTGACCAATTTTTTACAAAATTTTCGGACCCGACCCATGTAAGATTTGACCCGACCCAGGTAAGTCTCCTTCTTCTTCCTCTTCCACGCGACCAATCCCAATTTGTTTTCATCACTTTCGCGATTTCAATAGAAAAAATTTCCCAATCTCCCTCTTTTCTCAACCAAATTTGGTGATTCAAAGCCCCATAATCTCGATTTACACTGCTCTTTTTGGATTTATCATCATTTCAAGCATCTAATCCGAATTCCCCAAGGTATTATTCAATTAATCTTTTTGAAAACCATGGTTTTATTCTTGAAGAAACATTGCTTGAATATGGTTTGATATTGTCTTTCACTTGTGCAAATACCTTGGGGATGGTTTATCTATGATTAAGCTTGATGATTCATGTGCAAATTATTGATGGTTAGGGATTTTGAGAAACTGGGATTTTGAGAATTAGGGATTGTGAATTGGGATAATTTGCTTGTTAGATGCGAATTGTGACCTTCATTCATTACTCTTAGATCATCTTTTGGTGACCCCTTGTTGATAAGAAATTGTACCTATGCTCATGAATTGTCTCAAGCATATTTGTAGGTACAATGTCGGACAAGGGCGCTCCATCGACACGGGCACGGACCAAGGTTTCAACAATTAGGAAAGGGAAAGGAATTGCCCAAGCTACGACAGCGGAAAAAGGAAAAAGGATTGCAAAATCTAGTGCCAAGACAAAGGCTAAGACCGCGGCTACGGTTTCTAAAGCCAAGCAAACGGCAAAGGGAAAGGGCAAGAGAGTAGAAGAAGAGGACGAGAGTGAGAGCTCAAGTGGAGAAATCCCCGTGCCGCAACGGACAAAGCCAAGCGAGCAAGATTACTTCGACAAATTTAGCCAAATGAAGTTCGAGCAAGGCAAATTTGTCGATGCGGAGACAATGGATAGGATGGGAATAAGTGACGAAGTGTGGGCTCTCTTTTAGAATATGGGGCTAAGGAAGTTCATGAGCATGAAGCATGAAGCCTTAAAGGCACTCACCGGCAAGTTCCTAGCCACCCTTCGAGCCAAGTTCTACGAAACGGAAGATGCAAATTCTGGGCTTGGAATTCTAAAGTTCGGGTTCGTGGGCACCACCTACACCATCACTTTCCACGAGCTTTGTGAAATATTCGGGTTTAGAGAAGAAGGTACATACAGCGGGTAATACTTTGACTATCCGAGACTCGAGCTCTGAAATCTTTGGGCAACAATTGCAAGCGGAGAGTTTAGAGCCTGTAACTCTAAGAGTGCGAGGATACGGCACTCCGGTACGCACACAAGGCGTTGGTCCACAATTTCTACCACAAGGTAGAGATTGATACGGTTACTACGGAAGAGATGGAGTTGTTGGGGCTTGGTCTAAAGCCTATCCTACCCGTTCTCGCAAACGGTAAGGCATTCGAGGGGCCGGAGAGACTTCCTTGTCTCGCAACACTCTTGGTGAGGCACTTGTTCGCTTACCGGGATTGGGCTTGGAAGACAAAGTCGAAGAAGGCCGCGATTTGCCTCGGTTGGATGATAACGCCTATTCTCATGGCAAAGGGAATAAAGGTTGCACTTGGCCAATATGATTGGAAATCTTTGGATATGGCCTACCTTTTAAAGATTAAGTTCTTTAAGGTATACATCGAAGGCAAGATAGCTTACAACCTCCAACTCACCGAGACATCCGTGGCATAAATCCCTTTGCATAATCTCGCGCCCACCAACTTCCATGACCCGAGGAACGTCATGTTCATTCCCCCCAAGAGTACCTCTACAACTCCACCGTCGACCCGCCTATGCAAGCATTCCGCAAGAGATCACAACGGAGAACCATTACCGAGGAGTCTATTGATCTCGACGAGGAAATGCCACATGATTCGTCACCCGAGACCGTGTACGGTAGTGAGCGCTACAACTTTGACCCTTATGATGGGGCTATCACTAATGCGGCCACAAGACACGCTCACCACCAAAACTTTATCCTCCAACGCATGTGCAAGTGGCAAAACAAAACATGAAGAAGATGGTGAAAACGATCAAATCTTTGAAGAAGATGGTGAAAGCCATGGGTCGAACCATCAATGAGCTCAAGGACGGAGGTTGTGGAGTGAGTTCATCAAGTGCCGGTGAAGGAGGAGACGTCGTCATGGACACTAACCTCGCGCCTCGAGGAGATGATTGGGCGTTGGAAATATGCCATAGCCGTCCCACGGCCGGACCGGAAAAGGCAACAAAGAGGAGAGCAAGGCGGTCCCTGTCTCCAGTCTCAAGTAATCCATCTTACTCAATGGTGTCTACATCTCCGTCTCCAATCTTCTATGTACGAATCCAAAACCTTGTATATATCTTTCTTTTAAGTCTTGCATTGTATAGTTATCTCTTGTTTTTGGTCCTTTCCTTAGGCTTATTTCACACCGAGACGGTGTAATTTAAGTTTGGGGGAGGGACCGGTATCTAATAACATTTGCTTTGTCTTATTTTATATTTTCATCTTGAGTCTCATGCATACATCTAAGGCATAGAAAAACCAAACAAATTTGAAAATTTTTGAAAATGAAAAGACAAAAAGAAGCCATTTAGGATGCATTTGCACTTCATGTAGGATTAAGTCTAGAATGCAAATCACGTAGATAATACATTGCATGTGCATTAAGAGCTAGAATGATTCCTCCTTGTGAAGTATTGCTTTAAGAGTTTAAGTCATATGCTCTAGATCTCGTGTGCGAAATTAAGGTCGAACCATGTTTGGATTTCATGTCTCATTACTTAGGTCTTAGCCAAAGCAAGTTGATTTGAGTCCATTCCTACTTAAGTGATAACCATAATTCGACATTGTAATTATCATGTTTGTGCATTGCATAGTGAATGCATGGTTACCACATACATATTTGGGCTATCTTATCCGTTTTGCCCGAATAGCCGATTCTCATCATTGGAACGGTTAACCACTCCTTTAACCCAACCTCCTTTCAAGCCAAATTCTAATTGTGAGTGATTGTGAGGCCTTTTTCTAATCAATTAGTCAAAAGGTGTTGAGTTTAGAACGACAAGGAAAAACTTCCATGTAGAACTAGTTCGGCATCAATGAGCTAGACATAGGATAAGGCTAGATAGGTTGGGAACTTGGAACAAGGGAAAGAAAAGAGATTGCGGGAATGAGAAAAAGGGATGAAGAAGAATAAGGGATAAGCAAAAAGCTTGAAATGCTTGGCAATAATCCTTTATGGGAAAAGGCTCTAAGTGAAAATAGTCTCTAGTCTTCAAAAGAAAGAAGGAAAGCCAAAAAGGCTACGGCAAAGAAAAGAAATAAGAGAGACTAGAGAAAGTAAAGAATAGCTAAGTAAAGAAAAATGTTGAAAGCCAACCCATTTGGTGAAGAAGGAAATCCCCTAAGTGTTTAAGTGGAGAAGGAAGGTGAAAAGATATGAGTAGTGAAGGCAAAATGCCTTGCAAAAATGGTAGCTTAGGAAGGATCTTCATTGGGGTTTAGAGGTTAGGGGTCAAGTTCGATATGGGACATTTGGGTAGATGGAAGTCAACCTTGTATGCATCTATTGGGCTTTACTCTTAGCATTTTGCATTAGTTGATTCCTTTTGAGAGAACCCCTTGCTCGGAAACCTTCACTTGTATCGAGAAAACCTTTTTCTCGAAACCTTAACCCTAGCCAAATGCATTCACTTGCCTTTCATAAGCATGATTCACTTAGAAAAAGTCTAATGAATGTATAAGGATTGGATGATTTGAAAGCTTGTGTAGGTTGAGATTTGAGCTTGGTTCATGTAAGGATGGACATGGCTAGCCCCTTTTGAGTAGACATGTTTGATCATACTTTAGAGTTTGCACTTGGACTTGAACTCTTTTAGTGATGCTTTTGCTTGAGGACAAGCAAAGAAGTAAGTTTGGGGGAATTGATATCATCATATTTTGCATCATTCTAGCATCCGTTTCATTTAGGTTTCGAGTCATTTACATGTAGTTCATGATATCTCTTTAGCATTTTAGTCATTTTAGGAGTCTAATGTGTCCACATTTAGTCCTAGAGAGTCCTTGCATGTTTTGGTTCGTATTTCAGGTGCTAAAGAGGAGATTCGAGACCCGAGAAGAGGAGACGGAAACCGTACCGATGTCACTGGTCGGTACCACAGCTCGGTATCGAAGGCAGAAGGGTTGCACCGAGGTCACTTCTCGGTGCAACAGATCGGTATAACCCGACGGAGGAAAACAGCCCCAATACCGACGTGCAACACCAAGGAGTGACGTCGGTATCGAAGCTTCAGGGGATTGTACCGACGTCACTGCTCGGTGCAACTGATCGGTGCTATCAAAGGAAGAAACCCGGGGGAAAAATCCCTTAATACCGAGCAACGGTATCGAGGAGTGACCTCGGTATCTATTGAAGATCATCAAGAAACAACACCTCAATACCGACGCCACAAACCCAGGCTCAATACCGAGGTGTTGCACCGAGCAGTGACCTTGGTATTGGCCAAATCAGAACTCTTTATCCATTTAAACCGGGTCGGTACCCGGTTTGTCCCGGGTCGACTCGGTTCGTCACTATTCACTATTTATGCCCAAAAACCTAATTTTGATGGGCTAAGTCTTTTCTTAAGCAAAAACTCTCTCTAAGAGTGATTTGTAAGAGATTGATCTTTTTGTTTAATGCAATTTGAGTATTGTTTTCTTGATTGAATCCATCTATCTTATACTTTCTAATCATCCAATCATCTTGACCATGAGCTTTAACTGTTCTTTTCTTGGATTTGTTGAACTCATGATGATTAGTGAGTAGTCCTTAGGATCTTGAGATAGGGTAAATTAGGGTGGTCCAAGGCTTGGTTGGTGGTGTTTAGGGTTAAATAGTCTTTTATTCCTTCTTGTCTAGTGCCCCTAAGGCTAATCCATTGATCTGTCTTGTGTCCAAATTTGAGCTCAATCCATCGGTGGAAAGTTCTTCAACGAATGCCAAACTTCTGACGTCTATAAATGACTCTTCATCTCCATATGCTCCAAAATGCTCCAGAATGCTTCAATATCTCCAATTAAGCTCCAAACGTACCTAAACCTGTAAAAGACCCGAAAAGAATCCAAAATACTAGAAAGACTCCATAAATGGGAGTCTAAAAGGGGTAAAAACCATGATATATCAATGAGAAAAACCGTCACAAGATACGAAAGTATACTCACTACAAGAAAACATCATTTTGGCGACTGCAGAAGGAGTCACAAAATATTCGCTAAAAGGTAGATTACGACTAACTAGCGACTAAACAATGTAGTCGTTAATATTTAGTCGCTAAAGTATGTAGCCGTCAAAATAGTCGCCAAATGGCGACTACTTTACGACTACACCACATGAACAGTGTGTAGACGTTCAATCGTCGTAAAGTAGTCGCAAAACTTTCGACTAATCGGCGACTACCTTTGCGACTAGTGAACAGCTATAGAATGGGTCTAGATGCAGTCGGATAGTTGTAGTCATAGTCACTAAATAGTCGTAAAATTTAGTTACTATTTACCGACTATTCTATGACTAATAGAACGACTATTTGGCGACTAATAGGAATATGAAGCTTCGAGGATGTAAATATTTTGCGACTACTTAGCTATTCTTCTGGGACTATTTGGCGACTAATTAGTGACTATATTCGTTGTCAAAATAAGAATATGGTATGACTGATTGGTGTTCGGTTTGTTTCTCAAATGATAACTTGTGTTACAAAATTAAAGAACTTTGACTCAAAATAACATTAGATTCAAAATATTAACTAAAGTATTCAAACTCCATAACAAATGCAAAAACATAAAAAAAATAACAAGTTCATGAGTTCACAAAACATGGTTAAAAAAAAGGGATTAGTAACCTAAGAAGCAGATGGTTTTGAACTTGGATTAGGTCGAGGAAGCAAATCGGTTGTTGCTGGAGCTGAGTGAGGAGACATGAAGTCAAGAAATCGCGAATCAGTTTGGCGCATGTACTTTTCCACCAAGGAGAAGTGCTCGAGCTTGTCCTTTTGCTCAGCCACAGCTCGGGAGTGCTCTGCTTCTCGGGCAGCAATCTCAGCATCCCGCCGTTCATTATATGCAGCCTGCTCTTCGATTTTCCGTTGAGCTTCCTTCAGTCGCTCCTACAGCGGAACGAACGATGAAGAGTCTCCCGGTTGCTTGCCATTAAGAAGAGTCTCATTCAGGCTTCCAACTCCATAAGGAGTTTCTCGTGAATCCATCTCCGTTGACTGTGAAAAGTAAGAGAAAAACCTGAAGAAAGACCATGACAAAATCCAAGACCATGACAAAATCCAAAACTCTATAAATGTGAACTGTTAAAAATGTTACTTTACCTGAATAAAGATGATTGTATCCATCTGTTGTTAGATCTCGAGGTCGCGAAGCACCGTCCGAAACTTCTGAAGTCTCTGTCACGAGCTCAGACAACTTCTCTTGCACCTTCTGCTCATATTTTTGAACGATTTTCTCCATCTTCCTATTGACGTACGTACCATCTGGCCTTGTATGTGTCTTAATGAAAACCTCACCAAGCTAACCGGTCTTCCCAATTCCTTTTCCTACAATGTTACAAAATAAACAAGGATTATGTTAAAGTTGGTAAGGTGTAAAAAAAAGTAAAAGAACTAACCATTCGTTGTTGGATTTGTTGATACGACTTTGGTCCTGATAAGTGGATGTGAGGACCGAGACCTTTACGGTTAGAAATACGAGCATTGGAATAGGTGAGACTCCTTTGCTTTGCTTCTTCAGTGTCCCAGTAGTTGGTCATCGTTTTCCAGAGAGTGTCGCCGATCCAATTAGGTCGCTCTCGACTAGTCCTCGCGCTGCTAACCATATCTGTCATCCGGCGTTCACAGATCTCCTCGAAATACCCTTGAACTGTCCTTGTTATCAAGGGATCCCAAGTGTGGGTTTTATAAAATACAAAGAGAATAGAATGATGTTAGTGAAAACATCACAAGCAAACCAATATGTGAAGGCTATAGGACAGAAAGACAATGACTAAAGCAGAAACATGAAACATGAAACCATAACCATGTGTCTACACTTAGGCTATGGGACAGAAAACTGTACCGCGAACTCGAAGAAGTATCTTTTTGTCTCTCCCGATGCACACGTCCAACTATAGTAGGGAGCATCGAATTTGTTTGTAAACACTTTAGTAATTGCCCGAACCAGTTTCGATCCCTTGTCGCGAGTTAACCTGCAAACACACATGAAATAAACAATGAGAAAATACAATGCAAAGCAGAAACATAAAACCAGAAGCATGTGTCTACACTTAGACATCAAGTGGGAAGTACTTGCATACACTTCTTCTTGAGAACTTGTGTGGAATCAACCTCTTAATTTCCAAACATAAACACACAAAATGAAGATATAAAATAGAGAGACATGGCATGGCACTTAAAGCTAAAGCTTCAATATTTTATTATTGTATTTACCAGGAACTCAAAGCAGAAGACAAATTGTACATTTCAGAAGCAAAAACATAAGACACATTGTACATTTCAGAAGCATAAGACACTTCAAGTTTTTAAAGTTTCAACTTTTCACCCTAATCTATTTGGTCCTAGCAAAGACAAAGTCGGCGAAGAACTAAGATAAATGTACTCAAGAAGATAGAGAGATAGATAGGTGGGAAGAAGAAAAAAAACTCACACAGATAATGAGAATCATTCAAATCTATGTTCCAATTAGACACATCAAACATGGAAGACCAAACATTCCACCTTTCAACATTTCAGACCAGGAAACAAATTACTAGAAGGAGAAGGTGAGGTTAAGAACATGCCTACCATGGATTCAGATGATAGATATTCATCTGCAAGAATTTTAACCAACCGCAACAGTAAGACAATGACTAAAGGCAATAACTAAAGGCAGCAGAAAGAGAAGCATTGTTCCCCCATTAAAACAAACCAAGAAACCATATTCAAACTTTTAGCATTTACACGTTTCAATTACCATATGGAATGAGACTAAACCACAAGGCAAATATATAGATAAGCATTCTTATACATCAAAACAAGCATTCTAAGACGACTTCAAAATCTAACAAGAGACAGTAAGCTTGAGATGCGATAAAACGAAGGAGAAGATGGCAGGGTCATACCAAGTCGAGTTCGGCATCAGTGTGGGAGAGAGGACGGTGGTAAGCTTATCCCGGTCTGGCACCATAAGCAGAGCATTCAGAGCCCGCAGCATATCGTCAAGGAGATCCTCCAACACTGGAGCAGATTGGTCATGGAAGATGTGTCCTTGAGAAGATGGATGACTCTGAGCCTGAGAGTTATGAAGTGGTGACGCAGGAGCGTCCTCCAATTGATCCGAAGCAGTCGCAGGGAGTTCTTCTCCACGGTGTTGAGGCATGGAGTTCTGGAAAAGTTATTGTGGCGGTGGAAAGATCCGGGCATTTGGTGCTGACGTTGACGGTTGATCGTTCACGGGGAGTTGAGGTGGTAACGACTGAGTCAGAGGAATTTGGGACGCCGGCGTGAAGTTGTACAGCGGCGGTAGAGGGTTCGGTGTTCGCGACGAAGACATGGAGCGATTGTACCCTCCGGGTCTCTGAGAAATGTTGGGAACGATTTTTCTCTTCCGGGGACGACCCGTCATCTTCGCCGGAAAGCGCAAAAGGGGAAGAAAAATTGTGGATTTAGAGTTTCGGAGACTGAAAATCGAAGAAGAAGATTGAAAATTGAAGAAGAACAAAATGTGTGTTTTATCGCAGATTCGATTTAGGGTTTGGGCCTAAACCAGGTTTGGTTTGGGCCTAAATCCAAAAAAAAAATTTCGCACGTAGTCGTAACTTAGTCGCTTATCAGTCGTCATATCTGTGTTTTTTATTAAAAATATTTGTATTTTCATGTAAAATTGAGATAAATTTGTAAAATTTTATGTAATTGACATATCTTCAACATATAAATTTGTAAAAATTGACATACATTTGTAAAAATTGTAATAAATTTGTAATAAATCACATAAATTTTTAAAAATTGCATATATATATGACCATAATGTAAAAGACACATTTTTAGAGTTTTTGCTTTCAAATTTGTCATAAATAACATAATTAAAATTGTGACATAAGTAACATAGTTAATTAGTAGGGTTTTTCGTCATCTGCTTCTTCATCAGTAGACGACAAATTACACCGAAACTCATCTTTTGGTTCTTGTCTCCAACATCGTAATCGAGGTTTATTGGGTTTACTCCCTGTACGAAAGTGTCGAGTTCGAGATCTTCAATTGTAGTCATCAATACATCATCATCATTTTCTATTTGTAAAAGAGTCGGTTCTTTTTTTTCATATTCCCCTGAAATATTTCCCCTCGTTTTCACTTTTAGAACATTGAACCACAATTAATTCGATTTCTTTGTGTATGGGTACGGAATATAACAAACTTGCTCCGCTTGCGAGGCCACTACACCAAAACAAGATTTTTGCTACTGATTGTTGCTACTGATTAGGCAGTCGGTAAATTTACCGACTGTTTCGCTACTGATTTCCGATTGATTTGCGACTATTTTCAAACAGTCGCAAATCAGTAGGTATTTAGTGACTAAAAATTTCAGTCGTTAATTAGTAGCCGTTTTACGACTGTTTAGTGACTGTATTGTAGTCGGAAACATGCAGTAGATAATCAGTAGTTATTTTAGCGACTGATTTGCTACTGAATTCGGTGGGTCGTAGAACAGTAGCAAATCAGTAGCAAATCAGTAGCAAATCAGTAGCAAAACAGAAGAAAAAGTAGTTATAAATCACGTGGATTTCATTTGGTGGTTGGTGTACCTAATTTGGTTTGCAGTCGGGAATCAGTCGGGAGCTTTTCTATATATTTTCTAACTAAATCTTACACATAAATATCAAATAATATACAAAAAATTCAACACTTACACATTTTTTTAAATATAATCATTTTATAAATCATAAATTCTAAACCCAACCACAAACCCTTAACCCTAAACCCTAAACCGCTAACCCTTAATCATAAACTCTAAATCTTAAATTGTTAACTAGATCTTACACATAAATATCAAATAATATACAAAAAAAATTAACACATACAAATTTTTTAAATTTAATCACTTTATAAATATTAAATTCTAAAACCCAAACACATACCCTAAACCCTAAACCTTAATCATAAACTATAAATCTTAAATTGTAAACTAGATCTTACACATTCATATCAAATAATATACAAAAAATTCAACACTTACAATTTTTTTAATATAATCATCTTATAAATAATAAATTCTAAAACCCAAACACAAACCATTAACCCTAAACCCTAAACCTCTAACCCTTAATCATAAACTATAAATCTTAATTTATAAACTAGATCTTACACATAAATATCAAAAAATTCAACACTTACAATTTTTATAAATATAATCATCTTATAAATCATAAATTCTAAACCCCAAACACAAACCCTTAACCCTAAACCTATAACCCTTAAGCATAAACAATAAATATTAAATTGTAAACTAGATCTTACACTAGTAGAAATTTCTCGTATAATTCTTTTTCAAACTTTAATTCTTAAACCTAAAACTCAAACCCCATACCCTAAACTTTAAACCTAAACTCCAAAGTCCAAACCCTAAACCATAAACAAAGATCCAACACTTATAAAAAGAGTCAAGTTTTATAAATCTTTTTTCAAACCTTAACTCTTAACCCTAAACCCCAAACCCCATACCCTAAACTTTAAACCTATACTCCAAACCCTAAATCATAAACTCTAAACCTTAAAAATTTAAACTTTTAATCATAGAAGTTAAATCATAAACCATAAAATCAAAATATAATCATTATATATAAATAAAACCAATATTTTACACCATTTACATATATACTTTACATAAAACAAATCTTAAACTATGTACTTATAATTATTTTTAAGCATAAATCTAACCAAATGACAATATAATGAAAGCTTCTTTCTCATTGGATAATCCATTGAGACAAGGATTGCAATTTGATTTATCATCTAAATTTTTTTTGGTGCCTCTTGTCCCCTTCTTCTCCTCTTCCTTCATCTCCCTTCAAGGCTTTGATCTATCTCCCGATCAAATCTCTTCCCAGTCTCGCGTCTTTAGGTTGAGCGATATGTGTCGGCGTTTTGGCTTCGGCTGAGATCGGCGTTTTGGCCGTAGGGTTCATCGGAGCTCCGTTTCGCATCGTCTCAAGGAGTAGCGAAGCAGCCTGTATCTGCGGCGTGCGGTGCGGTGGCGGGATCTTTCGGCGCGGCGGCGTGACAGTGCTCCGAAGTGCTGGAGTACGGCGGTGAGAGCTAGGAGAAGGTTAGTTGGTTTCGGATTTTGGATTTTGGATTCAACTCGTTTCTCACTGTTTTTTATTTCGGATTCAACTCGTTTTTTTCTGGGTTTGTGACTCGATCCGTTCTTATTTCGAGTCGATCCGTTCTTTTTTCTGGGTTTGTGACATTGATAGAAATGTAAGAATTTATTGATCAAATTCAAGGGAGATTTTCAAAATCAGAACACTAAAACCCATTGTCATGTTTTCTTAACCTTCGACCTGATTAGAAATCTCGTCTTCACTCAGGCCGATTTTCTTATCAAGGATGACACTAGGTGATATATGGAAACCAGCTTCAAAGAAAGCTTGCGGAAATGATATCTGGAAAAGGATAAAAACTTCGATTTCCATTCTTTTATCACCGTCAACTCTGCAGGTATTGTTTTCCTATGAAAATAATGTAATTTGTTTCAGTCTATCTTTCTCATTTGAATGAATCATAAGCTGTAGCCACATGATCACATTTCTTAGTGTTTGTTTTTGCTCTGGTGAATAGGAGCCTGCATTGGAAGAGTTAATTTTGCTTTACACGAAGGATGCGAGTGAAAAGGGCGATAAGAATAAAGATGAAACCCGATCATCATTACAAATGGAGATATTTGAAAGAATTCCAATTCCAGATTTACCTGTAAGAATATTACATCTGCATCATGAGTGTCTCCTCGTGTTTCTTTTCTGCCAGTAAGCTTTTCCCTGAAGTTTTCACCACAATTTTTCTATTTTATGCAGGTAATTTTCCCTCATAGGAAGCTTTACTTTCGCATCATTGATACAGTAAGCGTGGTTTCATTGTGCACTAAATATTACTGATCTTATATCTGTTGAACCAATACTTTGAGTCTTTGTTAGGTACGTCTGGATATCGCCAATATTTTGGGAATTACGGCATACTTTGTAAACTACAAGTTTGAGAACATCTCATCATCCCCGTATGGCTTCTTATATACTCTTCTCTTATTTCACTTTGTCTTACAAGAACAGAGAGTTAAGACTTGTTCTTTGCTTCACATTGTTTGCAATACAGATCAACTTTTGTTTAACTGTAATTTTGGTTTTTTGGTGTATGGATTTGTGTTCTTCATTTGTTTTACTTTACTTTTGTAAACTTGAATGTTTTATATGTAATTAGTCTACATTTATATTAATAAATTGATTTTTTTTTAATTTAAACAATATATCAGTCGCTAATCAGTAGCTATATTTTGCTACTGAATAGCTAAAATCAGTCGTAAAAAAATCACAAATCAGTAGCAAATCAGTCGTTAAAAAATCACAAACCAGTAGCAAATCAGTAGCTAAAGTAGTAGGTAATCAGTCGCAATTCAGTAGCTAAATTTTACGACTGATTACCGACTACGGCTGTAGTAGTAAAATTTAGTCACTATTCAGTCACTAATCATTCATACAATTTTGCTACTGATTAGCGACTAAATAGTGACCGCCTAATATCAGTCGTAAATCAGTCCTAAATAAGTAGCAATTTTGCTACTGATTTTTTTTAGCGACGAGACCTTTACCTACTGCAGAAATCAGTCGGTAATCACTCGTAACATGGTGTTTTGCTAATAATTTCTGACTGTTTTTGCAGTAGTAAAAAACCTGTTTTCTTGTAGTGGGCTGTTTTCAATATCAACATGTATATATAAGTTATACATCTGTATATATATGATATCGACATTAATAAAATGTTATATATATATATTATAAGTACATACCTAGAATACATGGTTCGTATTTATTGTATTTTCTCGATGAAAGAACGTCTACAATACCACTACCGATAACAGGGTCGTACCAATTACACTTAAAAGTGTGATTCTTAAATTGACCATCCCCTCGTACTCGAGTTCTATGATATCAGTTAAGGTCCCGTAGAAATTCGCTTCATCAGGTGCATCAGTGTAATTTTCACCTTTAACACAGATCCCATAGTTACATGTCTTTCGTCCAACGCCGTGATTCTGCGTATGAAACAAATAGCCTCTTGTAAAATACATTGGCCAGGGTTTGGCCTTATTCAAAGGCTATCTCTTGAACCCAAGTAAGAAATGGATTTGTGGCGTTTCCAGTAAGTAACCTGCATATATATAAACAATAGCATCAATATTTATAAGTAGAAATATATGCATAGTTATGAATATTATTTAGACATACATATTCTTTCACCCATATATGATATTCGTCAACTCTTGTCGTGGAGAGTTCTTTTTCGGATAATCCTCGATATTTTGCAGAAATATACTCCTCAAACACACTATACTAGACCAGCACAAAAATGAGAAAATATAGTGGATTATATATCAAAACGCATGCTGGGAGAGATGTCAACTTATATACCTCTCAATTGGCTGAAAATAGTCACAATTTCGTAAAACATATGCATGTGCACATTGATAGTCTCTCTCTGAGAGCCATATTTCATGCATTTCTCCACTTGGACGGCCAACGTGAGTAAATATAGAAGGTACTCAAGGGACATGATATACGGGGACTTCACCTTCATCGAATCTTGTTAACCTGACCGAATGAATGAAAAGTAATTCACATTAAAATACATAGCATGTGTATACAATATAAATGGCAAAGTGGACATGATGTGATTGATTTTAGCATTTACCTTGATTTCATTTGTATATTCGCAGTAAAGTAGTGCTCTGAGAAATAAGTAATCTCGTCATTGATATATGATTCAACAATCAATCATGCCGCATATCTTTTGTTCTTTGTTTTCCCTTTCAGCCTTTTGAAAAACCTTTCAAAATGATACATCCACCTATACTGGACAAGGCCTCCTAATTCAGCTTCATAGTGGAGATGTATAGGCAGGTGCTCCATCACATCGAAAAATGAGGGTGGAAATATCTTTTCCAAATTTCATAGGATTAAAACTATGTTCTGTTTTAGAATTTGAACGAGACTTTTATGCAAAGTTCTCGAACATAAGTCCCGAAAAAATGCTCCAACCCCTACAATATATATTCAAACTGCATGAGGTTACTTATAAATTATTATAATCATATTTAAAGAAATAGTCGTAATTAGTACCTGATAACGCATGGTGGACATTTCGGTCTAGGAGGTCTGCAAAGATAAATGGAAGTAACCGTTCCATAAAAACATGGCAGTCATGACTCTTTATGCCTGAAAAATTTTGGTTGTTCATAACAACAAAAGTCGCTAAGTCTGAGGAATAACCATCTGGGAATTTAACCGTATGTTTCACACATTCCAGTAAACTTTTTATGGCTTCTTATGTCAATGTGAAGGCTTGGAAAGGAGCTATACCCTCACTATCAATATGTAAGTATGGCCGAGAACAAAATTGTTCTATATCCAATCTTGACATGATGTTTTTTTCGATTTACCCTTAACACTCATAAGAGTATTCATGATGTTGTCAAAAAATTCTTCTCTATATGCATCACATCAAGACAATTTCGGAGATTAAGGTACCTCCAGTACGGCAGCTCCCAAAATATGCTTTCCTTGTGCCAATTATGTTGCTTCCCATAGCCCGACTTCTTCTTTTTGTTACCGTGTCCACCCAAGTCCTTTGTTTTTGATCGATTTACACCCGCTAACTGCTCGCAATAAACTTGCTCACCGGTCAAAGACTGAGGTGGATACTCTCTCGAAGCATCTTTTCCCTTTTTATTCCTCCTCAATGGATGACCATCAGGAAGAAATCTTCGGTGACAATCAAACCAACAGGTTTTCCTTCCATTAGGTAGATATAAAGACATTGTATATTCCATGCAAACTGGACAAGACAATTTACCATGGGTTGTCCATCTGGATAACATGCTATACGCCGGAAAGTTGCTTATCGTCCACATCAGCACTGCATTTAGATTAAAATTTTGATTCAAGGACACATCGTATGCATCGACACCATTAGACCATAACTCTTTTAACTATCTCGCAAATGATTTGGCCCATAATTCAAAATTGTAAGAAATAAATACTTTGTATTCATGCACATACTAGGGGGTAAATTATATGGAGTCAAGATCACAGGCCACAACGAATGATGACGAGACATGCAAAATGGATTGAACCCATCGGTACATACTCCAAGATCAACGTTACAGGGTTCTTCGGCAAACCGGGGATTTTGTTCTTGAAAATATCTCCACTCCCCCGCATCAGAAGGATGATACATTTCTCCCTTCTTTGCTTGGTGCTCGGCATGCCATCTAATTGCCGCTGCACTCTTATCGCTCTCATACATTCTCTTCTATCATTTTTAGGTACCACATACGACTGTATGGTACTTTGGTTTTACGTCGGTCATTTTTAGGCTTCCATCTTTGTGCACCACAAAACAGACATTGATCTTCCTTTTCGTCATCTTTCCAGAAGATCATACAATTGTTAATACAAACATCAATTGTATGATATGGGAGGCCTAAATTGCGCATCAATTTTTCTATCTCGTAATGTGAACCGGTTGCCTTGTTTCCTTCTGGTAAATAGTCTGTCAAGATTTCACAAACCAAATCCACTAACTTTTCACTCATATTATATTCTGCCTTATTTTGCATGACTCGTGCAGCTAAGGATAACTGCGAGTGACCTTCACGACAACCATCGTATGATGGATTTTTTGCACCTTTGAACAAGTCGTAGAATTTCTTTGAATGGTTACGTACCGGTTCTTCTACATTATGATAACTACCATCCTGATGATAGTTATCAAAACTCACGTTATGACGAAATGCTTCACTCACCATATCCACATATCTATCTTCTACTACATTACCCACTTCTTCATTCCCACTTATATATGTCGTATCAACATAACTAGATCCTAAATCCATATTGATTTCTTCTCCATGCTTATACCGAACATAATAATCTGGCATAAATCATCTGTTATAAAGATGATTCCAAATTCTTGTCCCGGGATAAATTTCTCGTTCTTGCAAACACTACAAGGGCAGAAAAACTTACCGCCATTACTCTGTTTTAGAGGCTGGCTATTTTCAAATGTCATGAATCCCTCCACCCCCGTTCTGAACTCTGCCAAGAAATTTCTCGTCTCTTCATCGAACCTCTTATACATACACTCCCGGAATTACTATAATTGTAATTTCCCGACATTATATAACTTATAAAAACTGAATTTTGTTGGCTTTTGTGTTTGAAGATCGAATGAGGAGAAGTAATGGGTGAATTTTGCTTATATAGATATTTCTGACGACTAAATAGCGACAACACTACGTCTGAAAGGCGACTACATGTTGTAGTCGCATAAAACCGGTACACCAACCCCAAAACGAATAACACGTGTTTTTCACCGGTATTTTATGACTAATTTCCGACTACTATGCGACCCGCCAAAATAGTCGTATATTAGTCACTAAATGGTGACTATTATGCGACTCTTGTTTTTCGTCGGCAAATTAGTCGTAACTTAGTTGTAAATCAGCGACCGTCGAAAGAGTAGCATATTAGTCGCTAAATTAGCGACTAATATTTCCTGTCTGAAATGTGGTCGTAAATTAGTCGTAAAATAGTGACTAATGTAGCGACTATGTTCTCTGGTCGTAACCCAGCGACTTAATTACGACCAAATTATATTGGTCTCCAAATAGTCGGAATTTAGTGGGCTATTAGTCGCAACGTTTTGCGACTAATTATTTAGTCGCTATTTGTAGTCGCCAAAACTCTATTTTCTTGTAGTGATTTGTGGAAGGGTTGTGGGCTTTAACGAACCTGCTTGTGTCATCATAATTTTCTGCGCCGCCAGTGTGTGAGCCCAAACTCATGCAATCAAATTCTTGTGAAGGAATTTAGAGGGAACATAAGTTTCTGGGATTAAACACACGAGAAGAGATCTGAAGATGGTTTTTATTGCTGTTTGTAAACTTTTCGATACAAGAATAATATTGCTAAGAGTTTAGGGTACAATTTCAAGATGTCTGTTACAAGCGATTATGACTACTATTTATACAAGTCTATGATACCGACTAGGGCAATTGATGATCTTGGCCTTTAATTCGGCCCACAAGAGTTAACTAGTGACTTGGGTCTCGGCCCATATTTATGAACTCAATCAACCCCTCCCGAAGCGTGATGTATGGTCCTTACACTTCAAACGGCTCGGAAGACTCAAGTAATTCTTCTGCATGGCTCGATGGTGATTTTTTGAGCGACACCAAGGTAGATAAGTCTCTTGAAGCATCTCTTTATGTGGGCGTGACGCCTGATTTCAATGCGAATAGATTCCCCGAGGCAAAAGATCTTCCCGAGGTGAATTTGTCTGCAGACTTACTCGAATTTGCCTAGGATTTAGAATGCATGATGTCAAGTCAGCAAGTAGGTCCTTCGAGGAGTCAAAACGCGTCGAAATCCAAACATCGAAAGAAAAAGGAAGACGTTCCTCCTGGTTCTACTCTTTCCACCGAGGGGTCTTTTGCTGAGTTAAGGTGACACATCAGTATATCCAAGGAGGTCGAATTTATCCTTTCCTGCGCGTCTGACCGACCCAATAATCCTCCCCCGAACTGCTTTAATGTCTACAAAAGATTCTTCCCCCTATGTTTTATATGGTTCCCCGTTCCGGAGTTTGTCATGTGGTACCTATGGAAACATGGAGTTGCTCTGGGTCAGGTCACGCCTCGGGTGCTTTGTCATCTGATAGGGATTATGGTCAGGTGCATTGAGTGTGGTGTCGAAGTCAGCGTCAACCACCTTATAAATCTCTTAGAGATCTGAAGAGCCTCTAGTTTGGAGAAAGTCTACATCTCCAATAAAGTCGATTTTAAAATCATCATAAATTTCTCAAGTAAGGTGATACGAGTAAGTTTTCACCCTAAAAATAACGAGGTTGCAAGTGCACAACAACAATGTAGTACTTAGGGGTCGAATCCACTAGAGACTGGAAGATGTTACACTAGAGTTTTTATGATTTCGAATTAAGCTAAGACAACAAAAATAATGGTAAGATAGATGGTAGCAAAACAAGTAATAAGAAAGAATAAACAATAAGAGAAAATGTTAGGCAATGGATAATTCGCAAAGACACATAACATGAAAGATATCGATTAGATATGGTTTTAATAAGATCCGTTCTTGAACTCAAAACACTAATTTATAATATTTCCACTATTGTGGTTTCGATCACTATGTTTTACAAACTAATAGACTCAACTTTTGGAAAGTTATTGTAGATTTAAAATATGTATTAGTTCGAGCAAGTTAAAATTGTTCACTAGACTCCTTAACTCGACTTTTGGAAGGTTAAGACGCATAGCTCACCAAATATTGGATCAATCAATATAACAAGATTTTGGAGAGTATATTAACCTAAGATCAGATCACAAGATGGCAATCCAAGCAATCAGTAATTAGAGCAAATAAAGGTGAAGAACCATATGATAAACCATTTTAAAATGTTCGATATCAAATTAACACGTTATGAATCTATTGAACAACCCATAACCTAACAAGTGAATTACTCACACATAATGAAAGTAAACACGCATAGACAGTAAAGGGAATTCATTGCTTTATTAAAATAGTAAGGGATGAAGAAGATCAAACCGAAAATCCTTGAACAAAGGGGAATAACTCCTCTTAGAATCTTTTAGAAGAAAGACTATGAAAATAAATTAAAGTTTCTGTTTTATTATGATAAGTGTGTTTTCTGTGGTTGCTCTTTGCTGCTAGAGGCTAATAACAAGTATATATAGGGTATAGAGAAGACCTAAGTTGGCTAGGGTTTAGTTTAGGTCAAAAAAGAGAATATAAATTCGTAGAGGTGCAGGGTCGACCAAGGATATGGATCGAGCTCCTAACACGTGGTGTGGGTGTCGGGAGAGAAGAAAACTCTCCAGGCCGATCCCCTGGGCCGAGCTTGGGCTTTCTTCCTGCATTGCTTCCTTTGCGAGCCAGACGGACATGTCTCCAATAGAATTGATGTAACTTCCTCATCACAGCTCCAAATGACTTGAAACCAATTTCAGATGAAAGTTAACTCAAAATGATATCTTGGTTTCAAATTTCATCTCAATCCATTCAAGGATTGGCATCCAACGAACATGAAACATCTGATGCATATGTCCTGTCCAATTGGAGAAATTCACTTTTCTTGAATTTTAGGTGCTTAGCTCGTCTTTTTGACTTTGTAAAATGGCATGAACGTGATTTAGTGCTCTTTTCTCCATTATTCATCATTTTTGATGTTTCGACCTGTAAAATCTCTAAATACTACAAATACGAGAAAACTACCTCTAAATCCATAAAAATACTTAGATAATATATTAACATCCATATAAAAATCATGTAAAATATAGGTTTATGAACTCTCCCAGACTTAGCTTTTGCTTGTCATCAAGAAAAAAAAGAAACTAAGAATAGAAAAGAGGTTTGAAAACATGGGAACTTACATATCCTTTGGAACGCCTTGATGTCCATAACCATTGTGATTCACTAACAACAATATCAACATTAGGTAAGCACTTACACGTACCAAACCAAGAGCTTAGCAACCTTCCCAATCGAACCACACTCAACATAGAGAACTCTGCAATTTCCTTTGCTAACCACTTTAGTATCTAGGGCGTGTGGTCTCATCGAGGGAATATCGATCAAAGAACATATACAGTCTTTTTCCACTCTCTGGTTTCATTCCTCTTCCTTTTCTCTCTTCTTCGGATCAATTTTTTGTTTTCATTGTGCTTTTATGAATCAAGGTTTTCATGAGACGCGAGCATTGATGGTGGTTGCTGTTGGGCCAAAATTCCACACTCAAGGCCCAGCCGGATTGAATAGGCCTAACAAAGAAGTCCAGTATGCGATGAGACCTCATCAAGCGAGTTCGCAAGATGGAAGGAGCCGAGCACGCAGGAAGAGGCGTGGTTGCTAGGAGAATGAGCTTGCGTCTAAAAATTCAAACACACTAATTCAAGATCCTAGAATCAGGCTCAGCATTGAAGACAAATATTACGAATTTAATTCTAAGTTTAAATGTAAATAATTGAGCTTAGGCAGTTACATTTGTGTAGGTATAAGTTTGAAAGGACAACCACATTGTAAGACACCAAATTCTTGGCTAAAAATAATATATACAACTTTTTCTCTCAAATTCTTCTAGATAATTCTCAAGAACATACAACCTGAAAAGCTAAGAATTGAGGTTATGAGATTCTGGTCTCACAATTTTGTGCCGTCTGTGGGGAGGAGCAAAACAACTTCCTCCTTGTAACCTACGAAATTGATCACTCGAAAGAAGATAATGTCTGATACAACAAGTGCAGCAGTCACTACTTCATATGGAGTTATAAATACCTCCATCCCACTTACCCAGCCAGACGACATCGCTCTGGCAAACTTGGATGGAACAATAAACATTCTCATTACCACCTCGGGAGCAAGTGTCACGACTGAGAATAACGACACTGCTAATCCTTCGGGACTTGCAGCCTTAAAAAAGCCGGCTCCGGATCAAATAGCTGAGATCCGGAACTTGATATCGTTTCCCATAGAACAGAATCGCCTAATGGTAGCTCGCCAAGATGATCTCGAAAGAGCGGCTTGGGCAGGCTCCATCAGGTGGTTCGCCCTCCCACCTGGGACACAATCCCCTTCCGCCCCTGGACATGGAGGATTGCTATTCCCGCCTCCACTGGTGACGAGGCTAAACTTTTTCGATATCAATGCTTCGACCAGCAGAATGGTCGACTCAGCCACCACCTCACGGTTCAGCTCGATGATATCGGACCCCATATTCATTCCTTCCACGATCAAGATCGCGGAAGGAGGAACTACGCCAATTGCGACCCTCCCAGGAGTAGATCCGACCTCAAACTGACTAATCGGTCAAGATCGCTCTGGGAACGCCAATGAATTCGAGCCTCGGGATAATCCCGAGGTCGAAGTGCAACCTGAGAATGGGATCAGCAACCATGCCCAGCCCGCTGGGGAATCCCTGCTCCCCTTCACGGACAATAATGAAAACAATTTGAGACCCGGCAGCTCACATGGATTTGAATCGATCAAGAAATACTACAAAGAAATAAGTGCCCAACTTCAGCGGATGAGATCGCAGGTCCATGTTGTTCTGAACTCAGCACCCAAAATAGATAGGGTAATTGATGAAGTCAATCAGACCCCATTCACCTCGCGGATCGCGAGCCCCAGCTCGGCGACGTCGGGAACATCCGATTTCCCCATTATAACGGAGAACCCAAGGCATTTATGAGAAGTTTCAAATTCGCCTTTTCGAGGGTGCGATTACTTGGGGGCGACCTCGAGTCAGCACGCTTCCGTTTCTTCCCCGAAAATCTAACATATTCGGCCCTGGAATGGTTCACCTCCCTGAAACCGAACTCGATTGACAACTTCACCCAACTTCAAGCTGCATTCTTGAAGCAATATTTGGTATTTATCCAGATCGAGACCTCGGAGGCCGATCTATGGATACTTACTCAAAAGCCAGGTAACTCGTTGCAGAAGTACATTGACAGTTTTAAGGCCGTCAAGGCACAAATTGCCGATCTACATAATCCAACGGCCTTGGAAGCCCTTCAAAACAGACAGCTACAAAACTCAAAATTCTTTGAGGAGCTCACAGTTCGGGAGCCGGTGTCGCTAGATGATGCGCTACACCGAGCTTCACGCAGGATTATTCTCGAGGAGGCGAGTGCAGCTCAATCAAAGAAGCATGCACCTGCAACCTCGACTAAGCCAGCTTAGACGACA
This sequence comes from Eutrema japonicum, assembly GCA_030161315.1. NCBI lineage: Eukaryota > Viridiplantae > Streptophyta > Magnoliopsida > Brassicales > Brassicaceae > Eutrema > Eutrema japonicum. Next base: position 37,934,201 of record BSQW01000011.1, read on the forward strand.
AATTCCTAGGGAACCAAAAAACTCGGGAGGAAAGAGTCCCAAGATCAAAGACAGAATCATGGGCTGCATTCATATTCAGTAGGAAGCCAACCTCATAACAGGCTCAAGCCGTATGACCCCCGCAAATGGTGTGATTTTCATAAAATCAAAGGTCATTCGACTGAGGAATTCTATGAGGTGAAAAACAGCTCGCTGCAAAATTCGCAGCAGGAAAGCTGGGCAACGTCGAGCTGGAAAAACCCCTTTCGAGGAGGAACTATTACCCAACTCGAGATGACGAAAGGCGAAATCGCCCATCTGAGGATGATCGCAAGCGAGAGCGCTCTTCCGAGGACGCGATGAGGCGGGATCGCCCATCTGACGTTGATCGGAGGCGAGAATGCTCCGATGATGGGGAAGTAGAGCTTACCTCCTCCCAGCATAAAGAAGAGGATTAATTTCATTCACAGAGGATATCAGTTGTGTCGCAACTCCGTGAATTCAATAAAGAAGCACCGGCGGAGGATGAATATTGATTCACGTGATAAAATCTCGTTTAAAGGACCTGACACACAAATCTCATTCTGGGAAAGCGAAGCTTTCGAGCTAGACTCACCGCACGATGATGCCCTCCTAATCATGATGTAAGTGGGTGGATGCGAGCTCACAAAGATGCTCGTAGATACTGGCAGTTCCATGGAACTCATCCACCTAAGTGTTCTTACGGAAATGGGCATACCAGGTCACGAGATTGAAGGGGATAAGATGGTGTTAACAGGCTTCTCTGGGAAAACTACGCTATCCCTTGGAACAATAAGGCTCCCCGTAATAGCAGCTGAAGTAAGGAGGATGGTTGAATTCGCTGTCATAGACAGACTGGCCCCGTTCAATGCCATCCTTGGCAAAACGTGGATACACTCTATGAGCGTTGTATCCTCAACCTACCATCAGTGTGTAAAATTCCCTAATCAGCATGAAATCGCAACAATAAAGGGAAGTCAGAAGGCCTCCAGAGTACGTTATATGGCAGGTTTCCAGATAGCAAAGTAAAGCGCCATATACCAACTACAACGTAAGGACGAGCTCGCATACCTCCTGGCCAAAAACAAGAGTGCTCCAGGCTCCATCGGACCTCAGAAAGACTTTATCGAGAAAATTGTGGTTAACGAGTCTCATCCTGACCAGAGGGTAGGAATTGGATCCGAGCTCTCCAAGAAAATACCGGCTCATTCGCATGGACAACAACAGATATGCCCATAATCGATCTAAGAATCATGTCGCACGAGCTCAATGTGGATCCAAATCACAAACTAATACGTCAAAAGCATCGGAAATTCGGACCTGACAAGACCGAGGCTGTTAACAGCGAGATCACCAGGTTGCTAAGCGTTGGATTCATCAAGGAGGTGAAATATCCTGACTGGCTAGCAAATCCGGTCGTGGAGAAAAAGAAAAACGACACCTGGCGAGTGTGTGTGGATTTTACAGATCTAAACATAGCATGTCCTAAGGATGGCTTCCCACTACCTCACATCGACCAGCTGGTGGAAGGCACCGCACGGCACCAGCTCCTTAGCTTTATGGATGTATTATCAGGGTATAATCAAATACAAATGAACCCTGAGGACCAAGATAAGACATCCTTTATAACAGAACGAGGAACGTACTGTTATAAAGTGATGCCATTTGGCCTTACAAATGCAGGAGCAACCTACCAAAGACTTATGAACAGGATGTTTGCCAGCCTCCTGGGCAAGTCAATGGAGGTCTACATTGACGACATGCTGGTTAAATCATTGAAAGAGGAAGACCACATAAGTCAGCTGGGAGAATGTTTCACCTTACTAATCAAGTATGGGATGAAACTGAATCCCTCAAAGTGTACTTTCGGGGTTCCTTCAGGTGAATTCTTAGGTTAAATAGTGAGTCGAAGAGGAATAGAAGCAAACCCCAAACAAATTAGTGCGTTCTTGGAAATGCAATCCCCGAGCTCGGTAAAGGAGGTGCAAAGTCTAACAGGCCGCATTGCTGCCCTGAATCGATTTATTTCCAGATCGACTGATAAATGTCTAGCTTTTTACCAACTGCTAAAAAGAAACAAAAAGTTCATTTGGGATGACAAGTGCGGGGAAGCCTTCAAGCAATTAAAAGCGTACCTCTCCGAGCCCCCCCATTATGTCAAAACCAATCGAGGGAGAGCCGCTTTACCTATACGTAGCAATCTCCGAGGTAGCAGTAAGTTGCGTCCTCATTAGAGAGGAGCGAGCTGAGCAAAAACCGATCTACTACGTGAGCAAATCCCTAGTGGACGCTGAAACCAGGTATCCACGAATGGAAAAGCTGGCTTTGGCAGTAGTAGTCTAAGCTCACAAGCTCAGGCCGTATTTTCACTCACACCCTATCATAGTGATGACAATCATTACGCACAATATTGCACAGCCCCAACCAGTCTGGCAGGCTAGCCAAATGGGCTATCGAGATAAGCAAATACGATATCGAATATCGACCTCGAACTAGCGCTAAAGTACATGTACTAGCTGATTTCATCATCGAGCTTACAGCTAATAGCGAGGTGGCTGAAACAAGCTCCGAAACCTCGTAGCTCTACGTCGATGTAGCCTCCTCGAAACAAGGGGCGGGTATTGGGATCCACCTTCTATCCCCGACTAATGAGGTCGTGGAACAGTCCTTCAGACTCGGATTCTCAGCGTATAATAACGAAGCCGAGTACAAGGCTTTATTAGCAGGCCTCTGACTCGCAGCTGGGATATGAATACGCAACCTGAATGCGTTCAACGATTCCCAACTCATTACAAGTCAGTTTCATGGAGAATACGAAGCTAGAGATAGCAGGATGGAATCCTATATGGCAATTGTCCACCAGCTAGTCAAGCGATTCGAAGCCTTCAGGTTGACGTGAATACGGCGAGGTGAGAAAATGATCGCGGACGCACTAGCAACTCTGGCATCAACCTCGAATCCATTTGTGAAAAGAGTAATTCCAGTGGAAGGAATTGAAAAACCAAGCATTAAAATTAACAAAGATGTTGGGGATTTAATGGAATAGGCAATGACAATATGGAGTTAGACATAGTACTAGCCCCAATAGAAGATGACCTCCCCGCCGAAATAGGAGAAGCTGAGGACCTGGAACAAGCTCCGCTCGACGCCAGGCATGTTACGCTCCGCGAAAAAATGATTGCAAGAGCTGACTAGCGAACAGCGATTATACAATACATTGACTGGGGAGAGGCTCTCCCCTAGCAAGTGGGAGGCTCGCAAGCTCAAAACCATATCTTCAAGATATTGTATAATCAGCCCCCGCCTTTATAAGCGAAGTGTGAATGGCCCCTACCTGGTATGTGTCCACGGGCTCGAAGCTTTTACGATATTTTTGGAAGTACACGGAGGCTCGTGTGGCAGCCATACCGGAGGACGGTCGTTAGCCATCAGGATCAAAAGGCAAGGGTATTTCTGCCCAACTTTGTCGCTGACTGCGAATAACACTCTAAAGCATGCGACAAATGCCAACGACATGCTCCCACACTGCATCAACCTACTGAAAATGTATCCTCCATCTCATTTCCATACCCCTTTATGAGGTGGTCTATGTACATAGTAGGACCTATGGTAACCTCGGGTAGAAGAAAGTGTCGCTTCCTACTCGTCCTCACCGACTACTTCACCAAATGGGTAGAGGCAGGAGCTTTCCAGCAGGTTAAAACAAACCACGTACATGAATTCGTATGGCAACATGTAGTCTGCAGGCACGGAGTCCCGTACGAGTTTGTAACCGATAATGGTTCATAGTTCATCTCAAATCAGTTCCTCGAGTTTTGTAACCGATAATGGTTCACAGTTCATCTCACAGATCGCGGAATCAGGCTGAGAACCTCGACTCCACGTTACCCTCAAAGCAACAGGCAGGCCGAGGCAGCAAATAAGCTAATATTGAGCAATCTCAAAAACCGACTGGATGCTAAAAAGCAAAAATGGCCCAACGAACTCCCTGGAGTACTATGGGCCTGTCGGACCTCACCTCACAAAGCACCCTCAGAAACACCATTCTCCTTGGCTTACGGGATTGAGGCCGTGGTCCCCGCTGAGGTCGCAGTCCCCAGCCTAAGGGTAGATATTGTGTCCCATAAACAAAGAGGTAAATAACAAAATGCTCCTCAACCAACTTGATGTCATCGATGAGCGTCGAGATCGAGCATTCATTAATCTTCGAAACTACCAACACGCAGCAGCATGCTACTACAATTCAAAGGTCAAACAGCGGAGATTTCAAGTTGGCGAGCTCGTCCTACGAAAAGTCTATGAGAACACAAGAGAAAGGAATGCTGGCAAATTGGGTACCAACTAGGAGGGGCCATACCGAATTTCTGAGGTATTAAAGAACGGCGTATACAAGCTCGCTAGGGTGCACGACAACACACCCGAGAGGAACTCATGGAATTCCATGAACTTGAAGATGTATTATCACTAAAAAGACACTTGTAAAAATTGAACTACGAAAAGGTTTGATCCCTCCTGAGGGTATGTAGGCAACCTCATAAGATCTATTAAAATAGAAAATCTCCCTTTCAAGCTTGTTAGATGCAGCTTGAGGACTCTCAACTTCTATTTACAAGCTAAAAGCTTTACTACATAAATAAACAGGCTTACGAGCTATAGCATGCTATCAGCTATCATGGCTCGACTTTCCGTCTAAATTGCAAGGTCACAACTTTTTTAGTATCTAAATGATAACAATCTCTACGTCTAAACTGTTTAGGTTGCATGCATGCCTCTAAATGGCTTCGACCTTGTGTCTTAAAATCATCTGGTCAGCTCCCGAGGTCTCTAAACGACCTAGGAGCAAGGTCTCTGAACGACCTGGATCTTTGGCTGAAAGACTGCTTCTTATCTGATGAAAAGTATCAGCCTCTAAATGGCGAAAATTATCATAAAAAAACACACAAAAAGAGGATTTTTTAAGAAAAATCAAAATAATTAAAGCCTCCTCAAGGGAGAATAAGTTCAAACCAAAAAGCCCATCAGGGCATAACAAGTTCAACAATAAACATAAATGGGTTTAAAAGCCTCCCCAGGCACCAAGTTCAAAACAACAAAGGATGAAAAGAGTAGAAGAGTCTTTAGCAGGCAGGTTCAGCTGGTTTATCCGTCGAGACATGTTGATCCAAGGGCAGTGAGAACTCCTTACTAAGCTCCTGAGAACCAAGGTCCAGCTGATCATTTAATGATTGTGCACTTGGCCCAGCAGGCAGCGTAACCGAATCATCGGATACCTGCGGAATGTCAAGTTTACCCATGGAAAAATCTGATACCTAGACGATGGCAAGCTCCGCATTTAACCTCAACTTCTCAGCCTCAATATACTTCCTTTCAGCCTCAAAGTCGTTGATGGTCTGATTGATAATATTATCAAGAAGAAGGATGTTGGACTTACACTCCATAATCTGAGTCTCGGTGTCAACCTTGATCTTCTTCTTCTCGAATTTATCCTTTAACTCCAAAAGAATGGTGTGATATTGTTTGGACATCTCCCTCCTCACAGCCTTCTCAGCTCTCTTCACCATCTCCTTCTGCCTCTTAGCGAGCTTCTTCGAATTCTCCTTAACCTTCTCAATCTGGACTCTTAAGCCTACTATACTCTCGGTGGCAGAGCGCAAGCCAACCTCAGCAGTCCCAGCTCTCCCCTCGGCAACTCGGAGATCCACCCTAAAATCTTCACCTAATTTCTCCAGCACAGAGATCCGAGCTTGAAGAGTGTCAGCATGAGCTTGAGCCTCCCGAACAGAGTCTTCCCATCTCTTGGCTAAAACGGCCTGATCTTTAACCTGACTTTCCAAAAGGGCGACCTCAGCCATCTTCTCCTCTCGGCAACCCGATCAGCAATGGTTTTAGCCGTCCTCTCAACCTCCTCAGGCTATGTAGCAGAACAAATATCTTTCTCAAATGAGTGAACTAATTCATTCGCAGCGGAAATCGCCTAAAAAGAAATGTTAGAATTTCTTTAGCGAAGAAATCAAAAATAAAAAGAAGGGAAGAGGAAATCGGAGCTACCTGACCAATCGCACCCGCGAACTTGGTATAGATTTCAGACTTCTTTATATTCCTCAGGGACGACAGAAAGCAGGAAAAAGGCCTAACACGCTTGAAAAGATTCGCGAGCTGGGAGTTGTTCTCTACGATTGCCTCAGGTCTGTCAAAGTCGAACGTAAAAGCATTCGAAGAACTTCCTCCACCACCTTGTGAGCGAGGTGCCACATGCCTTCTTGATATTTCCTCACCCTCAAATCCATCATCGCGAGACCGCTTAGCGCGAGACTGATGCTTGGCAGAGTGACTGGGTCCTTTAGATGATACCCTGGAAGTCGACCTTTGGGATCCCCTAGCTCGCACATCAGGCTGGGCAATTTCAGCCTCACCACCCATTGGCAAGTTGCCACCATCTCCATGATCAGCCTTGAATTCACGGTGGTCACCCCTCTCGGGTTCCTCACATTGCGAGGTCTCAGCGCGGACAGATTTGCCGAGAGCCTCCTTAACCTTCTTGTCAAGAGTTCCAGCTGGCGTCGGGGCATGGCGCAGTCGCATCCTCTCCCTATATGATAAGCGTTGTGATTTCTTAGGGGGAACCATTTTGGTGGATTTGGTGGATCTGTCGTTGCAAGTCAGATCAATCTGGGAAGTAGCGAGGGCAGTATCCGGCACCTGGGAACCGGCCGGAGGATCAACCTCAACACGAGCTAAATCTTTAGCAACAACCTCGAGGCTTGGGATAATAGATAGAACCGGGGCCGAATTTTGAACTTGAGGCGGGGAGACGGAGATCGAGAATCTGCGAATTCAAACAAGGATGATCTAAGGATAAACTCACTATCCAAATATTGAAATATAAATATACATGCATACAAACCTATGAGCCGAAGAGCAGTTGCAACGGATAGCCCGGGAGTTCGGCGCTCGCCAGCCTGTTGAATCCTATCGAGGGAGAAACGCTTCCAGTCGGAGCTCTCCTCCTTGATAAGATCGATGAGCTGTTGAACCTCAGCCGTCACTATTTTTGAAGAATCGATGGACTCTGCAAAAAGGAAAGCTAAATCAGAACAAAGTAAAAACGATTAAAGAACAGAAAAAGGTGGATACTCGAGCCGGCTCCCTAAGGTTCATGCTAACCAGTAATCTGAGCACATGAATGCCGGAGAATTGACTCGCCCTCAATGGACTGACAGGAAATTCTGAAAAAGAACCACTGCTACCACCATTTATCATCCCTCACATTAAATTAAAAAATGGATCGATTAACCTTCGCCGGGAAATAGTAAGTTCCGCGAAGATGCGAATTCGCCTTGACATTGAAGAGCTGGCGGAAAACCTCGGCGTCAAATATCACCCTGGATTCCCTCGAACGTACCCAGAGTGCGACAAGGATCCGGCTGGGCATAAGCTGAGGAAGGGCGAGCCCGAGGTCACCGATAATATTGGAAATAGCCGCCGGGATGGGAAAAGTGAGGCGGCACCTCAAGAAGAATGCGGCATAACCGCATGCGTAACCCTCCGGAGGACTTTCCGGAGAGCTATCAGTTTACGGGACAAGGAGATCGCAGATATCGAGTCTGCATAAGGCAGAGATATTTGCGAGATCGGCGGGCGAAATCGTACTCCTTGAGTAAGATTCGAAACGATCGACGATGGGGAGAGAAGCACCCGGCTGAGAGGAAGAAGTCATCGCAGAAAAATAAGAAATCGAGGGCGAAAGAGGTAAATTGATCGATTCGAGTGGAAGAAGCACTTTTCACAGAGATATCTTGGTTAAAAGTGAAAAAGGAAGAAGATAGCTTAACTAAAAGCGACACGGAATGGAAATAATATAAAAAATAAGAACAAAAGGAGTGAGAAGACTTCATTACCTTGGCAAGTGGGGAGTTGAGGCGACGTGGGAAGTTGAAACAGCGAGAACCGCTCATTTATACCTGTCACCCACTCACCCTATCACTTCCCTTTAAAATCATGTATTTACTGCAGGATCCCTGCAAACTCGGCGTCTGAACAAGCAAGAAATCAAGGATCCGAGATTGCGAGATCATATCAACCAGGAGATCAATCAAAACCCGAGATCGCTGCACCACATCCATATTGACAAAACAATAAGGATGTTGGGGGGCAACTGTTGGGCCCAAATTCCACACTCAAGACCCAACCGGATTGAATAGGCCTAACAAAGAAGTCCAGTATGCGATGAGACTTCATCAAACGAATCCGCAAGATGGAAGGAGCCGAGCACGCAGGAAGAGGCGAGGTTGCTAGGAGAATGAGCTTGCGTCTAAAAAGTTAAACACAGTAATTCAAGATCCTAGAATCTGGCTCAGCATTGAAGACAACGATTACGAATTTAATTCTATGTTTAAATGTAAATAATTGAGCTTAGGCAGTTACATTTGAGCAGGTATAAGTTTGGAAGGACAGCCACATTGTAAGACACCGAATTCTTGGCTAAAAATAATATATAAAACTTTTTCTCTCAAATTCTTCTAGATAATTCTCAAGAACATACAACCTGAAAAGCTAATAATTGAGGTTGTGAGATTCTGCTCTCACATTTGCCACCGAATTCCCGGTTCACTTCTCTGGACATGTTTCCATGAGACGCGAGTACCGATAGTGTTTGCCACCGAGTCCCCGGTTCACTTCTTTGTACACGCTTCCATGAGACACGAGTACTGATGGTGTTTGCCACCGAGTCCCTGGTTCACTTCCGTGCCACTCATATCTTTTTACTTTTGCATTGAAGTTTTTAATTGAAGGGAAGAGAGAGGGAAGCCGTACTTTTCACATAGACATGTCTTGTCAGGCTTGAATGAAGAATCTTGCTCAATGTATACCAAGCCCCAATATGAGAAAATTAAAGTTCATTTAGTGGGGAGTCTGCGCTGGATCTTTCAGATTCTCAAGAGATGCGACCGTCTTGGTAGGTTTATCCACTTATGGTCTTTCCGTTAAGGCGAATCTGCAGTCAATAACTGTTATCATGGTCACTAGATCATTAGTATAACTTGGTTAGTTCCTAGAAAAGCTCATTGTTTCCTACTAAATTTTGACTCAATAAATCAACTCTAGAAAAATAAAAAGATTAAGAAAAAACGAACAAACGTATTAGTAAACGACATAATCCCCCCTGACTTACCTCGCACCGTCCCGGTGTGAAAGCAAATGAAATTAAGGGAGAAATATAATATAAAATAAATAGAAATATAAAGATAGAAAGATAGTACCATGGTAGGAAAAAACGTCATAAACATTGGGTTATCGGCATACCGAGGATGAGGATATCGTCTTACCGAGGATGAGGTTCTCGACCAAATTTGGATATTTATCCAACTCGGGTTAAAGTGGCTCGACCAGAATATTTATGGGTTATGTTTGGTCGATGCATCCTCAATTTCCCGTGCGGGTTCTCTTTGGTATAGTCGATGGTCGTTATGGCCGAGTATAAGGTGGTCATTCGATCATAGCTCAATCCGTAAAGAATCTCCCAAACCATACTGAAAATTTGTCGACCAAGAGCATGTTTTATGTTGGGTGATAAAGTTTAAGAACTGTTGGACATACCGTTTGTTGGTTGGTCGGTGAATGGGCTCCTCGGGTGGTCGGTTAGACGGTTCGTGAGGGTCCTTGGATTCTTTTGCAATTTGGCTCGACCAAATCTACTTCTCATTCAACCAAGTCTATTTTCCGGCCCTTGTGTTCTATTACATTGGTGTGGTCTCCTCGGTTTTATTTCTTTGGTAAGCAAATCCTTGAAATGGCTTTGGATATCTCTTTAGACGATTTGGGTTGTGCATCCACAACAAACGTCTAGCTACATATCCTGTCAAGCTTTCAAAAATCCTTGCAAAACACTTGAAATCACTTGTTAATGTGCTCTTGGATCAAGATTTCTCAAGTAATGAGTATCGAGTTCTAAATCCAACAGAGCTTGAGATAAAGCATAAGAAAGGAATTGAATCTTAATGCATGTTAAAACAATCCAATCAAAGTGAAAACAAATGAAGAAAATAAGGACTCGTTTCTAAAATTTGCCATTCATTCATAAAAAATAAATTTAATGAGCTAAAATCACCAAATTCAAAGTACAAAGTTCTTATCGATAAAATCATAAAGGAGTTATAGAAAAATACAAAAAATATAAGAACGCACTAAAAATATTGTGTTTGTTTTTTGTCAATTGTGAATTTTAGTTTAAATGCGGTTTTATTAATGAAAGCAAGGAGGAAAATTTACCTTCAAAATTTTTGTTACGGATCTCGACCAAAGAGATTGGCATGTTTATGATGCATTTAGCTTGTTATGTTGAGGTGTTCCAGCCTTGGGTGCATCATAATGTGGCCTAAAAAGTCTGCCACCGATCAGTTTTAGTGTAAAATGAGGTAGGAAAAACCTTGGGGTGAAGCTCGGGGTGAAGACATTGGGTGAAAATCTCCCCCAATGGTGAACCAAATGATTCGCCTAACAAATTCACAAGGATCGGGTGGGAGGGTCGGGGTTGCGCCTCAAGCTGGGAAAGGGGAATGTGTCTAAGATCGGCCGCGTGAAGGAGAAACCTCATGACCCGAGCTCGTCCTATCAGCCCATGACCTTTCTTCTAGGCCGATGTTGGCGCCCCGTGTTGCGCCTCTGTTTCGTTCCTTCCATAGTAGCCATCTAAAAACGATTTTTATCTATTTTTATAAAATTTTAAAAATTCTGAAAAATGGGTGAATAAATAAACAAATAATAAGTTCATAAGAATTAAAACAAAATTAAAAACTTAAGTCTTAATTGTGGGTTGCTTCCCACACAACGCTTGTTTTAAGTCTTATAGCTCGACTCCTTGTATGTTCTAGGTTGATGATGGATCTAAGGGGCTCGTGTCTCCCTTAGCATGTTTTGATCTCCTCCTAAATGCCTAGGTGTCTTCATCCATGCTCAAAGAGTTGTCAAAATCATCTTTTACCTCATCTCCTTTCTCGCTTTCGATTGTGTAACGAATGCGTTTCTAGGGGAAACTGGGAGGTGCTGCTAGGTAGAAGGTCTCTTTTTCGATGTTTGCAAGACACATCCTCCTGTTTGGCCAATCCATAATAGCTCCTACTGTTTCTAAGAATGGTCTTCCAAGAAGTAAAGGGTCATCTTGCGTACCATGTATCATTGCTACTTGGAAATCGACCGGAACGATGCAATTCCAAAACTTAAGAGGATGATTCTCGATCTTGCCAACTCTGGTGGTAGTTAAACCATATGCAAATCTGATCTTCATCCTTGAAGGCTTCATGGTGTTGATTCTCAAACATCTTGCAATTGATTCCGACATAAGGCTCACACTGGCTCCCGAATCGCATAGAGAATTGTTGAAGTAGGAACAAAAAATCTCACACGATATAACGAAGCAACCTGGTTCTTCAAGCTCGTGCAAGGTCCTAGTTTTCGACAATATTTTCATAGATTCGTCAACCAAGTCCTCGATCTCATACTTGTCCTCTTTGCTATACCAAAAGAGTTCCCTCATTCCGGAGTGTTTCTTCCAAGCTTGAGCAAACGAGATATGAGCTGGAATTTTCTTCCCCATGGAGTGGAAGTCATCTAGCATCTCCTTGCTTATGGATCGAGTCTCCCAATTTTCATGTCCAAGAGGTTATCTTCGGCCAGTAATTAGACTTCCCTCGCGTAGTCTCTTGCCTTTAATCCACGCGGTTTGTCTTATCATCATGCATTGATGATCCATCCTTGCTTGAGAGTTGTTGTCCACGTCCCTTGGCACTCTTGGGAAAGTCTCTTCCTCATCTCAAAAGATCACAGCATTGCAATTCTCGGTTGGAGCAATTTTTGCCTCCCCTGAATCGGATCCAAGACGAAAGTCGATGGTTTTTTCGACATTAGACAAACGCCTTTGAAGTGTCTTGAGTTCCTTAGAGAGATCAATAGATATATATATGTCTCATAATCCCATAGTCTTGCCAAGGAGATCATTGAATTTCCCATCCATGTGGAAACAAATCTTTTGGATTGCTTCCTTCGCTTGCTTTTGCCCTTCGTAAAGAACATGAATGGTCGAATAAGCTTATTTTCCTTGAGTACCAATCTCCTTCATTCCTCTCTCAGCCTTGTGTGCTTTGTTTGCAATGGTGCTGAGATTTGTAGCAGTAGTAGAGAGGCTCTCTCTAAAGGTTGTGAATTTTCCTTCAAAGTGATCCTCCATGAGCTCCACGTGTTTGTTGACATGATCGATGAGAATTTGGTTCTTCTCAATTCCGAGGGCTTGTTGCAGCTGCACCTCTTCTATTTTCTTCACTTTCTCTTCAAGTTTTTGAACTTGGAAAAAATAGCATCAAACTTCCCACTGAGATAGTTTTTGATATGATCCAACTTTACATCGAGCTCAAGCGAAGACTCTTGCTGATTCTTCACAAGCTTATGCATCATGGCTTCAAGTCTACTCTATTGAGACTCATTGGGGATCATAGGCAGGAGGTGGTGGTTGTGGTCGTGGCTTGTGGTAGTGATGGTAAAAGCCTTCATGATCAATATCGCTCCAATTCTGATTTTGTTGCAAGTAAGCTTGGTTTAGTCTGTCGGTGTAGAAACTTGGCATCGGGATGTAGTCACAAGCAGGATCACGGTACAGAGGTGAACGCCTTTGCTTCATGAGAGAGAGGAAATCGATGACCATCATTCCTTAAGTACTAATCCATCTCGAAAAGTTCCTAAAAACACAAAAATGAAAGAAAAATTAGAAAACAAAAAAAGAAAAATCTTAGACGAAATTCTAATCTAAAATTCGTAGGTAACAAATCAGTCCCGGAAAACGGCGCCAGAAAACTTGATGCGGGTAAGTTTTCTAAGTTGAAGAACCCATATACGACAAAAGTTGCTTTAAAAATCCTAGCAAATTCCTTGTAATAATCGACCATGATCCCTAGAGAGTTCCCGATTGTCCAATGTTCCGTTTAATTGCTTACAACTCCACTTTAATCATTCACCTTGCTATTGCCTTCGTAATTTTCTTGATTAGTTCATTTTGTTAGCTTTAGAATCATGACACACAAAAAACCCATAAAAACCGATTAAGTCTCGACAAAACTTAGAAATCGACTTGCACTCAAATCTTTGTGGATTCGATCCCTTAATATACTATTGTGTTTGATGGGCACTTGCAGCTTTGCATTGAGGATAAAACTTGCGAAGTCAATCCCGTACACATCATCCTCATATACATTTTCCTCACAGTCCTTCTTCGCCTCATCCTTCAAATTCTCTATTTCCACAATCAGATTCCAATCCTCCTCTTCTTGAGCTGTTTTCTCCCTCATTTCCTCCTCTGCCTTCTTCTTCTTAGCTTCTTCTCTATGTTTCTTCACCTCTTCTTCTTTCCTCTTCTCCTTCTCTTCTTGAGCTTTTTTCTCCATCATTTCCTTGTCTGCCTTCTTCTTCTCATCTTCTTCTCTCTTGCATGTACATCTTCTTGAAGAATATATCTCTTTTTTCTTCCACAAGAATCGTTTTCCACCCATCAACAACTCTATCAACTTCATCTTACTCCAAATCCTCATCATCCATGGCTCCAGCTAATAATTGTTCTTCATCCTTGGATGGAACCAACACAATATGAATCTCCTATAAATACCAAAAAAAAAACAATTTATAAACAACCCCATCATAGATCATTATTAAATATAATTAATAATTTACATCAGTTTTGATTTCTAACCCTAGTTGCATCAAGTTTCATTTTTTTTCTTTTCGACAAAACATTCCTTTATTAATTTGACGTAACAAAGTCAGTATACAATGTTTTTGTTAACCAAAAAGGTGGATAAAGAAATCCTGAGAAGTAAATGTTATTATATGGCCCTATACGAGCTAATTTATGTGCGGCCTCATTCGAATCCCTCTTTACGTTGAGAAAGATTGAGAAATGGAATTTATCCTTCCACATTTTAATATCTTCGATCAAATTTGCCATAGAAATATCCTCTTTTAATCCCAGTAATAACTCAACAAGCACCTGGCTATCTCCTTCAAACTGTACGTTATATAAACCCATGCTCCAAGCTGATAGTAAAGAATCAAACTGTACGTTATATAAACTGTACGTTATATAAACCCATTATCCAAGCTGATAGTAATGCGTTTCCTTCTTCTTCCAGGCTCGAAGTTGCGGCACGTAAATTTGTAGAACCCCAACATTTTGGAAATCCCATATGATCACGTAAAATCCAACCTCCAATAACCCTTCTACAATTCAGATCATAAGATGCATCATAGTTGCATTTAAGTGTTCCCACACTAGGCCGAATCCATCGTAATTCCGAAGAATCACTGGAAGGTAATCTTGATTGTAAAGTTCCTTCTTTTTCTTTCGAGGTAGCCGAAATCCACTCTTTAACATCTGCCGACACAAGCTCCACATCTTGTTGAGGATTTATACGTTTCTTATTGAAAATTAGGTTATTTATTGCTTTCCAAATTCTCCACATTAACCAGAAAGGAAGGAGTTTCTGATCATCAGATAGTCCTTGTACTCCTTGGATATCCAAAATATTTTTTATGTTTTCCTCAACATTCTGTGAAGGTGAAAATAGAAACGCAAAAGGCAATTTGGATAGCCTCCAAGTTGTTACTGAAACTAGGCAGGTAAAAAGCATGTGGTTAATTGTTTCCGCCTCCGCACAGTAATGTTGACATGTTGTGTCCATTCGGACTCCTCTAGATGTTAATCTAGTTGTTGTACCAATGGCCTTAGTTAATATTCGCCATAAATAATGTTTGATTTTAGGCATGATATTTAATCTCCACACTCGTGCTTTTAATTATGGATATCCATACAGTGCTTGTGGTGCTACCTCCTGAAAATCACTATTGTGTCTTAGAAACCAATACCCAGAAGCAACCGAATATATCCCTGATTTATTATAATTCCAGCGTATTTTATCATTTCGAGGCCGTTGTGCTAAGTATAAAGATATAGCCAATTCGCTATATTCAACCGTCAATAACGGAGATAAAGCTTCATCATTCCATGACCTGTAAGTGCCCTCATGCTTTATAAGATCGAAAACCATTTGCATATTTTTGGTATCATTATACCGTGCTGGCCTAGGAGGGTTTGTTGGAAGCAAATTGTCTTGAAAAATTCTAGTAATGTTGCGTGAACCTTGTTTTAAGAGGTCAGTTCCGTGGAGTAAGGAAGACCATCCGTAAGAATGGTAAGGCCGAGCTTTAGTGATGAGGACATCAGAACCGAGACCGACCATGGCGAGGAGAAGATGCACACAGATAAAGATATCATATGCGATATCAAAGCAGAGACGATTGTCGATGCTTCAATCGTCAATGTGAAAGCGCATGGAAATCCTACCAGATCATAGAGGAATTGTACTGAGCGTACGACAAGATCACTAGCTGGTCTTGTTTATTGGCGACAGCGATTCTTCTATGTTGTTGGGACAGTTGCTCCTACGCTACTATTGCCCAGCACCCATCAAATGGCAGAAAGTGCACGTCTTGAAGAAATTCGCCTCGACCACAAGGAGTCAGACCGTAAAACCACTTGGACTACATTCTCAGCTCAACCAGAGCACGCCTCGAGGTGGAATCAGTCCAATCCGAGTCCAGGTGAAGAGGTTATTCAACGTTCAAGTCAGGTGATTCCCAGCTAACGCGATTCAGACATACGGGCGTTCAAAGAATATTTCCAACCAAACCAGAAGTAATCAAGCTACAAAACAAATTGTTTTGGAATCTTGATTCATCAGAGCAACCGTGAAAATTGGACTCATCTCAAACACGGTTCATACTTGGGAGTTATCAATTTTACAAATCGATGGACCTGCTTTGGACTCAATCCAGCGACTAGGCCAAAGATCGTGCCACACAGCCCAACTCAGCAACGATCTCGACCCAAAACTAATTGGAGAACATTATTGGGTCTCTCCTGGATCCAACGAGTCCAAGATCCGAAGAAATTTCCATCGGATCCTCAAGTTATGCCATTTTTCCCAATACGGGTTTACCTGGTTCCGTTTAAGGCAAGTCCAAGTTCCAGTTGGTTTAATTCATTACAAAATCGACAATGGCGACCATAAGAGTTCATTTAACAATTAGAGGGCTCAAAGATCATCCCACCATGCACCAGCACACACAGGATCAGGCGGATCCCCTTGCAAGTAGACTTTCCTTTTATAGTCGTGTTCACACTTGGAGTCTTAAAACACCAACATCTATATTTTCGAAAGTACTGCAACTTCAGCATAGGTTCAACGCACCTGGACGTCCCGAAGCATCACACTTACTCGCCCAAGCTGTCAAGACTCAAGCGCAGCTCCACTTAAACAAACTATTTCGTTCACCGATTGAGAGAGTCAATCACCCACGGATTGAGAGAGTCAATCAAACCACCACCTTCCATCTCGACATCACGCCAACTTCCACAACGAAGCTCGTAATCTCTTGATTACCTCGTGACCATAAGATCGTGGCATCCCGAATCTTATATCATTTTGGTATCAGAGCTTTAAAAGCTCCTATCTCAGGTTGTGTTCATCCAACCCTTATCTTATAATTTTCTATTTTGTTTTTTTGTTTCATTCGTAATATCAAAAAAAAAAAAAATTGTTGTTTTTTTTTTTGTTTCAATTCTTTTCTTCGTTATTTTTTTGATTTCTCATAAAATTTAAACCAAAATAAAAATTTGTCTTACTTGATTTTTTTAGTTTTGTTCCACAATATAAAAATCCATAAAAACATTTATTCTTCTCGGTTTCTTTTTTTTATTTTGTAGATTTTGCACTCTTTCAATTTAAAATCAGAAAACCAAATAAAAATCTTTTGTTTTTGAAATATTTTGTTTAATTTCGTTTATATAAACCATAAAATAAAAAAATAAGAATTTCTTTTTGTTTATTAGAATTTTCGAATTTGTTTTGTTTTGTTATAAAAAAGGGTTAATTACTTGTTTTGAAAATTTGCAATAAAACATTTGTTTCCTTTTTATTATTGTCGACTTTTGGTGATTTCCTTCCTTGTGTGGAAGAAATATCTAGCGCAACTTATTCTTCTTTGATATTCTTTGTGAGGTACGCTCCTTTTAAAAACAAAAAAAAACAAACAAACAAGAGATCGCCATGGAAGAACAAGAGGAAGGAGATCTTTACCAACAAACATATGAAGACAATTGGAGTCGAGGAGAAGGAAGTCTAGCCTTTTCCGACGAGGAGTCTGACTATGAGGCACCACCGTGGCCAGGGGATGATTACTCAAGCTCACACTTTGGAGATGAGCCAGAAGATGAAGAGTTTGAGCCAGAGCCACTAGACTATAGCCGAGACAACACCGACCAATCAATCTGGTCTAGAGAAGAAGAGGACGACCGAAAAGGGGATGTAGGAGATGACTATGAAGGAGATTCATGGCAGGGAGAGGCTGACTCTCAATACAGCCTCGAAGAAGAAAGTCACAACCATGAACCAGGATATGAAAGAGAAGAGCAGTACCGTAAGCCGTGGTGTGAAGAAACCAATCCAGAAGACGATATAGGAGAAGATCAATCATGGGGAGACAAGGCTGATTCTCAAATCAGTCAAGGAAATGACGATCAGTTTGATCATGAGCCTTGAAACCACAAGGCTGAACCAGAAGATGGTTATGAAGATGACCCGGAGTATGACGAGGAGAATCCCGGATCAAACCGAGCGCACGTCAATGACAAAGCTCAAGATGATCCGTATGGCGAGTCGACGGATGAAGGAGATTGTGAATCTCATCGTATCTATTTTTCAGGTCATGAACAAGGACCAGAAAGCTATCATGCGCAATTGGTGGGAGAAGGAAATGGAGAATTGGTGTCGGTCCCACAACATCCCAAAGGAGAAGAGACTATCATGCGCAATTGACTCCCTTGTTGGAGAAGCTTTTACGTGGTGGCAACAAGAAGAAGTTCGGGGATACTATCATAATCCGATCATCACTTGGGGTGATCTCAACCAGTGTATGTACAAAGAGTTTGTACCAAAATCCTACAATCATAACTACACTCCCAAGAGGCATCTGTTCCAAACGACTTCGAAAAGTTCGATGTCAGCACCAAAATGGCAGCCTATTCTTGACCACAAGAACGCTTGTTGTCCCGAGCCAAAGAAAGTGCTTCAATGCATTCTGGAGAAGAATACAAGGGCTAAGAAACCAGTGGCAGCTACAGAAGTTAAATCAAATATCAGCCCACCGGTTATATCTCACCTGAGAAGCACAAAATCGTCGCTTAAGCGGCAAAGTACAACAAAACAATGTAAGTCTTCTAAACTCTCTAAAATAGATACTACGATCTGTTATAGATGTCATCAAAGAGGACATTTTGCTAAGACGTGCCCATCTAGAAAAACAGAAAATATTTCATCAATTGAATTGAAAAAGGAGACTAGCGAAGTAGAAAAAGATGAGTTGGATTTTGAAAATTCTGGTTCGTGTATATTACGCTTGTCTTCGCCTCAAACTGAATTTTGCTCTATTGTTTATGATAACACCATGACTGCCATAACACGCTTGCTTCTTGCCAAAGGTGTAGAGAATATTTCAGGAACCAAAGAGAAGCAACCAGAGCCAAAACCGCAAAAGATCAATGGCGACATCGAAAGTGAAAAAGGAGATTTCACTAAAACGACTACAATACGCCCGAGGAAGTCAGCAAAACGCCATGGAGAGGAGTCATTGCTTCTTTGCTGATCAAAGAAGAAACACCAGATGCTCAGCATCAATCCCACCCGAGTCGCAACAAAAAAATTCCGCGAGGTAAATCTCTAGACTCACTTCATTACGAAGATAATAACCTACTCTATCTTGGTGCAGGTCAAGAAGTTTCGAGGACGAAAACCTTTTCAAGGGGGAGGGTATGATGAGGACATCAGAACCGAGACCGACCATGGCGAGGAGAAGATGCGCACAGATAAAGATATCATATGCGATATCAAAGCAGAGACGATTGTCGATGCTTCAATCGTCAATGTGAAAGCGCATGGAAATCCTACCACCTCATAGAGGAATTGTACTGAGCGTACGACAAGATCACTAGCTGGTCTTGCTAATTGGCGACAGCGATTCTTCTATGTTGTTGGGACAGTTGCTCCTACGCTACTATTGCCCAGCACCCATCAAATGGCAGAAAGTGCACGTCTTGAAGAAATTCGCCTAGACCACAAGGAGTCAGACCGTAAAACCACTTGGACTACATTCTCAGCTCAACCAGAGCACGCCTCGAGGTGGAATCAGTCCAATCCGAGTTCAGGTGAAGAGGTTATTCAACGTTCAAGTCAAGTGATTCCCAGCTTACGCGATTCAGACATACGGGCGTTCAAAGAATATTTCCAACCAACCCAGAAGTAATCAAGCTACAAAACAAATTGTTTTGGAATCTTGATTCATCAGAGCAACCGTGAAAATTGGACTCATCACAAACACGGTTCATACTTGGGAGTTATCGATTTTACAAATCGATGGACCTGCTTTGGACTCAATCCAGCGACTAGGCCAAATATCGTGCCACACAGCCCAACTCAGCAACGATCTCGACCCAAAACTAATTGGAGAACATTATTGGGTCTCTCCTGGATCCAACGAGTCCAAGATCCGAAGAAATTTCAATCGGATCCTCAAGTTATGCCATTTTTCCCAATACGGGTTTACCTGGTTCCGTTTAAGGCAAGTCCGAGTTCCAGTTGGTTTAATTCATTACAAAATCGACAATGGCGACCAGGAGAGTTCATTTAGCAATTAGAGGCCTCAAAGATCATCCCACCATGCACCAGCACATACAGGATCCCCTTGCAAGTGGACTTTCCTTTTATAGTCGCGTTTACACTTGGAGTCTTAAAACACCAAAATATGTATTTTCGAAAGTACTGCAACTTCAGCATAGGTTCAACGCACCTGGACGTCCCGAGGCATCACACTTACTCGCCCAAGCTGTCAAGACTCAAGCGCAGCTCCACTTACATTATTTGGCCAAGACGAGCAATTAAGCCTAACGGCTAGTTGTGATTATTTTGCGATTTGTTTCTTTAGTCTTTTGATTTTAGCTTTCTAGAATATTCTTGTACGAGCACTATATAAGCTCAGATTTGCTTTCATTGTAAATCACCTTTCAATCTGGATTTAATACAAACATATTGTTTTTCCTTCAAAGCGAGTGTCTTTGAGTTGTTTCATTATTCTTTATAATTCAAGTGTGAGATTCACTTAGTTCTATAGGATCCATGACTTAGCTTATTTGTGAGACTCAAACAAATTATTTCGTTCACCGATTGAGAGAGTCAATCACCCACGGCTTGAGAGAGTCAATCAAACCAACACCTTCCATCTCGACATCACGCCCACTTCCACAACAAAGCTCGTAATCTCTTGATTACCTCGTGACCATAAGATCGTGGCATCCCGAATCTTATATCATTTAGCTTCGAAAAGATGTGTATCTTTTAAGTACCTTGCTTTGTACAATCTTGAAAATAAGCATGTCAGATTGTCTCCATGCTTGTTTTGCAAGTAATGCATCGTTAGACGTGGTCATGTCATGGAAACCCAAACCACCTTCCTTTTTAGAGTAATGTAATCTTTTCCACCCAACCCATGGTATTCCTTTTTGTTCCGAATTTTTTCCCCACCAAAATCTCATTAGAACACCTTCAATATCTCAAATAACTTGTTAGGGAGTTTAAAACAGGACATAGAGTAGACATGCATCGAGATTGCTACTGATTTCAGTAATACTTCCTTCCCAACTGGGATAGAAATCTTGAACCCCAAGAAGAGGTACGTTCTTTGACTCTATTGATGATATCATTGAACATTTCAGATTTTTTTCGGCCAAATTGTTCTGGTAAACCAAGGTATTTACCACCTCCTCCTTGATTTTGTATTCCAATAATTCTTTTCAGTTTCTCTTGTTTATCTCCTGGGATTCTATCACCAAAGGTTATCATTGACTTATCATGATTTATTCTTTGGCCCGAACATAATTCATAGATACGAAAGACCTCCTTGATAGCTGCACAATTCTTATTATTTGCGATGCAAAAGAAGAGTGAGTCATCCGCTAACAGGAGATGTGTAATGGAGGGAACTCCATTTCCGATATTTATCCCATTTATTTTCTTCTTTTGTACATTGACATCCAGAAGGTGACTCATAACATCATCACATAGGATGAATAGATATGGGGATAAAGGGTGCCCCTGCCTTAAGCCCCTTTCTGGTGTTATTAAACCTTGATGACTTCCATTAACTAGTAATGAATAGCTTACAGAACTAACGATAGCCATTATCCAACCAATCCACAGATTTGAAAAACCGAAAGCGCGCATAGTTTCTTCAAGGAAACACCATTCAACCCGGTCATAAGCTTTACTCATGTCCGGTTTAATCTCCATATATGTTTGAGAAACTCTTTTTCTTCATTTCAAAGAGTGCATGAGCTCGTGTGCTATCATTACATTATCGGATATGAGTCGGCCCGGAATAAAAGCTGCTTGCCATTCAAAAACTATTTTATCCAGAGATGATTTCAGACGATTCACTAGAAGCTTTGATATTATTTTATATAAAACATTGCATAAAGCAATTGGGCGATAATCGGACAAAGTTTTTGGTTTAGTTATTTTGGTATCATACAAATATTTGTATGATTTATGCCCTGTCTCAGCGTTGATGTCGTGAAGAAATAACGGACCTTAGTAATCACATCTTTCCCTACAATATCCCAGCATTCTTGGTAAAATCTAGCTGTTAGTGCTTTATCCGATCCGATATTACAGACATCTTCATATATTTCTTCATCAGTAAAACTCCTTGTGCTTGACGAATTTATTTCGTCTGTTACCGTTGGAGTGAATTCTTTGAAAATCTGAGGTAGCACAATATTATTATCACTTCTGTATAGAGTCTGAAAATATTCTTCTGCGTGCTTTCCAACCGCAAAATCCCCTTGGTAAACTAGCCCATCTGTATCCGTAATAGTGTGGATTCGGTTTCTGGAAAAACGTGTTTTTGTACATGCCTGATAAAACCGATTGTTACGATCTCCTAAATTTAACCATGAATTTTGACTTTTCAATTGCCAGTAAACTTCTTCATCTATGTATGCTTGAGCCAATTCTTTTCTAATTAATGGAATTGAATCACGATGATGTCCAGATGATAACATAGCCAATTCTAGTTCGATTTGAAGTTCCTCAATTCGCTTCGAAGAATCTAACCGTGACCGCTTCCGACATGTTGCCATCGAACGTCGACATTCGCGAATCTGATCTAAGATAGAAGAGGAACGATTATGGTTTCTGGAATTCCATCTTAGATTAACGTAATTCTTAAATTCCTTGACTTGTAGGAGTCTCTTATCAAATCTAAACGGCTTAATCGGATTTTCCTCAACGAAAGCAATTTTAGTAACTACATGCCTATGATCTGAGTCATACAATCGCAAAAAACTCTGCTTCAGAAGCCGGAAATTTTGATAACCATTCCGAATTTACTATAACACGATCAAGGCAGCATTTGACCGTGTGTTTCCCTCGTTGACCAACCCAAGAAAAGCGGTTTCCCTTATAAAGCAAATCTGATAAGTCACACGAACTGTACATGTTTCTGAAATCCTGTAAGGCTCGTTCATCACGGAGAGGACCCCCGTCTTTCTCAGCATTAGATAGAATTTCATTAAAATCACCAACAAGAAGCCAATGACCAGTTCTTGTTGTTCCTATTCTTTCCATTCTCTCCCATAACTCATGCCTATTTGTTTGCACGACAGAACCGTAGACACACAACAAATAGAAACTCATACCATTAAAATCCACAAATACATCTATCATTCTTTCAAATGCAAATCTTGCCCAAGGAAACGTTTTACACAACTCAAGGTTTCCCTCTCAAGTTTCATATTTATTTTCGAAAGTGCAAAACCTTTCATATCATCTTTCTTGAACCTGTTCTTACATATCCTTGGACAACTACTATTTGCTCCAACAACAGCTCCTCTAAACTGGCTTCCAAGAACTTAAATTCCCTCAAACGCCAGAAACTACACATGACACATCAAGTATTACTAAACAAAAGTTAAAAGATAGTTATACCAGTAATACTCAAATGTGCATATTTACTTACATAGGAAGAATTAAATTGGGAATGAGTTTGTTTGCACCACCAAGAACTTTCATTTCAAAATTTTCCACTAGCTTACAAATGTTTTCCATATTCTGATCATATGCAAATCTTCCCCAAGGAAACGTTTTAGACAACTCAAGATCAGTTGCCGCTCTCAGAAAGTATGGCTCTATACGTGGGGCTCCATCTATTATCTTCACCTTCCCGACAATCATGTTGGCTATAAAGTAAAGCACATCAATATTCAACCTAATTTACCAGGTTTCCCTCTCATTGACTCCAACTTTTCATCGGCATCCTTCAGTGTTACTTTCTTCTTCCTTTTCCCAAAATACTTCTCAACAAACTGAAGACTATCCCCGCCTAAATTATGGTAATTATATGGGTAGGTACAGCAGTTCAAACAAGAAATAATTCCTAACTCTCTAAGAGAATACTGTATGGGAACACCATTCACTACAAACCAGCATTCCTTCTTCTTGCTTGATGACACAATGCGTAAAAGGAGCATCCATATACCCATAGATTTATGGCAATCCTCCAAGTACATGTGGAAGAAGTGATTGAACTGAGGATGCGTTTTGAACCACCTCAACTCACTTTCATTTAGCAGTTTATTTAAAGTATTCACTACCTTCCCAACATAGAACCTTCCGGACAAACTTGATGGATATGTTATACTCACAAGGTTTAAAGAACATCTTCTCTGGTGGTATAGTTTGGATGTTAGAATCCTCATCCTTCTCCTCAACCTATTCAGCCTCCTCATCCTTCTCATCCACCTCATCAGAGTTCTCCTACATTATAAGTCTCAGTATTCCTTAGTTGCTCCTATTTTACTCAGTTGTCCCGATTATACTCACTTGTCCCAAATATACTCAGTTGTCCCACTATTACATTTATTTAAAACCAAAACAACATCAGGGTTTCGAGACATACTGATACATTACGGAAACGACACTTAACAGCAACATCACTCGCTGTCTCAGCTTAGTGTTGGATCTCCGTATCAGACTCCGATGCCGTTGCGGTATCATGCGAATGAAAATACACATTTATTTCAGACTCCTCATCACTATTCTATCTTGTTTCTACTCCTTTCCCTTTTTTTCATTGGCTCTTCGCGACTCAACACTGCCCCATGAACATGTTTTCCAGTCTTTCCTGTTTTTTGTTGTCTTCGTACGGGGCGCCATCGCTGATGAGGAGAAGAAGAAAAAGAACAAAGATGAAAAATTAACAACAACAATCCATCAAAAACATAGGATTTCTATTACAATTATGGGTTTAATTGCAGAAATTCACTTGAGGCATATTTACCTAGGGTTTCGACGGAATCGCGACTTTAATTCGACTTCTACTTTAAGGTTGACTAGGATGATGGAGTGCTTGAGCTTTCGACTATCACAAAGATAAAATCCGCCCGTCTTAGTTATCCTAGTATTTCACGCAGAAAAGCCGTTGAGGAAGACGAAGGTCTGAGATAGATGGATCGCTCCACACTCTTTTTTCCTCTTTTTCAAATGTGTAAGGAATAAAAAAAATTATGATGACAAAAATAAAATAATAGATAGATCCGATCCGATTACACCTGATCTCAATTTTACCCGATCCAAATCGTGGTTGGGTCTGTATTATGAAGAGTTTGATTGGATTTTTGGTTTATTTACCAGTTTCGCAAATTAAAACAAAAAGGGAGAATTGGAAATATAGGACACATTGAACTTAAAATTGTCCCCTTAAGATTAATTAGACTTTTGCCACTTTTTGACAAACATACCCTTTTATTATTTTTTTATAATTGAAAATAAATACTTATAAATTCCAAAAAAATCCGAAAATATCAAAAAAGGAAATACAAATATATTCGGTAACCATTTTAGGAAAGATTTTGATTTTAAAAATAGTAATTTACCTTAACTACGAAACGTAGAATATTTATTCTACAAACGTAGAATTTGTTTTCTATTGTTTCCTATCTAATCTACGAAAGGTAGATTCAACATTCTATTAATTGTTCTGCCTTCTACGGGACATCTAGAATACGGTTTCTACAACTTGTTATATATTCTATAGATTTCGGATTACGTATTCTAGATTTAACATTATATTCTACTTTTTAGAGAATATAAGTTCTGTAACTATGTATTTGTTCTATGGAATGTAGATTTCCTATTCTAGGAAGTAGTTAACAAAATCTGAGTAAATCTAGGATCATGGGTTATCCAAAAAACTGAAAATCGTTTTTTAAAATCTTTTTTTCCATTTTTTCTCTACGCTTTCTTCCTTTTTTCCTTTTTTCAATCGATTTTTCCTTCTTTTTCTTCTCTTCATCGACTTCTATTTGTTCCCTTTGCTTCTCTTCATACACGAGGTGTGACAGAGGTTTGACGATTTAAAAAAAAAAAAATTCTCTTAACGTTGTTTACTCTATCGCAAAGATGATGCATAAATATGTATCCACTGGTGTATGGAAGAGGTCGGATAAGGGCTGGATTTTTGTTGTTGATGAAGGTAAAAGAGGTAGATTACTAACTTTGGAATCAACTACTACTCTTGAAGAGTTAAAAACGATTGTTTTGGAGGACTTTGGAATAGTCAATCAGAATGTCGAGTTTAGTTATCTACCGAGCGATTTGATTGAATCTCCCCCAGTTATTATCGTCAATGATCGTCAACTGAAAAAATTTGTTAAGTATGCAAGGAAGAATACCTCGATAAATTTGTGTGTCACATTTACAGTTGAGCGACGAGAGAATACAGTCAACATTGATTTGAATAAAGAGCCGTCTGATCCTACTAGTAGTCAAGATGATGCTAAGTTGCCTGAGAAGTTTGTAGAAGTTGTGCAAGTGCAACCAAAAGATGCTGGGCAGGGCCTGCCTCTCCTTAACTCTAACAGTAACTTCTGTAAAGTTATTCCTGTGTTATTCTGCAGCAAAGTACTCCAGAACCCGCCATCATTTTTCCATTTTGTGAAGTTGCATTTCTAAGGTTCTTTGTAGCTGAGCCTAGTAACTCCGTGGAATTCTTGCATAGAAAAACGAAGAGGCCTCCTTGCAAACACAAACCATAGCTCATGTTTCTTGTCAGTGATGAGTTGTCTACACATGAAGCTGTGGATCAGTCTCGCAGAGTATCCGAGGTTCTGTTGATGCATTGCCAGAATCGGACCGAAGACAGGATCAACCAAAACTTTCTCGTACTCATTATGCACTTTTTTCTTCAGTAGGTTTAGAGTTGACAGCATACAGTGGTTGTTGATCTTTTCAACTTTAGGCTCACTCCCAGGCTTAAATAGAAATTTTGACAACTCATTCGAATCCATACCTACAAATGAGTACACACAAAATGTTAAAAAAACAAAACTTTATATAAGAGAAAACAAATAAATTGATCAATAATGCAAACTTTCACTATACAAAACCATTAAGAAGTGCAATCTGATTCTTGGAATTGTAAAAGATGAGGGTGTAGTCAGAGAGAAACAAAAGCATGACAATCCAATATAGTAATGTATCATCAGTGGAGACGATTAAAACCACAATCGAATTGTTACATGATCAGTGGAGACGATTACGTGAAGAATGTGCTGCAGAAAAAGAAAATTAATGATCTTACCTCAAAAAATAAATTTAAACCACAATCGAATTGTTACATGATCAGTGGAAACGATTAAGTGAATAATGTGCTGTAGAAAAAGAAAATTAATAATCTTACCTCAAACGTTTCCCTACACAACAATAGACGATTTTGTGTCACTCTCTAATTCTGTAGTTACATTTGATAGCTAACTATTGAAAACAAACAATAGACGACACTTGACGATGCCTTGTTGGTATATTTATATCCCAGTTACTTGAAAGAACATTATTACAGAAAAAGACCTAATTCTGTCCAAATCAACTGGTTTTGATTTCAGAATTTGTTAGGAGGCTCAATAAAGGTTTTAGAGATGTTTTTCAATTCATGATTAAAGCGTGATGTACAAAGTGATTAGTGTTTTTTTACCTATAAGCCCGATTTGGTGTTGATAATCCATCTTAGATATGTGATGTTAATAATAACACGATCATGACCAATAACAACTATAATTATCTTTTTGTTTCAAAGGTTTTTTTAAAAATTTCTTTGAGGGAAGTTTAGGCCGAATGAGCTCACAAATCACAAACCACCTCACACAAACCACAAACACATAAGTTAATCAAATTGAAGACTAAAGAAACACTTACCCGATGGAAATCAATGAGCGATGAGAATGAAAATAGGAGGGAGATGACGGAGAGAGTTGGTCGGAGACTGACGAAATCGGACACAAACCGACGATGACGATTGAACCTCCACGGAGGACGAAATCCTCCGGATTTCACTCGCCGGCCGGATTCTTCAACCTAGGTTTCTCCCGACGGAGATGTCGAGAAGAGAAAAGGTTTTGTGGGAAAAAAAAATGGTATAAGGATTTTGCCATTGAACTTAAAAAAATAAATACTTTCCTTTTTATGTTGACCAATCAAAGAATTTTACCATTGAACTAAATTTTTTTTCTTTCTAAATCAGTTATAATTAATAATTTAAGGGTAGTGTGGGAAATTAATTAATCTAAATCCTAAGGAGACAAATTTTAGTTCAATAAACCTTAAGGGGACAATTTTAAGTTCAAGGTATCCTATATTTCCAATTATCTCAAAAAAAAATCAAAACAAAATTGATTATTAGAGGAGTATTTGAAAATATCTTCAAACGAAATAGAATATTTGAGCAATAACTCTGTAATTATATTTATTGAAATTAAATAAAATCTATTTTTTAACCTTTTTTGTCAACATTTTTTTTAACTTACTACCACAACGACAATATGTATCTTATCTGGGTTAAAAAGTCCGCTTTCTGAAACTTTAGGCTTTGCCAAAAAAAATTTTTTTATTGGGTTTATGATTGGTTATTTACACTTTTTTAGATGAATAAAAAAACTGTCTTTGACCAAAAATGTCAACTCATTTACATAGGTTTGCTATATAATTGTGGACTCAAAATCCCGGCCCAATACCATTGGGTCCAATAAACCAAATGGCGACTATTATGCGATTCTTGTTTTCCGTCGGCAAATTAATCTTAACTTAGTCGTAAATCAGCGATCCGCCGAAAGAGTCGCATATTAGTCGCTAAATTAGCGACTTTTAGGTGACTAATATTTCCCGTTTGAAATATGGTCGTAAATTAGTCGTAAAATAGCAACTAATGTAGCGACTATATTCTTTGGTCGTAAACCAGCGACTTAAGTATGACCAAATTGTACTGGTCGCCAAATAGTCATGATTTAGTGGGCTATTAGTCGCAACTTTTGGTGTATAATTATTTATTCGCTATTTGTAGTCGCCAAAACACTGTTTTCTTGTAGTGGCTATAGAGAATTTGCCAGGGTTCCCGATCTTGGGAATAGTCTTAGGTGCAACCTTTGTCAATCCTTGTGAATCAAAGCAAGAAACACTATCCTTTTCTTCAACCATGGTCACTTCTTTATCATTCCCAATGGTCACCCCCCCCCCCACCTTGTTCCTCAATGTCCACATTGAACTTCAAGGGAACGTTTCTCTAATAGCCGCTTCATTCACATCATTAGAACGTGATTCATTAGAGAATATGGCTTTGCAATACTTCTTGGGGGTTTGTATTGCCTTCCCGGTTAAAGAACTTTGAGGAGCGGCTCCCTTTTGCTCCATTTGTTGCACCTTTGAGTTCAATTCTTCAAACTTCTTGTGTAGATCATTGTAGGAGCAAGCCACTTTAGTATGGATGTCCTCCATCTTTTTGCTTATATCTATTGCTCCATCAGCTTGTCCTTGTAGGAGTTGTTGAAGCACATTCTTCATTTCAAGGTCTTGAGGCATGTAGTTGTTACCTTGATCTTGTGGTGCAAAATTTGTTGAAAGCTCAAGAGTTATAGCTGATTCACTGACGACGTATCCATATTTCGGCCGGGTCAATATCCGGTTTATCCCGGGTTGACCCGGTCCGACCCCATTTACTATAAAAACCAGTTTACCTAATTTTTGCCACTTATGCTTTTCTTTGTCTAAAAACACCTTCTTTTTTTTGGGGAGAGTTTGAGAGATTTTGTGAGAGAGATCTTTTAGTTTATGCAATTAAGTATTTATATCATTGATTATCTTCTATCTATCTCTCATATACTTTGATTATTCAAGATTCATCCATGGATTCATCTCCTATCATAATCGATTTTGAGGTGTTCTTGATGGATCTTGAGTTCTTTAGGATCTAGGGATGAGATAGATTAGGGTGATTCAAGGCTTGATTTGTGATGTCCTAGGGTAGATTATCTTATATCCTTTCTTGCTTGGTGTTTTTAATGATAGATCTAGCTTGAGAAAGTAGATCTAGAACATGAGGTATTTCATGCACACCAAGTGTTTGATGAAATGCCTTGATGAACTTTTAAAGATATTTATGCTCCTAGACTATGATGATAATTGTCTAGGGTGTATTTTTGGTTGATCTTGTTTATTTATTCTCAATGCATGCTAATCAATGATTCATAAATGAAAGTTTTCTAATGAATTAGTGATTAGCATAGTGATTAGTTGCTTGAAAGAGAATTAGTCAAGATTAGGGTCTTATGCCTAGGGTTTAGTCTTCATTAAGCTTTGGACATCATGAATGAGACTTGGGTCACCTTAACTCAATAACCCCCATCTTTGGATTCGCTTTTGGTCATTGAATTGCATCATTCTTAATTTGCTTTTACTTGTTTTCAATTTAGTTACTTAATTTCAAAACCCCATTTTGATTGCTTAACTCATTTAGTTGTATGCATTCCTTGTGTTTGAAACTCTACCCTTGGATTCGATACATAGCCATTTTGAGTAATTGATACATAGCCAAAAATTCATGTATCATTAATCTCAAGAAGAAGTAAAATCCTAATGTTGAAATCTAAAATCAATTGGCAACAGCGCCAAATTGATAGTAGGATTTTTACGTATCAATTTCTCAAACCCTACTCATTTCATTGTAGTATTTGAGGATCAATCCAAATGGATTTATTGTCTCAAGCACCAAGAATGCATAAAACTTCTCAAGTTAAGCAAACAAGTGATTTTGATTTTCTAGCAACCTAATAATTCAAATTTAACAAAGTAAACAAGTAGACAAGCATTAAACAAGATTAACAATATGATAAAAGCAAGCCATTGGATGAAATTAATGACTTTGGGGACTTCAATGATAAACCTATAATGTCATTTCACACAATCAAGCAATTTTCATTAGCCTAGAACACTAAACAAGATTCACCCACTCTCATGGCCTTAATCCCTTTGCTAATCACCAAATCAAGAACAAACTCTCATTTATGAAAAGTTAATTAGCAAGCATTAATCATAAGTTCCAATAGCCATAATACTCCTTAAACAACTACTTTCATAGGTTAAGCAAGTAAAATCTCTTATTTATTTATTTGGGGAATTTCATCGAACACCTTGTGTGCATCAAATTCCCTAAGATCTAGATTAACTCTCTCAAGCCTAATCTAGCATTATGAACACTAGATAAGAGAGGAAAGATGTAATCTAAGCCCTAGACATCAAAGATCAATCATTAAATTCCTCTAATCTACCTCATCCATGAGCTCTAAAAAGAACTACTCACTAATCATGAAGAACACATCAAATCTCATGAAAGAGGTATTGTTAATCATGATTAGAGAATAGGAAGATGAAAGATTAAAAGAGATTAAGAAACTTAAACTTAGATTGCATAAATTAAATCAAGATATCTCTTACAAAAATCTTAAGAACCCTAAAAAGAGGTTTATTTTCTTAAGAACAAGAGAAAAGAGGATAGAAAATGAGATAGATCCTAGAATTAGGTTTTTGCAAGTATTTAAATGGTTTTGGGGCGAACCGGGTCAACCCGAGACAAACTGGGTATTGAACCGGTCGGATCTGGGTCTGACTTGTCTGTACCGAGCAGGTTCTGGTCAGTACAAGTGGGTCGGTATTAATCTCTGAGCATAACTCATTTGGGCGCCAGACGGACATGTCACTGATAAATCTGATGTATCTTTCAAACCACCACTCAGAATGACTTCCAACCACATCCAGATGACACCTAACTCGATTATCTACATCTTCTATGAAGACCACCGAAACTAAATCCAACGTTAGTTGTTCATTTAGCCTGATCTTTTAGTCACTTTGGCTGGCTTCGATGAGGAGTGAAGTTGGGGTGGAAAGGTCTGTACCGACCAGGTTTGGGTTGGTACAAATGGGTCGGTATTCGTCTATGCCCCAGTACCGAGCAAGTGTACCACACCAGGGCAGGTCGGTACTGGACTTTGAAGTTTGATGCCGAGCAGGCCATACCGCTTAGGGACGGGTAGGTGTTGTGGTAGACGAAGGATGCATGCTGGGTGAATGATGGTCAGTATTGAGAGGATTTTGGTTTTGTACCGACCAGGAGTGGGTCGGTATTGAGAAGGGCTTCTGGTCGGTACTGGTCCCTATTGTAATACCGTTCCACTTTTGCCGATCCAATGCTGGTCGGCGTGGTCTCTAGTCTTGCAGCCAGTCGGACCCACCTTCGGTAAAACCGTGATATCTCCTAGAATACATGTCTGAATGACTTCAAGCCAACTCCAGTAGACAACTAACTCATTTGGCTAACACTTTCTTGAACACTATTGAAGCTGAATCAGATCGAAAATCCTTCGTCCTTCCAGTTCTTTCAGACTCTTCAGAATGATCATTCCATCCTATTTTGCTACATTACTCCAATCATCTCCAAAATATCTCCAAACACCTAGAAAATACTCCAAATAAATGCAAGACTCATTAGGACCTAATTAAAACTAACTAAACCCTAGTTTAGACTAAACCACTAAGAAAACTATGAGAAACACATGCATGAGACCAAAAACACTAAGCTATATGCATGCTAAAACGGGTAAAATATGGGAATATCAAGAACACCATGCAGGGCCTGCCCTCAATTAATTTTCAAGATAGGGGGAACGATCTATTAACAATTTCTCACAACTCTTGGTCAGTTTTATGAAGTAATATTCAATATTTATTCAGAAGACCACTTCGGGAGCAGAGCTGTGGGCTCTGTCGCATGGACTTCGGGATTAACTCCGGGCATACCTTACAAATTTTAAGGAAGTTATCGTTAGAATGGATGTCGTACATGACTAGATAGCTCTAGCGGCCTTAAAGATGGAATTGTGGCATGTGTCCAAGTTTAGAGATAACTTGGTGGTTAATATGACAGCCACAATTCAGGACGCACTTCACCGAGGTGCAGTCTTTGCAACAGCCGAAGAAGAACGCCTTACACTTCAAAGCCTTAATCCTCTGTGATCCTGAATCTCCTCGAAACGAGAGGAGGGAGCATAAAAATCGAAGTCAATCCAGCGGAATGTGTACGTCTTTGCGGTTCAAAGAGAATCAAGAAGGAGCGGTGATGACCAACCACCAAACTTTGATGACACATTGGGCAAGGATAAAGAAGCATAGTGTGACTATCACCAAAGGTAAGGACACTTGATGAGGACATCGGCTCTAGAACCGACCCAAATGAGATGCCCATCGTCCCAGAAGGTCCAATGACCCGTTCCAAGGCCAAACAGCTCAGAAGAAGATTCGGGACGGCCATACAGGCCTTCGTCAATTCACCCGGGCCAGACGACCCATTCCAAGTCTTAGCCGAGAGAAAAGAGCATGTACCGGATGATCGTCCGAACGACCTGATCGTCACTGAGGGAGGTAAGTTCTCTCGTCCAAGTGACCATTCTAAGACTAACAGGACGAGTGGTTTTTGTCCCACAGCCACGGAACCAGTTGTAGCCGAGGAACTTTACTCGGAGACCGTTTTAGCCGAGATAAAGGAGCCAAGTCCAAACGATCGTCCAAACGATCCAATCAGCACTGAGGGAGGTAAGTTCTCTCGACTAAAGGCATATTTTAAGACTAATGGGACAGGTAGTTTTTCCCTTAGAGATGCAGAACAGCCAGCTGCTTCAATCACAAGCCGCTTAGCCGGGAAGGACCAACAAGGGGCTACAGGAGGAATTGAAGCTAAGGAACTACAAGGACTTGAAGAGGATGGCTTCTCTGTTCCAGAAGACCTCCTAGAAGACTTCACCAAGCTGCTGCACGCACGGGACGCACCAACACCGGAATCACCTTCAAAGGCGCCTCATACGCCACCTTGGGCCACTTCGCATCAATGTAAGTTGTTTGCATTATACACTGTATTTGCAGGCACTTCAAGCTCCAACAACGACTAAGGATTCTTCAAAACGACATCAAGACAAGGAGTTTAGAAGTTGCGGCCAAACTTTCCTTATTTTGATTAAATGAAACGATACACTTTGTTT
Source organism: Eutrema japonicum (assembly GCA_030161315.1). Taxonomy (NCBI): domain Eukaryota; kingdom Viridiplantae; phylum Streptophyta; class Magnoliopsida; order Brassicales; family Brassicaceae; genus Eutrema; species Eutrema japonicum. Next base: position 37,967,763 of record BSQW01000011.1, read on the forward strand.
TTAGCTAGGAATGCGGACTTGCCTTATTTGTTATTTTCGTTTGCTTTGGTTTTTATGTCTTTTTGTTTTGTTTTTTTATTTGACCTAAGGGTCCCCTAGCTGACGAGCCCCTTTATAAGGTTCCCCTGCAGCTTGTATTTTTGGTTACCTTTGATATTAATAAAAACGCCGCATTTTCCCTAGAGAAGCGATTTCTCTTTTGTTCTTGTTCTTGCTCGTGCGACTCGACCAAGACCAAGTCCTGCACCGTATCAGAGAGTAATCTCCCCTCTGTGTCGTGTATTCACTCCGCCAACAGCCCACTCATCGACTCCACACGAGAGAAGCGATCGCCATCGTGTCAAGTCCATTCACCATCGACCATCTTTTCGACCAAAGGAGAGGGCGACCGCCTGCCTTTAGTCCCATCGACTATCCCGGTTAAGACCTCACCACCGAGGCTTACACCATCTGGTATCAGAGCCAAAGGTTCCACCTTTGGTTTTCTATCCCTTTACTTTAACTCTTTCTATAGTTCATATCGTCGGAAGAAAATACAAAAAAAAAAAAAAAAATATTTTCTTGTTAGGGTTTTGTTAGATCTGTCGGTCTTCTTATATAATTTAAGAAAAGCAAAAAAAAAAAAAAAAAAAATAGAAGTTTAGTTTAGATCGTAGTAGATTTCCATATCGCAAAAAAAAAAAAAAGAAAAGAAAAAAAAAAAACTCCCCGTATCGGATTTAATAGTTTTGGAAAGTTCCCCGGGGGAATTTTAGAAATTTTCCCCGAGAGTTTAAGGCTTGCCGAATATTTAGTATCCTTGTTAGAACCTCTAGTAAATTCGGCAAAGTTTTTAAAATCGTTTAAGTAATTTTTCTGAAATTTACTTGTGAACCCATTCGATATTTGACGAAGCTGTTGTTTTTGAGTGTTAACGAGGAACACAGGATCCGGTATGGACGAAGAAACCGACAACGTTCCCCAAGATGCCGTGATGCAGATGCTTACGGCCATGAGAGAAGAGCTGAGAGGACTTGGCCAAAGACTCGGCCAACTTGAGCAGCCACAACCGAGAGGAGCCGAGGATGCTCAACAACCGGCGAGGAGGAATGCTCCTATGAATGACCGGCACGATGCGATTCATGAAGACCGTGACAGCATGCCGGAGATGGAAGACGAATTTCCCCCTGACCCCAGACGTCACCTGAACCAACGGAGACGTGACCCCATTAGAGGGCCTCGGCCAATAGAGCGTGAGCCCAATCATGACATGAAATTGTCACCGCCTACTTTTGCAGGGAAATCAAATCCGGATGTGTACTTGGATTGGGAAAGACGCATGGAGTACATATACGAGTGCTATGGCTATGGAGAAGGCAAGAAGATAGCCTTGGCAGCCGCACAACTCACCGAAAATGCACTCGCATGGTGGGATAGGACTGTAGCCGAAAGGAGAAGGCAACTTTTTGGCCCGGTCCAAACGTGGCATGACATGAAATACCTCCTACGACTAAGGTATGTGCCTGATCATTATCACCGTGACTTGCAAAAACGTTTCAGGAAGCTAGCACAAGGCAACCGGACCGTAGAGGAGTATTTTGAAGAATTCGAGAAACTGATGAACTCGCTGGAGTTAGAAGAGTCCGAAGAAGCTTTGATGGCTCAATTCATTGACGGGCTTCAAGAACGTATAGCTAGGAAGGTGGAGATAGCTAGGTATAGTGGACTCCATGAGCTACTACACCTTTCGGTGCAAATAGAGCAACAAATCAAGAGGAAGACTTCACTTGCCAACAGAACCAAAAGCAACCCGCCTTGGCAAGCAAGTGGGAGCAAGCCGGTCGACAAAGGCAAAGCTGTCGAGATCGACTCCCGATTCAAAAGCCGGACCAATGATTTTTCGAAGGCATCCCGGCCCGACCAAGGTAAGTTCCCTAACACTAGTCAAGCTCGAACTCGTGATATTACTTGTTTTAATTGTCAGGGAAGAGGACACTATGCCCGAGACTGCCCAAACCAAAGAGTCATGATCATTACGGCAAGTGGTGGATATGAATCTCAAGACGAGATCGAAGAAGAAGTAGATGCAGCTGATGACGACGTTGAGTATCCAGATACTGGTGAACTACTAGTAACTAGGCGAGTCCTTAGCATGCTGGTTCAACCCGAAGAAAAAGTTCAACGGGAAAACTTGTTCCACACCCGATGCACCATTAACAACAAGGTATGTAATCTTGTAATAGATGGAGGATCTTGTGCTAATGTGGCTAGCAAGTACATGGTAGACAGGTTAGGCTTGGAAAAGACTAAGCACCCCAGGCCCTACAAACTACAATGGCTCAATGACACCACGGAGCTCAAAGTGACGGAGCAAGTGAGTGTGCCCTTTAGCGTTGGTAAGTATCAAGACCAAGTGCTTTGCGACGTAGTTCCTATGCAAGCTGGCCATCTCCTGCTGGGGAGACCGTGGCAATTTGACCGTGCAACACTTCACAATGGCCGGACCAATTACTACTCATTCGTACACAAGGAGCGCAAATACAATTTAGCCCCTCTAAGTCCGACAGAAGTACAAGAGCTACAAGCCAGGATGAGCAAGGAGACCAAGGTAAGTGTCTCTAATCTATACATCAATGCTGGTGGTTTAAACCGTGCTATGAGTGCCGAAGGCACTATATTACTAATGCTGTTTAAAGAGTGTCTAAGTACAGAAAACAGGGAAATATCATTGCCGCCGGAAGTAGATGCTTTATTAAGCAAATTTAAAGATCTCTTTCCCGAAGAGAACCCACCAGGCCTGCCCCCTCTACGAGGAATAGAGCACCAAATAGATCTTGTTCCAGGCTCTGCCTTACCGAATAAGGCCGCATACCGAATGAATCCCGAAGAGACTAAGGAGTTGGAGAAACAAGTCCGGGATTTGCTAGACAAAGGCTACATCCGAGAGAGCCTAAGCCCATGTGCTGTTCCTGTGTTGTTAGTGCCAAAGAAAGATGGCACTTGGAGAATGTGTGTGGATTGCCGAGCTATCAACAATATCACCATCAAATACCGGCACCCTATCCCACGCTTAGACGACATGCTAGACGAACTAAGTGGATCTACTATCTTCTCAAAGGTAGATTTGAAAAGTGGATACCACCAAGTCAGGATGCGTGAAGGAGATGAATGGAAAACAGCCTTCAAGACTAAGCAAGGGCTGTACGAGTGGCTAGTCATGCCTTTCGGCTTGACCAATGCACCGAGCACATTCATGCGACTAATGAACCAGGTTCTTCGTGCTTATATAAGTAAATTTGTGGTAGTCTATTTTGATGATATACTTATATATAGTAAGGACCTACAAGATCATCTCAAACATCTCTAACTAGTGCTCAAATCACTTCGCAAGGAAGGCCTTTATGCTAACCTTAAGAAGTGCACATTTTGTACTAACCAACTTGTGTTCTTAGGCTTTGTAGTAAGTGAACAGGGACTACAAGTGGACGAGGAGAAGATCAAGGCCATAAAAGATTGGCCCACACCGACGTCTATAGGGCATGTTAGGAGCTTTCATGGCTTGGCGAGCTTCTATCGTCGGTTTGTGAGAGATTTCAGTACTGTTGCTGCCCCACTCACAGCTGTGATCAAGAAGAACGTGCCATTCTCATGGGGAGCAGCTCAAGAAGCTGCCTTCAACGAGCTCAAAATTCGACTCACTCAAGCACCGGTTCTTGCCTTGCCCGATTTCGATGAAATGTTCGAAGTAGAATGTGATGCATCCGGCTTAGGAATTGGAGCTGTGCTACATCAAAGGAAAAGACCCGTAGCTTTCTTTAGTGAGAAACTAAGTGGAGCCACGCTGAACTATCCGACGTATGACAAGGAGCTCTACGCTCTTGTCCGGGCATTAGAGACTTGGCAACATTACTTGCTGTCCAAGGAGTTCATCATCCATACGGATCATGAGACTCTTAAGCATTTGAGAGGTCAGACCTCACTAAAGAGAAGACATGCAAAGTGGCTTGAGTTTGTGGAGACATTTCCCTACGTCATTAAGTACAAGAAGGGGAAAGAAAATGTAGTAGCTGATGCCTTGTCAAGAAGGCATGCTCTCATTTCAACAATGGAGGCCAAAGTGCTAGGATTCGAACACATCAAGGACCTCTACAAAGACGACCCTGATTTCAAAGAATGCTACACTAATCACGGCAAAGGAATATACGGTCCATTCTATCTCCAAAATGATTTTCTTTTTAGAGGTAAACGTTTGTGTATTCCGCAGGGGTCAATAAGAGAATTAATGCTTAGTGAAGCACATGGAGGAGGATTGATGGGACACTTCGGTGTAGACAAGACCTTGGCCATAGTAAAAGATCATTTCTATTGGCCACACCTCAAGAAAGACGTGAAGAGATTTTGCGCGAGATGCATCCAATGCCGCAAAGCCAAATCTAGGTCACATCCTCATGGTCTTTATCTTCCTTTACCTATTCCTAACGCCCCATGGGTAGATCTTTCGATCGATTTTGTTTTAGGACTCCCCAAGATCCGACACCACGATTGCATCTTTGTTGTTGTGGACCGGTTCTCTAAGATGGCACACTTCATCCCGTGTGACAAGACAAATGACGCGACCAACATTGCTAATTTGTTCTTCAAAGAGGTGGTGCGCCTGCATGGAATTCCGAGAACTATAGTATCCGATCGCGACACCAAGTTTTTGGCTCATTTTTGGAGGACCTTGTGGAGGAAGCTAGGAACCAAGCTCCTTTTCTCCACTACTTGTCACCCCCAAACAGATGGTCAAACGGAAGTGGTAAACCATACACTTGGCACTTTACTTAGAGCCACTCTTGGTAACAACATGAAAACATGGCTTGATTGCATCCCATTCATAGAATTTGCGTATAATAGGGATGTTCATTCGGCCACTAAGCTATCTCCTTTTGAAGTTGTCTATGGATTTAACCCTCTATCTCCAGTAGATCTCGTGCCTCTTCCTCAAATAGAACAGGTCAATCAAGACGGGCTTAGGCGTGCCGAGCTCATCAAGGAGTTGCATGAGAGAGCTAAAGCCAATATTGAGAAAAAAACCGAAGGATACAAGAAGAGCCATGACAAAGGCAGGAAGGAGCTCACATTCGAACCAGGAGATTGGGTCTGGCTACATATGACCAAAGAAAGATTCGCGGACAAGCGCGCATCCAAGCTCGTTCCAAGAGGCGACGGCCCATTTAAAGTTCTAGCCAAAATAAACGACAATGCCTACAAGCTAGAGCTGCCAGGTGAGTTTAACATCTCACATTACATTCAATGTTGCTGATTTATCTTCCTTTGATACAGGAGATCCAGTTTTGTGGACAAAACCTCTTGAAGAGGGAGGGAATGATGAGGACATCGGCTCTAGAACCGACCCAAATGAGATGCCCATCGTCCCAGAAGGTCTTATGACCCGTTCCAAGGCCAAACAGCTCAGAAGAAGATTCGGGACGGCCATACAGGCCTTCGTCAATTCACCCGGGCCAGACGACCCATTCCAAGTCTTAGCCGAGAGAAAAGAGCATGTACCGGATGATCGTCCGAACGACCTGATCGTCACTGAGGGAGGTAAGTTCTCTCGTCCAAGTGACCATTCTAAGACTAACAGGACGAGTGGTTTTTGTCCCACAGCCACGGAACCAGTTGTAGCCGAGGAACTTTACTCGGAGACCGTTTTAGCCGAGATAAAGGAGCCAAGTCCAAACGATCGTCCAAACGATCCAATCAGCACTGAGGGAGGTAAGTTCTCTCGACTAAAGGCATATTTTAAGACTAATGGGACAGGTAGTTTTTCCCTTAGAGATGCAGAACAGCCAGCTGCTTCAATCACAAGCCGCTTAGCCGGGAAGGACCAACAAGGGGCTACAGGAGGAATTGAAGCTAAGGAACTACAAGGACTTGAAGAGGATGGCTTCTCTGTTCCAGAAGACCTCCTAGAAGACTTCACCAAGCTGCTGCACGCACGGGACGCACCAACACCGGAATCACCTTCAAAGGCGCCTCATACGCCACCTTGGGCCACTTCGCATCAATGTAAGTTGTTTGCATTATACACTGTATTTGCAGGCACTTCAAGCTCCAACAACGACTAAGGATTCTTCAAAACGACATCAAGACAAGGAGTTTAGAAGTTGCGGCCAAACTTTCCTTATTTTGATTAAATGAAACGATACACTTTGTTTTTAGCTAGGAATGCGGACTTGCCTTATTTGTTATTTTCGTTTGCTTTGGTTTTTATGTCTTTTTGCTTTGTTTTTTTATTTGACCTAAGGGTCCCCTAGCTGACGAGCCCCTTTATAAGGTTCCTGATGAGGACATCGGCTCTAGAACCGACCCAAATGAGATGCCCATCGTCCCAGAAGGTCCCATGACCCGTTCCAAGGCCAAACAGCTCAGAAGAAGATTCGGGACGGCCATACAGGCCTTCGTCAATTCACCCGGGCCAGACGACCCATTCCAAGTCTTAGCCGAGAGAAAAGAGCATGTACCGGATGATCGTCCGAACGACCTGATCGTCACTGAGGGAGGTAAGTTCTCTCGTTCAAGTGACCATTCTAAGACTAACAGGACGAGTGGTTTTTGTCCCACAGCCACGGAACCAGTTGTAGCCGAGGAACTTTACTCGGAGACCGTTTTAGCCGAGATAAAGGAACCAAGTCCAAACGATCGTCCAAACGATCCAATCAGCACTGAGGGAGGTAAGTTCTCTCGACTAAAGGCATATTTTAAGACTAATGGGACAGGTAGTTTTTCCCTTAGAGATGCAGAACAGCCAGCTGCTTCAATCACAAGCCGCTTAGCCGGGAAGGACCAACAAGGGGCTACAGGAGGAATTGAAGCTAAGGAACTACAAGGACTTGAAGAGGATGGCTTCTCTGTTCCAGAAGACCTCCTAGAAGACTTCACCAAGCTGCTGCACGCACGGGACGCACCAACACCGGAATCACCTTCAAAGGCGCCTCATACGCCACCTTGGGCCACTTCGCATCAATGTAAGTTGTTTGCATTATACACTGTATTTGCAGGCACTTCAAGCTCCAACAACGACTAAGGATTCTTCAAAACGACATCAAGACAAGGAGTTTAGAAGTTGCGGCCAAACTTTCCTTATTTTGATTAAATGAAACGATACACTTTGTTTTTAGCTAGGAATGCGGACTTGCCTTATTTGTTATTTTCGTTTGCTTTGGTTTTTATGTCTTTTTGCTTTGTTTTTTTATTTGACCTAAGGGTCCCCTAGCTGACGAGCCCCTTTATAAGGTTCCCCTGCAGCTTGTATTTTTGGTTACCTTTGATATTAATAAAAAAGCCGCATTTTCCCTAGAGAAGCGATTTCTCTTTTGTTCTTGTTCTTGCTCGTGCGACTCGACCAAGACCAAGTCCTGCACCGTATCAGAGAGTAATCTCCCCTCTGTGTCGTGTATTCACTCCGCCAACAGCCCACTCATCGACTCCACACGAGAGAAGCAATCGCCATCGTGTCAAGTCCATTCACCATCGACCATCTTTTCGACCAAAGGAGAGGGCGACCGCCTGCCTTTAGTCCCATCGACTATCCCGGTTAAGACCTCACCACCGAGGCTTACACCAGTTCCCCTGCAGCCTGTATTTTTGGTTACCTTTGATATTAATAAAAACGCCGCATTTTCCCTAGAGAAGCGATTTCTCTTTTGTTCTTGTTCTTGCTCGTGCGACTCGACCAAGACCAAGTCCTGCACCGTATCAGAGAGTAATCTCCCCTCTGTGTCGTGTATTCACTCCGCCAACAGCCCACTCATCGACTCCACACGAGAGAAGCGATCGCCATCGTGTCAAGTCCATTCACCATCGACCATCTTTTCGACCAAAGGAGAGGGCGACCGCCTGCCTTTAGTCCCATCGACTATCCCGGTTAAGACCTCACCACCGAGGCTTACACCAACACTCGACTGTGAAATTTTATAGGTTGAAAGATGTACTCGTTGACGGGTATGCAGAAGGAAAGTTTGGCAAAATCAAGATTAATAATCTGGAGTCCATAAAATCAAAAGATGAGTATCGGATTATCTTGAACCATCTGAACGAGAGCACAACCAAAAAAAGAAACAAATCAACCTAATTATAGGAGGGTCAAAGCTCTTTGAAAATACAAATAGATCAATCAAGATACATCAGCGGCTAGTTTTTTCTCCACAAACTTGGACACTTATCTTGAGATATCAACACCACTATAAGGCCCAATAAACTCGCCACCACACAAGAGATCACGGGCGTGTCATCACTTTCCTTTTCTAGAGCCGCCATAAATGCATAAGGGATTTTATTCCTCACGTCTTCACCAAGGCGGTTTTATTCATCATGTCTTTGAATTATTTCAATTTATTTGTTCCCAAATTATGTTTATTTTTGACCCGTTGAATGTCATCACATGTACGAGCTTATAGAAGCTTTATTTCTCCTTCATTGTTTACCCCATTTTAATTAATATAAATCTTTTTGTTTTGTTTTGCAAGCGTTTTGCTCTTGTTTGTCTCCTAAAAATCAGAGTGTCGAACTTATCTCATAGCTTTTCACAGCTTTGAGTGCCGTTCATCAATCCATCTTACCTTCCATTTGTTCTCATTTACATTCAAAGAGAGAGCGACCGCCAGCTTTGAATCTAAGCCTACTTCCGCACAGCCCTTATAAGACTAGGTCATCCGAGTCTTATATCATCTGGTATCATAACTCAAGCTCTTGCCAAATCGACCAAGGTTTTGTTGTTCTATCATTTTCTTTATTTTTGGTATTTTCATTATGTTTTTTTCGTAAACCATAAAAAAAAACTTGTTATTTGCATTGTTTTTTTTTTATCTTTGATTCATTATAAACCAAAAAAAAAAAACAAAGTCTTAATTTCCCTATCGATTTGTCAATTTTTTTACAAATTTGTATTCTCTGTTTTTGAAAACTTTCCATAAATTTGAAACCCACAAAAAAATGTTTCGATTAGCTTGCATCAATTTTCCAATTTAATTGCTTGATTTGTGCATCACTCTTTAAACAAAACCAAAAAAAATAACATATTCATATTTCGTTTTCAATTCATTTGCATTTATTTGCTACGATTACTATCTTTTGTCTTTGAGTATTGATATTTATTTTCTCTCCTTGCTAGACACGCTTAAAGAGTTATAATGGGAGATAATCAAGAGCAAGTTGTTCCCTTGGACACCAACGCTGGCATCCTCCGCATCCTAGCCAATCTAGAGACTCTCAACACTCGGATGCAAACTCTCGAAGACAAAACGAACCAACCTGTCAGGATGGGTCCGATATGCAACCTTGCTGGTCATGGAGCAAATCAACCTCCAAAGAACAATCAATGGGATGATCACATAGATCAAGGTGATGATGAGCCACCAGATCCGCAGAGAAACCAGAGGAGGAGACAACAAAGAGATCGAGATGATGAAAATCTACCCCATGGTCGCTATAATGATCTCAAGATCAATGCTCCAACCTTTGTCGGAAGGGTGAACCCAGATGCTTATTTGGAGTGGGAGCAACGAATTGATCATATATTTGATTGTAATCAATACCCTGATCGGAAAAATGCATGTTTCGCCTCGGCTCACTTAACCGACCATGCTTTAACATGGTGGGACATAGACATGGCTGAGAAGAGAAGGTACCATGAGGAACATATCACAACTTGGGGACACATGAAGAGACACATGGGAAGCAAAAGAAGTTTCACAGATTGACACAAGGCAACAAGTCCGTAGAAGAATTTTGAGGAGTTCGAGCATCTCATCAATAGGCTGGAGATTGAATACCGAAGATTCATTAATGTCTCAGTTTCTAGATGGCCTTCAAGACCGGATTGCAAGCAAGGTAGATAGATTACCGTACTCTTCGAACTGCACATCAAAAGGAAGACTGCAACCACCAGCAGAAGTCGTGCTTAAAGAACTTGGGAGTCGGAGATAGTTAAGCCCCAAGAGATGAATCTGCTGTTTTAGACACTCGGTTCAAAGGAATGTTCAATGAAACACGAGCTAAAACAGGTCGGACTTCTAACCTTAGCCACAATGTTTTAAGTGCAGGGGATGTGGTCATATGGTCAGAGAATGCCCCAACAAACGCATTATGGTCATAAATACACTCGGAGAAGAAGAATGGCAAGATGAACCAGAAACAGAGGCAATGGATGAAGACATAGAGTATGCTGATCAAGGAGAGATGTTGGTGATACAAAAAGTCTTAAACACTTAGCCTGTGCAAGAAGAAATTGCACAAAGAGAAAATTTGTTTCATACACGTTATACAGTTAGAGACAAGGTATGTCACTTAATTGTGGATAGTGGATTTTGTGCTAATATTGCTAGTGCAGAGATGATAGAAAATTTAGGACTAGAGACCACAATCCATCCAAAGCCATATTAGCTGAAGTGGCTCAACGACAATGAAGAGTTCAAGGTGTCAAAACAAGTGCAAGTTCCCTTCTCCATAGGACAATACAATGATAAAATCTTGTTTGATGTTGTCCCTATACGATCAAGGACTCGCTATTCAACACACAACCACCTTACAAACCAGTCCACACTGAGCCGCGAGGTAATCTTCTTACAAACTCTAACTTGACTTCTCTGCGCGCATGTCGAACAATTTTGACGACAAAACTCAGTCAAGGGGGATGGTGTGATGCGGACATCGTATCAAAGAAAACCCATGGAGTGCAGACGCCTCAATTTGAACCCGACCGGACCAGACGATAGAGCTCAGCAAAAGAAACCACGAAGATGATCGAGAGAGACAAAATGTTGGCCGAGAAAAACTCACTCGAGGTCGAAGACATCCACCTGAGGATCGATTCATTGACCATCCAACTATTCTTATCTCTTGATCCACTCAGAACAATCGATCAAGACCCATGGTATCCATCAGCTCGCACTTACCATTATCGGAACCACCTAAATGAAGCAATAACCCCTTCAACGGCTAGTTTTTTCTCCACAAACTTGGGACACTTATCTGGAGATATCAACACCACTAGAAGGCCCAATAAACTCGCCACCACACAAGAGATCAAGGGCGTGTAATCATTTTCCTTTTCCAAAGCCGCCATAAACGCACAACGGACTTTATTCCTCACGTCTTCACCAAGACGAATTTATTCCTCACGTCTTTGAATTATTTCAATTTATTTGTTTCCAAATCATGTTTGTTTTTTATTGTTTGATGTCATCACATGTACGATCTTATAAAAGCTTTATTTCCCTTTAATTGTTTACCCCCTTTGAATTAATATAAATCCTTTTGTTTTGCATTGCAAACGTTTTTCTCTTGTTCTTAGTCGAGTGTGTCTCCTAAGAATCAGAGTGTTAAACTTATCTCATACTCTTTACACAACTAACGTCCATTTGTTCCTATTTAGATTCAAAAAGAGAGCGACCGCCAGCTTTGAATCTAAGCCCACTTGCGCACATCCCTTATAAGACTAGGTCATCCGAGTATTATATCAAACTTTGTGTTGGGATCATTATAAGAGCAATCCACTTTGTTGTGCATCTCGGCTATTTTCTTGTTCATTTATATAGCCCCATTTTCTTGGTCGGTCAACAATTGTTGAATCATACCCTTCACATCAAAATCTTGTTGTGGCGGTGCATTTCCTTGTCCTTGAGACACAAATCTATGTTGAATTGGGGTGAAAAAGGTGGATTGTTTTGGTAATCACCTAGATTCCTTTGGAATTGATTCTTGGGAACAAAACCATGTTTTTGAAAGTTTGGTCCTTGGGCTTGGTTGAAAGCACAAAGGTCTTTTGTTGATAGTCATGGTCTTGAGAGTTTTGGTAGTTGGGGTTAAAAATCTTGCTGTAACCGCCTTTGTAACATCCCGATTTCTGGTGCATGCGAAGAGACTTATAAGAATTGAATTGACTACCTATATCACCAAAGTGCAGTTATATTTTTGGTCACTTTTACATAACTACAGTGTTAAGCGTGCTTGAGTTGGAGCAGTTTAAGGATGGGTGACCTACTTGGAAGTGATTCACGGTACCGTGTGAGTGAGTACAAAACATGAGGAAAGATCACCTAGTAATTTGTAGGGTCAGTAAATAAGTCTTACGAGCCTCCCTGACTATCGCACTGGCTGCCGGACTAGGGTAGGTCCCACAGGCCGAGAGAGGGAATGTGGGCCCACGGTGGCGGTCGGGGCGTTACAAGTGGTATCGGAGCCAAACCCAAAAATGAATGTGGAGTCATGTGGGCTCACACCGTCAAGGGTAACAGTTCTAGTGCGCAACGAGGACGTTGCGCTCTGTGACTGAGGGTGATTGTAACATCCCGATTTTTGGTGCATGCATAGAGCTTATAAGAATTGATTTGACTACCTATGTCATTTAAGTGCACTTAACTTTTTGGTAACTTGTCCAGAGGGAACTCTAGAGTTAAGCGTGCTTGAGTTGGAGCAATTTAAGGATGAGTAAACTAACGGAAAGTGATTCGCGGTACCGTGTGAGTGAGGACAAAACATGGGGAAAGATCACCTGGTGATTTGTATGGTCAGTAAACAAGTCTTGCGAGTCTCCCGGACTAGCGCACCGGCAGCCAGACTAGGGCGGGGCCCACATGCCGAGAGAGGGCGTGGGGGACCCATGGTGGCGGTCGGGGCGTTACAATTACCATTGATGATGTGAGCCCACATGACTCCACACTCGTTTTTGGGTTCGGCTTTGATACCACTTATAATTCCCCGACCACACCGTTCGTGGGCCTCCATGCCCTCTCTTAACCAATGGGCCCCACCATGGTCCGGCGACTGGTGTGCTAGTCTGGGAGGCTAGCAAGTCTTGTTTACTGACCCTACAAACCATCACATGATCTTTCCCTGTGTTTTATCCTCACTCGCACGGTAACGCGAATCATTTCCCAGCAGGTCACCGTCAATGGCCAAAACACGCAGAAAGATCATGTGGTGATTGCAAGGTTAGTAAATAAGTCTTGCTAGCCTTAAGGACTAGCGCACCGTCCGCTGGACGAGGGTGGGGAGAGGGTGTGGGGCCCATTAACGGCGGCGGTCGGTGCCTTACAAGTGCTATCAGAGCCGAACCCAAAAAAAAACGAGTGTGGAGTCATGTGGGCTCACACCGTCACGGGTAACGGTCCTGGTGCGCAACAATGGCATTACGCTCTGTGAGTGGGGGTGATTGTAACATCCCAATTTTTGGTATATGGTGGTGCATGCGAAGAGGCTTATAATGGTTGATTTGGCTACATATGTCACCGAAGTGCACTTATCGTTTCGGTCACTTGTCCAGAGAGAACTCCAGAGTTAAGCGTGCTTGAGCTGGAGTAATTTAAGGATGGGTGACCTACCGGAAAGTGATTCACAATACCGTGCGAGGGAGGACCAAATACTGAGAAATGTCATGTGGTGATTGCATGATCAGTAAACAAGTCTTGCTAGCCTCCCGGACTAGCGCACCGGCCGCCGGACGAGGGTGTGGCCTACATGCCGAGAGAGGGCATGGGGCCCATAAATGGTGGCGGTTGGGGCATTACCGTAATGGTCCTGGTGCGCAACAAGGACGTTGCGCTCTGTGATTGGGGGTGATTGTAACATCCCGATTTCTGATATATGCGCAGAGACTTAAAAGAATTTATTTGGCTACCTATGTCATTTGTCTTTTTGGTCATTTGTCCAGAGAGAACTCCAGAGTTAAGCATGTCTGAGCCGAAGCAATTTAAGGATGGGTGACCTACCGGAAAGTGATTCGCGGTACCATGCGAGTGAGGACAAAACACGGAGAAAAATCACTTGGTGATTTGTAGGGTCGGTAAACAAGACTTTCTAGCCTCTCAGACTATCGCACCAGCCGCAGGACGATGGTGGGGCCCACGGGCCGAGAGAGCGCGTGGAGGTCCAAGAATAGTGGCGATCAGGGGGTTATAGCCTTGTCCTCCCACAAAATGAACTTCTTCTTAGTATTGCATACCATCTTCCATAACGACCTCTTGAAACCCTTGGCTCCTATCAAAGTCACCGACAAAGTTGATGGTCTTTTGAGTTTCTTGTAATACCTTGTCAATCTTCTCATTAAGCGCTTTCATCTCCTTCCTTCTTTGGTCTTCATAGTTCCCACTTCCTCTTGAAAATTTATCATAATCGTCACCATAATTCCCATCGCTTTGGGCTAAATTCTCAACAAGCTCTATATCTTCATCAACCTCTATGCACAAGAAGTTTCCAATACTTGCGGTGTCAAGGAGCATCCAAAACTTGAGCAAAGCACCTCAGTATAGAGTACTCAAAAGTGATTCATCAAAGAACCCATGGTGAGGACATTGCATTTTGTAACCCAAGTCTTTCCCAAGCCTCACAAAAGCTCTCGTTCCCTTTTTGAGTGAAGCTCGATATTTTATTTCTCAACTTAGACGTTGTTGTAGTTGAGAAGAACTTGGCCAGAAAGGCTTTCTTGCATTGATCCAAGATGTGATGGATCCTTGAGGTAGATTCTTCTTCCATTGTTGTGCTTTGTCTCCAAGAGAGAATGGAAACAACTGAAGCTTGAAACCATCTTCGGATACCCATTGATCTTAACCATTCCATAAATTCTATCTTATTGACCCAAGGGATCTTCCACCGCTAAACACCATGGAAATGAGACTCGCTGATACGCACTCAAACCCGTCTCACACAAACCGAAGGTCGATGGTCGAGAGTTTGGGTCGAGAGGGTTGTGTTGAAGAAGCTGGACTAAGGTCTCTTTCTTCTGCCAACGGGATAAGATGGATGGTGTTGGTGGGGCGATGAGAACCACAAGAGAGGCGATGGTCTCTTGATACTTCAAGGGGTTTCCCTAAGAATCGGACTCACTCACGATCTAGAGAGAAGAAACGTTTTTGTGAAGAACAAAAACTTGAAAAGAAAATCCTTATTGTCTGCGTGTCCCAGCAAAGACAAAGCCTTAGGGTTTTTAAAGAAAACACATGCCAAAAGAAAGGAAATAAATCGACAAAGAAATAACAAGACGTGTCCTTAACAATTTAGGCCCGTTAACAAAAGAATTAAAAGGACTAAGAAAATAGAAGGGAGGCCTTGTGTATTTGGTCTTCATGGGCTTACAGAGAGTCATTAATTGGGCCAATAATATTGCAAGCCGTTTGGCCTCGGTAAAAACCCATCTTCGCAAAACCTAGTGGGATAAAAACGAAGGTTGGGAAAAGAGCACCAAACGACTTAAAAACCCAACTAATGACCTTCTTTGGTCCTAAGTCGTCTCTGGTGAACTGAAATCGACCTTAGATAAGTGGGCCATGAACCTGGGCTTGATGAGTGGCCACTTAGTGTTATCGGCCAGCAAAGGATCCAGCCGATATGTCTTCAGTGTTTGGGCGTTCTGGTCCGAATGGTGAGGAGTCTTGGGCTGATCTCTAGTGTTATGGAAACTAGACTCAAAGAGCTTCAATTCCATATGTGTATCGCCTTCTGGATCGTCCTGGATCATGAGTGGATCCTGCTTGAAAAAATCGGTCCAATAACTGCTCGCTAACGGGCTTAGCGGCCTAGTGTCCGTCTTGAAGAAACCTTCTGATCCGAGCTGGTCCATGAACACGTTGAACTTCTTTTCCATGTTTCTGCTCCTGGTTCTAGTCACTGGCCTACTTGGCACTAGTGGTGCTTGTATGACTTGGGTCGTTGACTCGATGTCCTCATCACTCCCTCCCTCTTCATGAGGTTTTGACCCCAAAACGTCATCACCTGTATCAAAACGAGCTAAGTCAGAAACATTGAATGTAGCAGACACCTTAAGCTCACCTGGGAGTTCTAGCTTGAAGGCGTTGTCATTGATTTTCTCCAATATTTTGAATGGGCCGTCTCCGCGAGGCGATAGCTTCGATTTGCGTTGGTCCGGGAATCGTTCCGGTCGCATGTGCAACCACACCCATTCTCCAACTTCAAAAGACACGTGCTTCCTGCCCTTGTTGGCATTCTACACACATTGGGCATTGGTCCTTTCGAGCTGTTCTTTGACCGATTGGTGTAGCTTCTTCACATCCTCGGCCTTCTTGGCTCCGTTGAGGTTTAAGAACTCCGTTTGAGGTAGAGGCTTAAGATCCAACGGCGTCTGTGGATTAAATCCATATGCGACCTGAAAAGGGGACAAATGAGTAGCACTATGGACAGCTCTATTATAAGCAAACTCGACAAAAGGTAAAGCTTCAAGCCAAGTTTTAAGATTTCTCCCTATTGTTGCTCGAAGCAACGTTCCAAGTGTTCGGTTAACGACTTCAGTTTGCCATCGGTTTGTGGATGGCAGGTCGTGGAGAAGAGCAGCTTGGTTCCTAGCTTCTTCCAGAGGGTTCTCCAAAAGTGTCTCAGGAACTTGGGGTCGCGATCCGAGACGATCGTCCTAGGTACTCCATGTAGTTGGACAATCTCCTTGAAAAAGAGGTTTGCGGTTTGTGTAGCATTGTTTGTCTTGGCACATGGAATGAAGTGTGCCATATTCGAGAACCGATCACCATGACAAAGATGGAGTCCTTGTGTCTTATCTTAGGCAAACCTAGCACAAAGTCCATAGAAATATCAATCCATGGTAAAGTAGGACTCGGTAAAGGAAGATACAAACCGTGCGGGTGAACCCGAGACTTTGCTTTCTTGCAAGTGATACATCTTGCACAGAAAATTTTGATCGACTTCTTAATATGTGGCCAAAAGAAGTGCTCCTTTAGCATGGCAAGAGTCTTCTCAACGCCAAAATGACCAATGAGGCCGCCTCAATGAGCTTCTCGGACTATAAGCTCTCTTAACGAACATTGCGGGATGCATAGGCGTTTATCTTTAAAAAGATAGCCGTCATGGACATCGTAAGAAACGTGGGCTCCCTTTCCATGGTTCTTGAATATCTCTGCAAAATCAACATCAGATTCATATAATGGAATATTCATTTCAAATCCAAGAATCTTGGCTTCCATGGTCGATATTAGCGCATATCTCCGAGATAGGGCATCGGCCACCACATTATCGTTTCCCTTCTTGTATTTGATCACATAGGGGAACGTCTCTATAAACTCCAGCCACTTAGCATGCCTTCTCTTGAGGTTAGTCTGACCCCTAAGATGTTTCAAAGTCTCATGGTCCGTGTGGATGACACACTCTCTCGCGAGTAGATAATGCTACCACGTCTCCATTGCTCGGACTAAGGCATAGAGCTCCTTGTCATATGTAGGATAGTTGAGCGTGGCTCCACTTAGTTTCTCACTGAAGTAAGCAACAGGTTTGCCTCCTTGAGTAAGCACAGCACCGATCCCTAAACTTGAGGCATCACACTCAATTTCAAACGTTTTAGAGAAATCGGGTAAAGTTAAAACGGGAGCATGAGTCAAACGATCCTTTAGGCCTTTGAAGGCCTCTGCGTGGGCTTCTCCCCACTTGAAGGCTACGTCCTTCTTGATGATGGCAGTGAGAGGTGCAGCAACGGTGCTGAAATCCTTCACGAACCGTCGGTAAAAGCTAGCCAACCCGTGAAAGTTTCGGACTTGGCTAATGATTGTTGGCGTGGGCCATTCTTGTATGGATTGGACCTTCTCCTAGTCCACTCTAAGTCCCTGTGAACTCACAACAAAGCCTAAAAACACAAGCTCATTAGCGCAAAATGTGCACTTCTTCAAGTTGGCGTAAGGACCTTCTCGTTGAAGCGTCTTAAGAACTTGTTCTAAATGAGATAAATGTTCAGCTAGAGTCCGACTATAAATGAGAATATCATCGAAGTATACCACTACAAACTTACTAATGTAGGGTCGAAGAACCTCATTCATGAGTCGCATGAAGGTACTTGGCGCGTTAGTTAGCCCGAAAGGCATAACTAGCCATTCGTAGAGGCCTTGCTTCGTCTTGAAGGCCGTCTTCCATTCGTCACCTTCTCTCATTCACACTTGATGGTATCCACTCCTGAGATCAATCTTGAAAAAACAAATTAGAACCAGAGAGCTCATCAAGCATGTCATCTAACCTTGGTATCGGATGTCGGTATTTGATCGTTATGTTGTTGATCGCGCGACAATCCACGTACATCCTCAACATTCCATCCTTCTTTGGCACCAAAAGGACGGGAACGGCACATGGACTAATGCTCTCACGAACATAGACCTTGTCCATAAGTTCCCTCACTTGCTTTTCTAGTTCATTGGCTTCTTCCGGATTAACGCGGTATGCGGCTCGATTGGGCAATGGGGCTCCGGTCACAAAATCGATCTGGTGCTCTATTCCTCTTATAGGAGGTAATCCAGGAGGTATCTCATCAGGAAACACATCAGCAAATCGGTCCAAGAGTTGAGTAACTTCAGTAGGAAGTTGTTGCTCCAACGCACTAGAACCTGCACTTAAAGTCTCCTTAAAGATCATTAGTAATACCGGTTCCTTGCAAGTGATTGTCGTAGAAATATAACTGGGTTTGATAAACAAGTTGTTCCTGGTCGAGGCATCTTTCTCTTTTAACATTTTAACTTGTAGTTCGTGTACTTGAGTAGGTGTAAGAGGTGTTAAATTATACTTCTTTTTATCATGCACAAACGAATACATATTACTTCGGCCATGGTGAATGGCCTCCTTGTCAAACTGCCAAGGTCTACCAAGAAGAAGATGGCCAGCTTGCATAGGAACAACATCACACACAACCTCATCCGAGTACTTGCCCACATTGAACGGTACAAGCACTTGGTCCGTTACGCGCAATTCAGCCTTATCATTTAACCATCTTAGCTTATATGGGTGAGGGTGTTTAGAGCGTTCTAGGCAGAGCTTAGTGACCATGTAGTCACTCGCTACATTGGTACACAACCCTCCATCAATTACCAAATTACATACCTTCCCTCGGATGGAAAATCTTGTATGAAAGATGTTGTCTCTTTGGGCTGTCTCGTCAGGATGAACCGTGAGGTTCAATGCTCGCCTTATGACCAGAGACTCACTATATTCAGCCTCACAATCTACTTCTTCAGTGGCTGCTTCGGTCATTTGCACATCGTCCTCATCTTGAGACTCGTACTCACCCGAATCCAACATGATCATAACTTAGGGATTTGGGCATTCTCTAGCCATGTGTCCTCTGCCCTTGCACTTAAAACATGTTATATCACGAGTTCTTAGAAGTGAACCTAGGGTCGATTTCAACCGACTTGCCCTTCTCCGCGGCCTTAGATGGAAAGCTGGTTGGAGTTTGGGTCTTGACTCGGTTCTGGTCCCATGTTTGGTTACTTCTTGTCCTCCCAGTAGCATAGGACTTCTTTTTCAAGTGTTGCTCAGCTTGGATGGCATGGTGTAAGATGTCCTTCAAGTCGTGGTATGGAATCTTCTCCACTTTGTGACTTAGCCGTTCGTTGAGTCCGTCTAAGAACTGAGCCATGAGGGTCTCAGTGTCTTCATCCAGCTCCAAACGGTTTCTGAGATGCTCAAACTCTTCAAAGTATTCTTCCACGCTCCTGGCTCCTTGGGCTAATTTTCGGAACCTCTTTTGAAGATCTCGATGATAATAGCTCGGAACATATCTCTTCTTCATGAGCTGTCTCATCTCTCGCCAAGTGCTGACCTGAGGGGATTGGCTCCTTCTTCTGTCAGCTACCTCACGATCCCACCATGAGAGAGCATGGTAAGTGAGTTGAGCAACGGCCAAAGCCAGCCTTCTTTGCTCGTTTTAGTCGTAATACGCAAAGATATGCTCCATGCGTTGCTCCCACTCCAAATAAGCCTCGGGATCAACTCTTCCAGCAAACGTAGGTGCCTTAAGCTTCATGTCCTGGGAGTGGTGGTGCCTTGGGAGGTCACCTTCTGCCTCTTCAAAGACGTCTTGCCTCGGTCCTCTTCTCCTTACACGCGGCTGTTCCTCTATCGGAACATCGTCTAGGTCTTCGCCTAGGTTGTTGGCTCGTCGTGGTGCTCTTGGTTGAGGATGGTTGTTGGCTTGAGGCTGCTCCATATGATCAAGCCTTTGGACTACTCTCTGGAGCTGCTGTTGCATAGCCGTGATGGCTTGCATGAGAATGGCATTAGGGTCTTGCGGTACACCATTGTTTTCCATTGTTTCTCCTTAGATTCAGGAGCTTTTGAAGCTCTGATACCAAAATGATACGCACTCAAACCCGTCTCACACAAATCGGAGGTCGATGGTCGAGAGTTTGGGTCGAGAGGGTTGTGTTGAAGAAGCTGGACTAAGGTCTCTCTCTTCTGCCAACGGGATAAGATGGATGGTGTTGGTGGGGCGATGACAACCACAAGAGAGGCGACGGTCTATTGATACTTCAAGGGGTTTCCCTAAGAATCGCACTCACTCACGATCTAGAGAGAAGAAACGTTTTCGTGAAGAACAAAAACTTGAAAAGAAAATCCTTATTGTCTCCGTGTCCCAGCAAAGACAAAGCCTTGGGGTTTTTAAAGAAAGCACACGCCCAAAAGAAAAGAAATAAATCGAAAAAGAAATAACAAGACGGGTCCTTAACACTTTAGGCCCGTTTACAAAATAATTAAAAGACTAAGAGAAATAGAAGTGAGGCCTCGTGTAGCTGGTCTTCATGGGTTTAGAGAGAGTAATTAATTGGGCCAATAATATTGCAAGCCGTTTGGCCTCGGTAAAAACCCATCTTCGCAAAATCCAGTGGGATAAAAACGAAGGTTGGGAAAAGAGCACCAAACGACTTACAAACCCAACTAATGACCTTCCTTGGGCCTAAGTCGTCTCTGGTGAAGTGAAATCGACCTTAGATAAGTGGGCCACGAACCTGGGTTTGATGAGTGTTCACTTAGTGTTTTCGGCCAGCAAAGGATCCAGCCGATATGTCTTCAGCGTTTGGGCGTTCTGGTCCGAATGGTGAGGAGTCTTGGGCTGATCTCTAGTGTTCTGGAAACTAGACTCAAAGAGCTTCAATTCGATATGTGTATCGTCCTGGATCTGAGTGGATCCTGCTTGAAAGAATCGGTCCAATAACTGCTCGCTAACGGGCTTAGCGGCCTAGTGTCCGTCTTGAAGAAACCTTCAGATCCGAGCTGGTCCATGAACACGTTGAACTTCTTTTCCATGTTCCTGCTCCTGGTTCTAGTCACTGGTCCACTTGGCACTAGTGGTGCTTGTATGACTTGGGTCGTTGACTAGATGTCCTCATCACTCGCCTTGATCTCGAAATTTTTATTCTCCACTTGTGGTGGATGTATACCGGCGCGGTTTCCATAGGCTTTGGGTGCATCACCCGCCCCAATCAATCTTGGTGCTCTTGGTGGATGGTTTGGTGCTCTTGCACCTTGATTAGCTTGGTCAGCTCCAAGCCCTTGAGCAACCTCATTCACAACGTGATCTTAGTTCCCAATCGGCGGTTCTTGAACGTTGTTCATCACTAACCGCTCCAAATGTACAACTCTTTCTCTTTCACGACTTTCTCTACCAATTCCTCTTTTAAATAGGTGGATGTCGTCAATTGGTTCAACCAAGTTTGCTTGCCCTCGACATCGCAAGTTCGAGTTCATACACACCTAGAGAGGAGAGTAAACAAGGTAGATTTTTTAGTAAACAAGATAAAATAAAACTTATTCTCAAAAAGAGTCATAATCTCGATGGCTATTGCTAAACCTCCCCGACAAAGGCGCCAAATTGATAATGGAATTTTTTTGATCAATATCAATTACCCACATACTCACGCCATTGTAGTATTTGGGGATCAATCCAAGGAGGTACGATAAAAATACACCGAGATTTCGGAAAACTAATTGAGCTAAGCGATCCAAAAAGAGTTTTTATAAATTCGAATGGAAACAAAGCGGGAAAGTAAACTAGAATTCTAATGGAGGCATAAAATAATACTAAAAGGGTATACACAGATGAGGTTATCGACTTTAGATTATCCTAGAGTTAATCCATGATGCCAATTACTCAAACAATCACTAATCATTCGGTTTAGATCAATAATTAAGAGTAATTCATTTCTATGGCACTACACTACAAGAAAACACAGTTTTTGTGACCAATTTTTGTGACTCTTTTTTTTGTTGCAAAAAAGTGGGACGCAAGTGTGACTAATTTGCGACCACTTTGCGACTACTTGAAATGCAGTGGCAAAACAGGCACAAATTAACGACGAAATGGAGGAGTTACAAAAGGGTCTCAAATTTGCGACTGTTTAAGGACTTGCAAAAGTGGTCCCAAATTTGTGACTGATTTGCTTCAGTTTAGCAACTCCACTCGATTTGTTTTTTAAATAAACATCAAATAATATACAAAAAACATTATAAACCCTAAATTCTAAACCCTAAACAATCAAATAATATAGAAAACATCAAATAAATAAACATCAAATAATATACAAAAAAATTCAACCCTTACAATTTTTAAAATATAATCATTTTATAAATCCTAAATTATAAACCCTAAACCTCTAACCCTTAATCATAAACTCTAAATATTAAATTGTAAAATATATTTTTGAACAGCTATATACCCAAAATCATTGTAAAGTGATATTCAAACCTTATATGTTCTTAAAGTTTAGGGTTTAGGGTAACATGTACACTAATTTGCAAATCCAGTTTTTGTGACCAATTTGGGACTAATTTTTAATAGTAGTCACAAAATAGTTCCAAATTTGGGACTAATTTGCAACTCCACTTGATTTTTTTATAGAAATCAATAAATTCTAAACTCAAACCACAAACCCTTAACCCTAAACCCTAAACCTCTAACCCTTAATCATAAACTTGATCTAAATCTTAAATTTTAAACAAAATTTTACACATAAACATCAAATAATATACAAAAAAATTCAACACTTACAATTTTTTTTAATATGATCATTTTATAAATCCTAAATTCTGAACCCTAAACTTGTAACCCTTAATCATAAACTCTAAATCTTAAATTGTAAACTAGATCTTACACATAAACATCAAATAATAAACAAAAAAATATAACACTTACAAAAATTTCAATCTAATCATAACATCTACTAAGTGTTACATGTGTTTTATAAAGAATGATTTTGAAAGATAAAAATTATCTCAAAATTTATTTATTTTTAAGTTTTAACATATTTTTGAACTGCTATATACACAAAATCACTGTAAATTCATATTCAAATTTTCTAGGTTCTTAAAGTTTAGGGGTAAAGATTTAATTGTCACAAAATAGTCCCAAATTTGCGACCGTTTAGCAACTCTAGTCGATTTTTTTTAATAGTAGTCACAAAAGAGTCCCAAATTTGCGACTAATTTGCGACCAAATGACAAAAATAATGAAAGATTCTTCACCTCCTCCTCCGCCGGCAATGTTTCATACTCTTCCTTCTCTTCCTTCTCTTCCCTTTTTTAATTGATTTTATCTAACTCTTTTCTTTTTTTTTTACATAGAAGGAAGAAAAGGAAGAAAATCTCACCGCCGGCGAGGCTTGGGAGTCTAGCCGGAAGAGCAGATCCGTGTTTATGCGGCGCCGGAAGAGCAGATCCGCCGGCGAGGCTTCGGCGGGTGAAGATGAAGATGAAGCAGATCTTGGCCATGGTGGTTCGTGGTGAGCTCGATATGGAGGCGGAGAAGCAGATCTTGGCCATGGAGGGAGAAGAAGATCAAAGATGGAAGGTCGCCGCCGGTGAGGGACAAGAAGATCGACCGCCGGCGAGGAAGAAGAAGATCGATCTTCATTTTTTTTTCATTTTTTTAATTTTTTTTTAATTTTAATTTTTTAATTAATTAATTTAATATATAAAAAAAAATTTTGGAATTTTTTTTTGTTTTATTTTAATTATTTTTTTACAAGTAGTCGCAAATCAGTCTCTAAATTAGGACTGATATTATAGTCACATATGAGTCACAAATTTGCGACCGTTTTGCGACTACTTTATTTAGCGACCAAATATTTGCGACCACTTTTTTTGATCCCAAAATGGTCACAAATGAGTTATTTGCGACCATTTTGGGACTCTTTTGGTGGTCGCAAAAACCGTGTTTTCTTGTAGTGCTAATCATTTTGCTAATTACCTAATCAATAACAAATTTTCGTTTGTATTTAAGCAATCAACAAACATTAATCTCAAGATCATATAACCAATAAACTTCTTAGCCATCTATTTCCAAGAACTAAGCCCTAACATCATGGATCTACTCTAATCATCACCCTAATCTACCTCATCCCAAGGATCCTAAAAGATTTACTAACTAATCATGGAGAACCCAACAAATCCCATTGAGAAAATGTTAAGTCTCATGATTAATGATTAAAGAAAGATAGATTAAAAAGAGAAATCAAAGTAATTGCATAAAAACTTCAATATATCTCTTACAAAATATATCAAAATCTAAAACGGAACAAGTTTTCAAAAAGAAAGCAAGATTCAAAAATTTTTTTTTGCCAAATAAATTATGTCTATGGCTATTTATAGGTTTTTGGGTCGGACCGGGTCAACCTTGAACAAAGGGGGTTTTGACCCGGTGGGTTTGGGTCGGTTGGTTCACATCGAGGTCACCAGGCTGATATATTCGTATTTTATCTCATTTTAGCATGCATTTTTGATAGGATTTCATGACATTCACTTGCATTTACATAGTTTTATTTGTTTTTGCATTCATATTTAAGGTCTAGTGAGTTTTAGATTAACTCTTGCCTGTTTTGTTGCATTTTGAAGTCTTTTAGGTACCCTTTGGAGTTAGAGAGGCTTGTTGAAGTTTAGGAGAAGATCAAGAACCAATAAGGAGTCATTTGGAGCAAAGTCTATGGCAGGACACTTCATATCGATCGATCTATTGCTGGATCGGTCGATCCATATCCGTTCTCGCCCAAACCAAACAAAGCCAACCGGAGGGGCTGAAAGATCGGGCCATATGAAGAGTTTTCATTCGGATTTAGCTTTGGAAATCTTCATAAAATCGTAGAAAATTGAGTTAGCTTTCGTTTGGAGGTTGTTTCAAGTGATTATGTGCAGCGGTTGAAGAAACACAGCAGATTTAGCAAGTACATATTCGTCTGGCCTGCTGACGAGGTTTGCCCAAGAAACCAGAGCTCAACACCGACCAGTCATTTGTCGGTATAATTTGGTCGGTATCAAGACAGAGAGAAACACCGACCCAAAGCCTTGATCCATACCGAACAACTCTCACCTGGTGTCCGGCCTTTCTCCAAGACATACCGACCAACCTTTGGTTGGTACCATTCGGTTGGTATCAAGACATGGATCAATACCGACCCCCAACACCGACCAACCACTGGTCGGTGTAGATCACCTTGATCCAGGTCGTGGGTCTCCCCTATATAAAGGCCATAGACCTAATTTGTAGAGAAACCTTTCTTCCCTTTTGAAAAACCTTTCTTTTTGAGTTTTTGGAGATTTGTAAGAGATTCTTTGAAGTTTAATGCAATATATCATCTTTTTTTCTTAGTCTATCTTCTATTTAATCTCTAATCATAATTAACAACACCTCTTTCATGAGATTAAATACTATAATGATGGATTGTTTGGGTAATTGATTTGGATACACATAATTATCCTACATCAATTTGGCGCCGTTGTCGGGGAGGCAATAACAATAACTATTAAGATTTAGATTTTGCTTGAGACTAAGCTTTTGTGTACACTATGTCAATGCATATCACTAAGATCATGCATCTCATTGAAATGATAAATTTTCTCTTTTTCATTGTTACTAACTTGTCTTCCTTGATTCTCTTTAGCTTTCAAAGGTACCAAGTCCAAAAGAAGAGAAATGGAAAGACAAGATCACTTGAAGTGTTGGAGATTGACAACCAAAGAAGCATTTTTCAAGCTCCAAAACCTCAAGAAATGACAAAACCTCAAGAAATGCCAAAACTTCAAGAATTGGCATCAAGTTCGACCCAAGCTCCAAAGAACAAGCCAACGATTGGAAGCTTTGACACTCCTTGTTGTCGTGGATTGAGATATGGAATCCACCCTACTCCAATTAAAACCAATCCCTATGAGATCAAAGCAAACTTGATTAAAATGATTCAAGACTCTAGATTCTTGGGGACAAGAGTGGAGAACCCTTATGATCATTTGGACTCCTTTGAGAGGTTGTGTGACACCTTTAGGATTGGAAAGAGCCCCAAGATAGTATCAAGCTCATCTTGTTTCCATTTTATCTTGGAGAAAAAGCAAGCCAATGGGAGAGAGCATTACCATCTCACTTGGTCAATTCTTGGGATGATTGCAAGAGGATCTTCCTTCTAAAGTACTATCCCACACAAAGAACGGTCCAAACTAGGAAGAACATCTTGAGCTTCAAACAAGGCATCAATGAGACCTTTTATGATGTGTGGGGAATACTTAAAGGATACACTCGAGATTGTCCCCATCATGGGTTCAAGAAAGAAGTCATTCTTATCATCTTCTATTGGGTAGTTGATAAAGAGCATAAATGGACCTTGAATGTGGCTAGCAACGGACGTTTTACAAACCTCACCATGGAATAAAGAGAGCTACTTGTGGAGAATTTGGCCCAAAGCGAAGATAACTATGGAGAGGACTCTGATATTTCTTCAGTAGGAGGTGGAAAGCATGAAGACCAGGTAGGAAGGAGATTAAAGCTTTAAATGAAAAGTTGGATCATTCAACTGTCCCAAATGTCCATCAATTTCGAGGGTGAGTTTGAAAGGAGCTAGGATGAAGTTCACTTTTTGGGAGGACAAGGCGTTTACAACTAGGGCTTCAACGCCAATTTACAAAACTCCCAAGACCAAGCCTATAATCAAAGACCTCAAGCTCAAGGACCCTACTTTCACCAACGAGGGTTTATGTCACAAGGTCAAGGGAGTGCACCACCACAACAAAACCTTGAAATGAAGGGCATGCTTCAACAAATCTTAACCGGGCAAGCTAATGGAGCAAATGAATTGAATAAGAAGATGGCCGATATTCATAACAAGGTTTATTGCTCTTATTATGATCTACACCAAATGTTTGAAGCTATATCTTCTATAATCAAGCATTTAGATCATCAAAATTCTCAAGGAATTTCTCTTTCTAGTAGACCCATATAGAAACTCATGGGTAAAGTCAATGAATACCCAAGAGAGTATTGCAAAGTTGTTTTCTCGAATGATGAGAATGAATAGGCTATAAGAGAGATTCATAAACTTCTCCATGGCTCCAAAGATGAGGTTCATGTTGAGGAAGTAACGTATGTGGGTAGTTGTGAGAAGATAAATGTTGTTTCACCCCCAAAAGCTTGTAAAAAGAAGAAAGATTCTCATGAGGAGAAAGCTTTGGGTTATGGTAATGTTGTAGAAACTTTTGAATTGGATGGTGATTGCTTGAAATCTCTTTTCTCTTCCACAATGGAATATTAGGTTGAGAGTGGCCATAGTCAAAGGAAGGGTAAAAGGTCCAAGGCCACAAAGAGGGACACAAATTACTACCTCCCTCCCACCCTTATCAAAGGCGAACAAAGTAAGCCCAATGAAGTTACATACACCCTTGCCAACCCCACCACTATGACCTTAACACCATGGAAATATGAAGATGGTGTTGTTGAGTACAAGATCAAGTGTAATAGACAGCCAAAGCCTTTCGCCATGGTTAGAGTACTCATTACACCGGAGCTAAAAGAAAACATTCTCACGGGTATAAGGAAGGTCATGAGCAAGATCCTCACTCTCGAGCTCAAGGATAAACAAAGGAGTTCCACTATTCCTTCTCCACCCGCCTAAAAGAGTTTGAAACGTCAAGTTTAGTGACGTTAAACAAGCGCGCTAGGAATGCATCCCCATGATTGTCTTGTATATATTTTCTATCTTTCTAGTTCTATTTGATATTTTTGTTTCGTGCTTATAGGTTTCTTGGGTCCAAAGTCGTGGTGTTTGATGAAAGGACAGTTTGAGCCACAACATGTCACACTCCTCTCCTCGTCGATCCAATTCCACACACGTCATCCTTCTCTCCAATCCAAGGTATGATCCTCACTCCATTTCATTGTATATACATTCTTGCATATTTTTATCGTGTCCTTGACTTTTGTTGCACTGAGACGGTGCAATTCAAGTTCGGGAGAGAGGTTTGTGTATTTTGACCTTGTGTTTTGTTTTCTTATTTTTCGTTTTGCATACTTGATTCTCATGCATACATATAAGTGCATATAAAAAAAACCAAAAAATGAAAATTTTTGAAAATATATTACACAAAAAGATAGCATATAGATTGCATTGGCATGTGTAAGTCTAGTTAACATATTATGTTGCATTCATTATGCATTGGGAGCATTGATGCATTTTCCTTGTAGGGTATCATTTTAAGAATTTGGTTCAATGTCGTAGTTGTTAGTTGTTTGATGCTTTTAAGTGAGTTTGAAGTCAAGGATGAACCTTATTTGGATCTTTTGTTTCATTGCTCTTGTCTTAGCTAAAGCAAGTTGTGAATAAGACCAACCCTACTTAAGTGAGAACCTTAATTTTGACACCTTAATTATCATGTTTATGCATTTCATAGTGAATTCATGGATACCATATACATATTTGGGGTTTTTTTATCCACTTCACCACTCTCGTTGTATTCAAATAAGATAATATAAATTATAGTGAAAAATATTATAAGAATTTAAATAGATTTTTTTTTTGAATATATGTGGATTGATTATTATTAAAAAATGTATAATATTGTAATAATTAAGAAACTAAATAGTAGATACCCTCATTCATGGAAAACAAATACTTTCCATATTCTCTTCAATAATTTTAAAATATAATTACATCCTTTGCTATTTCAATTATGTTTTCTTATTTGTAATGCCATAGTAAGTAATAACTTATAAAACAATGTTAACTTTTATAAATGTTTTCTTAAATAATAT
This sequence comes from Eutrema japonicum, assembly GCA_030161315.1. Classification (NCBI taxonomy): domain Eukaryota; kingdom Viridiplantae; phylum Streptophyta; class Magnoliopsida; order Brassicales; family Brassicaceae; genus Eutrema; species Eutrema japonicum. Next base: position 37,996,564 of record BSQW01000011.1, read on the forward strand.
TATAGAGATATCATCTTATATATATATATATGCATACATGTATATAATTATTACACTACAGGAAAACACTGTTTTAGCATCGATTTTTTGCGACGATTTAATTTCGTCGCAAATTCAAATCCTTTTTATGACGATTTTTAAAGTCGTCGTAAAATCATCGCAAAATTGGGACGAAACGTTTCGTTGTAAAATCGTCACTAATTAGCGACGATTTACCGACGAAGTTACGACGATTATCAAAATCGTCGTAAAATCGTTGTAATTTAGCGACGATTTACCGGGGTTTATATAAAACGTTGTAATATCGTCGTAAAATTACCGACGAATTAGCAAGGAGTATTATAAGTTGAACTTTACATCGATTTCCCGACGATTAATGAGTTAGGTGATCACTTTTAAGTTCACGGTGTACGGTTAGGTAAACATGTTTAAAGTCGTTGTAAAATCGATGTAAACATGTTTAGAATCGTTGTAAAATCGATGTTAAATCGATGTAAAATCGTAGGTAATTCGATGGTAACGAAAATAAAAATCTATATATAGTGGCCAACTTCATAATAAAAATTACATATTCAGAAACATTTACTTCTTTCTGACCAACAAAAAATGTCAATATACGAAATTAGAAGATGGATGTATAATCGTCTTGATTCGGAGGGATCGCTAACAAAGGAGTTCAGTGATGGGGTGGAGGGATTCATGCATCAGGCAGGAAGTATACATAATACGATTATCAGTGGTAAGATGTACTGTCCTTGTGCCAGATGCTTGAACATGAAATTTATCATTATCTCGAAGGTGTGGTCGCATATATTAAATAGAGGGTTTATGCCGCATTACTATATATGGTATTATCATGGAGAGGGTCATGGGAGAAATGCAGCTAGTAGTAGTAGCAATTATCAAGCATCGAATTTTGATGAGTCAAATAATTTTAATCAATTTGATGATCATGCGGAGCAGCATGGTGAAGGTAAAGATAGGATTCATGACATGGTTACGGATGCATTTCATGAAACCGTAAGTACATTTGCACATGATCATCATGATGAGGAACCCAATCTAGATGCAAAAATTTTATATGATATGCTAGATGCTGCAAATCAGCCACTCTACGATGGATGTAGAGAAGGACATTCTAAATTGTCGTTGGCGGCTTGGATGATGACTATTAAAACTGATCATAACTTAGCTGAGGTTTGCATGGATGACTGGGCTGATTTGATTAAAGAGTATTTGCCAAAGGATAATTTAGCTGCTAAAACTTACTATGAGATACAGAAGCTGGTTTATAGTCTTGGGTTGCCTTATGAGATGATAGATGTATGTGTTGACAATTGCATGCTTTTTTGGAAAGATGATGATAAGTTGCAGGAATGTCGATTTTGCCATCAGCCAAGATATAAGCCGCAAGGTACTTGTCGGAGTAAGGTACCGTTCCAGCGGATGTGGTACCTTCCTATAACTGATAGATTAAAAAGAATGTATCAGTCTGAGAGGACAGCTGCATCGATGAGATGGCATGCAGATCATTTGCAGACAGATGGGGAGGTTACTCATCCTTCAGATGCAAAAGCGTGGAAACACTTTAAGATGGTATATCCCAACTTTGCTAGAGAGAAACATAATGTGTATCTTGGTCTTTGCACAGATGGATTTAGTCCATTTGGTATGTCTGGTAGGCAATATTCTTTATGGCCAGTAATCCTAACGCCTTACAACCTTCCTCCAGATATGTGCATGCAAAGGGAATTTTTATTCTTGAGTATTTTAGTACCAGGTCCGAAGCATCCGAAGAATTTCCTTGTTGTGTTTTTGCAGCCTTTGATAGAGGAATTGGAGCAGTTGTGGTATACCGGGTTTCGGACATATGATTTTGCAAGGAAAAATTTTTTTACAATGCGTGCGGTGCTTATGTGGACAATAAGCGACTTCCCTGCTTACGGGATGTTATCAGGTTGGACTACGCATGGACGATTGTCTTGTCCATATTGTCTTAATCGTACAGATGCGTTTCAATTTAAATATGGTCGGAAAACAAGTTGGTTTGATTGTCACCTCCGATTTCTACCGATTCACCATGCATATCGATGAAATAAGCGGTTGTTTAGAAAGAACAAAGCTGTTCATGTTCATCCTCCTGTTTATATTTCCGGGGAAGATCTGGAAGTAGAAATTGATCATTATGGTGCATTGGAAACAGTCAATCGTGGTAGAAATTGGCACACTCCAACTAATATGCTGGATGGATATGGGGAGCATCACAATTGGCATAAGAAAATCATATTCTAGAAGCTTCCGTATTAGAATGATCATTTGCTTAGACACAATTTGGATGTCATGCACATTGAGAAAAGCATTTTTGATAACATCATGCATACAGTGTTAAACGTGCGTGGAAGGACTAAAGACAGCGGTAAGTCAAGGTTAGACTTGCCTGATCTTTGTTGTCAGAATGAGTTACATATTACAAGCAATGGGAAAGCACCTGTCCCCATATTTCGATTGGGTACGGAAGAAAAGTCAGTTTTGCTCAAATGGGCGACATCTGTTGTGAAGTTCCTGGACGGGTACGTATCTAATCTAGCTAAATGTGTTGAGAAAGGGCAAAAGTTTTCCGAGATGAAGAGTCATGACTGTCACGTCTTTATGCAACAACTACTTCCTTTCGCATTTGCTGAACTTCTACCAGGAAATGTACACGAAGCAATTGCAGGTATATAAATTTAAATTAATCACATATTGTGAATTTAAGATTTTATATAATTAATATATATATATATATATATATATATATATATATATGAAATGGAAAATTAACATTATTACCTTATATATCATGTGATTGTTATTGTAGGCATTGGAGCGTTTTTTCGGGATCTTTGTACCCGCACTATGTCAGAAGATGTTATTGTACAACTTGATACTAGTATTCCTATTTTGTTGTGCAACATGGAAAAAATATTTTCCCCAGCCTTCTTTGATGTTATGGAACATCTACCTATTCATCTCACTCACGAAGAAAAACTTGGGGGACCTGTGCAGTATCGATGGATGTACCCATTCGAGCGATTCATGGGACATTTGAAGCGGAAGGCTAAAAATCTAGCCAAAGTTGAAGGCTCAATAGTAGCAGGAAGTTTAACAGAAGAAACTTCTCACTTCACGGGGTACTATTTTGGCTCGAAGGTTCGCACACGGAAAAGGGCAGCACGGCGATATGATGATGGAGGTGTAGGCCGAACATATGCTAATGAAGGTGTCCCATATATCTTTTCTTCAATCGGTCGATTATGTGGAAGAGTGAAGTTGGTTTGGTTTGCCAATAAAAAAGACCATCATAGTGCACAAACGTATATCCTCTTAAATTGCGAAAAAAATAGTCAATTTGAGACGTAAGTGTATAAACATATATACATATATATGGCTAAATTATATGCTAGCTTTATACCAATTACGATATGTATCTTAATTACAATTGTAAATACTTTTGTATGCAGTGAATTTGTTAGACAGGTCCGAGAAGTCATTGAAGGAATCTCAGACGATGAAATCAACAAGCGTAAAGATCAACATTTTGCCCCGTGGTTGAACGCAAGTACATAAAAATTTAAGTGATCTGATTAATTACTAACTTGGACAATTAATCTAATACATATTTTGATTACTTTTGTAAATTAATTAATGATATAGGTCGAGTATGAGGATACCGCATATCCACTCTGGTTCCATGAGTTAATCAAAGTCCCCATATCGAAGATAACAAGTGCACCCATGTATTGCACACGCGGATATATATTTCATACATTTAAATACGGCAATCAAAGAGCTACTGCCAACTACGGGGTATGTGTGTGGGGCGAAATAGATTTTTATGGAGTGTTGCAAGACATAATTGAAGTTGAGTACCCCAGTTGCTTAGGTTTGAAATGCGTTATGTTCAAATGCGACTGGTTCGATCCAACAGTTGATCGAGGCGTCCGTAAAAACAAATTTGGGACAATAGATGTCAACCAATCGCGACGTTACAATAAGTATGAGCCATTTATCCTAGCATCACAAACAGAACAAGTCAGCTTTGTTCCATATCCGCGAGTTCGCACCACCCGTATCTCATGGTTATCAGTTATAAAAGTTTCTCCGAGGGCTCGAATTGTTGGGGTTGAGGATCTACCAATGCAGCAAGATTATTGCTCTGATATGCCAGAACTAAATGAGAGCACGGATGACATCCTTTTGATAGATCCTCAAAACAGGCAAGTTGAATATCTCCCAGACGATACAAAGGAAGAAGATGAGGAAGATGAGCTCAAAGAAAGTGATGAACCAGATGATCAAGAAACGGATGTGTCTTCGTCCGAAAATGAATCAGAGTGATCGCGCTAGTTAGTAATTATTGTGAATTTAATGTATTAATATAATATTATAATCTGATTTCTACGAAATCCCCTAAACCCCAAACTTTATCCCATCTCCGATCTCCACTCATTTTCCGTCGTACGTGCGGCGATTAATAAATTACGAGACATATGTGTCTATGTGTCTTGTAATTTATTAATTGCCCCTACTACGACGGAAAATGAGCGGTGATCGGAGATGGGATAAAGTTTGGGGTTTAGGGGATTTCATAGGAATCGTCGCTAAATCGTCGCTAACTGTGATTGTCACAAAATCGTTGCAAAATTAGCGACGATTTAGCCATGAGTTTTGACTAATCGTTGCTAATTCGTCGCAAACTGTGATTGTCACAAAATCGATGCAAATTTTGCGACGAATTAGCCACGATTCGTCATAATGCCCTAAACCCTAAACCATTTGCCTTAAACCCTTAACCCTAACCTATTAACATCTCATTGTATTATGGATGTCTCAATGAAATTGATCTTGACTTTAGAGAATTGTTCGGAAATGAAAACTCGGTCAATCACAGTAATATCCACAAACTGAATCATTGTATTAATAATCTAACATGTACGAAAACTCTATGTTTTACTCATTCTTCAATCTCGATGAACTTATAGATAATTTCATGATTTTGGGTTTACGGTAAACATTTAAAGTTGTTTATGGAATGTTGCAATCGACGTTACAATTTTTGTACCTATACCCTAAACCCTAAAACAGATTTTACAAATATCTTCACTAATTCGTTACAAAATTTGCGACGATTTAGCGACGAGTTTTGACTAATCGTCTCTAATTCGTCGCAAACTGTGATTGTCACAAAATCGATGCAAATTTTGCGACGAATTAGCCACAATTCGTCATAATGCCCTAAACCCTAAACCAAAGCTAAACCCTAAACCCTAACCTATTAACATCTCATTATATTATGCATCTCTCAATGAAATTGATCTTGACTTTAGAGAATTGTTCAGAAATGAAAACTCGGTCAATCACAGTAATATTCACAAACTGAATCATTGTATTAATAATCTAACATGTACTCAAACTCTCTGTTTTACTCATTCTTTAATCTCGATGAACTTATAGATAATTTCATGATTTTGGGTTTACGGTAAACATTTAAAGTTGTTTCTGGAATGTTGCAATCGACGTTACAGTTTTTGTACCTATACCCTAAACCCTAAAATAGATTTTAAAAATATCCTCACTAATTCTTTGCAAAATCTGCGACGATTTGGCGACGACTCGTCATAAAATATGAATTTAATTTACCGCGTGTTGGTAAATTAAACTCCAGCGTATGGGAAATACAAAAAAAATAATATTCCTCACAAAATTGTTACAAAATTAGTGACGAATTAGCGACGGTTTGATTGCGATTATTTAGGCACGCCCACTAATTGTATATAAACACATGCTCAGATTTTCTTCATTCACTCTCACCATTTTCTCTCTTCCTCTTGCTCGCCTCCTCCCGAATACCTTGCGAAAAAGGTAATTTTTTTTTTTTTGTATTTTTTAATTTTAGTTAGTATAGATAGGAATGGAATAATTTAGGTCGGTAGAAACAGAATCAAATTAGGAAAAATAGCATATTGCCCGGGTGTTTATAGATAGTAAATTTTTTTCATTTTTATGCAGATGAGCCATCGTCGTTCACATTACGCTCAGTTTTTGAGAGAAATTGGTGATACATCGGGTACCGGATTGCCCATGTATTTTGAGGCTACGGAGACGGATTTTGTCCCGGCGACGCAAACACAGAGTGCTCCGCCGCAACCACCTCAGATTCCGCAACCTAGAGGCCGTGCCCCGGCCCCATATGCACACATGACGGTTTTTGATTTGCTTGCACAGCCGGGCCGTCATAGGCTTAAGAGATTAGATCCGAATCATACTGACTTGTCGGAATGGTAATATATATATATATATATATATTTTTTTTTTTACATTTATTATTACATATTTATATTTATTTCTAACAATTTATAATTTTATAATTTTTTGTTTCAGGTTTGGAGTTGAATCCAAAGTTGGACGCACCATTTCTGAAATCATCAAGTCATATTTTATCGAGCCTCATACCAATTTTACCCAGCTCCCGCCACACGTCAAGGAGATATGGTTCAAGATGTTTGCGGTACGTATGAAAAAATAATTTTTTTCCCATAATTATTTTAATTATATTTAAATATATATTTCATTTAATTTTATAAAATATGTAATTATTTTTGTTTCTCATGCAGCAAAAATATGACTGGGATCTTTCGATTCATGGCGAGGTTGAAACTTTGTTTTTCGAGAGAGTGAAGTTTCGTATCCAAGAGGTGGTTGGTGAATGGAAGAAAGCATGGAAGAATTCTGGCGATTTAGCAAAGCCCCTGCACATGGATAAAGTCGTATGGGACGGCTTGGTGCGGTATTGGCTGGATCCGAAGTCCATCATAACTTCGGAGAAGTGTTCGGCTTCCCGCAACACCGTTGGTTTGGACGGGAAACTCAAGGCTTTGCCTCATACATATGGTAATTAAATTTATTTAAATTATTTTATTTATGTAATTTACTTCGTCAATAACATAGTTTTTTTCCAGGCCGCCGAAGACGGAGGTGTACTACCTCCGATGACCAAGGTTTTTGAGCGGACGCACCGAAAGAAGGATGGTTCCTTTGTTTCAGAGACGGCCGAGCAGATCTTCAATGAGGTGACTTCCAAGGTCACCGAACGAGAGACACATCTCTCTCAACAGCTATCTCCAGGTGGTTTGTCGGTCATGTCTGGAGGGTTGACCACACCCGATATTGACCGGATCTTCGAGCAGGTATATAGAATAGTTAGTACTTTTTAAATTTTAGTTATTAATTTTTTTAAAATTTCTAATTTTAAATTTAAATATAGGTTGCCCCTAAGAGAAAGGGGAAGTTTGTCGGGATGGGATCTATTCGAGATGTCTCGGCCGCCTCTTCATATGCTCCGCGACGACGATCTCCAGAAGATAATCCAGTCGTCTTACGTGCCACGATTACGAGTCTTCAAGAGCGGGTTGAGACCGAGGCTACTCGGTCTACAGCATATCAGGCGAAGATTGCGAGTCTTCAGCAGCGGGTTGAAATGGATGCTACGCAAACTGATTCACTCTTCTACATCTTGGTAGAAGGGAACCCGGCAATGCAAGCCATGTTGCGGGAAACGCGACAAAGCCGAGCAGAGGCAGATGCAGCGGCAGAGGCAGCGACAGCGGCAGCGGCACAAGCAGCAGGCACATCCGGTTCGTCGAGACGTCCCGAAGACGATTTGAATCTCGACGGTTACGATATAGTTATTTAGATTTAGGATTTCGAATTCTAAATTTATTTATTTTTTTGTAAGAAAATATAATATTTTTTTTTCTAATAAAATTTTATTATATATTATTTTTAAAATTTTTATTTTATAATTTTGAAATTAATAAAATTTCAAAAATAATAATAAAAATCATATATATATATATATATATATGATTTATATAAATCGTCGTTATTTCGATGGTAAACAATTGTCCTCGTTGATTCGTTGCTAATTTAATCATCATAAAATCGTTGCTAATTTACAACTATAAATCATCGTAAAGTCGTCGTAAATTACCAACGATTTTATGACAATTGATTAGCAACGAATTAACGAAGACTATTGTTTGCCATCGAATTAACGATGAAATATTTACCTTTGAATTTCCATCGTTTTTACGACGTATTTATATTCGTCGTAATTTCAAGGTAAAATTTACGACGATTTTACTACGAATATTTACCGACGATTTCGCGACGAGTTTTTGTCCCTCGTACTTTCCCGATGATTTTACGATGATTTGTGGTTTGCGACGATCAGTTAACGACGATCTCTGTTTCGTCGCAAATTCGATTGGAACCCTGTTTTGCAACGATTTTACAACGATATCGTTCGTTACAAAAAGGGTGTTTTCTTGTAGTGTTAATTTATGTTATTATTGGGACCATATATTTGTATATGAGTTTCTAAAAAAATTATCATCTTATTACTTTATCGAATTTTTTTAACTTTTACATTAACCAAACTTGAAACCGACAAATTTTATTATTTTTGTGACATCCTAATTTCGGCCCATATGGAAAAAGCCCAACAAAAAAATGCCCAACAGGAAAATCCTAGTTTTAAACCCTATATAAGTGAGTCTTTAGAAGAAGGGAGGTTATTTTGCAAACTAGAAACCCTAGCCGCGAACCGCGACTAGATCCGCCAGCCGTCGACCACCGCCGAACCGCCTCGCCACCGCTGCCGCTCACCTCCTCCGCTCACCGCCACCGTGAAGAGGAGCCACCGTGAGGTTGCACTGAACCGTCACCTTCTTGATTTTGTTGCTTCTCGTAGTCTTTAGTGCATATCAGATCTGTGTCTCCTCTTTTCTAGAACCGTAACATCCAGATCTCTAGCGTGAGGATTAGATCTAGGGTTTTCTCTATGTTCTCTTGTCTTCTTCTGGTATGTTGAGTCTAGGTATACTCTGGTATGCTGCGTGCTATTAAGTACCGACACATTTGTGTGTTGCATAATGTTAGATATACATCTTATCAACAAATATGGACTAGAAGATCATTAGATGAAGAACCAGCATACTTGTTTGATAACCATGTTATGTGTTTAGTGTGTGTAAAGTAGTTAGATGGTGTGAAAGCACTAAGAGGTGATCGTCACAGCAAAGGGATGTTGTGGTACGGTTATTGTTTGATGGGGCTGGACCTGGAGTGCATGTCAGTTCTCAACGTCTGGAGGTTATGGCGAACCTCAAGAATGCCTATGTGACCAAAGTGTGGTGGCAGGCCGATCTTAGTTGGTTCCTTCGGGAAAACGGGGTCGGGTGTCACAAGTGTGATGGACTCGTTGGCTCTGAGATGTGAAAGAGGTATTTCCCGTGTTTGTGTAGTTGTGTGTGCGCTTGTAGAGCGTAATGTGTGATTACATGTTTATATTTATTTTTGGCGTATTAGTTGATTATGAGTGGGTGTGGTGTATGGATCTAGGTTTAGTTCTCACTGAGTAATTCCAATTACTCACCCCTCTCTCTCTTCTTGTAGGTTAGTATGATGATGATGATGATGATGTTGAGTATGAGGAACTAGATGAGTGATTCCAATGTGGTACGCGGTTTTAGGAGTTCGAAACTTCTCTTTTGAGTTTTATTTGGTATTTCAATTATTTCTACCCATTTTACTATCTATTTTTACCCATTTTACTATCTATTTTAGGACACTTTAATAAGCGTTTCAATCGATTTTCTATGTTTTTAGTAAGGTTTTCGCATATTTGTGTTTTCAAGATTGGGAAAAACATTGCAAATTGGAGAAAACCAGATTTTCGGTTCAGAGTCAAACTGTGAGAATTTCAACTGCCAAAGAGGTTCTTCTCACCGTCTGATCTAGCCCAATCTTGGAGATATTCAATAAGGACCATATACTTTTCTATTCCAACTGATTTGAGGATGGTCCAACGGTTCAATCAAAAGATACATGAAGATCAATACGTCTCAGTTCACCTCAGGCAGAAGCCCTCCACCCGCGGCCAAGAAGCAGTCTGCCGCTGGCAGGAGCCTTCCACCCCCGGCCAAATAAAGCTTCGCCGCGGCCAGAGCCATTCGCAGCCAGCCTATGTTCGTCTTGAAAGCCCAAATCGCAAACCCCGTTAGAAACCCGTCAACTCAAAACACTAAGGACCTAAGAAAGCAAGGAAGAAGATCTATAAATACGTGTTTTAGAGACCAAAACCGTGTGTCTACTGATATATCATGGTTTTTACCCATTTTAGGCCATGATATAAGTCCTTTTTATAGAGTTTTCTAGTATTTTGGGGTCTTTTAGAGACTTTTCAGGTTTTAGGTACGTTTGGAGCATAATTGGAGATATTGAAGCATTTTGGAGCTTTTTGGATCCAAGCAGAGATCCTGTAGCTGAGACAACGATTTGATGCCTGAGTATCGATCGATACACTTTTGGTATCGATCGATACCCGTCGAAGAAATATAAGGATCACGACTTTTCTGAAGATTTGAGAAACTGCAAATTGTCCCAGAAGAGTTTATTATTTACAAGAAACCCCAGAACGTGACTTAGGTTATTTATTAGGTTTTTCAGCCACTTTTGTGAGCTATGCTTTATTTTACTTTATTTTGTGAGAGAGCTTTTGGAGGGAGACAAGTCTGAAACTCTGTTCGTCCGAGAGAAGATTTCGAACCCTTGTTTTACTCTCTTCTTTATTATTTATTCAAGGATTTATTCAGTCATGTTTATTGTTTCAATCTCCATGTCTGAGTAGATCTCCCGTTAGGTTTAGGGTTCTCATAAGGGATTTTTTTGAATGCTAGGTTGATTTATTTATTAGGGTTCATAATCTGAATTAGTTCTTTGCCTTAGATTGTTCTCAAAGCTAATTCTAGATTGATCACCTGGAACTTAGATCTTAGGTTAATCGATTAGGTACGACATTGCAGTTGAGAAACCTGATAGAACTTAGGGTGAGTAAAATAACTATTCGCAAAGAGATTTGGTTTAGTTGTTTTGTGAACAAATCAAACTTGAACTAAAAGCTGGTTTAGACTTTAGGATTCGCAAAGAGATTTGGAATTCTAGGATTTAGACTTAGATAATTCTCGCAACGACAATTGGTTAATTATACTTTAGTGATTTGAGTTCAAAAACCGTGCGTAACCTGAACCCTGATTTGTTAGTTTATATGCAGTCATTGATTTCTTGAAAAATACCATGAACCTATCTTTCTCTCAATCGAATCACAACTTGTTTAATTTACGTATTTGCTTTCAATTCCATTGATCACTTAGCTTAATTTTCATCTATACAATCTATTGAGTGATTTCTTGAGTCTCTGTGGATTCGACCCATAAGTATTACAATCGACAAAGCTTTAGTACTTTTATGGTATTAATTTGAGAAACTACAAATTGCCCCACTTTTGTGATCTCTACTTTATTTTACTTTGGTTTTGTGAGAGAATTTTTGGAGGGAGACAAGTCTGAAACTCTGTTCGTCCGAGAGAAGATTTCGAACCGTTGTTTTACTCTCTTCTTTATTATTTATTCAAACATTTATTCAGTCATGTTTATTGTTTCAATCTCCATGTCTGAGTAGATCTCATGTTAGGTTTAGGTTTCTCATAAGGGATTTCTTTGAATGCTAGGTTGATTTGTTGACTAGGTTCATAATATGAATTAGTTCTTTGCGTTAGGTTGTTCTCAAAGCTAATTCTAGATTGATCACCTGGAACTTAGATCTTAGGTTAATCGATTAAGCACGACAGTGCAATTGAGAAACCTGATAGAACTTAGGGTGAGAAAAATAAATATTCGCAAAGAGATTTGGTTTAGTTGTTTTGTGAACAAATCAAACTTGAACTAAAAGCTGGTTTAGACTTTAGGATTCGCAAAGAGATTTGGAATTCTAGGATTCAGACTTAGATAATTCTCGCAACGACAATTGGTTAATTATACTTTAGTGATTTGAGTTCAAGAACCGTGCGTAACATGAACCCTGATTTGTTAGTTTATCTGCATTCATTGATTTCCTGAGAAATACCCTAAACCTATCTTTCTCCCAATCGAATCACAACTTGTTTAATTTACGTATTTGCTTTCAATTCCATTGATCACTTAGCTTAATTTTCATCTATACAATCTATTGAGTAATTTTTTGAGTCTCTGAGTATTACAATCGACAAAGCTTTAATACTTTTAGGGTTTTAATTGTCGCAGGGAATGCTGTTATTAATCGTGGTATAACGATTGTTGAGTACAACATGCCTGATCAGTTCTACGCCAATCGTTCTGCGATTCGCCCTCCTAGTTTTCAGAGAAACAATTTTGAGCTGAAGCCTGCTTACTACACTCTTGTGCGTCAGCACCCTTTTCATGATCTTTCTCATGAACACCCTATGGATCACATTGAAAGGTTTGAGGATTTGATTACACGCATCAAATTCGATGGAGTATCCTATGATTACCTCTTCTGTAAGCTCTTCCCATACTCTTTTGGTGGGGATGCAGCTTATTGGCTGAAGCAGTAGCCAGTTGGATCACTGACTACTTGGGAGGAGACGAAGAATGTCTTCCTGAACAACTTCTATGATGATGCACAATCCGAGGAGCTCAGGTATAAGATTTCCCTGTTTTCTCAGGGACCGACTGAGGTATTTAAGGCTGCTTGTCTAAGATTCAGGTCATATCAGAGGGATTGTCCACATCATGGGTTCACTAATTTTCAGCTGCTGGGTCTTTTCTTTAGAGGGATAGATTGGAGGTACATACCAGATGGCTTTGGATGCTTCGAGAAATTGAAATTTCAACACCAGGTATCCTGAGGACGCTTATGTGCTGATTGAGAACTTGGCATCTAGCAATAGTACCAATAATGCATACATGGAGCGCAAGAAGCAAGCTGGTGGCATGGAAGGTTCGCAGATTGCTGAGGTTCAAGCCAAGTTAGATTCTATGCACAGTCCTTTTATGGGCAAGACGATGAATGATGTTCACTTTGCAGATGATATTGAGGTATTCAATGAGGATAAAGTGGAAGATGTTAACTACCTTGGTGGCTCTGGTTTTCAAGGTCAGAGAAATCAATACCAGAATAACAACAGAAACTTTAACAACAGCGCTCAATAAGGAGGATCGAATCAGTTTGTCCAGAAACCATTCCAGAACAATGGGTGTACCAGGAACTATGGGAGTTCATCTTATCAACCTATACCTGCTAAGACCCCAGATAGCAAGATTATAACTATGTTTGAACAGCTTGTTCAAGGACAGCAGAACCTAACAGTGGATTTCAATGGGAAGATGGATGCTATGTACAATGATCTGAGTGGAAAGATCGAGGCTCTTAATATTCATCAAAAGAAGTTGGAAACTCAGGTTGCTCAGACTTCAGAGGCTATAAAAAGGCAAGAAGGTTTTCTTCCAGGGAAAGGAGAAACCCCAAGGGCACACATCAATGCAATCACCTTGAGGAATGGAAAAGAGGTCAAAGAGGTCAATCCAGGAGTTAAAATTGGCCAAACTGCAAAAAAATTCATTGATCTTGACGATGAGGAATCTGAAATCGCACCAGTATCGATCGACACTAGCCAGCATCGATCGATACCGGTCAAGATACTTTCACTTGACAAATCAAAGTCCCGTGTATCGATCGTTACCACTCCTGTATCGATCGACACTAATCCTGCAGTCGATACAGCACCTAAGGGTTTGAAGAAAGTACCTGATGTGGTTGCAAAGAGAGTTTACATACCGAGGATACCTTATTCCATTGCTATTGGGAAGACTAAGAAGGAGGTAGAAGACTCTAGATGCAAGGCAATTATAAATAAGTTGATTGTTGAACTTCCTGTTGTCGTTGCTATCAAGACTTCTCCAGCTTTCAGGAGATATGTTAAGAGGATGGTATCGAGCAATGTGAACCTTGAGGATGGTGTTCTGATGATCTCTCATGAGTACAGCGCGATCTTGACAAACATGATCCCATAGAAGCTACCAGATCCAGGGACTTTCGTGTTGGATTGTACAATCTTCATAGAAAGGTTCGAACGTTCTCTTTGCGACATTGGTTCAAGTGTGAACCTCATGCCATACTCAGTTGCTAAAAGGATGGGGATGACAGACTTCACTGCCACAAGGATCTCCCTGATACTTGCTGATCGCTCAGTTCGACTTCTAGAGGGATTACTTGAAGACGTCTCGATTAAGATTGGAAATTGTTTAATCCCGACTGATTTCATTGTCCTGGAGTATGATGCAGAGCCCATAGACCCTCTTATCTTGGGAAGGCCATTCCTAACAACAGCTAGTATTTTGATTGATTGCAGGAATGGGAAGATCGCTCTTAACATCGGTGATTTGATCATGACTTTTAACATGGAGAAGATGATGAAAAGACCAACCATCGATGGGCAGACTTTCTTTGTTGATACCTTCAATGACATAGCTGAAGAGTACTTCTTGGAAATGCATCATGAGGATCCACTAGAGAGAGCATTGATTTGTTCAGCTGAGTCAGAAGTTCACTTGGGTGATGTTGCTGCTAGATACTCGATGATGCTCGATACATCACCACCAGTATCGATCGATACTCCCCTAGTATCGATCGATACCCTGCGACCAGAAAGGGAGTTGGCCGAAAGTTCTGAGCAAGCTGTTGGGCTTGGAGATTGGAATGAGGAGAAAGCTCCTAAGGTGGAACTTAAGCCACTTCCAGCTAATATGAGGTATGGTTTTCTTGGTCCTAATTCTACATACCAGTGATTATTAATGCTTCTTTGAACAACGCAGAGATTGCCTTATTGCTGAGCAAGCTGCGCAAGTATCGCAAAGCTCTTGGCTATTCTCTTGATGACATTTCAGGTATATCACCGGACCTGTGCATGCATAGGATTCATCTGGAGTACGAGTCAAATGCTTCAATTGAGCATCAGAGGAGGCTGAATCCAAACCTGAAAGAAGTGGTTAAGAAAGAGGTCATGAAACTCTTGGATGCAGGGGTTATCTATGCCATCTCGAACAGTTCTTAGGTCAGTCCAGTGCACGTTGTTCCTAAGAAGGGAGGGATAACTGTGGTGAAGAATGAGAAGGATAAGATGATTCCTACAAGGACTATCACTGGGCATCGAATGTGCATTGACTACATGAAGTTGAATGCATCCATAAGGAAATATCACTTCCCATTGCCATTCATTGACCAGATGTTGGAGATGTTAGTTAGTCATCCCTACTACTGTTTTCTCGATGGGTATTCAGGTTTCTTCCAGATTCCAATACATCCAGATGACCAAGGGAATACGACTTTTACATGTCCTTATGGCACGTTCGCATATAGGAGAATGCCATTTTGATTGTGTAATGCCCCAGCCACCTTTCAGAGATGCATGATGTCTATCTTCACAGACATGATTGAGGATTTTATGGAGGTATTCATGGATGATTTTTCGGTGTGCGGATCATCATTCAAGGACTGTTTGACTAATATGTGCAAGGTGCTACAGAGGTGTGAAGAGAAACACTTGGTCCTTAATTGGGAAAAGTGTCACTTTATGGTTCAGGATGGCATCGTGCTTGGGCACAAGGTTTATGAAGTTGGGATCGAAGTTGACAAAGCCAAAATTCAGGTCATGACAAGCCTCCAACCACCGAATTTTGTGAAGGATATTCGTAGCTTCCTTGGTCATGCTGGGTTTTACAGAAGGTTCATCAAGGACTTCTCCAAGCTAGCCCGCCCACTCACCGCCCTATTATGCAAGGAGATCAAATTCGATTTCACACCTCAGTGTCTTGCAGCCTTTGAGGAGGTTAAAAAGGCTTTGGTGAGTGCTCCTATTGTGCAACCTCCTGATTGGACTTTGCCTTTTGAGATCATTTGCGACGCTAGTGATTTTGCTGTTGGATCAGTTCTGGGTCAGAGGAAGGATAGGAAGATGCACGTTATCTACTATGCCAACAGGACATTGGATGATGCTTAGAGAAATTACAACACCATAGAGAAGGAACTACTTGCAGTTGTATTCTCCATCATTTAAATGGGTTTTGCCGAAACTCTGCAATTCCCACAAATTGCAGGTTTTGGTATCGATCGACACTCCCCTAGTGTCGGTCGATACCCTGCAATTTCCAGACATTTTTTTACTGTTGAACACCTTGGTGTTTCTGAAGAGTATCTAGTCGCTGCAGTTGATTCTGATCAACCATGGTACGCCGATATTGCCAACTACCTCGCTGCCGATGAAGAGCCAAATCATCTCAAGAAATATGACAAGAAGAAGTTTTTGCGTGACATAAGGCGATTCTTTTGGGATGAACCTTACCTGTACAAGCATTGTTCAAATGGTATCTACAGGAGATGCATTGCTGAATCAGAGATACCTAATGTTTTGTTTCATTGTCATGGATCTGAGGATGCTAGACACTTTGCTACTTTCAAGATAGTGTCCAAGGTTCTTCAAGCAGACTTCTGGTGGCCTACTATGTTTAAGGATGCTCATGCCTTCGTTTTGCAATGCTATGTGTGTCAGAGGAGAGGGAAGATCAGTAAGAAACACGAGATGCCACAGAACTTCATCCTTGAGGTTGAGATTTTTGATTGTTGGGGCATCGATTTTATGGGTCCTTTTCCTTCGTCATATAAAAACAAGTACATCTTGGTTGCTGTGGACTATGTATCTAAGTGGGTGGAAGCAATTGCTAGTCACACCAACGATTCTTCAGTGGTCCTTAAGCTGTTCAAGAGTATCATTTTCCCTCGATTTGGAGTACCTCGGATTGTTATAAGTGATGGTGGCTCTCACTTCATTAACAAGGTCTTCGACGAGATGCTGAAGAAGCATGGTGTGAATCATCGTGTGGCTACTCCTTATCATCTTAAGACTAGTGGGCAAGTTGAGGTTTCCAACAGGCAGATCAAGGAGATTCTGGAAACAATTGTAGGTACTACTAGGAAGGATTGGTCTGCAAGGCTGGATGATGCACTGTGGGCTTACATGACCGCTTTCAAGACACCACTTGGGACTACACCGTTTCACTTGCTATATGGGAAAGCGTGTCACCTTCCGGTAAAAATCGAGCATAAGGCAACCTGGGCTACAACGATGATGAATTTCGACATAAAGTCTGCTGCTGAGAAGCGATTGATTCAGCTAAATGAGCTGGATGAGATTAGGCATCATGCCTATGAAAACTCAAAGCTGTACAAGGAGAGGAACAAGGCGTATCACGACAAAAAGATCCTCTCCAGACACTTTGAACCCAATGACCAGGTACTTCTGTATAACTCTTGTTTGCATTTGTTTCCTGGTAAATTGCGTTCTCGTTGGTCATGTCCTTTCACATTCAAGGAAGTTAGACCACATGGTGCAATTGTGCTGACTAATCCTTCAGGCGAAGAGTTCACTGTCAATTGTGCTGACACTTTGAACCCAATGACCAGGTACTTCTGTATAACTCCCGTTTGCATTTGTTTCCTGGCAAATTACGTTCCGGTGGAAATCGAGCATAAGACAACCTGGGCTACAACGATGATGAATTTCGACATAAAGTCTGCTGCTGAGAAGCGATTGATTCAGCTAAATGAGCTGGATGAGATTAGGCATCATGCCTATGAAAACTCAAAGCTGTACAAGGAGAGGACAAAGGCGTATCACGACAAAAAGATCTTCTCCAGACACTTTGAACCCAATGACCAGGTACTTCTGTATAACTCTCGTTTGCATTTGTTTCCTGGTAAATTGCGTTCTCGTTGGCCATGTCTTTTCACATTCAAGGAAGTTAGACCACATGGTGCAATTGTGCTGACGAATCCTTCAGGCGAAGAGTTCACTGTCAATGGACAAAGGGTGAAACACTATTGGAGGAGAGCCGAGATTCCAGAAGGACACATAATGCCCCTGGATGATGCACCTACTGCCTGAACGGCGGCACAGTCAAGCTAATGACGTTAAACGAACGCTTGGTGGGAAGCAACCCACTTGTGAGTCTGTATATAAGTCTTTTTTTTTTCGTTTTTGTGTCTTGTGTCTTTGGTGGATCAGGTTAAATGAGGAGAAACAGAACTTGCATCGACCAAATCGCCCTGGTATCGATCGATACTCCCAGTGTATCGATCGATACCCTACGCACAGGTAAGTTCCTTTTTAAAACCCTCGGATTTTCTCTCTTCTCCACAGTCTCCATCGACCGATACCTAGCAAACCCCATTCCAAATTCACCAAATCTTCGTTTCTTCACGGATTTGAGTGATTCCGGTGCCTAACCTTGTTGGATTTTCGTGCTCTATCTCTTTCTATCATCTATTCATCCGATCTACAAGGTATGACACACTAATTCCTCTCTTTCCATCACAATCACACAAGGTTTTATTTTCATAATTTTTGGCTCTTATCACTCGTTTTAGTGGGCAATGCTTGTTAGATAAGTGATTAGAACAGATTTTCGAAGCCCCCCTTGTGCTAGTTTGTTGGAATTTTGGAAGTTTTGGGAAATTTGAGAATCTGGTTCAAAAATCGCCAGGGTATCGATCGATACCCTACGGGCAGTGATGTAATTTTGAGTAATTTGTTGCTGGTTGTTGCTGTGTTGTTGGATTTGGTGCTTATTATGTGTTTGTTGTGTTCTTTGTCTTTGATTGCAGATGTATACTAGAAAGAGAACACGAACGGATGGTGCATCAAGCTCAAACCCACCACCAAAGGAATTCCACTTGTTTCAACGTGTCAAAATCTGGGATGGTTTACATTGGCGGAAAGGTGTAGTGAACGGTAACCTCGGCAACGACCACTACAGAGTGAGGATTGATGGAGCGTCTGCATACTTCCTTGCGCGACATCCCTCCACCACCAGAGGCACCACCAGCACAACCACCCGCTGCCCCTGCTGACCCTGTGGATCCTGCTACCACATGTCGCGCTCCTTGGCATAAGAGGAACGAGAAAGCCATGATTCCTAGCAACAGATAGGGAGATCTATGAGAGTACATACTGCCTATACAGGCCCATATCTGAAGACTGGGATGATTATGACACGTTGCACTACAACGGGTGGCTAGGCATTGATGTGGAACCCACTCGGTTCGTTGATGGAGTCACGATGCGTCGTTTGGGTCTCGACGGTGAGCTCCAATGTCTGCTTGGGAGGATTGGTCTGGGCACTATCGCCACACAGCAGTACGACCTATTCCCAGACTTGGTTCGTCAGTTCATGCAGACAGTTCACGTCTACTACAAGGACGATGTTCTCAGGGACGCACAGGAGGGTACCTTGACCTTCATGATTCGCGGATTGAGGTACCGGTTGCCACTCCCTGATCTTTGTGACATCTATGGCTTTCAGAGAGCCTTTAGTAGAGTCGCTTTACCTGTTTCACACCCTGACGTGCAGACTTTCTGGGCACACTTTAGAACTGGTGCTTATCACTCTCGGACATCCACTCAGATGGATGTGCGCCACCAAGTCCTGCGTTGCTTGGTTAGGATTTTGATTAACACCTCTCTGTGCAAGATGGAGCCAAACAAGATGAGAGTGTCTGAGCTTCTAGTGCTTGCCATGGCTATTAGGGACATCATTCCAAGCGAGGATTACGAGTGGCCTGAGCTTACAGAGGTTAACCTGGGGGCTGTCTTTGCACATCACTTGGTCTCCTTGAAGACCAAGACTTTTGTAGGCAAGAATACGAGGGGTACAGCTAGGAAGACCGAGTCTGTTGGGAGTCTTCTCACCCCTATCTTCCAGCACTTTGGGATCAGTACTGCGAGCTGCTCCATCTCCACTACAGGCGTTCTCATGGATGAGCAGCAATTGCAGAACCTGGGGTGGCTGAAGCCTCAGCGATGTTGGTTTTTTTCTACCGTAGATGGAGATTTTCTGGTTCAGCTCCCCTACAGAGGGCTGACAGACATTGGTGACACTCCACAGCTGATGCGTTTTGAGCATACTGAGGTTCTGTTGATAGATGCGCCTGTTACTCGACGTCGAGCACCAGTTGCTAGAGCACTTGCTGCTGCTGAGGATGAGCCAGTACCTGACCTTGATGGAGGTCGATCTCGACGAGCACGCCATCCTGCATCTTCTATGAGTACTTTTCCTCCACCACCTGCGATTCTCATGGAGACAGATGCCTTTCAGAGGTATGTGGTGGAGAGTCTCCAGAGCATTTGGAACCGTATTTCTCGTTGTGGCTGCATTCATCCTCCTAGTCCACGATCACCACCTGTTGGACCGTCTCACACCGCTGGAGATGATATTCTGATGAGGATTAGTCCTCTTTTCTATCTGGTTCATTTTTCTTTTTCTTTTTCTTTTGAACTTTTGAGTCTGTTTTGTCAGCTTCTTTTGATTTTGAACTTTGTTGGATTATGCATTATGATATCTTGTTGCTTTTAACCTGTGTTTGGGTGATCTAACAGTGCTCACCATGTCACATTCGGACCCCTTGGTCAAAACTTGAGAGCAATATTTTGTCACTTGTCGTTGAGAAGAGTTCATTGTATCGACTTACGCCTGGTATCGATCGATATCAGGCTGTGTGTCGGTCGATACCCTTGTACCAGATCGTTAACTTCTTCTTCTTCACCATTCCACTCAGTTCTCTTGATTTCTCTTACCGCCGTTGGACTAGATAACACTGGGAACAGTATTGTTCAAGTCTGGGGGAGGTAGTTGCTGTTATTGTGTTTGTTTTTCTTAGAGTCAGTCATTTTTGAGTCAGTTCGTCGTTTTATTGAGTCAAAACCTGTTGGAGACTTGGTTCTTTTTCTTGACTCTATTGTTCTGACCTTGCTTTTAAGTGACCATTGTTATAGAATCAGTTTTAGGTCAACTAATGAAAAATCCAAAGGCTGACCAGTTAACTAGAAGACACCCATGTTTCCAGCAAAGTTCTTTAAAGCATGAGCCAAATTTTTGCACTTCATCGATGTGATTTATGTCCATATAGCTTGATTCCTCATTCGTATCTGACAAAGGAACCCACGTGTTTAAAGTGATGGTATTTCTCTCCCCTGTTACAAGTTAATAAATAAGATGCATTAAAAGAGAAATGATTTTCTTCTTAGTAGAGGGTTAGGAAAATTTCCAGCGATCCCATTATTCTACTTCAGAGGGAACGATCACACAAAGGTGGAAGCGAGGTTAGGAAAATTTTCTGTGATACCATTATTCGCCTACACCTTTGATTACTTTTGAAGGAAGAACCGGTGATTCGGTGGCAAACACCATCAATACTCGTGTTACCTTTAATAAGCATATGCGAGAAAGAACATAATAAGAAATAAGTCTGGGGGAGAGAAAATAATACCAGAAAGTGTGAAAATGGATGGTTCCTTGTCATGATATTGTATTGGAAAGAATCTAGAAGGTTCTTGGTATTAATCACAGCAATGAAACTGGCGATGATGAGCTTAATTGAACGATGCTGCGAAATAATGTGTGTAGTCTGGGGAAGCTGCGAATGTCTACGGAGAAGTACATGGTGGTTAGATTTGAACCTGGTTATGTGATATGTGGAGCACTAAGGAAAAGGGTCAATGCAATGTTTCAAGAACAGGTGAGTCTCCGTGTTTTCAAACCTCTTTCTCTGATTTAGTTTTCTGTTTTGCTTGAGGACAAGCAAAGGCTAAGTCTGGGGGAGTTGATATATCATGGTTTTTACCCGTTTTAGGCCATGATATAAGTCCTTTTTATAGAGTCTTTCTAGTATTTTGGAGTCTTTTAGAGTCTTTTCAGGTTTTAAGTACGTTTGGAGCATAATTGGAGATATTGAAGCATTTTGGAGCTTTTTGAAGCCAAGCAGAGATCATGTAGCTGAGACACCGATTTGATGCCTAAGTATCGATCGATACACTTATGGTATCGATCGATACCCGTCGAAGAGACAGAAGGATCGCGACTTTTCTGAAGATTTGAGAAACTGCAAATTACCCCAGAAGACTTTATTATTTACAAGAAACACCAGAACGTGACTTAGGTTATTTATTAGGTTTTTCAGCCACTTTTCTGAGCTATGCTTTATTTTACTTTGGTTTTGTAGAGAGCTTTTGGAGGGAGACAAGTCTGAAACTCTGTTCGTCTGAGAGAATATTTTGAACCCTTGTTTTACTCTCTTCTTTATTATTTATTCAAAGATTTATTCAGTCATGTTTATTGTTTCAAACTCCATGTCTGAGTAGATCTCCTGTTAGGTTTAGGGTTCTCATAAAGGATTTCTTTGAATGCTAGGTTGATTTGTTGATTAGGGTTCATAATCTGAATTAGTTATTTGCCTTAGGTTGTTCTCAAAGCTAATTCTAGATTGATCACCTGGAACTTAGAATTTAGGTTAATCGATTAGGTACGACATTGCAATTGAGAAACCTGATAGAACTTAGGGTGATCAAAATAACTATTCGCAAAGAGATTTGGTTTAGTTGTTTTGTGAACAAATCAAACTTGAACTAAAAGCTGGTTTAGACTTTAGGATTCGCAAAGAGATTTGGAATTCTAGGATTTAGACTTGGATAATTCTCGCAACGACATTTGGTTAATTATACTTTAGTGATTTGAGTTCAAGAACCGTGCGTAACCTGAACCCTGATTTGTTAGTTTATCTGCATTCATTGATTTCCTGATAAATACCCTGAACCTATCTTTCTCCCAATCGAATCACAACTTGTTTAATTTACGTATTTGCTTTCAATTCCATTGATCACTTAGCTTAATTTTCATATATACAATTTACTATGTGATTTCTTGAGTCTATGTGGATTCGACCCCTAAGTATTACAATCGACAAAGCTTTAGTACTTTTAGGGTATTAATTTGAGCTTATCATCTACTTTGTGCTTTCTTTTGTTTAGGTTTTTGTTTTACTTTTCTTAAGCTTTTGTTCTTACTTTAGAGATTGGTGAAGAGGTTTTCTCCGGACTCAGTTCCTAAAATTGAAGAGCCCATTTATCAATCTCCAGTTTTTAATCTAACCATGTATTTACATTCAATCATGTTCAAGTAGTTTCATCGTTGGGTAAAAGGGGATTGTCGATGTTGATTCATATGCTTGATAGGGATTTCATGAAGTAAACTTAACCGAATTCTAGAACTATTTCCTATAGGTTGTTGTTAATGCATGGATCTAGCGTCATGAACTAGAGAACTGATCCTAGGTGTATCGAGACCCACGAAAGTGTTGAATCATGATCACTGGAACCATTAATTTATAGGAGCGTGTCGCGCTATAAGATACGAAAGTATACTT
The DNA here is from genome assembly GCA_030161315.1 of Eutrema japonicum. Classification (NCBI taxonomy): domain Eukaryota; kingdom Viridiplantae; phylum Streptophyta; class Magnoliopsida; order Brassicales; family Brassicaceae; genus Eutrema; species Eutrema japonicum. The sequence continues at coordinate 38,019,751 of BSQW01000011.1, forward strand.
ATAGAGTGCTGTGAATGTATATGACCAGCTTGTGTCATCAGAGGTTTCTACGCGGCCATAGTCGAAAGCTACTGGTCGAGTATCTAAACTCTAAGTGTATTGTGATACGAAAGTATTCCTTGCATATTTTTATGTCCCAGTTCGTGGAGTTTACTAGAATCGATGTTACTAGGTTTTTTTTACCGTGACTGAATAAAGCATCCCTCGGAGATATCCCTGTCGACCCAACACCGTTTTATTATAGTCTTACAACCGGATTTTCTCTTTAAATTTCATAGCCATCGATTTTCAATTCTAGGTTTAAGCAAATTTACTTTTTTCATACTTTACAATTTATGTCACAAAAACCTATAAAAACTCTTTTAGTCTTAGACTTCCTTGCTAATCTTCTATCTAAGGTCTTGCAAAACAGCATTCCCTCCCTATGAATCGATACCTAAAGTCCTACAACGCACATCTGTGCACTTGCAGACGTTAGGGTTATGAATTAAAAACCTGACGCTAGGAGTAACCTTGCATATACGCATCAAGGTTTTGGCGCCGTTGCCGGGGAGGCAATCACTCCTTGTTCTGCCACACCTTAGAGGTTAGTAAATCGACTCTAAGACCACTTTTTATTTTTAATTTTTTGTTTTTTTTTCTTTGTTTCAGGACTTTGAAACATGAACTCGACTCTGGAGCGATATTGCTACTAAGAGTAGGGTTTCTGCGACACCTATGAGGCTCACTACTCTCATGGTTCACATTACCACTGGGACTCATTCTACATGGATCGGAAACCAGCCCTGACCAGCTACTATAGAGGACGCTATGATGCTCTTTACTACCGAGACGAGCCTTATACGTCTCCTTTTGTCAACTCTCGACCACGTCCCTACTGTCTTCCTCACCAAATTATGAACCAGCATGAAGACAACTCGGAGATAACTCTTCCCTTGGAGCGACTCAATATTTTGCACAACCAGTATCTTGACTACCAAGTTGTGTCCGAAGCCGCTTTACATAAGAAGATAGATGATATCTCAACCGACCTCCACAAAACATTTGATGGTCTCGGCCGACTTGCTTGTTACCGCAGTATATCTAAGAGTCTGATCTTTAAGGATCTTGACATGGCTAGCGACACCATCGAATTTTCTATGGATTGAGACCATCGAGGTGTAGGTGGACGGAGCTTTGGTTCGGCTTCATGGCATGAAGGCGCGACCAACCGTGGACTAGCCATGGCCGGAGAGTATGTGATCGCGGCGAAGTGGAGAGTACCCGGGGGTGGAGACGTCACGACCATGGCGGAGTGAGGAACGGCCGCGGGCAGAGAAGTGGCGACCGCGGTGGAGATATTTCCTTGAGGACTGTTTTTTTCGTCTTCCTTCTCGCCTTGGGTGGTTTCTTCTAAGGAATGGTGACCTTCTACTTCTTCTTCTACAGGTGTTTCAACCAGGGAGTCATGCGGCTTATCTTCTTCCTCTAAAATGAGGCAATGAGAGACATTGGTTTCCTTCTCATGTTCCTTGGAAACCTTCTCCAAGCAATTTTCGGTTGTCTTTTGAGCTTCAGAAAGGTAACTCATCATGGCATCAGTTTCTCTAGCCTTGTATTCGAGTATGCTGAAGCGAGATTCAATATCATGGAGTTCATCATGAGTCCTTTCTATATACCAAGTAGCAAATTTGCTAGTCTCCTTGATTTCTTGCTTTGACTCGCGAATCTCCATTGAAGTTTGGATGACATCGTATTTCTGCTTTGCTTGTTCCTCCTCCATGATTTTCGTCATCTCTTTTATGACTGCTGCGTCTTTAAGAGTCTGCTCTTCAAGGATATTGACATGGTTAGTGAGACCATCAAATGCACGGAACGCGACCATCGAAAATGTAAAACTTGGTCTACCTGCCTTTCACCGCGGGCACACCTTCTCTGCACGCGGCCAACCCCTGCTCGCCCCTCTTTGGACCTCATGTGTTCCGATCATCCTCATTCGAGCAAGCTGCATTCTTCATAGATACACAAGCTTCATACGAGCCCTCAAGCAACTTGGAATCAGATTCTTATACACCTTGCAAGGTGATCCAAGCTCATGACGAAGCTACATCCTCTTCTTCACGCTCATGATGAAGCTACATGCCTTATATCTATTCTTACCACTGTTTTGACACCACAGAATCTTACTGTGAGTCTTATTCGGCTTTTGAACCAATGCCTCCTGCAAGTCCAGTACCCGAGAAGCCAAAGACACAAAGCATCTCCCGAGAAAGATTGATCGAATTTAACAACTTTGTGAATTCGATCCTGATGTTCATACCTTTCCCGGACGTGTGGGAAATAGATTATCTACAAGCCTTCTTCTGCTACAGTAAAGAGAGTAGAGAAGATATTTGTACATACTTCATGAGAGCAATGCATTCATCTACACCATATGGTACGTCTTATGCTATTCGTCTATTTCATCTCGAGAAATACAAAGGATACCCGAACAAGATTAGTCGGGAAAAGTTAGAGGAATTCAACCGCGTGGTTCGAGATCTACCTAGAGGAACCAAATTTGCTAGAGCTTGCATGGACCACATGATTGGTCACGTCTTTTGTGAAAGCAAGGAGTCCATCATGGAGATAGAAGATCTCTTCGACAATGCTATGAAATGAAGACCGGTTCGAACTCTTCACAAGATTCAAGAACAAGGTCAGTTTTTCATCTCTTGCATCGTCCATGGAGTCGAGTTAAAGACATTCTTTGTGACTCCGAAGCCTGCCTTAGCATCATCTAACCATCAATCGCCAAATGCCTCTGTATTAAGCACATGCACCGTACCCGAACGAAAATCAGCATGGCTGATGACACTTGTGCCACACCAAAGGGGATCACCTATGACATGCATGTAAGGATTGGAGATTGCATAGCTCCCATCAATTTCTACATTGTCAAGTCGACGAAAGGTTATTCTACACCGGTAATCCTAGGATAGCCCTTCTTGTCAACCTTAGGAGCCATTATGGATTGGCCAAATCGACGTGTGTCTTTTGCTAACATCGACAAGGATGTGTTCTAAACTGATGTCCCGCTCAAGAAAGAAAGACATCTCAAGCAAAAGGATCCCGATCCCGACTCACTATGGAGCGATGATACACATGACGAGGAGACCGAAAGAAGATCGAAGAAAACTTGTCAAAAGACAATGTCCTTCTACGACTAAACTAATCTCGCTACCAACGTCGAGCTAAACGACTTTAAACAAAAGCGCTCAATGGGAGGCAACCCATTTTAGGTATGATTTCTTTTTAGTTTTTTTTCTCTTTTTCTATTAACGTTTTTTTTTCTTAGTTTCAACTTTTAAAATTTAAAAAACCCAAAAAATCATAAAAAACAAAAAAAAAAACAAAAAGATGGAGACACGGTTCGAAACTGCTCGGTCCAAAACGAACCGCGATGAAAGACTTTACCACAAAAGAGGCCCGGCCGTGGGTGCAACACCCCGAGCCGCGGCGAGCTTCCCATACGATGTGGTCGTGGTCAACCGACACACGGTGAAGCTCCCTTTGGCTGCGGTAATGCACCTTTGACCCGCGGCCAACTCCCTGTCATTCCCGGTCAATTTTCTTTTATCTGCGATTGATCCCAATCACCCCCAATCACCACAACACCTATTTCCATCCCCCATCCACCACCATTCACTTTCCACATCCATTCCCCAACACATCCATGTAAGTTTTCTTTTTCCTTAAATTTTTTCAATTATTACATACATATATTTTTCTTGCTTTACTCAATTTATTTCAAACTGGGGACAGTTTGATTTAAGTCTGGGGGAGGATTTCATCCCTTACTAACCACATTTTCTTACATGAGTCTTTGTATTTTGCATTTTTCGAGCTTTTTAAAAACAATTTCAAGTTTTTCAATAAAGTAGGAATACGTTTTGAGAGAATGATTTAAGAAATCCATGAAGATAACTCACCAGTGTGCTTCTATGCTATTTCCTAGTAACATACTCTTTCGTAATTTGGTTCATGACTAGGCGGTAGCTAAAGTTTCTGTTAATGCAAAATCCCTAGAGGAATTTAGACCGTAGAAATTCTTTAGGATGGAATATACTAGCTTTATAATACTTGGACTTTAACTTGATTTAATTTTCTCATCAAAGGTTTAGGAAAAAATAACGAATTATACATTCAAGATGTTCTTTTACCTTTTACGACTCTTGGTCGTACCTGAATGGCCAGCTCCTCTTTAGGTGGTACCTCACCCGAACCTTAACCATTTTTAAAACCTCATGCATTCTTTCTTTATCTCTAATGTGCAGATATGTGCAAAAACGCCAGATAGGGAGGAACGATACATTTTTTGGTAACTAAAAACGAATACTATATGCGATCGGTGGAGGAAAATTCAACAAAGACGAGAGTTTGATTCTACCTTGGATAAACTCAAAATCATGGTAAATTTTCGTGCCCCTAAGACTCTATCTCAATTGCTTTTTCACCTTTCAAAAAAAAAGAAAAAAAATTGATAATTCTCAAAAGGGAAAGGAAACAAGAGCATAAAGAGAGTCTAGGTTGGTCGAAATTCTTATAAGGCATCCATGGTTCGTTTGTGAGAAGTATGTCATTTCAAGCCCACATAAAATTCTAAGTCAGAGGGAATGATATAAAACTTTTGTTTTTGGAAAAATGAGTATGTGCAACATTTGTACGCAAGAAGAAGTGATTGGAAGTTGTGGTTCTCAATAGGTTCTTCCTCTCTTGCTGTTTTACATAATATCTCGCACCCTCCGGTGAAATTACGGTAACCCGAAACACTTTTAACCTCACCTCTAAATGCCTTTAATACCTAGCCTCAATTGTCTTTTTATTCTTGTGATGAGAATTTCAATTTTGCACTTAATGAATTTAGAGAGCTAGTTGACCTGAATTTTGTATTTTGAAAGTTTAGATTTCGTATGCCGAACACCGTGGACTAGTGTTACAGAAACTTCTGGTGAGAATTTTCTAGGCTGGATTGCGATTGATGTAGTTCGATAGTTATGGTTTAGAAGGACGGTGTCCGAGATTTCGAGTTTCCTATTTTATGTCTAAGTCTGGGGGAGTTGATAACACCGCATTTTTACCTGTTATACTATCTATTTTAGAACACTTTAATAAGTGTTTCGTCTGCTTTTATATGTTTTTCACAATTTTCGCATATTTGTAGTTTCAAAACTGTTTTCAGGTTACTTAAGCAAAAGCATTGCAAATTGGAGAAAAACCAGATTTTTGGCTCAGAGTCAAACCGTCAGAAGTTGAAGTGCCAAGGAGGTTCTTCTCACCGTTTGATGCAGCCCAATTTTGGGGATATTCAAGAAGGACCAGCTACCTTTCCATTCTAACTTATTTGAGGACGTACGATCGAACGGTTGAATCAAAAGATACATCAAGATCAAGAGGTTCCATCCGGCCACTCCCAGAAACTCTCCACACGCGGCCAAGAGGCAGTGTACCGCAGGTAGAAACTCTCCAGCCGCGGCCAAGGAGTATTTCGACACGGCCAGAATCCATGGATCCGCGGCCAGAGTCCATGGATCCGTGGCCAGAGTCCATGGATCCGCGGCCACCATATGTTTGGTCCAGAAAGCCCAATTGCAAAGCCCGTTCAAAAACTCGTCAACTCAAAACCCTAATGACCGACGAAAGCAAGAGAGAAGACCTATAAATATGTGTTTTAGAGACCTATTTTTGTGTGCTTGCTTTTACACCATTTTTAGTTTAGTTTTTGCATTAATTTTCTTAAGATTTTGTTCTTTACTTTCGAGATTGGTGAAGAGGTTTTCTCCGGACATCGTTCTTAAAATTGAGAAGCTCATACATCAATCTTATGCTTTTAATTTAATCAGGCCTTTAATTTCAATTATGTTCGAGTTTTTTTATCGTTGGATTTAAAGGGATTATCAAAGGGATATTCTATGTTCGATAAGGATTTCACAAGGTAAAACCCTAGCCGATTTCTAGAACTCTTTTTTATAGATCGTTGTTAATGCATGAATATGGCGTCATGAATTAGAGGCTGATTTCTAGGTGTTATAAGAACCACCAAAAGTGCTGAATATAACCACCCGAATCGTTCATCTATAAGAGCGTGTTGCATCATAAGATACAAAAGTATACTTATGGAGTGCCGTGAATGTTCAAAAAACAGCTCGAACATCATGACTTTCTGCGCGAGCGGAGACGAAAGCTACCGATCGAGTATATAATTTATTGGTGCGTAGGATGTACAAAAGTAGGCTACACTATTTATTATGTTCAGTTCGTGGAGTTACTAGAATCAATTGTTACTAAGAGCTTAGGTATCATGATTGAATCAAATATCCCCTAAGATATCCCTGTCAACCCAACATCGTTTTATTATAGTTTACAAATCGTTTTCTCTTTTAGTTTATTCCATCGATTTTCATAGTTCAATTTACAAGCAATTTTCAGTTTTTGGTTCTTTACAATTTTCGATACTAAAACTCTATAAAACCTTATTTTCGTTCTAGATTTCCTTGCTAATTCTCTGTCTAAGGTCTCACAGAAAAGCATTCCCTCCATGTATATCGATACCTTAAATACTACAACGCACATATGTGCATTTGCAGAATTTTAGGTTTATAAATTTAAAACCTAGAGTTTGGATTACAAATCCGACCGCATCAGCGATGTGGAATATGAGGTTGGGACTTGGGTTTATTTGAAGTTGCATCCCTATCGCCAACAAACTGTGCGGCCAGAAGAATATTTACTAAAGCTCTTTGCCAAGTATTATGGGCCTTTTTAGGAAACTTGTTGGAAAAGTAGCATATCGTTTGGAGTTGCCGTTAGAGGCTAAGATACGTCATGTTTTCCATTTTTCTCAGTTAAAGGTAGTGTTAGGACAACATCATCATGTTTTTTCTTTGTCTCTAACGTGTTCTAACATCGCTGATGTGGTTGATTGAGCCTGCATATATATTGTGCACTCAATACAATATTGTTGGTGGTTTAGAAGTCTTGGTTCAGTGGCTGAGGTACCGGAACATGAAAACTCATGGTTGCTTCTTGCAGAATTTCGTATGCAGTATCTACACTATAAGCTTGGGGACAAGCATAGTTTCAAAGCATGGCAAGTGGCATTGATAGTCCCGATCATGTGTATTTCCGGAAAAAGAAAGGAAGATAAGAGGCAGGGGAAATCGTTGGTGCTTTCCTGGCAGCGACATTGGAATAAGATGAGCTGGTAGCTGAGAAAGTATCCTTCTCATGTAGAGTCTTTGCGATATAAGAATTATTGCAGACTTTAAATACAATTGTTGCTATATTTTTCTTTTTTATGATTTGATGTGACAGGATTTCCCTGTATCTATCTACTTATGTATTTCACAATCCGATTATCTTAATTTCGGTTCAATAATTTTGTTGGTTTTCTGGTCAAATGTTAGACCATGGTTAAAGTCACGTTTTATGTACCATCTTTGTCATTTTCTGAATGGTAATCAAAGAAATATTCTCCTTTACCTTTCTCTTCTTCTTCTCTCTCGTACGATATCGTCATCTTTCCCAGGAAAACTTGTTATTTGAAGGTGATTTCTCTTTCTTAAATCATCTTCCAAGCTTCATTCTACATTTCTTAGGACTTACGGTGAGTCCCTAGATTAGATTTATCGATTGATTTCTAAAACCTGCTTCATTGGTATCAGAGCTTTGCTTAGATTTCTGGAACAACAAACATGGTGGAAACAAGGCAGCGGAGAAACAAGCATTGGAGCAGGCGGAGGAGCTTCGCCTCCTACCTAAAAAGAAACTAGAAGATCAACAAATCGTGGAAGCTACAAAAGTACAATTTCACTACTGAGGTTAGAACGTTTCCTCTGGATTGTTGTGATTTTGTCTTGGGAGTGCAATGGTTGTCTACTCTTGCTCCCATCCTATGGGATTTCCTAAATCTCATAATGGAATTCAACCTAAGAGGGGTAAAGTATGTGTTAAGAGGTGTTACAAAGAACGGGTGTAAAGTCATAAAAGGTTGCAGTATTTGTCCTTGGAAAGCGGTAAGATGTTTTGTCCTTTTCGTAAATGCAAGAATACGAGATATATTCTTATTGAGACGGTGTGGAAACATTTACTAAATAGATGGTTTATGCCACAATATTATGTTTGGTATCAACATGGAGAGGGTTTTGAAAGGAATCAAGTAGCTAGTAGTAGTAATTATCAAGGTCATGTAGATTTTGATGAATAAAATTATCAGGATAGTTATCATCATGGTCAACATCAATTTGATCAGGGTCAAGATCATGATAGGATGCATGTCATGGTTACGGATGCATTTCATGAAACAAATGTTGATTATAATGTTGAGGAACCCAACGTAGATGCGAAATGATTTTATGATATGCTAAACGCTGCAAATCAGCCACTTTACGATGGATGTAGAGAAGATCAGTCTGAATTATCATTAATAGATAGGATGATGACAATTAAAATTGATCATAACTTAGCCGAGCTTGTAAGCTTGAAGCAGGGTAATGACCCCGTAGATATCTATATAGAGAAGTTTGAGGATATGTGGACAAGGATCACTATGCCGGCAAGTCACACCAGTATATTCCTGTTTAATATGAGTACATATTTGGCTTACCACACTAGGCAATTTGAAGTTACGACAGTGGATACGGCAGCTCGAATAGCTAAACTCCACGAGTCTTTGCTTCTTCACACGCCGATGAAGCAACACAAAGCTCCCTTTGGTCCTTTCCAGAAACAAAACAACCAGTTCCAAAAACGTAACATATATTCAACACCACTGCCTCCAACTCTAGACTCCAGCAAGCAAGAAACCTCCAAACCTCATTTTCCATCGCGACAGAACATGGAAATAGGACCAAGAAAATTCACCTACGAGGAAATGCATGAAAGAAGGTCCAAGGGGTTATGTATGTTCTGTGATGAGCAATACTCTCATGGTAACCACTTGAAGTATAAGAGATCAAATTTTTTTGTGATGGAGTGTGAAGATGATGATGATGACGACTCCTCTAATGGGGGAATTAGCAGGAGAGTTAACGTGTGAAGAAGCTACTGAGGAGGTTCAGGACAAATCACTTACAATTTCTGGTAATGCTTTGAATGGATCAACGACATTTAATTGTATAAGAGTTGTGGGGCAATATGGGAAAAAGAAGCTACACATTTTGACCGATCCAGGCAGCACTCACTATTTCGTTGACCTGTCTGTTGCTAAGGAGTGTTTGCCGGAAGAAATTAAACTGATGTCAGTGACTGCAGCTCTTGGGGACACTCTAATGACCAGGTACAAGTGTAGTGAATTCCCGTAGAAGCTACAAGGTTAGAACTTTGCCTCTGGATTGTTGTGATTTTGTCTTGGGAGTGCAATGGTTGTCTATTCTTGGTCCCATCCTACGGGATTTCCTAAATCTCATAATGGAATTCAACCTTAGAGGGGTAAAGTATGTGTTAAGAGGTGTTACAAAGAGCGGGTGTAAGATCATAAAAGGTAGCAGTCTTAACAAATTGATGATGCATGAACCTCAAATCGCACTACCTAAGGTCCGGGAGACACAGCAAGAAGACAGTCTCATTCCAACGGAAATTTACGATGGATTTAAATCGATATAATTGACCAACGAATTTGCATCGAAATTACGACAAAAAATGTGTTCGATGTAAAATCGTCGCAAATATTTGTCGTCGTAAGGTCGTCGTAAAATTACGACGATTTATACGACCATTTTACGACGATATAAAAATTCGTCGTAAATTCGAAGTAATTTTACATCGATATTACAACGAATATAATGTTTGCCTATTTCACAACGATATTACAACGAATATAATTTTTGTCTATGTACGATCTACGAAGATGGATGTATACGTAAAATGATTCGGAGGGAGCGTTGACGAAAGAATTCAAAGAGTGGCTTGAAATATTCATGTATCAGGCCGGAAATATGCAAACAACCCTGGAAAGCGGTAAGATGTTTTGTCCTTGTCGTAAATGCAAGAATACGAGATATATTCTTATTGAGATGGTGTGGAAACACTTACTAAATAGATGATTTATGCCGTAATATTATGTTTGATATCAACATGGAGAGGGTTTTGAAAGGAATTAAGCTGCTAGTAGTAGTAATTATCAAGGTCATGGAGATTTTGATGAATCAAATTATCAGGATAGTTATCATCATGGTCAACATCAATTTGATATGGGTCAAGATCATGATAGGATGCATACCATGGTTACTGATGCATTTCATGAAACAAATGTTAATAATAGTGTTGAGAAACTCAACGTAGATGCGAAACGATTTTATGATATGCTAGACGCTGCATATTAGCCACTGTAGGATGGATGTAGAGAATGTCAGTCTAAATTGTTGTTAGCATCTAGGATGATGACAATTAAAATTGATCATAACTTAGCTGAGGTTTGCATGGATGATTTGATTGATCTTATTAAAGAGTATTTTCCAGAGGATAATTTGGCTGTCGAAACATACTATGAGATACAGAAGTTGGTGTTTGGTGTTGAGTTGCCTTCTGAGATGATAGATGTATGTGTTGACAATTGTATGTTTTTTGGAAAGATGATTATAAGCTGCATGAATGTCGATTTTGCCAAAAACCGAGATTTAGGCCGCAAACTTATGGGTGTAGTAAGATAATGTACCAACGGATGTGGTATCTTCCTATAACTGATAGGTTGAAACTAATGAATCAATCTGAAAAGACAGCTGCATCGATGAGGTGGCATGCAGAAAATCACACACAGAAGGAGAAGTGACTCACGCGTCAGATGCAAAAGTTTGGAAACACTTTAACACGGTACACCCAGACCTTGCTAAATCTAAGCGAAATGTCTATCTTGGTCTTTGCACTGATGGATTTAGTCCATTCAATATGTCTGGTAGGCAATATTCTTTGAGGCCAGTTATTATAACGCCTTGTAAACTTTCCCAGATATGTGCATGCAAAGAGAATTTCTATTCTTGAATATTTTAATCCATGGTCCCAATCATCCAAATCGGTCCATTGATGTGTTTTTGCAGCCTCTCATACATGAGTTGAAACCGTTGTGGTATACATGAGTTCCTACATATGACTGTTCGAGGGAAATAAATTTTACGATGTGTGTGGTGCTTATGTGGACAATAAGCTACTTCCTTGCATATTGAATGCTATCAGGTTGGACGGCGAATGTGAGGTTATCTTATCCTTATTGCCTCGATCGGACATATGCGTTTCAACTTAAACATGGTCGAGAAACATGATGGTTTGATTGTCACCGCCGGTTTCTACCAATCAACCATCCATATCAAAGAAACAAGCGATTGTTTAGGAAGAACAAAATTGTGCGTGTCCCCCCATCGGTGTATCTGTCTTGGGAAGATCTTGAAGCGCAAATAGATCATTTTGGGGCACAAGAAACGGTGATTCGTGGGGAAAATTGGCACACTCATTCTAATATGCATGATGGATACGGGGTCAATCACAATTGGCACAAGAATATTATTTTTTGGGGAACTTCCTTACTGGAAAGATCATCTGATGAGACATAATCTAGATGTCATGCACATTGAGAAAAACATTTTTGATAACATAATGCATACATTGTTAAACGTGAAAGGAATAACCAAAGATAGCGGAAAGTCAATGTTGGACTTGCCCAATATTTGCAACGGAAATGAGTTGCATATAATGAGCAATGGAAAATCACCAGTCCATATATTTTGGTTGGGTGCAGAAGAAAATGCATCGTTGTTCAATTGGGTTTCATCTTACGTGAAGTTTCCTGATGGGTACGTAACTAATCTTGCTAAATTTGTTGAGAAAGGACAAAAGTTTTCAAGGATGAAGAGTTATGACTGCCACATGTTTATGCAACGATTACTTCCTTTCACATTTGCCGAACTCCTTCAAGGAAGCGGTAGAAACAAGCATTGGAGCAAGCGGAGGAGCTTTGCCTCTTGCATGAAAAGAAACTAAAAGATCAACAAATCCGAATCGACTCTCTCAAAGCAAGATTTAGCAAGCTCGAATCAACGATCTTCAACTATTCATCTCAGGGAGAATCAGAGCAACATCACGATCAAAACTAGGGATCAAGCTCACCACCTCCAGTTGGAGTCATGTATTGACACTATCAGAATGGTTACCGACGTGTGGATTTACCCTTTTACTAGGCTGCAAGAGTACATCATCACGTGTGGATCGAATCCACGGTGTGACGTTGTCTAATTTCTAACGATTCCTAAGTTGTGTCTAGACGTAAACTAATTTTGGGGGTTTTGTTTGTCACGATTGTAGCTAGAAAAATAAACTAAATTAAGCGATGAAATAAAACAGCAAGTAAGCTAATAAAATAATTAAAACGAGGTTGTAAGAAAATTAAACGAAACATTGGGCAAAATGTATTCTTTAGGGTTCATGGCCGATTTTTACTAAGACTTTGCTAGGATTTCTAAAGCGACCTTTTGTCGTCTTTGGATTCTTGAACTTGGAACACGGACACTCACTACAAGAAAACAGATGTATTTCCGACGGCAATTCCGACGGCAATAATTCCGTCGGAAATTTCCGACGACTTTCCGACGGATTTCCGACTAACTTCTCATCCGTCGGAAATCCGTCGGAAATATTAACCCGTCGGAAATCCGTCGGAAATTCTGACAGATTTCCAACGACAATAATCCGTCGGACACTTTTCGACAGATTTCCGACGACTTTTTGACGAATTCTGATGTTGCCGACATACTGCCGACGGATTTCCGACGACGTTCATCCGTCGGAAATTTCCGACGGATTTCCGACAGATGCCGACATGGTTGCCGACATGGTTGACGACATCGATAATATCTACTGTATATCCGTCGGAAATCCGTCGGAAAATGCACAAAATTTTCCTTATAAAAACGTTTCCACGCTTCATTTATAATCACAACAAAAAAAAATCTCTGTTATCTAATTCCTTACAAAAATGTCTTCTTCAAATCCTTATAATTATTTTCGATCATGGATGGACAAGCCTCATCAAATTCCGGAAACGGGCCTAGTTACGGAGGAATTCAAAAAAGGTCTACAGGAATTCATGGCATTTGCGGGTATGCAGAAGAAAGCAAAAAAAACCGGTAAAATCTATTGCCCTTGTACCAATTGTGGGAATCGTAGATTTATCGTGATAGATGAAGTATGGTCACACTTGTATTGTCATGGGTTTATGTCGGGTTACAAAATTTGGTATTATCATGGAGAAAATGATACAATGGTGGATAATTATGCTAGTACTAGTGAACATTATATTGGGGATAACACTAGCTTAGAAGAACCCGCAATGGAAGAATAAAGTACTGTAGGTCATGTTCAGATGGTGAACGATGCATTTCGTGAAAGTATACCATCGGTTGCTGAGTATGGATATAGGGGAGAAGAACCTAATTTAGAAGTTCGGAGATTCTTTGATATGTTAGACGCTGCTAAACATCCGTTATATGATGGGTGTAGAGGTGAACATTCCCCTTTATCAACTGCAACAAGGATGATGGGTATAAAGACGGATTTCAATTTGAGTGAGGAGTGCGTGGATGCAATCGCTGATTTTGTGAAAGAAATTTTGCCAGAAGATAATCTTGCACCGGCATCATACTATGAGATACATAAACTTGTTCAAGGTCTAGGATTGCCGTATCAGATGATAGATGTATGCATAGACAACTGTATGCTCTACTGGAGAGAGGACGCAGATCGTACGACATGTCGTTTTTGTCGCAAACCTCGGTATAAGGAAACAGGTGGAAGAGTGCCAGTGCCATATAAACGGATGTGGTATTTACCGTTAATAGAGAGATTGAAGATGTTATATCAGTCAGAGCGCACAGCAGGAGCAATGAGATGGCATGCAGAGCATACAACAGATGGACAAATCGCTCATCCGTCAGATGCAGGAGCATGGAAACATTCTCAATCCATTTATCCCAGCTTTGCGTTTGAGGCAAGGAACGTATACCTTGGATTATGTACCGATGGTTTCAGCCCTTTTGGGAAGCACGGCAGAAAATATTCTTTGTGGCCAGTAATTGTAACACCTTACAATTTGTCGCCATCTTTGTGCATGCGAAGGGAGTTCTTGTTCCTTAGCATTCTCGTTCCTGGACCAGAGCATCCGAAGAGATCACTTGATGTGTTTTTGCAACCATTGATTTATGAGTTGCGAATGTTATGGGACCAAGGTATTGAAGCGTTTGATGTTTCTTGTCACCAAAATTTCATCATGCGGTCGGTACTTTTGTGGACTATTAGCGATTTTCCAGCATATGACATGTTATCAGGATGGACAACGCAAGGAAGGTTATCGTGCCCGTACTCTCAAAATAACACTGATGCGTTCCAATTGAAGCACGGACGGAAAACGTCTTGGTTTGATTGTCATAGACGATACCTACCTAGCGATCATCCTTATCGTCGGAGCACCACATTGTTTAGGAAGAACCGGAAAGTATTTGACGGTCCTCCTCCTGAGTTAGATGGTGAGTATTTGTTGACTCAGTTTAGAGATTTTGGTGCAGAGAGGACCGTTGATTGTGGTGGTAACGGACATCATCCTGTTGATGGTTGTGGCAACGTTCATAATTGGCACAAGAGGAGCATTTTCTGGGATTTTCCTTATTGGAAGAACCATCTTTTGAGGCATAATCTGGATGTCATGCACATTGAGAAGAATTTTTTCGACAACATTATGAACACCGTTCTCAATGTCAAAGGGAAGACGAAGGACAATCTGAAGTCTAGATTGGACTTGCCAGACATTTGTTCTCGTAGAGCACTACATGTGACAGGGAACGGGAAGCCTCCAGTCCCGGCTTTTTGTTTCGATGAATCTTCAAAGGCCGAGTTTTTTTTCTGGATTACCGAAAGTGTTAGATTCCCGGACGGATACGCATCTAACCTTCGGAACTGCGTTGATCATGGAGAAGGGAAGTTTACTGGGATGAAGAGTCATGATTGTCATGTGGTGATGCAGCGCCTCCTTCCATTTGCCTTTGCATGTCTTCTACCACGTAATGTCCACGAAGCAATTGCAGGTACAATCATGAAATTATTTATTTACTACTTTATACAATATATACTTCATTATTTAATTATTCATTTGTTATCCATATATTGCAGGGATTGGTGCCTTTTTCCGAGATATATGTTCTCGCTCTCTTACATCAGACGGTATCCGCAATCTTGGGGCTAATATACCTGTAATCCTTTGCAATTTGGAGAAGATATTTCCTCCTTCATTCTTTGATGTTATGGAACATTTAACAATTCATCTCCCTCGAGAAGCAGATCTTGGGGTCCCGGTTCAGTACCGTTGGATGTATCCTTTCGAACGGTATATGTTACATCTAAAGAAGAAGGTGAAAAATTTGAGTAGAGTGGAGGGTTCTATCGTCGCACAGACCATCAATGAAGAAACCTCACATTTTGCCGAGTCCTACTTTCCATCACAAGTCAAAACAAAGAGTCGTAGAGCAGCTCGACATGATGACGGAGGCGTCCTACCTTTCTATCCGGTCGATGTACCTCATATATTTTTATAGATTGGATGACTTAGTGGAAAAGGCAAGAAGAGGAGACTTTCACCACAAGAGCGAGAGCATTTTCATATGTATATTCTCACAAACTGCGACGGAGTTGATGAATATGAGAGGTATTATATATTGAACTTAATTTTTAATTACTTATTGGGTTTTTGATTATATATATATGTACTAACGTGATAATTGTTTCAATCTCACAGGATGTATATGGCTTATCAACGTTTTGCATTTCCTGACAAAACAGAGTACGAGCTAATCGAGCTCAAACAGGAAGAGTTCGGACGTTGGTTAAGAGATTATGTAAGTCTTTTAATTGCCTTGTTTTTAGCAATCATCATATGTAATGAAAGATTTAATTATTTGAAGTATTTTTATTTTAATTGTGCAGGTGACGACAGAGAAGGCTAACGGACAAACATTTCCCACGTGGCTAGAAGAAATTGTGAGATTTCCACTAGCAACCGTGCAGTCACATGTGATGTATAGCACACGGGGGTACGCTTTTAAGATTCTTTGGGATGATAGGAGTTCGACAACTTCATATTACGGTGTATCAACTCAGTCAGGTGATCTTGTATACTATGGTGTCGTACGTGAGATTTTCGATGTTCAGTACCCGGGAATGCTCGGTCTAAGATGTGTTGCATTTTTATGCGACTGGAACGACCCATTAGTAGGAAGCGGTGTGCGACACGACCAATTTGGTGTTACATCATTACATAGCAGAAGAAAACTCCAGAGATACGAGCCATTTGTACTTGCATCACAAGCAGACCATGTTTGTATTTCTTTTACGTTAATTTTTAATTTAGTTTTGTTGCATTCCCGTGGTTAAATTTGTACATGGTGCAGGTATGCTACATTCCCTATCCGCGGGTGACAAACAAGCAAGACCCGTGGGTTACAGTCACATCGATAAACCCGAGTGGTAGAGTTCATGGGATGTCTGATCATGAACCCCTCCAACAACGCTCCGTAGGTTTGGGTTCAATCGAGCATTCCCTTGAGGTCGACCTTGTCGTTGATTTCACCATACAGTCAGACGATCGAGTATTTGAGGATTCAGAAGAAGAATTTGACGAATTTGGGGAACCGTCCGATTCAGGAGAATCAGATTACTCATCATCGGATTGACAGTAGTTTTAATTATAAAATTTGCACCGTAAAATATGTACATATATTTGAACTAGAATTATAATGTGTAATATATCAGTTATGTCGAAGTTTTATAAAGTTAGACATTTGATTAAGTGTAACAAAATCAGAATTTTGCCACAAAAAAAATTTTGGTTACAAGGTTAACCTATATTATAACTTCTATATAAATTCTATATAACACATTTTCTTGATGTATATACAAGGTTAACCTAATTTATATACATCATACAAGTGTTTGTAAACTTTTGCCACAAAAAAACCTATACCCTATACCCTAAACAAGATTTTTGAATATCCGTCGGAAATTTCCGACGGATTTCCGACGGATTAAGCTGCCTCGGATAAAACATGGGTTATATCTGAGGGTTGAATTTTTAGCCGAGGCAGCTGAATCCGTCGGAAATCCGTCGGAATTTTCCGACGGATTTCCGATGGATTCAACTCAAACCGTCGGAAATCCGTCGGAAATTTCCGACGGATTCAGCTGCCTCGGCTAAAAAATCAATCCCTCGGATATAACTCAGATTCAACTCAAACCGTCGGAAATCCGTCGGAAAGTTCCGACGGATTTCCGACGGATATTTAAAAATCTTGTTTAGGGTATAGGGTATAGGTTTTTTTTTGTGGCAAAAGTTTACAAACACTTGTATGATGTATATAAAATAGGTTAACCTTGTATATACATCAAGAAAATGTGTTATATATAATTTATAAATTTTGATGGAAGTGTTTGTATAAGTTATAGTATAAGATATAGTTGATTTATGTGAAATGATTTCGTCGATATAATTCGATGTCCGTCGGATTTCGAAAAATAATTTCATTTACGCGGTTGATATTCCCGCGGTCTCGAAAATATCAAAGTCCGTCGGAAATCCGTCGGAAATTGGAGAAGATAAGGTATAATCCTTGCATGTTTGTCGATTAGTCAGTCAACAAGCACGTGTCTAATTTTTCATATCCGTCTGAAATTTCCGACGGATTTCCGACGGATAAGGTATATTCCTTGCATGTTTGTCGATTGGTCAGTCAACAAGCACGTGTCTAATTTTTCAGATCCGTCGGAAATCCGTCGGAAATTTCCGACGGATTTCCGACGGAATTAGGGTATATTTGGGGTTTAGGGTTTAGGGTTTAGGGTTTCTTTATATGATTTAGGGACATGTTATTTACATGTTTCATTCAATATATATATTAAGTTCATCAATATTAAAGGCTTTGCATTAGTTTAAAAATTATACAACATCAAAACATATCATTTCACATAAATCAACTATATCTTATACTATAACTTATACAAACACTTCCATCAAAATTTATAAATTATATATAACACATTTTCTTGATGTATATACAAGGTTAACCTATTTTATATACATCATAGTTGGTTAAAATTAGACACGTGCTTGTTGACTGACTAATCGACAAACATGCAAGGATTATACCTTATCTTCTCCAATTTCCGACGGATTTCCGACGGACTTTGATATTTTCGAGACCGCGGGAATATCAACCGCGTAAATGAAATTATTTTTCGAAATCCGACGGACATCGAATTATATCGACGAAACGTAAGTTTTTTTCCTTATTTCTCTCTTCTTCCTCTCTCTCTTCCGTCGCTTCTTCTCCCTCTTCTCTCTTCTTCTACCTTACCGAAAATCTCTTCTTCTCCCTCTTCTCTTCTTCTTCTTCACAATTTCAGTTTTAATCTTCAATTCATCAAATCCTCTTCTTCAATTCCTCAATTCTTCTCCAACAAAACCATGTAAGTTTAATCAATTCCTTTAATTTTTTTTATATCATTTTAGTTTTAGGGAATATATTAGTTAGGTTGTTAGAATTCTATTTATGTGAATTGTTAAGTGGTTATAATAGAATTTGTTATTTAGAATAATATTAGTGTTAGGGTTTATGTGTTTAGATTGTTGATTTAGAATTGTTAGATCTAGATATTGTTTGAATTTTTAAAAATATTTGTATATATTAAAATCGTTTTTAAAATATTGTTTAAGTAATAAAAACGTTTAGACAATATTTGTATATATTAAAAACATTTTTAATATATTTGTTAAGTAATAAAAACGTTTTCATAATATTTGTATATATTAAAATTGTTTTTAATATTTTTTTAATTATAAAATCGTTTTTATAATATGTGTATATATTTAAATTTTTTATAATATGTTTTAACTAATAAAAACGTTTTTAAAATATTTCTATATATTTAAGTTGATGTTAAAATATTATTTTAATTATAAAAACGTTTTTATAATATGTGTATATATTAAAATCCTTTATAATATTTTTTAACTAATAAAAACGTTTTAAAAATATTTCTATATATTTAAGTTGATGTTAAAATATTTTTTTTATTATAAAAACGTTTTTATAATATGTGTATATATTAAAATCCTTTATAATATTTTTTAACTAATAAAAGCGTTTTTAAAATATTTCTATATATTTAAGTTGATGTTAAAATATTTTTTTAATAATAAAAACCTTTTTATAATATGTGTATATATTAAAATCCTTTATAATATTTTTTAACTAATAAAAACATTTTTAAAATATTTCTATATATTTAAGTTGATGTTAAAATATTTTTTTAATAATAAAAACCTTTTTCAATATTATTTTAGAAATAAAATCGTTTTAACTATTTTTTATAGTAATAAAACGTTTTCTAAATATTTTTATATATTAAAACTGATTTTAAAATATTTTAGCAAATTTTGAAAATTTTTGAAATTTTTGAATTTTTAGTAAACTTTGAATTTTTCGGAAAATTTGAATTTTTTTGAAAATTTGAATTTTCCGGAAAATTTGAATTTTTCCTAAAAAATTTTTCCCGGAAATTTCAAAAAATTTTGTAACTTTTGAATTTTTTGTTAATTTACTAACAATTTTACCGTTTTCCGCAGGGATCACGACGAAGTTCTTCAGTTGGGAGGCGGCAACCAAGGACGCCGTTCTCGGGGTTCTCGGTGTACGCCTCCTCCGGGACCAACGAGCTCGGGAACTCACATCCCAGATTCCCAGCAATCCGCTGCTCGGAGCCACATTGAGATCGAGGAGCTAGTCCGGCAGCCTAATCGGGGCCATTGCATTCGACTCGACCCGAAGTTTGAGGACGGCACTTGGTAAGAAATTTTTTGTACATTATTTCAATTTATTTAGATTTTTAAACTTAACATATTTATATCTTTTCATAATGTTTTCGGGTTTAAGCTGTCGACTCAGATCACCAAGGCGATATTACGGATGCTCCACAACATGTTGGACAAACCGTACGAGAAGTATTCGGACATGCCTAACGAGGAGAAAGACGTGTGGCACCGGACTTTCGCGGTAAGTTATTTATTGATATATTATTTATTTTGAATTTCATTTTGTCAATTTTTCTTTTTGATATGTAACATATTTTTTAAAAAAATTGTAGCAAGAGTTCACGTGGGACTCTCATCATACGCGCAAAGTCATTGACACATTCGACAAGTATGCCGCAAACTCGTACTCGAAGCACATGTACGAGTGGAAGCACAACAAAGACAAGCCGAAGGACCTTGACGACGACGTCTGGAAGGGCTTCTGTGAGTACTGGAGTAGGCCTGCGACGAAAAAGACCTCCGAGCAACAGTCGAAGAACCGAAATAGCCAACGAGGCGGGAAAGGGGTCTACTTCCACAACGCGGGCGCAAAGACCATCGAACGGGAAGCGATGGAAATGGTAAGTTTAATTTATTTTTTTTATTTTTAATTCTGTTTTTTTATATTTATTTAACTTAACAAATTTTCGCAGGCGAGAGAATCTGGTTCCGAACCCGATTATCTTCAACTCATCGAGAATAGACACACCAACAAGAAAACCGGTCAGATACAGGACTTGGGGATGCGGGATGTTGTCGAGAAGAGCAAGAAGACGAAGCTGGACCGTGAACTATCATCGCAGCTCACTATCGAAGGATCGACGTCCTCGAACTCTTTGTCCCGGGAAGAGATAAACCAGATTGTACTTGAGGTAAGTTTTAATTTTATTTCGTTTTTTTATTTTCGTTATTTATTTATTATCGGTTATAATTATTCGCAGCAAACCCGGCAAGTGAAAGGTCGATTCGCTAGGTTAGGCACCCTTCCGACCCAGGAATCTTCTTTCTCGCTTCCTCGTTATCCTTCGGAGTACCGGGTAGAAATCGAGAGGCTCACCAAACGGTGAAAGACCGTGACCAGCAGGTTGAAGAGCTACGGACGGAGCAACAGACTACCAACAAGAAGCTCTCCTGCTTGGAGAAGATGATGGAAAAATGCTTCCCGCATATGTTTCGGGATAATAATCCCGACGACGGAGATTCTCCAACCGTTTAAATATTTGCTTTTAATGCTTTTTTTTTGAACAATTTATTTTAATGTGTAATGAATTTTTTAATTTTGTTTAATGAATTTATATATTTATTATTTCTATTTTTAATTTATATTTCAAATTTATATAATTTTAAAATATAAATTTCAAAAAAATAAATAATTAAATAAAATTCAAAATACCAATTCCGTCGGAAAACCGTCGGAATAAGTTACTGTAACATCCCGATTTCTTGTATATGCGGAGAGGCTTATAAGAATTGATTTGGCTACCTATGACACCAAAGTGCACTTACCTTTTCCGATCACTTACCCGAAAGAACACCAGAGTTAAGCGTGCTTGAGCTGGAGTAGTCTAAGGATGGGTGACCTTCCGGGAAGTGATTCGCGGTATCGTGTGAGTGAGGACAAAACACGGGGAAAGATCACGTGGTGATTGCAGGGTTAGTAAACAAGTATTACAAGCCTCCCGGACTAACGCACCGGCCGTCGGACAATGGTGGGGCCCACGGGCCGAGAGAAGGCATGGGGCCCACGGGCCGAGAGAAGGCATGGTGCCCACAGGTAGGGGTGGTCGGGGCGTTATAGTTACCGTCGTAAATCCGTCGGAACCTATTTCCGACGAAGAACCGACGGACTTCCGAGACAACTTCCGATCAAATTATCCGTCGTAACTCCGTCGAAAATAGTTACCGTCGGAAATCCGTCAGAAATATCTTCCGACGGATTTACGACGGACTTCCGACAAATTCATTCGATCACCATCCGTCGGAAATTCTGTCGGTAATATATCCGTCGGAAGTCCGTCGGAAATTTCCGACGGATTTCCGACGGCATTTCCGACTGAATATCCGTCGGAGTATCCGTCGGAAGTCCGTCGGAAGTCCGTCGGAAATTACCGACGGATTTCCGACGGCATTTCCGACTGAATATCCGTCGGAGTATCCGTCGGAACGTACGCGGTCGGAAATCCGTCAGAAATTACCGACGGCATTTCCGACGGCATTTCCGACTGAATATCCGTTGGAGTATCCGTCGGAACGTACGCGGTCGGAAATCCGTCGGAAAAGTCTGACGGCTTTCCGACGGCACAAATCCGTCGGAAATTTCCGACGGATTCCGACGGAAACCATATTTCCGACGAACTGTAACCGACAGCTTAAATCCGTCGGAAATCCGTCGGAAATATCCATGTTTTCTTGTAGTGACTATGTGTAGTCTAATTTCGTACACCCTACACATCTACAACTTTAATATTCAACCAGTAGCTTTCGTCTCCGCCCGCGCAAAAAGTTAGTGATTATACTCAAAAGTCGTGAATTCTCACAACCCCTAGGTCAAGCATAGGGATCCAGTACTTTCGTAGTTCTAAAAATACCTAAATTCAGTTGCAAGGAGATCAATCAAGCAAACATGCATTAAGAGAAAGGATAAAACGAAGAACCCTAATCGGTATCCTAGTTTAAAAACTGATATATCATAGTTTTTACCTGTTTTAAGTCATGATATAAGTCTTTTTATTAGAGTCTTTCTAGTATTTTGAAGTCTTTTAGAGTCTTTTCAGGTTTTAGGTACGTTTGGAGCATTATTGGAGATACTGAAGCATTTTGGAGTATTTTGGAGCCAAGCAGAGATCTTTTAGCTGAGACACCGATTTGATGCATGAGTATCGATCGATACACTTATGGTATCGATCGATACCCGTCGAAGAAAAAGAAGAATCGCGACTTATTTGAAGATTTAAGGAACTGCAAATTGCCCCAAAAGACTTTATTATTTACAAGAAGCCCCAAAACGTTATTTATTTGGATTTACAGCCATTTTGATGGCTATACTTTATGTTACTTACGTTCTTGACTTTTGTTTTCAGGTGTATGCATATTCGCGAAACCAGAAGGAACAAGAGCACTCAGCTAGTTGATATGTCAAACGAGTAGGTACCACTTTTGGAATGCACAAACAGAAGAGCAAAGAAGCCAGCAGAGATGAACAACAATCCAGTGGTTTTGGTTCAAGATGGAGCTGGTGCTTACAGAGACCAAGAGGGTCAATTGTGCAATGAGAGAGGGCAACGATTGGATGGAGAGGGGAACATCATCCCACCTGCTCCTGTTGTCGAGGAGATTGTCGTTGGGAATGCGAATGCAGGGAATGTTGTGGCTAATCGTGGTAGAACAATTGGTGAGTACAACAGGCCTTATCAGTTTTATGCCAATCGATCAACGATTCGCCCTCCTGCTTTTCAGAGGAATGACTTCGAGCTGAAACCTGCATACTACACTCTTGTGGGTCTGCACCCTTTTCATGGTCTTTCCAATGAATATCCCATGGATCATATTGAGAGGTTCGAGGATTTGGTCATTAGTATCAAGAGCAATGGAGTGTCCTATGATTACCTCTTTTGCAAGCTTTTCCTTTATTCTTTAGGTGGATATGCGACTTACTGGCTGAAACAGTTATCTCCTGGATAACTAACTACCTGGGAAGAGACAAAGACTGCTTTCCTGAATAACTTCTATGATGATGCACGATCCGAAGATCTTAGGAACAAGATCTCACAGTTTTCTCAAGGCCCTACTGAGGCGTTCAAGGCTGCTTGGACGCGATTCAGATCATATCAGAGAGATTGACCACATTACGGGTACTCTGATGTTCAGTTGATGGGGTTCTTCTTCAGAGGAATTGATTGAAGGTATCAGATGGTTTTGGATGCTTCGAGCAATGGAAACTTCAACACCAGGTATCCTGAAGATGCTTATGTGCTGATTGAGAACTTGGCGTCTAGCAATTGCACCAAGAATGCAGACTTTAAGCGCAAAATGCAAGCTAGTAGCATGGAAGGTTCACAGATTGCTGAGGATCAAGCCAAGTTAGATTCTATGCACAATCTTCTGATGGGCAAGACAACGAAGGTTGTTCACTTTGCTGAAGATGTTGAGGTGTTTAATGAGGATGAAGTAGAGGATGTTAACTACATTGGTGGTTCTGGTTTTCAAGGTCAGAGGAATCAATTCAACAACAACCAAAACTTCAACAACAATTCTCAGCAAGGAGGTTTAAATCAGTTTGTCCAGAAACCATCTCAGAACAGTGGGTATACCAGGAACTATGAAAATTCATCTTATCAGCCTATACCTGCTAAAACCCCTGAGAGTAAGATCGAGTCTATGTTCGAACAACTTACTCAAGGACAACAGCAGATAACAGTGAATTTTAATGGAAAGATGGATGCTATGGACAAGGATCTGAGTGGAAGGATTGAGGCTCTCAGTCATCATCAGAAGATGCTGGAAACTCAAGTAGCGCAAACTGCAGTAGCTGTGAAAGGAAAGATGATTCATTCATAGAATGAATACGTCAATGCAATCACCTTAAGAATTGCAGAAAATTTCGAAAACCCTTTAGCGGATTACGATGAGGATTCTGAAATCGCCCGAGTATCAATCGATACCCTTCCTGTGTCAATCGATACACTCTATGAGGTCGATACCAATACTTGTGTCGATCGAAACCCCTTGCAGACTAAGCCAAAAATTGTGAAAAAACTGGAGATAGCAGAGGAACGTGTCTACAAGCCTAAGGTGCCATATCCTAGACCACCTAGACATCTCATGAATCCCATCACTGCAGAGAATCTGCTCGCTTTTGAGAAGATAGTGAGGAGAATTCCCCATACTATATCTTTTGAAAATCGACCTTTGGAATATTACTTCTGAGATTGAAGAGAAACTGAGGAAGAGATCAAGGCAATCTTCATCAAGGCAAGAAGCATACCACCACCGATGAAGCAGTTACCTAAGAGGGAAGACCCAGGAAAATTTTCAGTTACATGCTCTATCTCCGGAGTTGAATTCAAGGAATCTCTCGTTGATTCAGGGTCGAGCGTAAATGTCATGTCAAAGGCACTTGCAGAGAGGTTGAAAATTGGTGATATTAGATCTACTTAGATGACTCTCGTATTCGCGAACTCTTCCACCTCAGTTCCATATGGTACAATCCATGATTTGCTGGTTAAAGTAGGGGACTGCCTAGTTCATGCTGATTTCCAGGTTATGGAGATGAGTGCAAGGTCTACATGGC